>BJFO01000007.1:2133750-2830000 GCA_005406165.1 Pichia manshurica
TCAAGATTTTTACAAAAGCATGACATGGATCTAATCTGTAGGGCCCATCAAGTCGTTGAAGATGGTTATGAATTCTTCAGTAAAAGACAATTAGTTACAATTTTCTCTGCTCCAAATTATTGTGGTGAATTCGATAACGCAGGGGCTATGATGAGCGTCGACGAAAGTTTGTTATGTTCCTTCCAAATCTTGAAACCAGCTGAGAAAAAGAAATATCAGCCAATTGCTTCATCAAAGAAAAGACCAGGTAGAATATATTAAGTCTAAAGTGGAATCAAAACCCATCAAATTCATCAATATCAATAACAAGAAATTTTAAGTCAAGTAAATCAAACCATCAGAACAAATGATCCACGTCTGTTTGTTTGTTTATTCATATTGAATAAACCCTTTATTATTATTATCATTAGTACTATTACTACTATATATTAGCACTAAATATAATAATCTTATTATAAATAACGAATAAATAAACAAATGGATCAAGAAAAGAAAAAAAAAAAGAAAAAGAAAAATTTCAAGGAAATCGTTTCATTAGATATGGATCTTCCCACTCATTTGGATTCAAACGCATTCGCATTCATATTCAAGCCCAAATTGTTTTTCTTTAATGATTCAATATCAAGTATATAAATATATCCTGTATTTGTCCGATGTTTTTTTCATCTTCCAATTTTTTTTTCTTTTCAATCCGAACGAATCATTACTACTTTCCAACTTTATTTTCCCTTCTATTTCTATCTATCTCTATTTCTCCCATTTTGGTTCTTTCTTGTGTATCAATCAATACCTTTGTATTTGTTTTTATTAATTAATCATCTTATCTATCCCCCCCTCCCCCCTCTTCCTTTTTCCTCCTTTCAATCTTCTTTTTTTAGTCAGCTGGTTGGTTATTTGGCACGATGCATACATCTACTTTGATTACTACTCTTCCTTTTTATCACTTCATAATTTTCTTCTTTTTCATATAAACGAATATACATATCTATAAATCTACCTACTCTCTCACTACGAACTTTCCTGTGAAGAGTAGAAAAGCGCTAGCGGCAATGTAGATTTGACTGACTGACTATTTGTGTATGTAGGTGAGCAAAATGCCATATTAATTGAGACTTGCGTCATTACTCTGGGAGACAGAGAGGGAAAAAAGAACAGCAGAACAAGGAACGAAGGAATTAAACGAGAGAGAAGAGAAAAGCAAACAAGCGAGATCAGAAAATAGAGTTAACCAAATCACTACCGATAGTTGCGCCGGCACCGAAGATCGCAGCATCACCCAGCTTAGAACCAAACCTCTTGAATGCCCCTGAATGATGACTGCTCTGTTGAGGTTGCTGCTGAACTACTTGTTGCTGACCCACAGGGATTTGGGCAGGAATGCTTAGCGTGCTTTGTGACTGTTGGTAATATGGTTGCTGCATAGGTTGCTGGTAATACTGCTGTTGCATAGGTGGTTGCTGGTAGTAAGGCTGTGATTGCTGGTATGAAGGAGGAGCAACGTTGATGGCTGATCTCGAGTCGTCTGATGGCGATGTGTAGAGCTTGACATAGTTGGCCGGGAACATACCGGTTCTGCCGTTGACAGAACCCTTCCACCATGCGTCGGAGACCTTTTCCAGGACGGCAACCTTGTCACCCCTCGAGAGCTTGAGGTCGTCGGACTGCTGAGGTGCGTAGTCATAGATTGCCTCTGCATATTCGCTTGGGGAGACCGAGCTGATAGAAGCTCTGCTTTGAGATGGCGGAGGACCGGATGGCGGTGCCAGTGAGACAGTGGATTGGTTGGAAGGCGCCTGTGTCACGGGAAGGGCAGGTGAATCGTGTGTGGTTCTCGACGTGGCGTCCCCGGCAGGCGTGGACGTGGTGGTGGATGTAACGGAGCCCGTGTACTCCTTCTTTGGCATGCCCTTCACGTACCGTTCAGGCAATGACGCAATGATGTGGTCGTAGAGTGTTTCCGAGATCACTTCGGATTCCAAAAGGAACTCGAGCTCGGTTTTGATGGTGGTCAAAGATCTGTTGATGCTTGCAGACATTGCGTTCGTGGTGGCTGTAGAGTGCCGGTGGTCGGAACGGAGAAGAAGAAGAATACAACAGAGAGAAACAAACAGGATGCCATCCACTCATCCACTTATATCTACAGAATACATATCCGTGGGCTTTAACCTCGGAAAGGGGTGGGTGACATTATTACGTAAGCAGTAAACTTTTCCAGATTTTTCATCACATGGAAAGAAAGTCGAAGATAGATATAATTGATAATAATAGTACATAGGAGATGATGTTGCTGTAGAAGTGGAAGATGCTGTCGCTAGAGAGGCCCGAGGTAGTCCTCCTTGATGCTTCCGATGGCGGAGATGCTGTTCACGTCGGAACGCGTACCGATGATCTTTATGCGCACCTTGGAGCTCTTCATGATGACCTGGTCTTCGCCAATGTAGGCTGGCGGGGTGTGGCTCGGGTTGTACTTCATGTCGGAGGGAATCAAGTGCTTCGAGATGAACACGCTCAACGGCCCCACGTCGGCGAAAAAGCCCATGTTGTTTACGCTCGACACAACGCCGTCGACAACCTCGCCTTTGAAAGGCTTCCACACGACAGCCTTGTACTTGACCTCGAACTCGGCGTACCCGGAGTTCCCTGCAATGATACGGCCCTTGCCGACGTCAATGTTGGCGCTGTCCAGCACACAGATGATGTATCCAAATTGACCTGTGCACGTTCCCTCCACGTCTGTCAAGAGCTTCTGTCGGAGGTAGTCGTTCATCTGCGCACCGAAGTACGACGGGTGTAATGTGAGATTGAGGGCGAGGTCTTTGATGAAAAACATACTTGCTATTTCTGTTTCTCTCCTGCCTTTCTCTTGGTCCTCTGTTGCCTCAACACGTCTCCAACACGTCGCCAACCCTGCTTCTCTTTCCTAATCAAGCTCTCCCAATTCATGTTGTCTCTCACCAAAATCGTCCTTTTCGTTTCCGAGCCGCGATCGACGGCACACATCCCATGTACGCGCTGTACACGGTCGTAGTGCCGTGAAGACGACATTTTTTTGCCAGCTTCCATTCCATCTGGGAAGACCACTTCTGGAAATTGCAGAATCAGATTAGTTGTGTGAATACTCCCGAACTAAGGACATATTTAAGTCTCCAAACACACATTAGAATAAATACGGAGCATGTCGAACCAGATAGGAAAAGCAGGACTTGGTCTAGCCCGTGTGTGGCATCATGTCGACCTTTCCAACGAACAGCGTACGCTGGGTCGTTTGGCTTCGCAGATTGCGATAGCGTTAATCGGCAAGCACAAGCCAATCACTCACATCACAGAGGACGCAGGAGATTATGTTGTGGTCTCGAATTGCCAACACTTGAAGGTTACGGGGAAGAAACTTTCGGACAAGACATACTGGAGCCACACCACGAGACCGGGTTCTGGCAGAGCCACTCCAATGGACAAGATCATTAGGGATTACGGGTACGGCGAGGTACTGAGAAGGGCAGTTAGCAGAATGCTTCCTAAGAACAGATACAGAAAAGAGAGATTGGCAAGATTGAAGGTGTTTGATGGTGCCGATCATCCTTACAGACAGAACATCATTGCTTGGGCTGACCAGTATCCTCAGGTGGAAAAGGCACTTGAAGAAAGCATTGCCAGAGAGAAGCAGTTGCAAGAATTCAACAAACTTCTTCAGTCTAAAAAGTTATAAGATCGTTGTATCTGTTAATAGCGACAGTCCTGTATATAATACTCATCTGTATAGACCAACTAGAAACACGCCAGTTCCTACGTGAGATGAAGAACAGCTCGAAAGAAATAATTTAGTTTCCTTTTATCCAATTAGTAAATATTTTTTCTATTTTAAAAAGCTTTGTTACAAATTTTATATACATTACAGTTCTTGATTTAATCTTTTTTATTGTTTTTAATCTTTTGTTTATTTTAGGTCTGTCCGTCGCTGGCTTAACTCGTCATCGAATGTCTATCAAGCTAGAAGCTAACGAACAGTATAACTACTCTTTTGTGTGTATAGTCTTGGCGTAATGTTCATTGCCATCAACTCCTGGAATAGCAACTTTGCAGCATATGGTATATGGATTTGGTAAATGTTCGTCTTATTCTTGCAACTCTTACATTCGAACTGCGCCTTCTTCAAGTTGGCCACAACACTCATTAATCCACAAATACCACAAACATGAACTCTGAAAGCATCCGAACTGTCCATCAATCTCTCCTTCAAGAACCCAGCAGCACCGTGAGCAATCATACAATCCCGCTCCATCTCCCCGAATCTCAAACCACCATCCCTGGCACGACCCTCCATCGGTTGTCTGGTCAAATTCTGGTACGGTCCACGTGCACGGGCATGGATCTTATCATCGACCATATGTCTCAATCTTTGATAATAAGTTGGTCCAAAGAAAACTTGTGCCATCAGTTTCTTACCTGTGTGTCCATTGTACATCACTTCGAACCCACGTGATTGGTATCCGTTTTCACGTAAAAGCTTAGAAACCGCATCGACTGTCAAATCGGTGAAAGGAGTGGCATCACCTTCATAACCTCTTAATGAAGCAACCTTGGATAACAAACATTCAATTAAATGCGCAACCGTCATACGAGATGGAATAGCGTGAGGGTTGATAATAAGATCCGGAACAACACCCTCCGCAGTAAATGGCATATCTTCATTCCTATACGTAATACCAATAGTACCTTTTTGACCGTGACGCGATGCAAACTTGTCTCCAATTTGTGGAATCTTCGTCGTTCTCATACGGACCTTGACGAATTTCAATCCTTCTGCATTGGTAGTCAATAGAACTTGATCGACAATACCACTTTCGGTTGTTCTTAGTGGTGTAGATGCATCACGTTTGGTATGATATTTAGTTCTTTGACCTAATTCTTCTGTATCTGGCGGAATAGGCACAGTCTTACCGATGATAATATCGTCACCTGACACTCTAACACCGGGGGAGATTAACCCATCATCATCTAATTTCTCATATGTACCAGCCTTGAAGCCCAAAGTATTCGAGCGCATAGGTTTTTCAAATTCTTCAACAATCGAAATACCATTTCTTCTTTCTTGATCCATGTACGATCTAAAAAACAATGAACGGAACAAACCTCTATCAATAGATGATTGGTTCATAATCATAGAATCTTCTTGGTTATAACCTGAATAACATGCAATTGCAACAATGGCATTTTGACCAGCAGGTAATTCTCTGAATTTTAAAAATTCCATTGATTGTGTCTTAGCCAATGGTTTCTGAGGATAATACAAAATGTTGGCCATGGTATCCATTCTAACATTATAGTTAGTTAAGAACACCCCCATAGCTTGCTTACCCATCGCAGATTGATATGTATTTCTTGGAGATTGATTGTGATCTGGGAAAGGAATAATCGAAGCGGCAACACCTAAAATCATGGATGGATGAATTTCACAGTGAGTGAAAGAGTGAGCCTTGATATGATTCTTGATTCTTTTTGCGGGATCAGCTTCAAACTCCTTCATCTCATCTTCTTCATCAATTGGCGCCAAATCTTCCGAAGACATCGCGATCAAAACTGTCTCCTCTTCTTCAGCATCCAAATATTCCACAACACCTTCAGATAATAGAGAATCCCACCCGTATATTCTTTGAATTGGCTCCAACGGCTCACCATTTTCGTCGAATCCGTCATCCTGTGGAATTTCTTCAATTTCACGATCCAGAATTTTCCTGCAATGTTCTTTTGTTAGCTTTAAACCACCCTTACGCTCGCTGTCTGGGTCATCGTCAACAATGAACAACGGTCTATAAACTCTACCAGCATCAGTAAAGATTTTGAATTCTCTCTCTCTGATGTTCCTGATTAAAGAGACTTCGGCTGAAATTGTCCCACTTCTTCTTAACTGTCTCATCGTATCAACTAACATACCAGGGTCTCTATGAGTACCGACCCAGTTACCGTTAAGAAAGACTCTTGTAGATAACTTGTGTTCTTGAGGATCATAATCTGAAATTGGTTCCAAACCCCATTCTTCCAACAAATATGTGATAGGTTCAGAAGCACTACCCACAGAAATACAGGACATCAAGGAGAGATTCTTGACTAAACCGCACGCTTGTCCTTCAGGAGTTTCAGCTGGACAGACAAGACCCCAGTGTGTATTATGCAACTGACGAGGCTTTGCCAACTTACCATCCCTACCAATTGGGGTGTTGGTTCTTCTCAAGTGTGACAATGTCGATGAATATGTATATCTGTTCAACACTTGCGAAACACCCGCCTTGGAACTCATTGCCTTCTTTTGCTCACCCCAGTTACCGGTAGCTAAGGAGTATTTCAAACCTGAAGTAATTGTGGTAGATTTAACAGCCGAAACGATATTGAAGTCTTCACCGTGTTCAATACATCTTTGCATGTATCTGTAGATATCACGTGAAAGCTTTCTGAATAGAATTCTAAATAAATTGGCTAATAAAGGACCTGCCAAATCCAATCTCTTTTTACCGAAGTGATCCCTATCATCTTGTTCTTTTCTTTCTAATGCACATAATAATAGTCTATTTATGATGTAACCCAGGAAATATGCTTTATTTGTTTCGTGACCACCATCTTGTGAAATATGAGGTAAAAATTCTCTTTGTAAAATATCCTTTGCAAATTGAATACGTCTTTCTCTTTTGATACCGACAGCATTACCTCTTCTACCGATATAATCCAAGGCAACTTCTTGGGACTGAATCAAGAAACCTTCTTCGATACAAGGTTTCAACATTTCAAGCATCTGCCAATCGTTATCATCATAACATATATGTTGTAAAATATCACCATCTTCGATGACACCTAAAGCTCTGAACACAATAACAATTGGAACATCGGTCTTAATGTAAGGAAGTGTTGTTTTTATCGAACGACCAACACCACCACTCTTGAAACTGGATGCACCACCACTTGAAAGCTTGACTTGGATGGATGAAATTAATCTTGAACCTTTTTCTAACGCTGATCTGATTTCTGCAACATGGGAAATTGGAGAAACACCGGATTTCTTGAAGACTTGCACAATATTTGCAGCAGATCTTTCTTGAGCAATCAAAACCTTTTCAGAACCGTTGATAATGAAATACCCACCCATGTCAAATGGGCATTCTCTAATCTGGTATAATTCTTCTTCGGATAAACCATATAATGTACAAAACTTCGATTTCAACATAATTGGAACCTTACCAATGAAAATGGTTTGGGTTTCTGCGCCACTCTTATGAATCTTGGTATTGTGCTTTTCATCTACGATATCATCATCTTCATCATTGAAAGTGTTTGGAATAGGTTCTAGTTCGTCCAATTGTCCAGCTCTGTATTTGTAAATGTCACCTTCTTTGTACCAAGAAACTTGAGAAGATTGATTGTTTTCATCGTCTATACTTTCCCTGACCATCTTCTTCATTTCGACATAAAGAGGCGCCGAGTAGGTCAAGTTTCTCAAACGTGCTTCTTGAGGTAACAAAGTCGAGGTTGTACCATCTGCTTCTGTTTGGGAAGGTTTGGAAAGAAAAATATCACCAAATGTAATTTCATATCTTCTGCTGATATCGTCATCCTCACTTATGTGTTGAGCAGGTTGATCTAGGATCAACTTTCTGTCCTCCAAAACTAGTTCTTGGATCGATGTCTCGATGAACTCTTCGAAAGACTCCAACTGTTGAGACACCAATCCTTTGGTTTCGAAAAACGATGTTATCACCGTCCAGCAATCTTCGGTGGTAATGAGATCATCCTCTCCAAGGGAATAAGCAGACTCATCGTATGACATGGTATGACTGCTCTTGCTGCTGTGGTGGCTCCCGATAAACGCTGGTCGAACCCACTAGCTTAAGACCTCTTTCCTTTTCAGTAGTCTACTCATGTTGTGCAACAGACACACACACTCTCTTTTGCCACCACTGAAAACTTCATCTTTTCCACTTTCGCTGAGCACGAGTTTTTTCGTCAACCATCTGAACGCGTCGAACGACGCAGCTGTTTACCCGGCCGAAAATCTCTTCCTCCACCTTTTTTTTCTCGATGATGGAATTTGAATGAAATCGTCTTCGATTCTTCATGTCAAGAAGTCATGAACTGGTATACGATGTATATGAACTATAGTTTACTGTGATCGATAAGGACTATACACCACCATGCTTTCCAGTATGCTTCCTGTACGTACGTTGCGTTCAAATGCGTTCAACGCAACTGTATTTCAGCAAAATTCAGTTCGTACAATCATTATGGGATATCGTAAACCATTTGCACCAAAACCAAAACCAAAAGAATCGCACGAGCAACGTGCCTTAAGATCAAAGCGGATTGTGCAGCTGGTACGTGAGGCATTGGAAAACGATGAGCCAAACTTCATACCAGGTTCCAAACCAATCTATTTACCATTTGCAACCATAAAATTGCTAAGACCAAATGCTAAGCACACCCCATATCAAGCAAAATTCATCGTGCCGAAATCTTTCAACAAGCTAGACTTGAGGGATTATTTGTACCATATCTACGGTCTGAGAGTTTTAAACGTTACATCTGCATTGATGCCAGGTAAATTCATTAGAAGTATGCCAGCTCCTTATGGTAGCAGATACAGAGACGCACAAATAAAAAAGATGACTGTTGATCTAATCGATCCTTTCGTGTGGCCTGCAGAATCGGAAGAGTATATACAGGAAAAGGAGCTGACTTCAGAATTGAACAAGTATAGAGAAGAAAAGGCCAATGCAATCAATTCGGATGCGGAGAAACCAAGTAAAGCTTTCGGTGGTATTATAGACAAACAACCAAGACCAATGAACTTTGTACCTAAAGTTGTTAAAAGACAAATGAAAAACCTTAGGGATCAAGATATCATTTCAAAGAAGAAACTCGAAACTGAAAAATTCATCTCCTCCTACATACAATTATGAGAAGCTTCTCGGAAACATAACATAGGTAGATATCTATATATGATTAACCTCTTCTGTACATACGTTATTATAGACTATTGATAATAATGCAACGACGATAATAAAAATTTGTAAAATAAAAATAAACGAGTTCCAACCAACTTAAACGCAACTATCGGGGAGAGGAAGAATAGAACAGCAGAAGAAGAATATCGTAATGTATATAAAGTTAATTTTGCATAAACCGTCACAAGAAAAGAGAACCAAAGGAAATATAAATGGAAAGAAAAAAATTAAGCAGACAAATCAACCTCTCGACGATGTCCTGAACCAACTAGATCTGGAGCCTGATCTTGAGGAAGCCTTCTTACCAGCCGGAAGTGATTCGGAGGCAAGCAATCCAGAAGTCTCATTCACCACGGTATTAATGTCACTGGCATTGCTAGCTTCACGCCTAGGCTCGAAGGAAGACGTACGTGAACCCAAATAAGACTCGTTTGCTCTAGGTACTGAAGGTTCCTTTGATTTATTGCTTCTTTTAGATTTATTCATTTGAGCGTTCAGATCATTACCATCCAGCAGATCCTTCTCACTGACTATTGCAAAATCGTCAAAACTTCGAGTAGGAGAAGGAGTTTTGGAGTTTTTGGCAGAGACTGTTGAAGCAAAAGACGAAGAAGATGCCGACTTGATAACGTCTGTCTCTTCCAATTTATAGCCGAATGGTGCAAACAAAGATGAAAATATGAAAGTGCTATCGGTAATCTTAACATGATCCTTAACCGCAGGTTGCGGGATCCTATTTCCAGAAGGACCATTTGCCATATCTCTGCTCGTTTCTGGACTTAATGAAGAGTAAGCCGCCGATGTCATGAACGATGTAAAATATTGAGAGAAACTACCAGCCTTTGTTTCCCCGTTTCCGAAAACAGCAGAGGCCATATTGCCAGAGGCACTCGTTTGGTCTGCGGATCTGCTCATTTCTATGAAATAGTTCTCATAAAAGTTTACATCCACGCCTGCTACACTGAACAGTGCTCTTGAAGAAGGAAACTTTTGAATTATCTCACATATGTACACTCCTACTTTTCCAAATATAGAAGTGAATTTTGACTTCAGCACGTTGAGGTTCCGCATACTATTATCAAAATAGTAATGATAGATAATGAAAGCTCCAGATACTTTCACGTTGTTTCCCAATGGTATGATGGGGAACCCAAGCCATATCTGGAAATATAACGTAGCGAGTGAAGATAAGGGCAATATTTTTAGTAGAATGGCAATCGGCCTTATCTGAATCAAGTAGAACCAAAACGCCAAGATTACCCAATATGCCATTGACTCCTGGAGTAACTCCGTGTCCCTTCTGCTTACCGGAATTGTGTCCGTTAGCATTGTAAGCGCTTTGTTCCGGGATAATTGCAAAGCTGTCAACTGCGTAATTGTCCGATAAAGCGGGTATGCGATAGAGGCCATGGAGGCCAAAGATTGTAATAAACCAAGCATTGTAAGTTTTCAAACGACGTATGTTAGCTGCCTGCTTATTTAACCTCAGTTGGAGTGATTAGTACGTCAAGGAAATGTTTTCAAAATACATACATAGAAATACTGATACAGCTATCTAGTAAATACATAAATGGGTGGGGGTAACGTAAGAATGCAGGGTCAATAATTTGCTTAATGTATGCCACATTACATAATTTTTTTCTTACGTAATTGTCTACCGATCGATAAGTGTGCCTCCATTCTTTTACACTGGAAAGACTGCATGCTGTCAACCATAGTTGGGGAGGCTGCTTAACTATGCTAAACTTGCTCATCGCAGACAATGACATGTAGTCTGTTGTCTATTTCTAGAGCAAAGACTGCTCAGCAGTAGTCTCTGCTCTATCGTAATCTTCCAAGACTGCGAGTGCAGCGCCAGTTGACATTCCGATTACAGCGGATGAGACACATCCACCAAAAGCTAAATTGCGAGCCGGATGGTCAGTTCTGGTATACCATAATAACAAAGAAACACCACATGAAACCCCAGCTAACCCCTCAGTTATTTTGTTAACAGACGTGAGCACCCCAAGGACTATGGAAGTTGTAAGATCTTTTGATTCCTCACAAGAAACCAAACTAGCAACACACAGAATAGTGAGACTGACAACGATATAGTGAGTCCCAAAGTATAGCATTCTCTCAAAGATCTAAAGTTGTTTGTGGTTTAGCATTTAAATGGAAACCAGTATTTCGAGACTGCCCCAATATACCCCATCAATTCTGAGTAAGCTTGAACGCCGACAATCTTCAACCATGCATTTCTCTAGCATTTAGAGGAATATTTCCTACTGACTAAATTACAGATTATTGTAACGCCGTGGTTACCTACTTGGGAAGCTTAAAGCCGCGGTTTTATATCCCGCATTCTCCTCTTGTTCATGCAATGTTATATGCTGTCTCGAGCAGGCCCGTTAACACAGCATATTTTATTCTTTTCATTCTTTGTAGAAGATGAAAAATGATGCCGATAATAGAAGAAAACAATTTTTTTTTGCCTATAAGCATTGTATAGTTTTTTTGGATTTGTCATGTCGGAACTAATCCCGCGGTGGACACATTCAGGAAGATTGTAAAGCTCGAAAGTTTATGTAGATCCAAGTGTTCCCATTGCAATTAATGGTAACAAAAATGGCGTGTCATGAGAATACATCGGTCGGTCGAGAGGTAGATTTTAGTTAAAATAAAATAGTTCGATTACTTTCCGATATGTAATCAAGTGGAGAAACTGTCTTTGCCTTAACAAATGTTTTTACGATCAACACAAACTGTTTCTGGGTAATAAAGTATGAAAATTGTCATAGCAGCTATGAAGGAGTCCTTTTAACAGGCTACAAAACGTGGAACATTTCCATAAATTCAGAAATACCGTTCCGCACTTTCTATCGACGACCAGCCTTGCGTAGATGCTAGCAGTATTTTTCGGCAGAATTATACGTAGTTAATGCATCCAGATACGTAGAACCGAGATAGCCAGCGGAGCTGACCTCTTTTGACATGCAAATTCCATTTTAAAACGTACAGACGCTCTGATAGACTAGTGGACATACAAATCAGATTTGACTATTACAAGGTTTCTTATCCCAGATATGATATATATATATATATAGCCAATCCGAGTAATCGGGGATTACAGTGGTGATGCGACCATCTGTACAATATCAAGGCTATGCAAACGAAGGAACATTGTCACATAGAAAAATACTCCAGGTGGTGCATCCATCTCTCAGTACGAGGCCCATTCGTCAATGAAACTTATCAAGTCCTTGAGCAAGGAGCAAGTCTCTCGGGGGCTAGATATCCAGGCTGTAGCAGCTGCTGTTCTACTGGCGTAGTCGTTAGATCCCAAAGATGCAAACTGGTCTCCCACGTGGAGAGTGTTTTGCGGTCCGATGCGCTGGCCGTCATGTTTCTCGATAAACTGTTGGAGAACCTGAACACCGAGGCTCTTATCGCCAACGTCAACCCAAATATCACTTCCGCCGTTGAACGCACACCATTTGATGCTACTTGCTGACTCAAACTGTCGTAGATTGTGATCAACTCGAAGAACAACCTCCTCTAGTTGCTCTCGGATTAATTTTGCTCCTGGCTGGGCGACAAGCCCAACAGCCCTCTCCTTACGAATGATCATAGCCGGAAGGCTGAGCTTATGAATAAGATTGTCTAGATTTTCCTGAGCAAAGTCAAGGACAGTCTTGATGTCACTTTGGCTCCATTTCTTCATATCTGGCAGCAACCATGATTCCTCTTCTTGGAACTCCAAACCTTTGATGTCCTCTTTATATCTGAACAAAAAATTTGCCTCACCTCCCATAACAAGCAAGTTCTCCTTTTGCCTTGTAGTTAAATCGTCCGATGTGTTGATTCCTTCAAGAAGGCCATCAAGTCTTTCGTGATACCTTATCGCGTCCCTATATCCTGCAGCAGTGACAATCCCCACCACAATGTCCTTTCGTAAAATCGTCAAGATATGTTCAAGTAGTGGTGACTTTGCATCAAAATTCTTCCCATCATCATATAGAGTAATATCTCCGTCGAAAGTTATGAGTTTCAACAGCTTTTCCCTTGAATTCTCGGCCTTTTCGTGGAAAGGCATTGACAATTGTAAAATCTGAGCTGTGTTGAGGATCAGCCTAATATCGTTAAAGCTAGGGGCCACTAACCTCCTCTTGCTGATTCCACGGCGTTGGTCCTGGATGTAAAAGGCCTGCTCAAGCGGCAATGGAGTAAAAAAGGAGCCCACGCTAGGCACCAATTGGGCAATACGGGATTGCTCCGGAGTACCCAATCGAGTCATTTCAATGTGATCCATAACTAGCTTCTCGATGTCATGGAATATTTCTGCATATCTCCGTGCAGCTTCCGAATTAATCATTAGATCCTGCACGGCAGTCACCGTCAAATTCGGCTTTACTGCATACAAGACAAACGGAGTCGCCAAAAGAGACTTGATCCATTCTATAAACTCATCTCTCCGATGCTCCTTGAGATAATAGTCAACTCTGTATCTTGAAGACATTTAGCTTTACCAACTCACTTCTTATTATCTTGTGCTCTCCATTGCAAAACATCAGTCTTTAACCCCTGGATGTACGTGCATGCAGCCGTCACCGATATGCAGCAACTAACGGATAAACAGAGCGTCGATCGACTTTCCCTCGAAACGGTTTTTTTTTTCACCTTCAGTGAATCCTGACCGGTTATCTCTGGCAAAGTTTCACGATTTCCATACTGACTCATACTTGTGTGAAGGTGGAAAGAGTGCATGAAAGATGTACAGTTTCAATTTGGATCCTTCTGCTCCTACTGAGGGTTCCTTCTGACATTTAGAGGAGAACACAGAAGCCAACAATAATACCTACTACGATGACGGTAGATGAACAACGACAAAAGCATGTGGTCATGATCGACAACTATGACTCTTTCACCTGGAACTTGTACGAGTATCTTTGCCAAGCTGGGGCCAAGGTTTCAGTTTACAGAAACGACAAGATCACATTGACTGAAATAGAGGCATTTGAACCAGATTTGCTTCTGATCTCGCCAGGCCCTGGCCATCCGAAAACGGATGCAGGTATATCCAGAGATGTCATTAAGCACTTCAAGGGGAAGTTACCGATCTTCGGGGTTTGCATGGGACAGCAGTGTATTTATGAAGTCTTTGGAGGCGATGTTGAGTATGCTGGTGAGATTGTTCATGGTAAAACGTCCACCATCACACATGACAACAAGGGAATGTTCAAGAACGTTCCACAAGGTGTTGCCGTGACAAGGTACCATTCACTTGCCGGTTCTACCCAATCTCTACCTGATGTTCTACAGGTTACCGCTAAAACCGATAACGGGATCATCATGGGCGTCAGGCATAAAGAATATACTATTGAAGGGGTTCAATTCCATCCAGAAAGTATACTCACGGAGGAAGGCCATTTGATGGTGAAGAACATTCTTTCAGTTAAGGGAGGATATTGGAAAGATAACGATAGCAGCAGTGAGACATTAACAAAGTCGACTCATAAGTCTTCAATCTTGGATAAAATATATAGCCAACGTCGTGAGGACGTGAAGGCTACTGCTGCACAACCTGGCCGCACATTTGAAGATCTTGAAACCTACTACAGATTAGGCTTGGCACCAAGCATTGTTAATTTCCATTCCAAACTATCTGCACTGACTTCGAAGGGCCAAGTTGCCATAATAAGTGAAATAAAGCGTGCATCTCCATCAAAGGGTGACATTGATATCGAAGCGAATGCTGCGTTACAGGCGTCTAGATACGCAAACGCCGGAGTTGCTGCAATTTCTGTCTTAACTGAACCAACCTGGTTTAAAGGCTCTCTTGAGGATTTGGAAATGGCTAGAAAAGCTGTCGAAATATACTCGGCTAAAAATGATGCAGAAAGACCTTGCATCTTACGTAAAGAGTTCATATTCAATGAGTATCAGATTTTGGAGGCACGTCTTGCAGGTGCAGACACAATTTTGTTAATTGTGAAAATGCTAACTGAGGAGGAATTGACTAGATTACTCAAATATGCCCGCTCCTTGGATATAGAGCCTTTAGTCGAAGTGAACACTTCTGATGAACTTTCGATTGCGCTCAAAGTTGGATCGAAGGTTGTTGGTGTCAACAACAGAAACTTGAAAGATTTCAATGTTGATTTGGACACGACCACTAGTGTGCTTTCGAACATCACTGCTGAACAGAAAGCAGATTTAGTTTTCCTCGCCCTAAGTGGAATCAGCAGTGCCGCCGATGTGAAGTCATATGTTGATCAAAAAGTTTACGGCTTTCTCATTGGCGAGTCTTTGATGCGTAAAGGTGATCAAGTTGGCGAGTTTATTAAGGAGCTGCAAAATGTATAGGAAACCTTAAATATTCTATAGACCATTTGTTTAGCAAAGATAAAATAATGAAGATAAATGTGGACGGGTAACAAATTTAGGAATTCTCGAAATCTTTCATTCTGGCCGTCATTTTCAGCTTCAACTCCGTTAACTTAGCTTCTGCTGTTTTGAAATCGAGATCTTCATAAACTCCCTCGGGTATTTTCACATCTCTCACATTTTCATTGTTTTGTAGGCTCTCCTGGATTCTTCCTTCCCAGAACCGCTGCATCGTATGGGACTCCAGCTCTCCTGAATAAAGGTATCCGGTGAGAATCACAGAGAGCTTGTCTAATAAGGACATAGCAGGAGTAAGCTTGAGACAAGGCCACAAAAATTGGTCAGTAAGTATGTCAAGATCGTCATCAGTGAGATTGCTTCCCAATTTCTTGTGTAACTTGCCAATATCATATTCTCCTTCGTGGTTCCATGCTATATGAAACGGTCTCTTTTTTGATTTGAAAACATATTTACCTTTATCATTGTTTACTGGTTCCGCAGGTGGCACGAAATTACTGCTGTCCGTCGAAGGGGAAAGCAAGAGAACAGGCGTGTCTTCTATTTCTTCTGCGTCACTCTTGCTCTGCTTCGGTTTGCACTCGTGGACAGCATCACTACGCAAAATCATCCTTTTGAGTACTTCACAGTTGAAACGGGTGAACCTGGGGACATTTGCAGCGTCGGTAAGCACATCTACAGTCGTCTTGAAAGGCACCTGGATGCTACTTTTCTCCATCTTCCGCCACTTGCTACATAACACCCTTTTTTGCGGGTCGTTTGTAATGATCGCCCGTAATATCAACAAATACATGTAGGAATACTCCAAGGAGGAGATCATATTTACAACTCTCCGGAACAAATCGTAAACATCGATGCATGCGTACGTGTTTCCTGCTGCCAATTGGAGGTCCCCGAAGCTGCGCACATGGCGGGCCGTCGATACATCTCGTTCTTCCATCTTGTACACACGGGTACATTCCGTCCATAAGACAGCAGAAGCCCATCCGCCACGTTTGCGATGCCCAGAAGACACGAATGAATACAACTACACTCCGGAGTCGGGCAGCATCTAGAACGCAGACGAATGCGCCCCGTCTATTTCTCCTGGCGAGGAGGCATGTTTTTCGTTCCCTGTCCTACTTCCCCTGCGAGGGAGGGTGAGTGAGAGTTTCTTTTGCTGGGCCTGTTGTGTACTGTACCTTTGCATTTTCTTCACGTAGAAAGCAGTCACAACAACACAGTCGGAGTTGTCAGAAGCAAGAGAGCAAGCACGTATTGGTACACAAACATAGTTGCAGATAAAGTCATAAAGATACTCACATAGTTATTAACAAGGTAAAAGGCACAGCAGAGAAAGGCACCGAACAAAACACATCAAGATGGCTAATATACACTCGTTTTTACTCTCATTTGTAGTTATTCTGCTTTCATTCAAAAGATGTCTGGCACAACTGGTGGTTGATTCTCCGGCTGCTGGCAAAACGTTCACCGTGGTTGGAGGTGAAGTGACGATTCCAATCACTTGGGAAGACGATGGAGATGATCCTACAAATGACGAAATTGCATCGTACACTTTCGTGTTGTGTACTGGTCCAAACAATGCAATCCACGGTCTACAGCAGCTTAAAGGTATCACGCCAAGTGAAGTTTCAGGCGACTCTTACAGCGCTGTCTTTGATGCAAGCATGGGTGCTGACGGTCTGTACTATGTTCAGATTTATTGTACTTTATCAAATGGTGGTTACCTGATCCGTTATACAAACCGTGTTGAACTTTCAGGTATGAGTGGTACTTATGCTGCAAGTGGTACTGGTTCGTCACCAGATGGTGAAACGGATGCAGACGACGATGCAGCCAGCAACAACGCGGATACCTCAGCATCTTTCACGGTTCCTTACACATTACAAACAGGTAAAACCAGATTTGCGCCAATGCAAATGCAACCAAATTCCGAAATCACAGTTAGCACATGGTCCAGACGTTTTCCATCATCTGCCGTTACCTATTATAGCACATTCGCTAGTGAACCTAAAATTATATCCACTGTGACTCCAGGTTGGTCTTACACGATGAGCTCTTTTGTCAACTATGCTACTCCTGCTCCTTTCCCAAGTGTAGTTGGATGGTATGCTGCGAGCCAGCGGTTGGTGAGTGCAACTTTGGACGCATCACTGGCCGGCGCAACTGCCGATGCAAAAAGAAAGTTGCAAAAAAGAAGATGGGCGGACTAAACAAGTTAATTTACACAGGCCTGAATTAGCAAAGCTATGCCTGAAACACAGATTATTTTTGCCAGAACAGCTATCCCATTGACAAAAAAAAATCAACAAACGTTAAATCTACCGTTATAATATATCCGCTTCCTACTGTACGTTAACAGGCTCGTTCATTCCCTTCCTCGGTGTTCCTATTCTTCTTTGTTTCTTTTTGTTTCTAACTGTTTATCCCATAACCTTTCCATATTACTATTACTTTTCTTTAGTTTTGCATTGCCTTTCATTTTACTATCCATTTTCAACTCATCATATAGTTCAAGCTACCGGAACGTATCAACAGTCTTCTGTAATCGCCAATACAAAAAATAAAAAATATACTTTAATAACATAAAATTACCAAGCCTGTACTATGCTATACTTTATTATACAAAGAAAAGAGTTTCGATACCAACTAAATAATGCTTCAAGAATGGTAGAGTTCTGGTACACGGTGCACGATTTCGACGAGCTTTTTAGCAGCATTCGAGTTGAATTCTTTACCGAAGTCAAACCACTGTAGAACGTTGACTGACAGGTCTTTCTGCACCACTCCAATTACCTCGTACCAGTTGTCGACTACTAAGTTGTCCATGTTTGAGGCACTTGATACATTGATCAAGCCATTGGAATCGATGGTGGCAGAGGAGTCTGTCGTGTCCACCGATTTGAGTTGGCCTATGATGCGGACAGTTTTGTTTGAGGATTGCGCAAGCAGCGTGGCGTCAACTCTCAAGGATTCCATGACTAGCTAGTGTACTTGATGATGTGGATGTTACTACCCTTCCTATTTATCCAGCTGAACATGTCTGACATAGCTCCTCTAAGAGAGGATACGGGTATATGAGACCCAAAACGCGTCTCTGCCAGAAAAGGGCGTGGCAAATGGCGGTGCTAAGATGTGGCTGATGAGGGGGGATGCCATCATATATTCTCTCCCTGTTGAGAGCAAGAATAGAGAGGCACAGGACAAACCATGCAGTGACGCTTGACGAGTAGAATAGCAGTACTGCTAGAAAGTTAACTTGACCATGCAAGCTCATATCCTTTCTTCCACAAGGTTGCTGGGCAGTTTGTGAATACATTATTTGTTGCGACGAAAGAGTGACCGTGGAGGACACTTGACCATTGGCGCACCACGGAGATGATAAAGATGGGGGTTAAGTCCTTTGTTGCGTTTGGATGCTCTTCTTTCTAGCTGCTTTGCTCTGTTTTCTTTTTACTTCTGGTGTATCCTAAACAGCAGAAGTGAAGATGCGTTTATTACTGACGCATATACTAGCGGTTTTCACTGCATTGACCCAGCAGGTCTCATCTACTGATGCTAGTGGTAATGTTGAACTGAATTCTTCTGATGAAAAATTGGCCGGCGACGGAATAGTGTTCAATTTCAATTTCTCACTGATCCTATTGCCAGAAGAGGTGAAAAGGGAGGTCCCACCGCCGTCGTTCATGAAATCCTGGGAAGAAACTGAGTATGCGATGTTAGACTTTGAGCAATTCGAGTATGTATTGAACATGTCCTATCTTGAAATCGCCAAGCTGCATCTTCTCAATGCAAATAGCGGCAAGTTCAAAGGTAACGATTACGCTGCTCACCAGGCCAGTTTCAAGGGGAACTTGACAGAGCTGACGCTGGATGATGTCGCTTATTTATACTACAATGATGCTGATGAACTTGTTCTTGATCGCAGCATCCCCTTCTACACTAATGATGAGGCCTTCACTCCAATGGCAAAACCCACCCCTACATTTGAAGCCTTGATATGAATGGATTTACCGCCTGCATTCTGTGGCAGATATAGACAAACACTTTTGTATCGTTTCATTTTATAATTCGTGCTGCGAGCTTTGTATAAACACCGTTACCTGAAAGAGGACTACTATTGTTACCACTGCTGTTACCACTGCTACATTACCCTTGTTACTACAACGTCATTCAATGTAGATTCGATTGGAACATGGTGGATTTACCCGGCTTGGGAAGGTTCCATTTCTGAGGCGAGCAAAAAAGGGTGCGAACGTCTTTCTTTCCGTCTGGGAACATGAAAACGTATGTCGTGCTTCATATGGCAGCTTGAAGAAAAGAGTAGAAGAGAAAAAGACAGAGAGGGAAAAGGAGTATTGTAGCAAGAACGACGGAATAGATATAACATGATTTACCTTAAGACGCTATTGAAAGTGATTGACAACTCCGGAGCAGAACTCGTGGAATGCATCAAGGTGCTCAGGAAAAGCCCTATGAACTGCGCACACGTTGGAGACAAGATTGTCGTTGTCGTGCAAGAAGCAAAGCCATTATCATCACAAATTACAGGAGCTGCAGCTTCTAACCGTGTAAAAAGAGGAGACATATGTCGTGCCGTTGTGGTGAGAACAAAATACCCAATCCAAAGAAACGATGGTACCGTCATCAGATTCGACGACAACGCCTGCGTATTGATCAACCAA
The DNA here is from genome assembly GCA_005406165.1 of Pichia manshurica. NCBI lineage: Eukaryota > Fungi > Ascomycota > Pichiomycetes > Pichiales > Pichiaceae > Pichia > Pichia manshurica. Next base: position 2,153,810 of record BJFO01000007.1, read on the forward strand.
AAGGATGAGCCTATTGGCACAAGAGTAAGCAGTGTGGTGGCTAGAGAACTCAGAAAGAAGAACTTCGGTAAGGTTATCTCTCTTGCCCCAAGAGTTGTGTGAATTTCATTCTCTCTTCCCCGATTTCTTTTCCCGCATAGATTTCCAAAGTCTCAAGTCAAACCCTCCACTTGCAGTTCACCTGCTTACAGCCTCAGCACCGGGTCTGCCTTTGTATCTTGTTGACTTTGTATCTGATATAGTTTACTCTAATAGAACCCTGTACATAGATTACTCTCTCCCACAAAACATGCGTCGATCGTCTCCACCGTAACTGTCCTGGGGTGAAAAAAAAAAGACTGGGAACATGGATGAGTGAGAAAATTACGGAGAGCATTTAGGTGGAACTTGCGTAAACTGGATGCAGCTTCGAAGTGCCACGATCAAACTACCGTCGATTAGACTCGTCTGCCCATAGAACTACTGTCTCACGATGCCATACCAGAAAATACCAAAAGCGCTTCGTCCGCTATACTTGAAGGGACTCCCCCAATCCCGTACTCTCAAACAGGCAAACCATCTGGACCTGATTGCAAACTACAAGAACTCTGCCTACAAACTGCCAGAAGTTGAAAGATTGCAAGTCGTTTTCAAGAGACACAATGCATATGGCCACATGGGTATGCGCAAGTTCTGGAAGTTCAACCTGAAAACTATCAGTTTCCATAACCCGGATCTACCTATCGAGGTTCAGAGAGTAGAATGCGAGACGAAGGATGAGCAGTTGAAATGTCCATGTATTATCAAGGCGCATCTCAAAAACGGCAAGGTAGAGACTATCGATGCCAAAGACAGACACAGTGACGACATTATGAAAGATTTGATCAAGGTCACCAACGCACAAAAGGTTCCTCAGGAGGAAATACCTCTTGTCCTCGAAAAGGTGCAAGAGAGAGCTTGAGTATGTCTCGTGGCGACTTCTGCGTCGCAGTGGCTGCTTCCTCTTTGCATGTATAGAACATTCCCTGTATATATGTATATCAATCCGAAAGACTTCTTTTTGAATTTAAGATATGGAAATGTTATGGTCACGTGCCGTCTTCCTCTTTTTCCTTTTTTTTTTCGTTTTCGTTTCCCGTCCACCTCTCCTCGTACAACTCGCGTTTCTCGTATAGCTATTATCCATTCTCTCATGATTCGAGCAAAACGTTTCACTTTTTCCCTCTTGTGTCGACCTTTCTTCTCCACTGACAACACTTTAAAATAGACAGGATTGGCACATTTGTTCCCCACATCTAGTCATCAAATTCGGTTTTCTTTCTTTGTGCTGTTGGTTTGCTCGCTGGCTGCATTGACCCTCTCTTTTTTTCTTCAACAGAAGCCAACAATACGCAAACAAAAATGGCTGTCATCAAATCTTTGTTGCAGGATGCACAACACCTTTTGGCTGTAGCATACAGCTCGTTCAATGAACTTTCAACTGTGCAGCAGATCTTTTTCATAATTGCTCTCCCATTCATTTACTCGCTCACATGGCAATTCCTTTATTCGTTGCGGAAAGACCGTGCTCCAATGGCATTTTATTACATTCCTTGGGTTGGTTCTGCAGTCACCTACGGAATGCAACCTTACGAGTTCTTCGAAAACTGCCGCCAGAAATACGGTGATTGCTTCTCTTTTCTTTTGCTAGGCAAAGTCATGACTGTTTACTTGGGTCCAAAGGGTCATGAATTCGTTCTCAATGCTAAGTTGAGCGATGTTTCCGCAGAAGAAGCCTACACTCATTTGACCACTCCTGTGTTCGGTAAGGGTGTTATCTACGACTGTCCTAACTGGAAATTGATGGAACAGAAGAAATTCGCAAAAGTTGCTCTAACCAAGGAAAGCTTTGTGCGTTACGTCCCATTGATCAAAGAGGAAATGATGAAGTATTTCAACGTTGCTTTCAAGGGTAATTCCGGTACCGCTGATGTGTTAAAGGCCCAATCGGAGATGACTTTGTTCACTGCTTCTCGTTCCTTGTTTGGTGATGAATTGCGCAGTAAATTGGACACTTCTTACGCTAAAATGTACTCTGATTTGGATAAAGGTTTCACTCCGTTGAACTTCGTTTTCACTTACTTACCATTGCCTAACTACTTCAAGAGAGATGCTGCACACAACAAAATTGCACACACTTATTTAGACTTGATCACGCAAAGACGTGATTCTGGCAAGATCGAGGACAGAGACTTGGTTGATGCCTTGTTGAAAAATTCAGTTTATAGAGACGGTACTCGCATGACCGACCGTGAAATCGCCAACTTGATGATTGGTGTTTTGATGGGTGGCCAGCATACGTCTTCCGCAACCTCTTCTTGGTTCTTGTTACACCTCGGTGAGAAGCCAGAATTACAAGAGGAACTTTATCAGGAAATAAAGAGAGTGTTGGGTGACAAGACAGAGTTGACCTACGATGATTTACAAAAACTGGACCTGGTCAATAGCACAATCAAGGAGACTTTGAGATTACACATGCCTTTGCACTCTATTTTCAGAAAAGTCACTCGTGATTTACCTGTTCCAAACACTTCCTATGTTGTCCCTAAGGGCCATTATGTTTTGATTTCTCCAGGCTACACCATGACTAACGAAAGATATTTTCCAAATGCTGGCGAATTTCAACCTCACAGATGGGATGACGTTAAATCAATTGATGGGGGTATATCCTTACCAGCAACTACTAATGGTGGCTCAGACGAGCAAATCGATTATGGTTTCGGCAAAATTTCGAAAGGTGTTTCCTCTCCTTACTTACCTTTCGGCGGTGGTAGACACAGATGTATTGGTGAGCCTTTTGCATACACCCAGTTGGGAACTTTATTGGTAACTTACATTTTGAACTTCAAATGGACCAGTCAATGTCCTCCTGTTGACTACACCTCCATGGTGACATTGCCAACGCAACCAGCTCTCATTAACTGGGAAAGAAGACAAAAGGATTAAAATCAATTCGATATCATAAAATAAAACCTCTTCTAAAGCCTCATCACATTTTCTAATTGACTATCACTGTATATTTGTTTTACTGTTTTTTGGCCACTTTGTCTCTTCTATGTTCTATGATTTTTTCTTTTTTTTTTGTTTTGTTGACCTGTCAATTTTCATTATTATTCTACATTTTTCTACTAAAGCCTTTTAGTACTTTTTTGCTAAAATTAAATATATCCGTTATAGTATATACTTTTCAGTTATTCTTTTCGAGAATTGATTTAACAAAAAGGTTGTACGAAACCTAACTGGAAGAAAAGGCCTATCATTAATTGGTTTCTATAAATTTTAGTTACTCAGATGATCTTTCGTTCACAACACTTAAAACTTTTTCCGCCCTCAAATCTCTACGTTTTTCGGCATCAGCAGCCAAAACCTGTTTAATCTCTTTAGTCCATCTGTCCACGATACCAGACGCAACCTGACAACACTCCAATATCTGCATTGCATCAACATTCAATCCACCACTCTTGCTTATTTGGCACAACTCTTTGTTAGAGTTTAATGTAACGGTCATACTTCCTTGTGATAGCAATTCTTCTTCGGCAGTAGCATCAACTATGATGATTTCATTTGATCCTTTAGGCCCCTCATTCTCGTCATCGATATCCATTCCAGTAATATTATCATCCTCATCATCACTCTGTTCTTTCACATAACTTTTATCATGTGACCTAAAACTGCCACTGTTCTCACCCTTGATGTTCCTCTCTACGCTTTCAGTCGAGAAGAACTGGAATGTGATACAAATCGGTATGTGTAAAACACTCAAAGGAACCATTTCTCGTTGCTTTTCATCATACATAACTAATTCTGATCCTTCACCACTACCGACAACTTCAACATCTGGTTTTCTGAAATGCAAAAGTGCTGCGATCACTGCAACACTAGCTGCATCGACTAGATTACCATCGTAATTTAGAAATCTGACATCTGCTCTAACTGCCCAGCATTTTTGTCCGGCTATGATGCACAAAGATTCCAAATCCAACGCATTGGACCGACGCACTGCTTTCTCGATCAATCTGCTTAGCAAGACCTCTGTTGCAGTCTGATCTGCTGCTATTCCCATAACAGCACCACCACCCATCGTTACAGCGTTGTCTGCATTAGCATTGTTATTCGAAGAAGTCGGCACGGTATCTTTAGTGTCTTTGTTTTCTGTGTTATCTGTACTAGTAGTAGCAACTGATATTGCAGTGGCTGGGACAATAGCTGGAGCTGCAGTTGAAAAATCTGAGTTTCCCCCGCTGGTGAACGCTGGTGAGCACATTGGAGTAATTTCAGTACCTATTGCAAAAGTGCCCTCAAATGGCCTATCTTCATATGGTGATGTGATTTTCGCTGACACTTTACATGAAACATATGTCTCACCTAACTTAACAGAAATATGGCCATATTCTGACGTTGAAGCTATGGATATATCTAATGGACGTGGTTCAGTTAGCGGCCTTAGGGACGGACGTATGGGAGGGGTACCCGACAAAAGTGAATGCAATGAAAGAATATTAGGGATCGGAAGGGTATTATCAGTATGTGGCATATTAGGTAAATCTAAAAATCTATTGTTCTTTGGTAATACCTGTTTATAAACGGCTAAGTCTAAAGTTAAAAGAGAGGTGAATGCTTGAAATAGAAAAAAATTTCATGATGTGTTAAACAGCATCTTTCCCAAAAGGGAATTATATTGATGCTTATGTAATATGTACTTTTCTTCAGTATAGGTTCCTTTTACTTATAGCCATATCGTGACTTGTAAAACCACGTATCAAATCACTCCGATATGAATTGAATTGAATTTATACAAAGATAACACATAACTGCATGAAGTAATTCAGTGCATTTCTCCGTCTTAAAAAGAGATTACTGCATAATTATTCTTTCTTTTTAAAAAACATGTCAAGAGCACCCTTCCCAACTGCTACAGATGTGTTCTTCACTGTCTTGCCTTGCTTTTTAGTAGTCTTCAGCTTTTTACTTTTCTGAGCTGCCAGAACGGCAGCAGTACCCTCGTGTAACTGCTGAATACTCTCACTTATCAAGTTTTCAGCATTTTCCCTTTCTTTCAACTGCAGCATATATTTTTCCAGTTCGGTGAAATCATACTGTACAGCCTGATCAAGATACCATTTATCGACATAATTGGAAAGAAGTACAATGGTCTGCTTTGTACACATTAAAAATTTTATTTTTTGGGGAATTTCATCAGGATACATCGTCTCCCATCGCACTTTAATTGTTTTAAAACGAGAATCTTCCATAAGTCTTTCAGTCAACCCATTGATCTTTGCAGATAAAAACTGTTTTATCTTTTCAATGGATGGTCTATAGAACACGGTTGTATCTTCATCGTCAGAGTCGATACTGGGGATGGAGGTAGTTTCACAGATAAGGTCCAGATATGGTTTCAGATCAAAATTGAAACGCTGCACAAGTTTTCCCAAAAATTCATCTTTTTCACAAATTTCATCCAATAAGTCTTCAAAAGACGACATCCTATGATCAACGCCATTGTCTTTTCCATTAAGTGCGTTCTTCCGTAAAACTGGATTGAAGAAACTCAGTAAAAAATAAAGTGGAGAAAAGCGTGTTAAAGCGTGAATATCGGGCTCAGTTCCTAGCACTGTCGCCGGCACAAGATGTCCATCTCCAAAGAACTTCTTAGTATCCTGTGTCACAAACAAGCATCGATAAGGTTTTCCATCTGGAGTGTAAGACTGATTTTTCACATTCGGATTTTTCCAATTTATACGATCCATAATCAGTAACTCAGGTGAATCTTTTTTGTTTTCCTGTTTTACAACGAAATCAGCCATTCTTCCGGTGATTGGATGCTGATGAGGAACGGTGGTCAGTTTCGTGTCAAAATCGGCGGAATTTTGCTCCGAAGAACATTGTGGAACCAAGACCACTCTGAAATCGTTCTTTTTTCGTTCATCCAGTCTTTCCACTGATATAGTCATCTGAAATTAATTGAGCTCTTTTTTATCACTTTTGCTTTAAGTAATCCTCTTGAGTTTCCGTTATCTTGTGATTGTGACACAAAACTTGGAAAGTTTTCTCTACAACACGAAATCTCTTTTTCCCATCCGTACACCTTGCAGCTGCCCGTGGCAAGAAAGTATCCAGAGGGATCTAAGCGTACTAGTACTACGGGGGAGGTAAATAGTGAAAGGTATGAAACGGGCTGCAAAGATAAGGTTGGCCAAGAAGTTTGATAGACTTACACCCTAGAAAACAAAAATAGTACTCAGAGGGAGGAGTTTTAAATATGCAGAATGGTGCAATGGGACACGAGCAGGGCTTGAGCTCAACTGCAAATTATACATTGCCCGGTATAATGCAATATTTACAGTCGCAGTTTACACAGGTTGAAAGAAACAGACTCCAAGGAGAGCTAGAACGCAGTTCTTTGAAATTGAAAATCATAGAATTGGAAAATGAACGCAATTCGTTATTGCGCAAAACTGCAAGACTCCAATTGACGGTAGATCAGTTGACCGAAGAATTGAACGAGTTAAGAGGTACCAAGACGAAGGATGCGAAAAAGTCTGCAGCTACAACTACGGCCGCCACCAATGCAGAAAAGATAAAAGCAGATTCTGAAGTGGAGCAGGTACTTGGTGGGATCCATTCCTTGGACGTATCGAAGTTAATACATGCTAGAAAATTTTTAAAGTCGGCAACAAACGAAATACTCTATTTACTCAAAACTCCCACAGTCGAACTTGAGAATACAACAAGTGTCGGAAGTATTACGGGGCTCTCTTCACTCACAGGTGGAGATAACGATAACGATTTGTTTTTCAATAACAACACGCTTAACAATATGAACCATCCTAATTTAACTACAAATGGGAATGTTCATGCGGATATGAGCAATAAGTCCAACTTTAATAATAATGATTCATTTGATAAACCAAACATAGAGAAAGAATTGAACGATATTCTTGCTGCGCCTTTCAAATCCACAGGGGGCTCAAACATTGTGGAAAGTGATGCTGAAACAATCATTGAAGAGCCACTCGACGAAAAAAAAAGTCATAGTAAAAAAGCTAATGGGGTGAGCACCAAAAACGCTAATAATAATGAAAATGATGGTCATATTGATGATGAGGATGAAGACGAGGACGACGATGATGACTTCGATGACGATTTTGATGACGACGATTTCGACGATGATGATGATGACGACTATGAGGACGAGGATGAAACCGCAGGCATTGATCGTCAACATCAACTTGCAGAGAATAGCGAAGGAAAAACTAACCTTAGCAGACGTAGAAAATCATTAGGATCACAGCATGGTAAAAACCAGAAGGAAAAATTACTCAGTTTATTAAAAAAAAGTCCTAAAAAAACTCATGATCACAGTACCCAAACCTTATCAGTTAAACTACATCCTAATTTGTCCGAAATGGAACTAAAAAGTGGAAGGCTCTTTACTTACTATGACAAAGCCAACATTGTAAAGATATATGAAGATTTATTAGGAAAGGGTAACTTAGTTAAAGAAGTACAGCTGCAAGATGCAAACAGTATAGTTGATATCATAACTAACGAAAATTTCATCGTAATAGCAACAACTACTTCTTTGATTGCCTACACAATAAATTCGAAATCAGATTTAAAAATAGTAAAGACACAAGTAGATGCAAAAAGCATAGACTTGGACAAGAATAAAATTCTTCTGGTTTCTAACGATCATATTGACGTATTGGAGATTGATTTAGCGGGCGAAACATTTAAACAGCTATCATCAATTGAATATCAGTACGAAGGCACATTAAAAAAAGCAAAATTTGTTAAAAACAATCCATCTTTTGATGTTGCGGTCCTTTCGTCGACCAACTTGTATCTTTACAATACTGAGAACATGGAGACACAGTCCAAGCTATTCAAATCGATTCCTCTTAATCAATATCACGAGTGGCTGGTCACCTCGAGAAATATGATATTACGGTTCAACCAAGGGCTTTATCTTTTTGATTTTAGCGAGTGCTCAGAGTTCAAGCAAGTTCCATTTCCCCCATTGCAAGACTCGGAAAATTCCTCCGATTCATTTTCCGAGGTTATAAGTCCCTGCGTCGACGATGATACCATGTTTTACGTTACGAGATGTATATCATCCACGGCTCCTAACAAAACAGCTGGGATGTTTGAGCTACGTTTATTCAAGGTCAACGACACAGGCGATATTTTAGAAATCAAAAATTTGACTAACATGTCCGGTTCTGAATGTTATTGTGTTGGCAAGATTGGTGATGAGTTTTCTATTTGCGTTGCCAGGGGAAAAGAGATTCACCTTTATAACATTACAAATTGATTAGCTGATAGCAACCTTGTATAGATGATGTACATAGAATTCACTTGGCTTCTTTTTATTAATAGCACATTACCAAGATTGTGCCTGATCGAAGGTCTCATCAACTCTTTTTTTTTTGACAAAACTCCGGCGGGAGGAGGCTCATTAAAAAAATCTTTCTTCAATTCTCCGTATTTCATTATATAACTTTACAATGAACCAGGTGGAGCTACAACTAATAGGGTAGCAAAATGGCAATTTTAATCTGGGAGAATGCCTTTAAACGCTTACTCATTCTGCTGATTTTACTGTTGTTTGCTCTATTATTACTTTACACGGACTATCTCCAAGAAGTCAATTTTTATCAAAATAAATTGCAATTGGGTGAGTTTAAAGTCAACTTTGATACTTACAAACTCCTTCAGGAATCTAGTTTACTAAGCCAACATCAACTAAAAAATATCAATACTAAGCTTGAAAATCAGGAACTTGTAGGCCAAAAGTACGACGGCGAAAGTACTGGAGCAAGCAAAAAAAAGGCTCATAGAAAGGATGATAAAAATAAAATGATTGAAAAGCAGGCGGTTGTAAAAGACGAAAGCGTTGAATCTGGTAGTACTGAGCTACAATACTTCACATTAACTCCACCTTTTCCAGAAATTGACTTGACTAGTATAGGTCCGATTTTCTTGGAAAATGGATTGGCTCATTTGTATTGTGAGTACAGTTTTGATACAATACGTTGCACAGTAGGAGGTAGGATTCCAGCAGAGAAAATATATTTTCCAACGGCTTATTTCACTAACCCTAACTTTGAAGATATAGTCGTCTCATTTGGCTTGAAAGAATTACTTGAATTTTTTAATTTCCGTGGCTTCTGGAACACCGAAAATATAGAAGATGAAAGAACAATGGGACTAGGATGGATAGGTCAACAAATTTTAAAGTCTAATGCAATGAATATTGAACTTTTTACCAACTATATAATGTTATTTGGCTCAAACGGAACAAATATGAATCTTTTCAATCACCTATCTGAATTTGCAATTGAGGAAGATTCAGACACTGAGTTGAGTATCAGCAAAAGGTACAAGTATTATACCTTCATCCATACCCAGGTATGTGTTTTGTTCCTAATAATATACCTAAAACTTTTCAATTTTGTATCGTTTTCTTTCTCCCTCTTATTCCAGTTCAGCGTGCATATTCCAATATATGCATTCAATTGCTTTAAATATGGGAAGCACAGTGGTGAGTTATCAGCCGATAGTTTTTTGACAAGTGAAACTAACATGACTGGTTTTGAGGAATGGATTGCCAACAATGAGCGAGTTGAACTGCAACTGTTGAGTGAAGGTTTGACCATTATCAATATGCCTATCTCCAAAACCTACGACCAATTGCACCCATGCGACTCAAAGCTAAGGATGAGGAAAATATCCACAGGAAGTCAGTCGACTTACGGTAATAGTGAGGGATATTCCACTGGTGTTGAAGAAACTTTTAGCACAAGAATACAAGACATCAGAAAGCTTTACGAGTATATCGAAAAAAAACCACTGGAAGATTCATCTTCGCCCGCTGTTCAATATAGCGTCTTGTCCACACCACCAATTATGCGAGTTACTAATGATATTGAAAACCAAATAGCAAGTATTAGTACAAACAAATTCAGAGAAAGTGAGAGTACATTGATAAGTGGAGCAATATCACTACCAGAAAGTGCACTAGTTACATCGTCCCTCAATGATTTGGTTGATAAATACTATTTATTCTATTTGTCAATCTGTTTCTATTTCTTGATGCATTTGGTGGTCTATGAAATTATCAATTTCATATCATACAATCTCATTTCTGGTATCTTCGAAGTAATAAGTACAAGCAATCCAGATCATTTGAATGTTAAAGTAAAATCTATTTTCCAAGCCCCTGAAATTCTCGTGGATCCCGCCAACCATAAAAGCAGTGTCATTGCCGGGAGCACAAGCAAGAGAGTGCTGACACATGGGAATCAGATATTTGACGCATTGTTAAACGTAGTCGGATGCATCCTGAATTTTATTTTGGCTCTTATTTTTCACAGCATTTACACCTTCTGTATTTATACCTATACCATTTCTGTCTACTGATATTACTCGAATCTCTACATGTAGATAAGCAGGGTGCACTCTATCTTATCGTACTCTTTTCGTCAAACCCACCGACGCGTCGATTTTACGAACAATATAGCATATGTGCTTATATCAGCGGGAAATTTTTCATTTTCAATTTTCGCTCATTTTTGAATTTCAATAAACTAAAGGACGTCCTTCATCTTTATGAGATTTATCGAGCGATTTCATGTATTTGATAGAAATGTAGGTTGGTAAATAGTTGTCAGGTTTTAACCTGTTTGCGAGAAGCTAGGAACCAAGTAGTTATGATGTTGTTCAAAATACCTCACGCTGCGGGTTTGAAGTCACTTGCTTTATCAGCGGGTCGTTCTTCATTCAAAACCCAGACTGTTTTACAATCAAAGCGTGGATTTCACTTTTCTTCAAAATTAAACACATATGAAGAAGAGAAGGTTATTATTGACGAACTGTCATCTCATATCAATGATGCCGATGCTGCCAGACTTGGGCATATGAGGAATATTGGTATTTCAGCTCATATTGACTCAGGTAAGACTACTTTCACTGAAAGAGTTTTGTTTTACACTGGTAGAATTAAAGCGATCCATGACGTTAGAGGTAGAGATGGTGTTGGTGCAAAGATGGACCATATGGATTTGGAGAGGGAGAAAGGTATTACTATTCAATCTGCTGCGACTTATTGTTCATGGGAAAGGGGTCCTGAAAAATCATACCATTTCAACTTAATTGATACCCCCGGCCACATCGACTTCACTATTGAGGTTGAAAGAGCTTTGAGAGTTTTGGATGGTGCTGTTTTAGTTGTTTGTGCTGTTTCTGGTGTCCAATCACAAACTGTAACCGTTGACCGTCAAATGAAGAGATACAATGTTCCAAGAATTACATTCATCAACAAGATGGATAGAATGGGTGCCAACCCTTGGAAAGCTATTGACCAAATTAGAACAAAATTAAAGATTCCTGCCGCTGCTGTTCAAGTTCCAATTGGTTCTGAAAAAGATTTGATTGGTGCAGTTGATATTATCCGTAACGAGTCTATCTATTATGAGGGTTCCCAAGGTGAAAAGTTGAGGGTCACTAAAGAAATTCCTGAGGATTTGAAAGATCTCGTCGCCGAAAAGAGAGCCGAATTAATTGAAACTTTAGCTGATGTCGATGACGAAATTGCTGAATGTTTCATTGATGAAGTCGAACCATCTATAGAACAAATTCAAGGTGCGATTAGAAGAGCTACCATTGCTAGAAAATTCACTCCTGTCTTCATGGGTTCCGCATTGGCTAACAAGGGTATTCAACCAGTTTTGGATGGTGTTTGCGATTACTTACCAGACCCAAGTGAAATCTTGAACACTGCTTTAGATATAGCCGATGGTGAAAAGTCTGTCAACCTTGTTTCTTCATCAACTTCTCCAGCCGTTGCACTTGCATTCAAATTAGAGGAAGGAAAATATGGCCAATTGACATATTTACGTGTTTACCAAGGTAAGCTTAGAAAAGGTTCTATGATTACCCATGTCAAAACTGGAAAAAAAGTTAAGTTAGCAAGATTGGTGCGTATGCATTCCGAAGAAATGGAAGACGTTGACGAAATCCATGCAGGTGAAATTTGTGCTACTTTCGGTATCGACTGTGCTTCTGGTGACACTTTCACCGATGGTACTGTTGATTATTCTATGAGTTCAATGTTCGTCCCAGATGCTGTTGTTTCGTTGTCTATTTCACCAAAAACTAAGGATGCTGCCAACTTCTCTAAGGCTGTTAACAGATTCCAGAAAGAAGATCCAACTTTCCGTGTTCATTTCGACAAAGATTCCAAGGAGACAATTATTTCTGGAATGGGTGAATTACATCTGGAAATTTATGTTGAAAGAATGAAAAGAGAGTACAATGTTGAATGTACCGTTGGTAGACCAAGAGTCGCATACAGAGAATCCATTCTATCTTCATCACCATTTGATTACACTCATAAAAAGCAATCCGGTGGTGCTGGTCAATTCGCCAAGGTTATGGGTAAGATGGAAGCCACTTCTTTGGCTGATCCAGAAGAAATTGGTGCCACTTTGGGTGATGATATCAAGTTCCGTAATCATTTCCAAACGAAGGTTGTTGGTGGTAAGATTTCAGAGAAATTCTTACTTGCATGTCAAAAGGGTTTCGAAGATTGTTGCGAGAAGGGTCCATTAACTGGTTCTAGAGTTCTAGGTGTCCATATGATTGTTGATGATGGTGCCACCCACGTTGTCGATTCTTCGGAAATGGCTTTCAGAACCGCAACTCAATTTGCATTCAAACAAGCTTTCATGCAATCCCAGCCTGTTGTTTTAGAACCAATTATGAATGTTGTCATTACTGCACCAAATGAGTTCCAAGGTGCAGTTATTGGCTTGGTCAATAAATTAGGCGGTCTGATTAACGATACTGAAAATCAAGCAGATGACTTCAACTTGATCTCTGATTGTTCATTGAACCAGTTATTCGGATTTGCATCCAAATTAAGAGCAGTTACTCAAGGTAAGGGTGAGTTCACTATGGAATTCAAAGAATACCAACCTGCTCCTCCACAATTACAAAAACAATTAATCGAAGATTACCAAAAGAAAAGCAAGGAGTAATTTTGGGGATTTTTTGTTTTTTTGATTATTTTTGTACATAATGATAAGTAAAATTTAGAGTCTGACAAATAACAAAAGCTATATAAATATCAGCTTATATAGTATTTCACTGCTTATAGTTTAAATTTTATGAATATTTATATTAATAATAGTATTAGTAACGAAGGCCTCTTGGTTGAAGATAAGTAAAAATTAAATAGTAATACTTCAATAATTTTTAATTTAGTTTTAAATTTTTTGATTGGAAAGATAACACAATTGAATAATGATTTGGATACTGATATCGCTGTTGCTGTTGCTGTTGCTGTTGCTTTTTTTTTTTTACTTTTCTAAATTTCTCATTTCTAGTTAGGATTTTTTTGTCTAATCCATATTCTTTTTGCTCTCTCACGTCGGTTGCACCTATTCCAGTCTAGATATATCTACTCTTCCACTTTCGATCCAAGCAGGATCAACCAATCTTTGTCTGGCAGAATGCATCAACTTGTAAGAAGACTTAATGGTTCCCTCAGAAACTCCAGTTTTTTCGCTGATTTTAGCAAGGGTGATTTTCTGATCAAATACCAGAGTCGTGAAATAAATGACGGTTGCGGCGATAGTTGTAGGAGATCTACCTTCAAGAACCCCAACTTCTTTCAGACTTTTGGCGATTGATTGGGCTGCACTGGCGACCTGAGGAGACAAACCAAGATGCGAACAAAATCTACCAACCAAATCCTCTGGATTTGTGTGTCTAGTATTTATACTATCATTCTGGTAAGTGATTAAACCACCCTGCTCTTCATTCTTCCGCTGAATGATTTGGTTGATTGCCTTGAAAACTCTTCCAATTTCCTTACGAGGAACATTAGTTAAAGCCCAAATTTCCTTGAAGGAACGTGGGACACTTGCCTTTCTACAGCCTAAAAAGATCGCACCTGCCATAATACTCTCCTGGGATTTCCCTTTCAAAGATGGGTCGTCATAGACCAATTTATAAACCTCCTTTGCACCATCTTGGACAACTTTTGGAAGTTGATAACCATCACACATTTGAGTTATTTTGGCAAATGCTGCTTGTAGGATATGGGATTTTTTATCTGCGAAAGATTTACTTTGGGTCCTGTTAAGTTCCCTCGCCGTTCTACTTGCATCGATACCTGCAGAGATGACAGTATTCAACTGGTCACCATCCAAAATGGAATTGGTAGCTTCACCTACACGAGAAGGATCATCACCCTTTTGATCATCGTTATTGAAAGTTCTCCATTCGGATCTGTTATCAATTATTCTATCACAGAGTACCAAGCCGCAAAGCCCGCAAACAATATCGCCTTCACTATGTCTCTCAATTAGTTCTGGAGGGAAAACTTTACATTCCGGGCATGATAACATGACGTTCAAGTTAACGCCTCTTGGGACTCTTCTCTCTGTGGTAGCCATGTTTGTAGATGAGCAACAAAAGATAGGGTGTGACTGGAGCTGACGAAAAAGCCTTGCTGTCGTTACTTGGACTACAAGCTAGAAAGAACCTCTTAAACAATTAACCTATGGTGGCAAAACTTCCCTCACAATATTAATGAAACATTCGGTCATCCAGAAAAAACAGCGACCGCTAAAGAAAAAAAGATGGTAGGCAAACAATCGACGCGTCGATTCTTATCGGTCGGATGACTTGATAAGAATGGCCAGAATATAACAAATCAGTTTGTGTGTCTTATACAGTTCAGTATAAAGTAATTATATGTGTATGTATTAGTTGGCTTGGAATCTGGGCATCTTGTTCAACAACCGCATGTGCTGTAGTTATCACCATCCACCTGGATATTCACGGCATCGGTGTAGTCATCTGTGAATTCCATGCTTTCCTCCTGCTGCAATGCGCTTCTGGCAACCACGTCAAACGCCTGGTCAACGTTAACTGCCTCCTTTGCAGACGTCTCAAAATACGGCAAGTTCCCCAAGCTTGCACATAGCGCTTGTGCCTTTTTTGAACTCACCAAACGTTTGCTCTCCTCAACATCAATTTTGTTACCAATGACGACAAAGGGGAAGTTGTCAGGGTCTTTGATATTGGCCTGTATCAAGAATTCATCCCGCCAACCCTGTAGGTTCTCGAACGACTTGGGGTTCGTCACATCGTAGACTAGAACGCAGCAGTCCGAGCCCCTATAAAACGCAACGCCGAGACTCTGGAATCTCTCCTGACCGGCAGTGTCCCATATCTGCATCGTAACGTTTTTGTCGTCAATCGACATGTCTTTAGGCAAGAAGTCTGCCCCGATCGTGGCCTTGTACTGCTGTGAGAACTTGCCGTTTATAAACTGTTGCATAAGCGAGGTCTTGCCGACCCCGGTGTCGCCAAGGATGATCACCTTGAGTAGCGTTTTCCTATGTCCTCCTGACATTGTTGTCCCAAGATTCTGTGGAGGAACGGAGTCGGAGCTGAGTACTGTTCCCTGTCAAGAGTCTTTCTGGGCGTCTTCTTCTTCCCGGCTTCCACCTTCATGAATTGGGGCGGCTTCGATTGCAACAAACAAGGAGCGAATTCTGCGGAGGGAAAGAAAGAAACAGAGGAGTGGCTGAATTCACAGGGAAAAAGAAATCAGGTTGGAATTGGATGCGTGGGTCGATCGACTGCATCATGGATTGGGCAAAACGGTTGCAAAAATAGGTTGGGCGTTACTTATAGATAATATAAAAGAGAAGAGAGAAAGCTACAGACAATCAATTGAGGATATCCTGGATACTGGGATAGCGTTTGCTGCTCTTGATTTCGATGAGCAACCGAGAGGCAGCCTGGATTTCGGGACTGTTCTTGTCGGCGCCTGCGCCTGCTCCTGCTCCTGCTCCTGCTCCTGCTTCTGACTCTGACTCTTTCCTCTCGGGAGAGACGGAGACAGATGCTGGCGTGGAGGAGCTCAGGTCGGAAGAGCAAGAGGATCGCTCTGGTGATACTGCCGCGGTTCTATTTCCCGTATGATGTCCCTCGAGGGTCGATGCCTGCCGACAGGATGCGTCGTCAGACATGGACTGGCCCAAGACATTTGCACTGCTACTCTTTCTCAACGAGTAATCAGATGGCATCGAGATGAACTGATGGCGAGGCGTCAGTGAGCTGCATGCAAACTGTCGGTTAGAGTTGCCGACGGGAAATGGAAGAACGTTTTTGAGTGGAGATGTTGTGGTGCTGCTGCTGGAGTTGGAGACACTGTTCATTCGGTAGGCAGATGTGGCTGAGGAAACTAGAGGGAAGTTATTGGGTCCCGAGAGTGGAGAGGAGGCTACCACCGCTGGACCGGCTAGTGACCCTGTTTTATATGCTGAAGAAGATGGCGATGGCATCTTGTTGTCGAAGAACGAGCCAGGGCCGTTAGCTCCACTGATGGCAGCACCATTCAACAGCCCCAAATCGGGGTGTTTATCGATGATTGCAGGTAGCGGTAGTTTGAAGGAGGTAGAGTCTTGTTGCAGTTTTAGTATGCTATTTCTGTACTCGGAGTTTTCCTGGATGCGTTCTTCGAGTGTGGATGAAGGCATGTGGATGTTTGGATGGGATTGAGAGCGTTGTGTTTTGTCTGTTTTCACCGTTTTCTCTTTTTTCATGGTCTGTTCAGGAGTGCTTGTGCTGCTCTCCGAAGCAGAAATCCCCTCTGCAGGAGATAGAACTTTCATTATCTCCTTTGTTATCGGGTCCAGCCACTCTTTTGGGACGCTGCCATCGTTCTGCCACACTTTCACGAAGATATCCTCGAAATTGAATTCAGATTCGATGTCTCGGTATGATTGCAAGTCTAGATCGAAATCGACAAAGTTCAAATTATCATTTTTCTGAATCCATGACTTGAAAGTGTCTCTTGTCTCCTTTGGAATCAACATTTGGAGCTTCATCAGCTTGATGATAAGATGCAAGTATTTGATGTATTCGACGGTCGATTGCAGGATGGTCAACTTGTGCATCATGTTGGAGTTGTCGAAATTGCCGTCGTTTAAGCCGGTGAGAATATTGAGTCTGCATGCAGGGACCAGGAATTTCAAAGCTTCAAATTCCCTGTTCATTTTGATTCTCCGTCTCTTTTCGATGATCGAATGTTGTGTTTTGAGCTCTCTCTTTTTCCTCTCGATCTCCTCCTTGTTGTACGCCGAGGATCTTCTTCTCTTCTTTGCCTGTCTGATCGGTTGGTTTGGGTTCATTTTGTTGCTGCTGTTGCCATTATTATTAGCCAAAGCGGCGGGGTCGTCTTCTGGAAGCGGCATGTCAGTGTATCTTGTCATGGGAGAGATGGAAGGTGAGTGGCTCAAGAGGTGGTTCCTGTACTCCTCGTTGGAGACAAAAGAAGAAGTCAAGAAGTTTGAATTGTTGGTGAATACCCTGCCGTTATTCTGTGTGCCATTCTGAGCCTTTGCGCTGTTCAGAGACTCGAAAGAGGAGTAGGGTGTCGAGGCCAGCGTTGACGTCTGCGAACCTAGGGGCGTCGAAGAGGCTGTTGCCGAGCTGTTCCCACCTACGGAGCCTGTTTTTGGCGAAGGCATCGGAGGACTGTCTGAGACCGAGCTCGATCTCTGCATGTGCACAAACCGTGGCTTGAAGATTGGTGGTGGAGGCAAGAAAGCAGAGAACGTCTTGCCATCCTGCTCGTTCGATGAGGTGTGTTCCGTGCTGTCAGCCTCGTTCATCGTGCTGGCGCTGTTTGCAACCAAAGTAGCTCCTTGCTTGCTCATATCCTTTCGTACTGCTTGTCTATGTTGACTTCTCCAGTTGCATCCACGGCAGGAGAAAGCGGGCACAACAGGGCAAATAGCAGAGCAAAGCAAACTACAACAGACAGACGGACAAGAGACCGGAATACAGATCGTGTGGCAAAGAGGCAGCCCAGGCATCGCACACACACATGCTCACACGTTCATACAGGGTAAATAATAAATACGACTCAAACGTGTCCATCTCCCTCTCTCCCTCTCTCCCTCTTCCTCGGAATGTCTCGATTGTCCTTCAACACCCCGTGGCCGACTCCATCTCACGACCGATCGCCCGAATAGGCAACCCTGTCACCACAGCACCGGCCCTGTCTGTGGCAGGAAATAGTCCCCCATGTGGTTTACGTGGACCTGCACACTTGACAATTCATGTGTCCGGCGACAACCAGTCAACTCCACACCACATGGCCAATAGATAAGGGTGCCACGTGCCCGAGGAAGAAACCACGCCGTGTCGGCCCGTTTTGGAAACGGGGCAGGGAAGGAGGGAACGCGATAAGATGGATTGGGATTCGGGAATTTTTTTATTTTTTTTTCGAAGCGTCGATCGGCGCACGGTCACGTGACCGGTTGGTCGGGGAAAAAGAAAAAAAATTTTCTTTTTTTTCTTTTTTTTTTTTTTTGGAAATTTTATGACTCAGCCGGTCAGTAGTCCGCTTTATCGAGGCATTTAAGACGCTATATGGCGGAAGCACAGAGAAGGAAGGAGGAGGAAGAGGGCCCGAGGAAGAATAGTCCTTGTTCCTTGTCTGGTGGGATAAATACCGGAGTGTGTTCTCTTCCCTACCGATCTCGTCCTGTCATTGCAGCAGAGTGCACACACAATTCGCTAGCAAGTAGCATCACCACACTTCTTTGCTTACACGGAGTCCAATTGTACTCCCCACACTCCCTACATTTCCACACACACAAATACACACACTTAGAGTCACACTACACTACGCTACACTCCGACACGCTAGAAACAGTATTGCATCGGACATAGAATGTACTCGGTAGAAGCACACACAAATACAGATACCATAGCGATATCCATTTCCGACTTGCCCGTGATGACGCAGCTGAATAGCAGTGCTGCCGATGGCCAGCAGCTGCGGATCGACTCATACAACAGTTTGCTGAGGACCTTGCTAATCTTGGACATCGTGATCCTCGACAAGCTCCACAGACGTTCGAACCTCTCGCTCTTGCTAATCCATCTGCGATGTACCTTGGACAGCTTCATCGACCGCCAGAACGCAGGCGATGAACCGGTGGACGCTCTCTTGCTGGTGCAAGTCATGCGAGAATTCAACAAGTCCATGTCCCTGGTGTTTGAAAACTCCAAGTTTTTCAACCTAACGGAACTACAGAGCATCTACACAGACCTGCTCAAAGAACTGAAGATTGACACAGATGTGCCAGAGGCAGATACCGATGCTGCCCAACTCTGTACGATCCCCCTCAACTCGATCGACTTCGACTTGTTTGCAAACAAAATACTTTGTTGTTCGGAGTCTTTGGCTGACTACAAGCATTTCAACAGGACATTCGATGAATCGACCGTGATGGATTATGAGTTGGACAAAATCAGATCCCATTACATCTCCACTTCTTTCAACTATAAAAAGAACCAGAAACAAAACCAAAAAGCTACCTCTGCTTCCTGTATTTGCAAAGAAAATATACTGCTTGTGCAGTCACCGGAATTCATGGAGTTCCATCTGAAAAGATGGAAAACTTTGAATTTGTTAGACAGGCATATTTTCAAATGACACTAGTGCTCACTGTTACATTTTATTCTCGCTATTTTCTAAACATCTATGTAAACTAAATATACTATCACTAGCATTAAATCGAACTTTACTGTTTTCGTTTGTGGAATCTAGCCGGCCCCTTTTTTCCTCTTTTTTTAAGAACTTCTAAATTACAATCGAATATATGGTAACATCTTATACAACAAATGCTAAGTTTTCAATCCTTTCGTTAAAACCCATTTTTCCCATCCTTCCTTTACCCTGATCCTATAATCCTCGGTCCCATCAGTTTGTCTTTTCTCAATGCTATCGATGTTTTCAATGGCAGAGTCAACAAGAGAAGAATCACCACCACTCAAAGTTCTCACTCTACTGAATCCTTTAATTAATGAGACAGGGATAAAACCTTCCCTATCCATCTGTCTTCGCAAATACATATCCTTGCATAGATTCTCAACCGAAAAATAGTATCTTATTTGATATATTAATTGATTGAACCGTTCATCCTCTACCGTTTGCTCAGTTGACAAAGGTGCATTGGAAGAAGGCATATTCCCGTTAGCCGATCCAACTTGTTGGTTATAAACTGGAAGTCGTGGAGAAATTGGAATCGGTATACCATTAGGAACAACCATGTGCATGGGCACACGCATATCTTGGATACTTGTTTCGTTCAATTGTTGACCGTAATAAACCCTCGAAGGTATGGGTGCTTGCTGCATCCCCAAAGGGTCAACCATCGAAGGGAAAAAGCCATTACGCATATAGGGATAGAACATTGGATTTGGTAATACCGGGGTATCATATGGTGGCATAGGCATCCATCTATTGTTTAAAAATGCAGAGTTGTTATTATTCAAAGTGGAATTGCTTGTGTTGTTGTTGCTGGAATTCTGGTAGCCGCCTTGGTAAAACGGTTGGCTATACTCTACCGAGGGTGGCGTAAGAGGGATGAAGTTGCGATTATTGGGCGAATAGTTTTGTCTTGCTTTTTTCCTGTAAGTTCGATGACTAGTATTCGCATTGCTGTTATTATTGCTGTTGTACTGAACAAAATTATTGTTACTATTGACACCATTACTTCCATCGTTATTATTGCTAACATCAACATTCAGATTATCCTTCACTTGTAGAAGATGAAATTTATTT
Source organism: Pichia manshurica (assembly GCA_005406165.1). NCBI lineage: Eukaryota > Fungi > Ascomycota > Pichiomycetes > Pichiales > Pichiaceae > Pichia > Pichia manshurica. Next base: position 2,174,493 of record BJFO01000007.1, read on the forward strand.
GTGGCTTCTTTGAGCTTATCTTCAATACTTTCTGGATCATTCTCACTGATACTACGTTGGGAAATGTCATTGCCACCATTTCTTTCAAGATAATTTCCCGGACTAGTGCCCTTATCACTGGGATTTCCAATTATCAGATCACTATCATGAATAGCTTCACTTCTTTCCTCATTGCTAGATTCCTGCTTCTTTTTCGCAATCAATTCGACGCTCTCATTATTTTCCTTTTTTCCAGAGCCAGGTACTGCAAGTTTCTTCTGGGCATTTCCGACCGTTTCAACGGTGGGCTGCTTTCTGCATTTACTGCTAGAGGACGAATTGTTATTCAGCCTCTTGGTATCCGACAATTTTTGGGCTGCATTGCACCAAGGATTAGCTGTTGGCACGGGTGCAGGTTGTAGGTTCTTTGTAACGTCGTGTAGACTCATCAATTCTTCTTTTTTACCTCTGTCTCTTGACTTGTTTTAATCCAAATATTGCGCTGCTGAGCCTTATTTTTTCCAAAATCAACAAGATTAATTCTTTTCAGTAGGAATCAGAACAATAAGTTCCACCCTCCAGCTTTCCACCTCCCGTCACACTTTCCTGCTAGTCAAATGTGTCCAATACTGCGCGTTCTTGCAGAGGTAGTTTGGAGCATCTCGATGGAGTTCCTACCAACAATGCAATCTGTCCTCCGATGTTGCCCTCCTTCTCAAGTTCTCTCGATCTGAAAATAATACCCGTTACGAAAAATTCAGTGCCACATCCGAAAATTGACGCGTTGCGACATAAACAATGTCGCGGCTCCAACCCTCATTCGCCTGCCGTTTGACGGATTTGATGATAACATGAATCGGGTATCGTGTTTCAAATGTTAGAAAGAGGAGAAAACGTCGGGGAATTAACAGTATTTCCACCTAGATATCCCAGAAGGGCTAGCTGGTGAAGTGTTAAAATAATGGGACTTTCATTTCGATGTCAGAAGCCACATTTTTCAACAACTCTGGAAAAATACAGAAAATCTCCATCATTATTCATATCAACGGTTGGCTTTGCCAGTATTTTAAACTGGAGTAGAGACAACCAGTCAACTAATGAGTTTATAACTCTTTTTTTGAACGATAAATCTATACTGGAAACGTTGCACAAACAGCTGTCATCAAGTGTTGAAAATATTGGTTTGTTTGTTTCTTTGTCAGCAGATAACAAAGTTGGAGAATCTTTGACTTTTGGCTTGATGACACCTACTTCTGAAGAAAAAATATGGTGCATTAAATTACTAGCAAAGAATCCGGAAAAAAATACAATTTTATACAAGGATGCTCCCTTTCGAATATGTCCAATGTATCCAAAAAAAGATGAATTTAAATCCTTACTACTAACGATTCCGTCATCACTTGCCTCCCCGTTGATAATTCCTGATTCTTACGATCAATTACTGCGATCTGCTAATGAATTGGAAGATAAAACATTTGATATGAGTCAGCTTGACCTGGGCATTGAAAATACATGTAACAATATACCGACAATAACAACAACTTCTTCGAAAAAGGTTTTGAAGACCATAGATCCGATAGAATATCTAACCGACCGATATTTCACGACCCTCTATAGTGCTTCCATGAGTATTGAGCATTTTGTGAAGTCTTCGATACCTAAGATGCATTTGTTGAGGCGTGACAATGTGAAGCTGGCTAAAGATTGTCTGTCTAAATTGATAATTGAAACTCTCTCAGACTTTGACAGGCGACACAATATCCAAATCGAGCAGGGCGACTCTTTTAAGTTGGATGATTTTAGGACAATTTGGCTATCTAAAGAAAAATTATTAGATGAAACAGAAGAAGATTATAGGCTGGAATATTTGCTTCGATCGGGCTTAACGGAAAATGGAGGATTGCTGGATCCCGATAAGTTGAACGCCGTTATGGATAGAATCAAGCTTAATGATCTGAAATTGCAACTTCTTCTAGATTTGGAATTCTTAAAAATGTTAAAGTTTGAAAATGAAGGAGAGAAATCTGTATCGAGTGACAAGAAAAATGATCAAGTAAATGGTGTATTGAAAAAGGATAAAAGACCTCCACTATTAGCAAAACGTTACTCTTCGAATCTTGTTGGAAAGAAAAAAAGATTGATCCCGACGTTGCTTGGTACAGTGATTCCCACTAGCCTAGAATTTGATGTTGATTTGAGGCTAGATCAAGAAGACGGCAGGAAAAAACTTTTGACTATTGAAGGAACTGAAAAATTAATCAAGATTTTGTTTGACAAGTTATGTGTGTACGATGCAATCATGGGATTGGATTATAAAGACATAAATTCATCTTGGGGGTTCTTATCAAATTGTGTTATTCCCTTTTACGAGAAAAACCATCGCCGCTTGTTGAAGACATTGGCTATTAAATCTAGAGGGCCCGCCTTCAGCTTGAAAATGAAATCTAGGCATGAAAAGAGACAACGCCAAGAAAAACGGAAAGAAAAATTGGTGAAGGCAAAAGAATCCACCAGACAAGGTAGTATGGAAAGAAAACCTGCTAGTATAGATCTTTCAAAAATCAAGCTGAAACGGTCCCACTCAAGTTTTGGTAGTTCCAAAGCGGATCTTTCCAGAAAAACTATCAGCATGGTAAAGTCTACCACAGATCTAGGGCCCATAGATGATTTTATGCACATGAATGATTTGATATGTTCAGGGGATTCAATAAATTCAGTCTCAGATGCCAAGGGGTTTATGAATAGCAAAAAGCGGAAACTTTACGCCCCTAAGAGAAAGGAAGTCAAACTAGAGCCAGCCAAATCAGTATCTTCCAAAGATCCAGAAACACTTTCTAAAGAAATTCGTGACTTTCGTGATATCCAAAGCGAGCTCTTTCATCCTAACCAGGTCATAGAGGCTACACCAAGAAAAGCTTCGGCAGCTAAATCTACTAGTGGCATTGGAGAGAGGTTATCGATTTCTTCCCCGTATGGGGAGATTTATTCTCCAAACGGGGAGCAATCAGTCTTGAGCGGGTATGGTGGCTGTCGGGTTTTAAATAATTTAGCAACAACTGAAATTTCTGGAACCCCGGCAATTGAAAGAGTTCAGATTCGTCCTGGAGTTTTTGAAATCGGATCGTCACCATTAAAATCAGGAGCATTGTCTCAATCTAACGGCATTAAAGAGAATATACACCTGGTCGTCGACACTCCTTTGAGAAAAAAGGAGGTAGTTTTCTCTTCTCCCTCAAAACTTTTGGTTCCCACTCCGAAGACGCCAATGAAGTCAACTAAGAGAAAATTAGATTTCAGTTAAAGTCATTCAAAAATACATAATTATATTACTGTACAAGTGTGCTTTATGTATGTAAACTCTTTTCTAAGCATTTTTTGATTGTATAAATTTTGGTACAAAACTAATTTGTTTCACCAAAAAATATACCGTAGTATATTTCAGCAGCATTGTTTTGCTCCAAAATCTTATCTGCAATTAATTCGCCAACTCTTTTAACGAGCTTTTCCCTCATTTCGGGATTAATTTCTGTCTTCGCAGTTAGTCCCGAATCGACCTCCATCTTTTCTTCCTTTCCTTCATTTTGTTCTAGTTCTTGTTCAGCATCAGATTCTAGTTTATGTTTTTTGGAATTATTTTCTGAAAGTAATAATTCGCCATCCTTTGCTAAAACCTTTAAGCTCTCTAATATTTGATCCAACAGAATTTTTCTATTTTCACTATCTTTCGCAAAATTTTCAAGAACCACATTGGACCAAGTCCTCAAATTACCCACAAGAATAATTCTAATGACTTCTCCGCCCAAAGATTTCATACCCATGATAGCGCCAAATTGGGTACCAATCGAATTTCTTGTAGTGTTGCTCAGAAATGCTCTCAGTAAAGTCCTTGTGATTCTTGGCTTGAGAGTGTTATAAGAAGATCCAAAGTTTTCAATGATTTTTTGCAAAAGCGATGCAGCAAGCTTTCTCACCTGGAAGTGCCCCCGTTTTTCCTCTTCTGTGGCACCTTGGATTGGGCCAATGTTCTTGGCCAATAAAAGCGTCAAAATGCATGGCATTAATGCATGGACATACGGGTCCAAAAATATGGATGTGTTAGAAATCAAAGAATATATTAGCATCAACATGGTGGTAAGTAGACTCAAGTTTTTCAAATTATGAGTTATCGTTTCTGCAATAAACTGAACTAAGTAAGGAACCAATTGGTGCAAACCCGTATCCGATCTTATGGATTCTAAGGCTACTGTCTTTAGTGTCTCATTTGAATCATCCATCAAAACTTCAATAATCTTGTTAAAATATAGCTGCATCTCCTTTGAAAGTACATGTTTCACCAAAGGACGAATCTCAAGTTCTTTCTTATCGGGCTGTTTTGATTCCACTGTGGTGACGCCAGTCTTAGGGTTTGTAACCAAAACAATTTCATCATTATTCAAACTTAACATATTTTCAATTGATCCTCTCTGTGAGACAGGTAACTGTTTGATATCTGAAAGATTAGGATTTTGTGGTATTGTCGGTTGCACACCTTCCACCGCTAACCAATGTGCAGTGCATGTCGTGTATCTCGGCACTTTTGGCAGTGGTTGGTTAACCAGAGTCTCAAAGTCAACTTCATCATCATCTATATAATACAATGTTTGTCCCGGTCCTATCATGGCCTCTTTAAAGACTAATGGTTTGGAGGTATCGTACCCGTACAATGGCTCTAAGTTCAAAACTTTCATTGCTCTATCTATGTCTTGAGTAGTTAACGTCTTCCTCTTGCCGTGGCGCATAAATTTAAGCGCCTGCTCTATTATTTCATGAATTCTATATTCAACATCCATTGCTAAGTTTTTGGCCACTTCATCCGAAAACTGCCATGAGATGCCTAAAGTATCGCTTACATCTCTCACGGTATCATAAGGAGACCATAACGTATGAGATAATGGTTTTTGAGATGTCGATCCACTTGCTGTGGCAGCAGCATTTGCTGACTTAGATGCACCTGATTTCTTGGACATCACTGGGTATTATGGGGGCCTTTGGGTTGTAGCTGCTGCGTCATGTGTAAGTGACGTGGAATAATAACCAAACGCCAAGGCAAGCAAAACTTCAACACCTCTGCCAATCTTTTCAATCCTCAACACTTTGCGCGGACATGCATCCGAGATAGTTTCATTACGACTAACGCTATACAAACCGTTTACATATATCCGTAGATGCCTGAAAGAGTTAGGCACTATATAGATTACTTTGAATGAGAAGGATCAATGAAGAACACCTCTCCATTGTTTTCCCTTTTATACGTAAGCCTGTCGGCGACTGTCCCTGCGTAAATGAGGTTGTTGAGAGTCCAGTCGCCATGGTTGTACACAATAGGGATTTTTTCGCACAACGCAGGGAACAAGGACTGATACATTGGCAAATACTCAGTAATATCCTCGTTGTCAATTGTAGTATTATTCTTCACCTTCTGAAATTCGTCATATATGAAGTTAGGGAATATGGATTTATCAGGAATATCTTTATAAACATCCCTGTTGGCAATCCTCATGATCCATAACAAAACAGCATGATCTAATATTCCCTTTTCAATCAAGTCATTATACGTTCTTGTTCCAAAAACAAGTAAAAATGAATTGAAAAAAGTTTTATCAACTTGCAACGCTTTCTTAAAGGAAAATGGCTTGAATTCTGTCAGCAGCTGCTTTTCAAGTTGCTCAATTTGCTCTAGGTATTTCTGGAATATGTCCTTCTGTGATTTTCTGTAAAGTTTTATGGTTTTAGCATTCACCTCAGAAACATTATCAGAAACGGTAACTTCAACTTGTTTCAAAGATTTTAGTTTTGTCTTGATAATTGCTCTCAACTGTGTCAAACCTTCTAGTTTCATTCTTAAGGTGAAGCCCTTCTTTTCGCTTTTTAACTTCACCAAATATGCAAAAAAATTGATTAAGTCTTTAGATAAAGGAGCATTTTTCTTTAATTCGAAATTAATCACATCGTCGGTAGAGTCTTTTGGGATTATAACCCCGTACATCTTAGCACCTTCAATAACCGAAGGATCCAACTTTAAAGTCAACGTTGCACTTTCATTGCTATTATTTTTCACACAAAAACCGTAATTCAATAGAAAACTGAGATTTGATTTCTCTCCATAATTATTGTAAAGCTCGCAACTCTTTTGAAGTTGCGATAGATCATCAAGGGTGTTGAAAACGAATTTGTCATCCTCGACTGTCCAACGGCATTTGCTTTGATTATCATCTGCACTATTCAACAAATCTACAACAGGCAATAAAAATGCGCTATTTTTGTACCTGGAAGATTGGTCAAATAATAAGTAGGGAAATGCTCTTGATGAAACTACGCAGCTTGCCCATAAATAAGCAGTAAAACTAGTCCATGAGACTTCTTTTATATTGAGCAAGTAGTTTACTGCCACGCCTCCCGCCGGGCCCATTTTAAACGCTTCATATTCTAAAAGCTCATCTTTCAACTGTGGATAAAGATTCGAGTCCAGCTGTGACACTATTTTTTTCCAATCTTCTAAGTCCTTGAGAAACTCTCTTTTCATGAAGATAAATGCATCTGTTCCATCCAAAAGCTCCTTTTCTTCGTTAGTCCAAAAATATGGGCTTCTGAGAGCTTTACCGGAAGAAGGCAAATAGTCCACATATGGTTTAAACTTTTCAGAAAGATTGATCTCATTCTCCGTAATGACAGTTGTGTTCTTTTTGTCAAACTTGAGTTTTGCCATAAGGAAAAGAAGGTTGGAATTAACATTTTTTGTAGCTGCATCAACTCCGCTGAAATATTCAGATGCAAATGCGTCCGCCAAAACAGGAGTAATAAGAAGATCGTGCGGAACCTTGATTAACCCATTTTTGTCTTGTTCTTGAAGAGACTGATTGATAATACATGAAATTCCATGATCCTTGGTATCCTGAAATGACAACTTGTCATTAATAATTGTGCCTCTGGATTTAGCCCATTCTAGTAAGTTTTCTAATTTTTCAGACATTTTCTTGCGTTTTCTTACAGTTCATAAACATTAAAGAATTGAGAATGTTCCAATTGATCACTATTGAATGGCAGCTCATACTAGTGTGATAGAAAAGGAAAAATATTTCACTGTTTCCTTAACTTTGAAAAAAAGAGAGCCCAAAAAAAAATTGAATTCGAGAAAAAAAATAAAATGTTCAAATGATCGAACCCAGGATCGAACTGGGGACGTTATGCGTGTTAAGCATATGCCATAACCAACTAGACCATCCGACCATTTGTTGGGTTAGTAAAGGAGCTAGTCTGTAATCAATACGTTGTGAAATAAACCTGGGGACTAGATTATTAGCTTTACGGGATCTCTTGGATATTACTTCGTATAGTTACTATTATCGCACTTATGGGATCCCAAAAAGTTGTTTTTAGTGAAGTAACGAGGATAAAATAAAATAGTTATTCATAATAGAGCAGCTAGATTTCAATACCAATGTTTGATGATGCAATGGAGGAGCAGCAGCTTAGGGAGAATGTGAATGGCCAAAGACTGACCATCTCCGTGTAGTTCATATGCCGATTCTGTATTCGGATTTTTTCCTTATCTTCGATGCCGCATGTTTCTTTATCTTTTCCTACAGTATGCTATGGTGTCTTCCTAAGATGGCCTACGTAAATATAGCTGCGATACTCATCAAGGCTCTATAATGTTGTTATGCATTAGCACGTCTAACTAAACCATAACGAGGGATACTGTGGATGTCTATAGGCTTTCTTGAGCAAACCTTCTCAATCTCTGGATCCTCCCTTCAATACCGTCTACGTAAGAACACATAGAGCGTACCGATTATAACTTTTTAATTATGATAATCGGATTTACACCTAACTCTGTATGATTTTAACATTCTTTGTTGTTAGCCTATCAAGCATATACAATATCTCTGCATCTGCATCCCAACAAATTTCAACAACTTATCTCAACCATATGGGTTGGGAGCCCCCAGAAACAACAAGAAAAGCATAAGTGGCCGAGCGGTCTAAGGCGACAGACTCAAGTTCTGTTACTGGTAACAGTGCGCAGGTTCGAATCCTGTCTTATGCAATATTTCTTTTTTATTTTTTTGGCCACTCCTCATCTACTGGTTTCGAAGACAAAAAAAGATAAACTGTTCAAGGGTTGATGTCCACTTCAGAAGGTATCTTTTTAACGAACCTTAACTCTGTTTCTTTGAGGTCCCATAGGCGATGGACGGTGTTCACAGAACTCAACGTTTCTTCCCTTCACAAGAACATAGAGACACTTACTGGCACAACCCTGCCAAAGAAGGAACGAGCCCTCTGGTGCACAGGTGTAAATGAAATACCTTCGGCGTCACCTTCCTTCCACGGTCGGCTTCGGCCCCACCCTCTCTCCTGTCTCGAAAGCTCCAACTCCGAGGCCTCGAAAACCATCCGTGGGGAGATCGCCAGCGACAGCAGCTATGGACAGGATATGGCGACTCTTCAACCATAGCTGACAGCCGTGGCTGTCGATCACATATCGACTCGAGAACCTTTTGAAAAGAACGTCCACCCGGTGGTCAGTATAAATAATACTCACTGGCACCGTTGTCACCTGTCTCCCCATCTTCTTCCCCATTTTTAGGCTGGGCCTGTAGCAACTGATATATAGTACCAGTACACGTATTCGACATCACTACAACAACAAAATGGTATCTGGACCTATTCCTGAATTCAACTTATCGTCTGCAAAGGCCACCCAGTACGAGGAAGAATACGCAGCACACAACTACCACCCATTGCCAGTCGTTTTCCACAAGGCAAAGGGTGCCCACGTGTGGGACCCAGAGGGAAACGAGTACTTGGATTTCCTCTCGGCTTATTCTGCGGTCAACCAGGGACACTGCCATCCAAGAATCATCAATGCGTTGATCGACCAGGCCCAAAAGTTGACTTTGTCTTCAAGAGCTTTCTCCTGTGACATTTTCGGCACATACGCCAAGTACGTGACTGAGTTCTTCGGCTACGAAAATGTTTTGCCTATGAATACCGGTGCAGAGGCTGTCGAAACGGCGCTTAAGATTGCTAGAAGATGGGGGTACGTCAAGAAGGGCATCAACCCGGACGAGGCCATCATCTTGAGTTGTGAGGACAACTTCCACGGCAGATCGATTGCAATCGTCTCCATGTCCACCGACCCTGACGCAAAGACAAACTTTGGTCCTTACTTGAAAAACGTCGGCCCGGTCATCCCAGGCACAAACAACCAAATTTTGAGATACGGTAAAATCGAGGATGTGGAATTGGCCTTCAGAAATGCAGGTGACAAGATCGCAGCAATCTTAATCGAACCTATCCAAGGTGAAGCTGGTATCGTTGTTCCACCAATGGACTATTTTGAAAAAGTCAAGGCTCTTTGTAAGGCTTACAATGTTCTCTTGATTGCAGACGAGATTCAAACAGGTATTGCCAGAACAGGTAAGATGCTCTGTTGGGAACACTACTTGTCCAGAGACAACAAGCCAGACATGGTCCTTTTGGGTAAGGCCATCTCTGGTGGTGTCTTGCCAGTGTCTGCTGTCTTGTCCTCCAGAGAAATCATGTCTGTCCTTGAGCCAGGCTCCCACGGTTCCACTTACGGTGGTAACGCGTTGGCCTCGAGAGTTGCCATCGAGGCATTGGAAGTTGTTAAGGATGAGAACTTAGTGGACAGATCCAAGGAATATGGTCTCTTCTTCCAACAAGAGTTGAAGAAGTTAGCTGCAGAATCCAACGGTATAATCAAGGAGGTTAGAGGTTTGGGATTGTTGTGTGCCATTGTCGTTGACAACAGCAAGACTAACGGCAAGTCTGCATGGGATTTGTGCTTGTTGATGAAGAAGCACGGCGTCCTTGCAAAGCCAACACACGAACACATCATCAGATTAGCACCTCCATTGGTGATATCCAAGGAAGACTTGCTCAAGGGTGTTGACAGCATCAGACAGGCCTTGATTGAGTTACCAAACGCGGAGCACGTTGCACACTAATGGCTATGTAAAAACTCATTTGTATTTGTATATATATCTGTACAGTCGATTCAATACAGCGTCCGACTTTAGCGTACCAGCACGGCTGCTAATCTTTACAGTTGAATGTTAATTTGCTACGATCCGAGTATCTCTCATCGGTTTTACTTTGTAAAACAAGCTGGAGGTGCTTGAATCCGACGGCAAAGCTCAAGAGCAGTTCGCATGGTTTGAGATCTAACTCTCAAAACAGCCTTGCCATTGAAACAACCTCCATCTCGCAAAACCTTGCCCAAAAAGGACAGAAGAATACTTTCCTCAATAAAAAAGGTATTGATTTGATCTTGGGTTTGGTGGTTGGTCTTTATTTTTGCATTCCCCATAGAACCACACCAGATGTCATATAATGTCCTGAAACTTTTGATTCTGGTAATCTCTGCATTTCTTGCATTTCTATCAACAGCAAACCAAGCAGAAGTTTATGGTGACTGAAAATCTGGCAGGATAGTTAGAAGCAAGGTTTCATAATCAAGCGGGTTTGCAGAGGATGCTACAATAGCTGCTCTCAATTGGTTTGGCTACCGTCAATACTTGATCCGAAAGAACTATCTCCCAGCGTCTAAATCCGGAGGAGGAGCAGCAGGTATTAATGAATGTTCTATGACATTAGTGCTGTTTTGCTTGGTTTTGCCGATTTTACAGTGATTTCAATGACTTCAAAACTGGCCAACCGAACCCTTGCAACAGGAAAAAGATTGTGGCAAGACGCTTTTCTCAACTTACAGCAACAACGCCCGTGAAATTACACTCGATATGCCGTTATTCGTCATAATCAATAAACCGATAAATATTTTCATATACAGGATAAATAAGAAAAAGAAATGGAAAAAAAAAATCGATAAAAGAAACAACCATACCCATATATAGTCCTCTCCTATATATATAAATAACCAGGAAAGAGTAAAACAATCCTTGCCTTACTCCTTTACCTTTACCCAATGAATGCATTCATGCAGAAAATGAAAAACCTTCAGGCTTCACCAACTCAGTAGTTGAAAATAACCTGCCTAAGTCTGTTATCGTCAATATACTCGCTGTCGTCGTTGCCGTCTGTAGAAAAAAAAACCATAGGGGAGAAAACCACAATGGGGGGAAAAGTATATGTTTCATCAGAACAACAGATCGTTGAAGTCGTAATCTTCATCAGCGACATCAACATGATCTACTTGATTATGAATGTTAGTTATGCGTCTATTTAATTGGTCGAGGGAATAGTGGATAGAAAGTAACTCACCTTTATCCTTGCCCTGGTAGATGGTGTTAGGTTGCTTTGCTGCCAGCGCACTCGTCAACAAGATCGGCAACACCACACCACCCATAAACCCTAGTGCCAGGGTAGGGGCAGATATTGAAGTCTGCCTTGTTAAGCTTTGTCTCATAGTGTCAAATAGCATGCTGTTAGTTAGTTCCTTTTTTTCTTGTTTGTAAACTGTCTTGCTGACCAATTAAATCTGGTAGAACCAGCGCAGCTACGTCCAGAGGCCACTTTCGAGATCATCCACCCTCCTTGCCAGGCACAGGACAGAGCAACCCTTATATAACACCCCAAGTCCCCTTCTTCTCCTTAGCCCGTCCCTATCGTGACGACTTTCCCCACAAAAATACTCCGCACCGGAGTCGTTTTGGTCACTCCGTGCCCGCTTATCGCTGCCGGGCCCTCTTTGCCCGTTCTGCTAATGATGTTTTCGACCGTTTCTAGGACGGCGGGGGCTGTGACGATGGCCCCTGTTGTCATCCTCTTCTCCACCGACAGTGTCAGCTTCAGTTTCGTCGGCCACATTGGCGTCACTGCTGGTGCCGTCCGTCACCAGCACGTAGAAGGAGGCGATAGCACAGCCAAAGGCCAACACGGAGTAGATGAACCGTTTTGTGTGGTGCATCATCAGCAAGATCATAAAGTCGACAAACCTGAATGACACAGTATCACTCGGTACGCTTCCCCTCCTGACGATTTCATCGCTAATGGCAAGCTCTAGCGCAAAAGAGGTTGTCAGCTTGGCATGCTGCACCATATGTGTAAAATTGATCTTCTCGATTGTGTCCTGTGCGGAGTGGATAAACGGGTTGGACAGGTCCACCATGCTTTCTAGAACATACACCCCCGGATATCCGTACATGAGGGCAGAAATATGGTCCGAACAAATCCTTCCACACTGCGTTTCCAGGTACGGGATGTCGCAGTACGCTTCGATTATCCCCTTTGTGAACTGCATGAGACTCGTCGAGACATAATCTGTGATGATCCCAAAATGTTCCTGGTAGCCAGAGTCGATCGATTTCTCAATGTAGCCCGTCATATCTTGCTGTAGTAACGCAACAACCTCGCTGTTTTCTCGCTTGTAGGCCTCAAACACCTGTATCGACCCCAAAGACCCGATTTCCTCTGCAGAGTAAAAGTGGAACTCGACTGTGTTTCTCACCGAAATTTGTCCCTTCTGCACAAGTTTGATAAGATGTTTGATACACTGCATTATGGTGACAATACCGGAGAGATTGTCATCGACACCGGGCGCATCTTCATAAAATTTGAAATTGATTGAGTCGATGTGACAGCCAATAACCACCTTCTTTTCATTCTTCTTACTATGTATAGCATCACGCTTCACTTTGAATATGATACTCGGTTGTTTCCATTCGTGGTCGAACAGGGCCACCTCGAATCGGTCCGGCTGTGAGGAATCACCAATCAAATCATACAAGTAGTCCTTCACATACATGGCAGCCTTGCGCCCGTTGTCCGACTTGTAGTACCTGTCACCGGGTAGATCGTGGATAAACCCCTTCATTTCATTTTCAACATCCTGTGCATTTATCTGCGACAGCACAGGCTGCACAATGTCCCGGTGCAGCTTACTGGGATATACATAGGTGTCAAGCGTAATATTTTTCAATATTCGTGAATAAGAAGACGTGTAGATGAGAGAAACAAAAACTGATGTAAAGAAAACCAGGGACACTAACGGTGTGGATAGCATCATTTCTCTGCCGGCTCTTTCGAATCTTTTCGGCATCTCTTTAACAAGAAAGCTGTTCTGCTGTTGCTGTTTCCTGGTTAGTCCCTGATGTTTAAACGTTTTTTTTCTCTTCGTTGAAGAAGCGTCAGATCACGTGACCAAGAACAGACATCTTCCGATACATCATCATAAAGGGCTACAATATTTCGGTATGTTTTAACTTTTTTTTTCCCTTTTGTAGATCGTTAACTAATTTAAACAGTTAGGAAGGCTAGAAGATGACATCACTTTCGGTCTCAGTGACCAGTTCCGTGGTGTCTCCGGTCTTTTCCTCTTTTTCTCCCTCTTTTACGACGAGCTTCTCAACATCTTCAGCCTCATGCTTTTCCAATTCCTTTAGCCTATCGGCTTCCTCCTTCAACTTTCTGGCAGCCATTTCTGCATCTGCAGCGGCAGTGGCAATCTGCTTCTTCTCCTGGACCTTCTTTAGTCTATAAAATTCCTCTCTGTCGAGTTCATCCAACTCAGAATTGATATAGGCAATGGTGTTCTCCGTTCTTGGAATGATCACATGCTCAATTGCGTTGACTCTTCTGTTTGTGACCTTGATAACATCATCTAAAATGACAAAGGCAGTTTGTAAAGATGCTAGATCCACCAATGTTTCAACTGCCTTACTGTAGACCTCCCGGGCCTTCTGCACTTGCTGACCACCTCTACCTAGACCAGTCATCCTAAAATCGTTGATGGATTCATTGATATCAGCCTCAAATTGGGGTAAGTACACACCGGAAACGTTCTCCTGTCTCGCTTTAACCTTGAATCTGGCGTTATTACTGATACTCTCTTGAACTTGGAATCCAATACTACCACCGGTGGCATAGGACACCTCAGCCAAAGAAAAGGCAGCAGTTTGCATCACACGTCCCATCTTTCTCTTTGCATCATCAATTCTCTTTGTTATGTCTCTGAATCTCTTCGTCAAGGCTTCAGATTTTCTCTTCAATAAGGAATGTCCAGTTTGTGCCCCCTTTAACTTACCCTTCATGACACCGAGTGTCATACGCGTTGGGAACACTTGCTCTCTGTGGAATCATACAATTGGGAATGATAGAGATGTTAGTACGCTATTCATTATCCGGATTGTGCACTTTGATGGTCACAACTGCTTTCTGTGCAGCTTCTGAAATCTGCTAAATCCTCCACTTTTTCATCCTAAACTGAAATATTTCTCACTTACCTGTTGGCTGCACCAGACATTGTGTATCCTGTTCTCTCTCTGGATCTTCTGGTTCGTTCCCTGTTTCAGAACTGCACCCAATCCATCACTCTTTATCTCTAGCCATCCATCTACTTCAAAGCCGAAGGTAAAGCAGCCACTTTCCCTGCATTTGTCTCACTAACTGCAGGAAAAGCTCACGGTGCACGGATGCAAAACTTAAAAGAAGACGGAGTCGGTCGTCGCTTCGGCTTCGGTTCAACTTCTGAAATGGGCTTCATGAATTTTCTATGCATTTTCTTGACATTGATGATCGTATCTATAAAAGGTAAAAACACGAATCTGAAGCAAGAAAAGCCAAACGACAGAATGCAGAATGAAGATTCTCTGCTAGACTACATAGAGGAGGCAGATGTTGCATTTGAGATGCAATTATTGAAAGATTCGTCACAGTCCGAGCAGATTTGGAATCAGTACATAGGCCACAAAAGAGAACAAGTGATTGAAAATTCTAAAGATGAAAAGGTAAAACAAGCATTAGTTGCCTTGCTTTATAGGCGACATAGATTTTTTGAGGATGATTATGAGAAGTGGCATCAGTTCATTGATTACTATATCAGATTTGTCAGGCAGCATTCTCCAGAAAATATTGCTGAGATAAATAAGATTATTCAATGTTTTGAGTTGAGTATGAAGTTTTTTGAAGAAAAACCAACTTTTTGGAACAAATATTTGGGATTTTTGATTGACTCGAAGAAATTGATTGGCATTGACTTTATACTCGATATCTTCAACGTATCTTTACTGAAATTGAAACAGAATGAACATCTTCAATTGTGGAATTTATTATTTACCGAGTTGGTCAACGAAGCAAAACTTTCACCGACTTTGAAGTTTGAGCTATATTTGAGTTTTTTCATTTTTTTGAAAAACAGCGACAGATTTGGTATTTTCGACCAGGAAGAGCAAGATAATGGATCAACTCGAAGTTATGATGAAATATTCAATGCTTTGCTGAATAGCATATCAGATTGGCAACAAGTCACAAAATTTCAGAAAGTTTTCAACGATTTCATCAATCCTGAAATTCTTTTAAAACTTTGTGATTCAGAGTTAGAGTTATTCAGACGATATTTAGAGAGATTAATCAAACTTTCAACTGAGAGAGCTTTCACTGAAAAGCAAAAATTGGAGAATAAGATTGATTCGTTGTTCAAAGAAATTGTGATGAAATTTCCTGACCAACAAAGTATTTTTACAATAAAATATGCAAAATATTTAACATCGAACCAAAAGTTTAACATTGCTACAGAGGTATTGGAAGCACGGCTAACTTCAAGTATGACGATTAAAGACTTCACGCTGATCTTTGACTCTTTGACCGAACTTTTAGAAAAACAAGTGACGGATTTATCTGAGTCAATATCAGCAAATACAGAGGAGCTCAATAAGTACATGGACAAACTAGAATTCTTACTATCTAATCGATTAATACTAATGAATGACGTCAAATTGCGTCAAAACATCAATAGCCCATCAACATGGATAGAAAGAATAGAGCTTTTAAACCAAGAGGGGGAACAATCACTCAATAAAGTTTTAGAATCCTATTCGAAGGCGGTATTGAGCATCCAGGCAAAGAAAGTACCAAAGGATGAGAAACTCCAATTTCCCCAAATTTGGTGTGATTATGCTAAAGTTTACATTGGCAAAGACGATTTGCCAACTGCAAGGACATTATTTGAAACAGCAACTAAGGTCCCGTGGACTGAATTGGACCAGCTAGAGTATATCTGGATTGAATGGATTAAATCAGAGATTGAATTGAACAATGTCGAACATGCAGAATTTGTTTGTTCAAAAGCGGTGAAAATCCCCGAACAAATTTCAAGCGGGAAGATAGATATTGACGATGAAAGTATAAGTGTACAGTTGAGGCTATTCAGAAGTATTAGACTGTGGAGTCTTTATCTCGATTTAGTGGAAAATTGCAGGGACTTCGACGATGTCTGCAAGGCGTATGAAGATGCAATGGAACTGAAAATTATCAATGGTGTTATGATCATCAATTATTGCTTATTTCTAGAGGAAAACGGATACATCGAGAAGAGCTTCAGCATTTTTGAAAGGGGAATGAACATGTTCAACGGCGAGTCGAAGTCCATCCTCTACTGCATCTACTTGAACAAGATACTGAAATACTGGGAAAAGTTGGGCTGGGACGTCGAGCGAGTCCGAGAAATTTTTGAAGAAGGGTTAGACTATTTCACGGGGGATAAGAATAATGGTGGCAAGAATTTGAAGCAGGTGTACATTCTATATTCCGAATGGGAGATGAAGTTTGGATCGAAGATCAGAAGCTTGAGGATTATGGGTGAAGGGATCTCTCGGATGAGCAGACAAGGCGACAAACTGGATATGTACAAAATCCTGATTGTCAACACGATTGAAAGCAAGGGGATTGAGAGTGCCGTCGAGGTATTTCAAGAAGCGGCAGAAGGACTCTCTGTGCAGATCCCCGGTTACATTAGCGACATCATTTGTGGATTCGTGGAAGTGGAGGTGGCGCTGGGCAATTTCGAACGGGGACGAAAAGTTCTACAATATGCCGCTGAAAATGTGATGGAGTTTAGCAAGTCTGACGAGGATCGCAACTCGATATGGGACTTGTTCAAGGCGTTTGAGTTGGAGAACGGCGACGAGAGCACGTACAAAGAAATGTTGCGGAGAAAGATATACCTGGAGAACGTTTTTGGGCCCGTCAAACGCAATGCTGTGTCCACGGCGGCCCCAGCAGCAGGGTCTGAGGCTTCAACAGAAGAAAGTGCCAACGCCCGGATAAGGAAGGAGATACAAGACCGTATTGGGTTTGTTGCTTCTACGGAGGGTCCTAAAACGACAACTTACACGGCGGGGACAAAGATGTCCGCTCCGGACACATCTGAAAATGATGCAGCCAGGAATGACGATGCCATCGAACTCGATATCGACCTCTAGCCTCCTCTATGCCGCCAAAGATCTTCTTCCCGGACGCCGTATCGCTTTTGCTGTTCATCTGCGGGGCGAGAAAAAGAAAAAAAAGGTGGTGGTGAAGTTACAACGGTGACGGCGCAGAGCACGGAGGCTGTTTCTCCGCTTTGTTTGTTCTCTGTTTCTCCGCTGGTCCTCAGTTCTGTGGTGTTCTCTCTGTCCTCCGCTTCCTGTCAAAGCTTTCCACAATTGTATAAGTAGCCCTCGCATCCTGTGTATACTAGAACGCTGCTTTGCTTTTCAGACGGCTCACTCCAGAGCGCAGATCGAAGAAAAGAAACCCAGTTAGTTACTAGACGAGACACGCAAAGACCATGCACAGCGCAAAGATGATTGGCACGTACTTTTCAGTGGTACAAACGGCTTCGAAGATAGGAATATCATCCAGAGCAGTATTTGCATTGCAGGCTGTGCGATCATCGTCTTCTTCCTCCTTGGCGTCCGCATCTACCGGTGCGCCGCTAAATCCGCCAGCAACAGCGACAGCAACAGCAACGACTACCAACGGAACACGAGAACATTATTCACCACTAGAACTATACGACAAGCGGGTTGAACAGGGACGTCTAAGAAATGACGAGTTTCAAAGAGGAATATTGACGAGTGTGGAAAGTTTGTATGAAAAGTTGACCAAATACAAGCCTCCGAAGGTTCCTAAGCCTGACATTTCAAGATCGAGATTGGCAACAAAACCAGAGTCCATGTTTGCAATCCCCAAATTTGTGTCATCGTTGTTTACATCCATCGAAGAGAAAACAGGTTTCGAGCTGGAGGAAGAGGCTGAAATACCCCACGGAATATACTTGTACGGAGATGTCGGATGTGGGAAAACCATGCTGATGGATTTATTCTACGAGACAATTCCTCCACATTTGACAAAAAAGAGACTACACTTCCATCAATTCATGCAGCGCATCCATAAAAGAGCACACCAGCTGAAGATACTGCATGGCCATAGGGAGGATATAGATGTCATGCCATTTTTGGCCTGGGAATTATCGGAATCTGCAACTGTCTTGTGTTTCGACGAGTTCCAAGTCACGGATGTGGCAGATGCAATGTTGTTGCGTAGATTACTAAATCTAGTACTAAGGAAAGACCACGGCCTGGTTTTGTTTGCAACTTCAAATAGAGCCCCAGACGATTTGTACATCAATGGTATTCAAAGAGAATCATTTATTCCATGCATTCAGTTGATCAAGAAGGTCACACATGTCATATATTTGAACTCCCCTACTGACTACCGTAAAATACCTAGACCTGTATCATCTGCCTTTTATTTCCCCAAGCCTGGTGTCTCATATCTGTCCAGATCATGTAAGAAGGAAAGAGAAGATCATGTCAATAACTGGTACAGCTTTTTCAGCCAAGGACACGAGGCTGAAAGCAACATCCGGCTACGTGTTTGGGGTAGAAACTTGATTGTTCCAAAAGCTTCACCTCCTTATGTGGCACAGTTCACGTTCAAAGAGTTGTGTGGTGAGCCATTGGCAGCAGGAGACTACTTAACTTTGGCCACCAGCTTCGAATCAATCATTGTCACAGACATACCTTACCTAACGACCGACCAGCGTGATGAAGTTAGGAGATTCATTACTTTCCTCGATGCGGTCTACGATAACCATACGAGAATTGCAGTTACTGCAGCTGCGCCATTTCAAGATATCTTTGTCGAACCCGAGAATTTGGGAACGAGTGTCTTTGCATTGTCGAACAAAACCCCAGAGGAGATTGACGATAAACTCGAAAATGACGTTCTGGTCACACAGCATGGTTTCGACAAAAAAATCGCCAAGAAGGCGTTCATGTTTGCCCATTTGGATGAAGAAAGATTTGCCTTTGCACGGGCATTGAGTAGATTGACCCAAATGAGCACTCAAAGTTGGATTGACGATGTCAGACCGAGAACGAAAAACTAGAAACGACATATGCATGTATTTTTACATCTCATCCTGGCCCCCTACAGCTTTTACTGTTTTATCATATTCTTCATATAATTTTTATAAACTTTCTTCATAGCTCATACCAACGAGATTCATCAAAATTTCTTAAATACAACGAATTAAACAACTACCGAAAACAAAGAAAAAGGCAAAATTAAAATAGGGTAATAAGGGAGCTATTTAAAAACATCAAGTAAACACTAAGCTAGCTCAATCCTTCTTTCTAAGTTTTGCAATTAGTTTGAATACTGGAGAAAGAGGGTTAATTTTCTTCACCCTCAAAAAGAAGTAGAGAGCCACCATTGAACAAAAATTGAATGCAATGTAGGCACAGAATAAACCAACATTTCTCCAGTTATAGGAATATGACATACCAGTATCCTTCAAGTACTCATCACCCACTGAATATTGACAAACTTGACAATTGGATGTGGCATTTGGATTATTCACGTACCCGTCATTATTAGCAAAGAAATTACTCAAATATTCACCACATGTGGTACCACTAATCGGCTGTAGCACATTAAACTCTTCCTCCTTACATGTCACAGGACGATCATGGACTAAAACAGAAATCATATTATTGACGAAGTAACTAAATGGTGAGAGTCTCCACATGAATTTCCAAAAGCCTGGCATCAAATTTGGCTTCTGAACCACACCACAGAATGCAATAATAAAACTGAAGATCAACGCCATCAAGACGTTAGCCGAAGGTAAATCTGGAGAAACATAAACCGTTGCAAGAGCTAGTGTAATGTAGAACATTTGGAAGAAAAAACAATAAGTAAACCACCACATTCCACACCTCGAAGGTTCATTGTCCAACTGAATAGGGAAATACCAACAGATGAAATAAATTGTGGAGAAAACAATACCATACGGAATTTCAGCTAAAGCTTGGGAAATAATTAAGCAAGACCAGTGGAAAGTATTTGATTTAGACTCTCTAACTTCAAATAATTCTCTACCGGCAATGGCTTGCTCTTGAATTTGATTGATTAAAGGATTAGAGAGGACAATAGCAATAAAACAAGCAAACGTAATATTTTGTAACCCAATGACACTATGCTTAACATTCCAAAAAGTAAACCCATGCAACAACCCAGCAATTACCATCAACATGAACTTTGACATGATGTAAGGAACCTGTCTGTACAGTTGCGTTTGAGTTCTCTTGTAAACAGTCCACAATTGATAGAAGTATGGAGCAGCAAACTTCTTCTTCAACTCATCATGTCTTGAAGAATCTGCGTTTTTACTTGATTCAACAATGATTCGTTCAATTTCCTCAGTTCTTTGGGTGAAATCTTCAGAATTACGCCAAATTTCGTACCAGTCTTCATCGACAGTGGCAGTGGCACCAGCACCAATGACGTTCAAGATATATTCAGCTGGATTTTCTTCTGGACCACATTTTTTAGCACCATGCTTTTCAAAATATGAGATCAAAGTCTCAGAATTTGGGCCAATATCACCGAAGTAAACGGTCTGACCACCTCTTTTCAAAAGTAATAGCTTGTCGAATTGCTCGATTAAAGTAGCTGAAGGTTGGTGGATAGTACATAAGATTGCCTGACCTGCTTTAGCCAGTTCTCTTAAAACTTGAATAATAGCCCATGATGATTGCGAATCCAAGCCAGAAGTAGGTTCATCTAAGAAAAGTAGCAATGAAGGTTTAGCAACCAACTCAGTGGCAATAGACAATTTCTTTCTCTGTTCAACATTCAAACCATAACCAGTGACACCGGTGATCGAGTCTGCATATTCATGCATGTTCAATATATCTAAAACTTCATCCACATAAGCAATTTTCTCTTCGTCAGGAACACTTGCCGGCCTTCTCAATCTTGCACTGAAAATGAGCGATTCTCTAACAGTCAACTCAGCAATATGTAAATCTTGTTGCTGAACGTAACCAGTACGTCTTCCGAAAGAGGAATCTAGGGGCTGGCCGTTGATGAGCATATCACCGGTAACGACACCGACGTCGACACGCTCTGACAAGACATTTAACAAAGTAGTTTTACCTGCACCAGATTCACCCATCAGAGCAGTTAACGTACCTGGCAATACATATCCTTGAACATTATCCAATAGCTTTCTCTCTTCACCATCATAAGGAACAACATAGTTTACGTTTTTCCACGCAAAAATATCATTTGAACCTAGTTTATTGCCTTCTGAGTTCGCCAAAGATCTTCTAGATTCCAAAACTTCATCTGAGATTTCATCACCTGACTTTTCATCGGTTGAGCTTTCTTCATCAGTGAAGCCAATTGCCTCGAACAATGAAGTAGGAATAGTGGCACCATGTGTGAACAACAATTGGTCTGAAGAAGCGCCAATCGGGTTGTAAAATTCAACAAGAATACAATTGATAACCAAATAACCGATGATAAAACACCACATAATACCGAAATTTCTCCACATATGATTCCAGGTGTATTTGAAAGACAAATCCAAATAGATCATACCATCAACATCGTTAGCACCGTTGTATTTTTCCTTAGACAAGGCAGCTCCGATGAACCCACACACTTGATTCGTCAGTGTGTCAATTCCTTCATAACCTTCACCTCTAGGGATCAACTCAGAAGGATAACAAGGCATACGGGATCCCCTGAATTCCATCAAGATGATTGATTCAAATGCAAACCTGATTGGATTACAATAAGTAAACCATTCAAACCACCAGTACATTGACGGACTTTGAATCATATAAGAGGAATATAAAATACACGCCATCATGACAACACCACTGATACCATTTGCAGCAGATAAAGTTGGCATGACCGAGGCCAGCAAAGTGAAAAGGGAGACGATTGACTGAACACACAGTTGAATGAATAGTAGGAATGCAAAGAACGCACCAGCATCAGTTTTCAAACCAGACAAGAAATAAATAACGACGCCAAAGACAACTATACTAATGGATCGGATAGGCAATGAAACAATTTGCTTTGCCAACAATTCGGCTGAAGGATGATACAGGGTGTAACCATACTGTTTGTTTAAGATCGGTTTATCTTCAAACAAAGCGGCGATTTCGGCCAAACTCATAATGGAAAAATATAGCAAGGAGAAGAAAAGCACACCTCCTCGTGCAAATGCACCGACAGTTTCATTAGTAATATTGTAATACATGGAACCAATGATAAAAGCTTGGATGGAAGCAGCAAGGAATAAAGTGACAGCATACGCTCTATTGTTCCAGGAATCGTGTGCTCTTCTAATACAACAAAGCTTCAATTGTTCAAAATAGTTTACTGTGTAAGCAGAGCTCTTAGAGGTATACTTTTGTTTCTCCACATGCAAGACGTGTCTGAAGGTATCATGTGTCTCTTCTTTGTTCGAAGTTTGGATCTTTTCGTCTATAGACTGAGCCAACTTGGCGAATTCAGGAGAGTTTTTCCAGTACTCCTCAAATTCGTCTGCTGTGTTTGGAGCAGAAATAACACCCGGTTTCAGCGTTCTAGCAAGAGGATCAGTGACAGAGGTGAGGAACTCTGAGCTTGTCTCTCTTGGAGCCTTGAGATAACCCATGCGCTCAAAATAGCCCACAGCTTCATTAATTGGCCCGAAATAAACCTGTCTGCCGAGATATAGGACTGTGACGTAGTCGAATAATTTGTAAATATTTTCTGACGCCTGGTAAATGGTAACAAGGGAGGTGATTTTGGTCATATTTGTGGATGTTCTTAAGGCTTCAGCAAACTCGAGAGCAGTGGACGCGTCCAAACCTCTGGTGGCGTTATCGAAGGCGTAAACGGTACCGTTGGTGACCATAGCCTCTGCAATGGAGACTCTCTTTCGCTGACCGCCGGAGATACCTCTGACAAAGTCGTTACCCACTAACGTTTTCTCAACGTGTTTCAAACCAAAGAGAATGAGGTAGATGTCTTTTATGGCTCTGATATATTCCTTCCTGGACATGTTATTGACCCGGATGTTTGGAGTTTTGCAGCCGATGGCAAAGTTCATTGTCTGTTCAACGGTCAAAAAGGGGAGATGGACATCGAGCTCCGGGTTGTAAATCAATTGGTTTTGGAAATTTTTGAACATTTGCTTTGAATCGATTCCGCCGTAAGAGACCTCACCTTCGTAGCCTAAATAAGTCCTTGTCTGGCCACAGAGCACTTTCAAAAGAGTAGAGCAACCTGCACCCGGTCTTCCGAGAACCAAAGTCATTGTTCCTGGTTCGGCAAAACCGTACGCCTCTTTGATGATCTTTCTCGTCTTTGGAAGCTTTTTGAAGTCAAAACCCCCATTCTTCCTCTTGTTGATCTTGGAACGGATGATCGAATAGAAGGGGAAGAAGATGTCGCTGATGTCCTTGAGCACGGAGGCAGAAGTGTTTTTCCCCGTGACGGTCAAGTTTTTGAAAATAACCTCAGCCTTCTTCGTTTTGATGCCGTTTTCGTTGTTCCTGTCCACTAGGAAATTGAGAATCTTTTGGAGGTCAAAGTCGTTCGGATCGATGTGGAAGTCCTCCATCTCCTTTGCGGTCATGTGCGACAAGGTGTGCGACAACTCCGTCAACTTCGACATCAACTCGTTGTTCGTGACGGATCTCTGCAGGAACCGCATCTCGTCTGCCACCGCATTGTCGCCTTCGTCGTCATTCGAGCTTGGTTCGTAGTATATGATTTCGTTGTCACCGCTCTGGGAGGTGTCGTTTTCCTTTTCCTTGGCAAGGGGGACCGAATCAACGCCGTCGACACTGCTCATGATGTGTTTAGCGTTGCTGATAATCACAGTATGTCGTGCCTTTGTTCCTTGCCCTATCACAAGTTGCTATGCGCCCTCTAGACTGGAAACAGACGGGCAGGCAAAACGCAATTCCAGATCAATTCGGTGGCAAAACCCCAAGAATATATACTTAGTATTTTCGGGGGTGTCGAACTGCTTCTCCGGGGTTCCATCCAGACAGCTTGCAGCCCCCGAACCCTCTCTCCCTGCTTCCTTCCCGTCTCCGGTGCCCTTTTGCTAGCAACTCCGAAGCTGCTGCCACCTTAAACCTCGCCTCTACTGCCTGATCGGGAAGTACCTCCGCGGCCGAGACGTGAGGTCTTAGTCAGCCGTTAGTCAGCCTTCGGGGATCCGGTCGAAGGCCCTGGACATAAGGGTTATCTCCACCGGCGATGACCATGGCGTCTACCTGTGGCAGCAGCAGGGTAGTATGGAGGGATATGTGGGAGAGGGACACGTTTGCGATACGACACGGGTGGAGATCGGTGGTGACGACTTTGGCGAAGAAGATGTTGGCTATGGAGTGGCAGTAAAGGAAGGAAGGGCTGGGAGGTCCGCAGAGTTGCCTGTTTGGGACGCGTTAGCGCCGCTGGGAGGTGGGTTGACTAGATTATCGATTATTGACGGTAGTAGTTACAGACACAGGTTACACAGACAGAAGACAGGTGGATGGTAACGGACGACACAGGTTCAAAGAGAGACAATCTTGTGCCCGCGGTCGTCCAACTGGCGTACTGTCCAGGCCCACGTCTCATCGGCATACGTGCTGTTGTTCGCCACGGGACTTGGGGCCATTTCGAGGCCGTAGGTCGTGTAGTACTTGCCGTTGTCCTTGCTGCGGTCGAGATCGTCGCTGAGGGAGCAGCGGACAGATGAGTAAGACCCCTCCTCGTTGCTCACGCCAAGGAGCCAGTCAAATATTTGGAAAAAGACCCAGAAGATCGTCCCGAGGAGCGGAAGGTGTGTCAAGTGGCTGAAGAGGTTTGTGTTCAAGACAATGCCGGGATGGACCGCAACAGAGAGCACCGACGGATGGCGGCGGGCCAGACTTTTCACAAAATGGATCCCGGCACACTTCGCCATGCCGTAGCGGAACACCGTGAAGAAGATGTCTGGGAAGTAGTTGAATTGCGAGTCTAGCGAGAAGTGGAAAAAGGCAAACCAGTGGCCAATTGATGAAACAAAGATGATCCGGGGATCCTTGACGGGACAGCCCTGCTCGTTGCGGACAACCACCTGCTCTGACGTGTTTGCCGCTGCCTCCACCTGCTCGTCGCTCTCCACAGAGCTCATCAGCCCAAACAACCTGTCCGTCAAAAGGAAATGCGCCACGTAGCTCGTCTGCAACTGTACCTCAAAGTTATCCACTGTCTTCCCGTATGGAACCGCCATGATTCCGGCGTTGAGCAAGAGCAAATGCAGATACTTCTCCTTTTGGCGAAATTCCTTTGCAGCCTCTTCGACAGAGTCCAAAGACAGAAGATCGATCTGCAGCATATGTAAACTGCCCAGAAACCGTCTCTCCCGCTGGGCAGGAGTGTACCGGCTTCTCCGAAGGATCGCCTCCTTTTTAAGAGATTCGATGGCATTCTGCACACGCTGCTGGCTGCGACCAGCAAGATAAACAACGTAGCCATGTAAATAAAGGTGCAACACTGTGTAGTAGCCCAAGCCGCTGTTTCCTCCTGTGATGAGGCATACCCGACGTTCCACATTCGGGTTGAAGTACGGTAAAAGGTTCGGGTCAAATGAGGACATTCTTTGTAATTCTATTTTTCCTCTTCTTGTTTGTCGTTCAGATTTGCTTT
Organism: Pichia manshurica; assembly: GCA_005406165.1. Classification (NCBI taxonomy): domain Eukaryota; kingdom Fungi; phylum Ascomycota; class Pichiomycetes; order Pichiales; family Pichiaceae; genus Pichia; species Pichia manshurica. The sequence goes on from BJFO01000007.1 coordinate 2,200,230, forward strand.
GTCTACACCTGTATCAACACACAAACACACACTCTTTCTTGTTCTATATCTCTCAGCTGGTAACACTGCTTGACCCCCCTTCCCTCTCCCTCTTTCTTCCTTATTCTCTTCTTCTTTGAACTCTACTCCCCTCTCGTTACAGAGCCTCCTCCCTCACCCCTGGTAGATGCCTCCATGAAAACGCAGCGTTTTCGGCTTTGATCGCCAGCCTCTCGGTCCGTCGACGCCTTGTCCACGTAGCATTCATGGGGTACACGACGGGCAACAGAGACACTACTGTGGGGTGTAGACAATAGTGACCATCTTATCCATCTCTAGATGCAGCAGCCGCAGCTTCAGTCGCAAGGACAAGGACAGGGACAAGGACAGGGACAGCAGCCAGAGACAACGACTGCGGCACTCCCGAGACTCCGCTTCTCAAGGGGTGGCAGGAAGAAGCCGGCGCCAAAGTTGAATATGAGCATACCTGTGGAGACTCCTGCCAAGCCGCTAAGCATCTTTAGCAACAAGAATTTGCCCTCTCTTCCCCCAATGCCCAAGCAGTTCAAGAACTCGCAGGTCAGTGAAGCATCAAAAAGCGAAAAGCCTACACTAAACTTAGTTAACAGCAACAATAGCCACCACAGCAACAGCAATAGCAACAACAGCAACAACACCCTTAATGAAGTCGGTATGAACGGGCTGCCAAGTGCAGCTACAACATTGACCGTGGCGTCGATATCTACGTTGAACGATGAAAATTTCCCTCTCGACAGATCTCCCTGTTTGATCTCCTCCTTTAGCAGTAAGTTGAAACTCAGCGAAAACGACGAACCTGTGAATAGCTCTTCAGACTCCTATCGCACTAATACCCCCACCGAGTCAGACATTATTTTGACGAAATCATTGGAGTCCCTGACAGAAGAGGACTGGAAAGTGTTACACGAAAGACAACTGATTGAAACACTAGAGGTGCTTGGCGAAGGGAACGGTGGATCAGTGAAAAAATGTAGAACACTGACTAAGAATCCTGCGATTTTTGCACTCAAAATCATTACCACTGACCCATCTCCAGAATTCCAGAAACAGATGGTCAGAGAGTTGAACTATAACCGAAAATTCGACTCACCCTATATCGTGAAATATTACGGAACGTTTTTGGATGAGTCCAGCTCTTCTATCCACATCTGTATGGAATATATGGGAGGTAGGTCTCTCGATGCCATTTACAAGGCGTTCAAAGAACGTGACGGGAGACTCAGTGAAAAGCCACTGGGGATCATTGCCGGAAGCGTCTTGAAGGGACTAGCATATTTAAACGAAAAGAAGGTCATGCATAGAGACATTAAACCACAGAACATTCTTTTAGATTTGAAAGGCAACGTCAAGCTTTGCGATTTTGGTGTTTCTGGGGATGTTGTCAATTCACTTGCCACGACTTTCACAGGCACATCATTCTATATGGCACCTGAAAGAATCAAAAACGAGCCCTACACCATCAGCTGCGATGTGTGGTCGCTTGGATTAACCGTGCTTGAGGGAGCATTGGGCGAATTCCCGTTTGTGAGAGAAAGTTCTCCCGATTTAATGATCAGTCCTTTGGATCTTTTGATGATCATCATAGAATTTGAACCAATCTTAGAAGACGAGCCGGACGAGGGGATCAAATGGTCCAAGGGTTTCAAAGATTTTATCAAAGTTTGTTTGACCAAACAGGGCCGCCAACGGCCTTCTCCAAGACAGATGCTGGAACATCCGTGGCTCGTCAAGATGATGAACAAGCACGTCAGAATGGACAAACTAGTTGAATGTTGTTGGGGGTAAATGATTGGCGATTTATACTTATTTTATGGTGTAGCAGTCGGAATATAATGTTAACAACATAAATCTGTAGTTTCGGAAAAGCTTATAGGATGAAAAACCAAACACTCATGCTACGTCCAAAAGGACAAACACCAGAAATACGCAGTTTCAACCACAATGAAAATGACAACAAAGATTTTTTCCGCAAGGTTGGTCCCTTGGCCCAGTTGGTTAAGGCGTGGTGCTAATAACGCCAAGATCAGCAGTTCGATCCTGCTAGGGACCATGTGTTTTTTTTAGTCCACTGGCTTTATCTACGTTTTACCGCCTTTTAAAGCCTTCATATCGACCCAAGCCCCCCAAACCCACCCTTGGATATCACCCCTTTTACACTATTTGCTCCAATAATGACAACCCAGGTATTTTCCCCCAGAAGTAGGCTCAGAACTGACTCAAGTCGTCGTCCACGCTGCCTTCTCCTTCTCTCGTCCCCTTTCCGCAGTCTGCAATTTTAAACGGGCAGAACGAAAACAGAGCGAGATTGGACTGCAAGGGATCTCATCATATTGCTTGTCACTGTAGTGGATCTAGAGGCTTTCCCAGAGTGAGAGGGTGGCCAACTAACAAAGGAAAATAGAGGCACGTACAAACAGACCCAGAGCCAGCACGCTGCCGAAATGCCGAGATTGGAACAATGGGAGATCAAGAAGTATTGGGAGATATTCAGAGGATTGAAGCCAGAAAAGAACAAGCTTAATGGAGACAAGCTGGCGCCGGTGTTCAAGAACTCACACCTGGCACAGGAACAATTGACCAAGATATGGGACTTGGCAGACATCGATGTTGATGGGCAGCTTGACTTTGAAGAGTTCTGTATCGCCATGAGGTTGATTTTCGACCTAGTGAACGGTAACACGACAAGTGTGCCACATAAGCTTCCTGACTGGCTAATTCCAGGGTCGAAACGTCACCTAGTGGAGGCAGACCAGGCGGTTGTATCCAAGGTGAACAACCTCGGCAGCGAAAGCGACACCGACGATGAGTACACCCTTAGCTCTGACTTCGATTGGTACATATCTCCAACGGACAAGAATTCGTACGAGGATGTCTACAATGCGTCCTGTGACAATTACGGCAGAATCACCTACGACTCATTAAACGGTCTCTACAAGACACTTACGAACGTGCCGCCAACTGACATCACCTACGCGTGGAACATTGTCAACCCGAAGCAATCGGAAACTATAGACAAGGACCAATGTCTTGTATTTTTACACATTCTCAATCAAAGATCTAACGGTAAAAGAGTGCCAAGATCTGTTCCGCCATCCCTAAGAGCAACATTTTCCAAAGAGATCCCAGAATATGACCCTTCATCCCATCAAGGTGACATCTCCACATACAGCACTTCAAACTCTGCAGCTCCAGCAGAGACAATCCAAAAAAACAAGCAATCGTTTGCGTCAGACTACCTTAACAAGCTTGGAACGTCCAGCACTGCAATAGTGTCGAGTGGGACAGATTTCTCTGAGACGAAGGGCACCGACTGGGAAGAAGTGAAGCTTAGAAGAGAATTAGAAGACCTCGAAAACCTCTTGAAGAAAGCTGAGGCCGAGAAGAACAACAAGGGCAAGGACAGCAAGACGAGTTTGCTCAAGTACGAGTTCGAGCAGCTCTACAAGTACAAAGAGGAGCAGGTCAAGCAAATGAAGAGCCAAGCGGGGGGTGTCAGTGACCTTAGCTCGGTGATCAGCAACATCGGGTCAATAGAGGTGCAGGTAAACCAGCTCGAAGCTTTCCTCCAGTCTAAAAAGGACGAATTCAGCGAACTCAATAGACAGATAGAGTCTCTGAGATAGGACACCTGTTATCTATAGACCCCGCTAATCGCCACCAACCCCCACACACTTTCTTCTTTTTATCTTCTCTTATGTAGTGTTTATTATACTAATAAAAAAAATCATTTATTATTAATTTTTTGGAAACTATTTATATGACAGGACTTGTTTATAGAGCAAGAAAAGGTGAGTTTGGTATAGTATAGTATAGTATAGTATAATGAGGTGAGAGAGTAGATAGAGAGAAGTAAAAGAATGAATCTGTTGTTGTGATGGTTGAACTGCAAGGAGGAATAAAATAAATCTCTTTCCGCATGTTCAATTCATGTCCTTGTTTAAGAAGTTCCGAGTCATGGTAGGCAAAGCGACCCGGATCCCGTCCAACTCCTTCGTCATGTGCACCTGACAGCCCAACCGGGATGTTTCGGTTAACCCAAACGCCAAGTCTAACATGTCGTTTTCGTCATCGTCTGGCTCTGGTATCTTATCGTAGTATGCAGGATCCACGATAACGTGACAGGTGGAACAAGCACAGGATCCTCCACAGGCCCCTTCCATGTCCAAGTGGTGTGCCTGCGCAATGTCTAACAAATTGTCTCCTTCAGCAACTTCAAACGTCTTCTGTTCCCCCTCCTTCGTTATAAACGTGATATGGAGCTCTTCACCAGGCTTTGGTTTCTTCAAGTGGCCATGAAAGACTGCTGCTGAAATTTGGAAAAATCTTTGCTGTGTTTGAACCGGAAACGGAACGGTTCCGGCCGCAGCGGCAACGAACCTGTTGCCCCTCAGACTTCTCCCCAGTATTGTAGAAACGTTTCTAAGCATCTTGTCTCCAGTACAGGCCGTCCTGCTCTCTATGCGAGGCCAGTATCATCTCCTAAGATAGGTTGCTGGTCTGATAGATAGAGTTTCACGCTGAAAACATCTTCAAAGCTTTTCCGACCCCTCATCAGCTAAAAATCAAATCTTCGCTCCCCGGTCTTAAAACGCTTCGGCTTTCTGCACACTTCGGGTGATTTAATGAACGGGCCGGAGGTGGGGTTTTGCCACCGTGGGACGGAGCAGAGAAACGTAGGCATAGGGACATAGAAACGCAAATATAGAACAAGACTATGTCAGAGCTATTCGATGGGTACGAGGCAGACTTCAATTTGGCGTACTCCGATGCCCAGGGAAAACTGCAGCAGCTGTATGGTTCCGAAGATGAGAACAGACGTATTGAAGTCATGAAACAGGTTGAGTCTGCCATCGATGACTGTCACGACCTCTTGGACTCGATGAATCTCGAGGTGCAGCAAATTGCGACCCACCAAAGGTCGCCATACAACGCCAAGGTCCGCACGTACCGGAACGACTTGGACAAGATCAAAAACGACTTGAAGAGCCTCATGGATGACAAAGACAGGCGCCAATTGTTCGGCACTACGGGTCAGGACGAGGGGGAGGATTTCAACCAGAGGCAGAAGTTGCTTAATACCAACGCCTCCATAGAGAGGTCCTCGCAGCGGATCCAGGAGGCCACAAGAACTGCAATGGAATCGGAAAGCGTGGGCAGCTCCATCCTCAACAACCTGAGGTCCCAACGGGATCAGATCTTGAACGCCAGAGATACACTTGGAGAGGCTGACACCTATGTCGACAGATCTCTGAGAACATTAAAATCCATGACGAGAAGGATGGCCACCAACAAGCTCATCACCTACGGAATTATAGCTGTCTTGATCATGTTGATCTTTCTAGTGTTGTACAGCAAATTCAGCAGCTGAGAATGCTTTTCCTACGTTTCATTTTCATTTTCACCACTACTCTCTTTTCGCTTTTTGTTCGATCTAATTTCTTAGACTATCTACCGTGTTTAGTTAATTTTTTTTCTGCTTGGAATTATATATACTCATATAGATTTCAAATGACCCTCCACATAAGTTCTGCAAAAATATCAAAGTAAAAAGAAGAGAAGGCGTCACGGGGGGACCAAAAGAAGGGGCAACAGTGACAGCCGAAGGAAAACAAAGCAACTAATTGGCTTCATACTCTTCTGAGTTCACATTCACGTCGTCGGAAATCTTGTACTTTGCCATGGCTTCCTTCACAACCTTCAAGAAATCTTCGTTGCCCGATTGGTCTGATCCAACGGTCTTATTTGAAGAGCGTCTGCTTAAACCAGGAAGTTGGGAAACAGTCTCGTCGTCATCAAGCTCCAATCTTTGTGCTGCCAAATTTAGTAACGACTTCCCGGACTTTCTCCGGGCCAGAAGAGGATAAGGAGCAGTCCTTGGCTCGTAATTATGGATTTCATTCTCATCATAAACCGATTTCCTTCTAACAGGAGTATTAGGCTCTCTACAAATGACACCAACATCTTGAATCATCCTTGCCACCAATGCCGTCCAGCCACATTGCCACTTAGCACCCAAACCTCTACCCGTGTCACCATCAAAATATTCGTAAAAGTTAATTAAATCCTTAAAATGTTCATCTTTGTTTAAGGACTTGAGTGTTTCATTGTATTTAATTTGGTCCTCGGTCAGTTCAATAGCGTCTTCACCTTCTGGAGCAGTGAATGGGGTACCTAAGTACGCACGATATCCGTCCTTGTCAGGCATGAAGATGTGTATTAATCTTTGCTGAATTTCTTCAGCCGCCTGGCCTAAGTTCATGTATTCCCCACTTCCAAGAGGAGCTTCAATTTTCAAAGATGAACCGTAATATAAGTAAAACCTCAACAGGGATTCAATCAATAAAAAGTTCATAGGGAACCAAATTGGTCCTCTCCAATTCGAGTTACCACCAAACATGCCAGAATCTGATTCACCAGGTAAGTAAGAAACGCCGTAATCTTGGCCGTTGATGTTCATATGAACAGGGTGTTCTTCATGATATTTGGAAAGGGATCTGATGCCGTAGTCAGATAAAAACTCGTTTTCATCAAATAGCTTCCGAAGAATTGCAACTAATCTGTCCCTGTTGACCAAAGAAAGTAACAATCTGTCACTATCACCTTTTGTGTCCATGGACGCAATATGTCTCTTGAAAAGGTAGTTCTTGTTTTTGATCAACCATTCCAATCTCTTCTTGAAAGATGGGAATCTGTTCAGAACTTCAGGCTCCAAAGTTGTGGTTGCAAAAAGCGGAATCAATCCGACGAGTGATCTCACTTTAACGGTACTCTGTCTGTCATCCCCCCATTGAATCTTATCGTAAAAGAATTGTTCTTGGGCGTCCCACAATGAATCCTCGGTAGGACTGAAATTCTTCTCAGATTTATTCAAGAACGTCATTGCGTCTGCAATCAACAAATAATGCTCGAAAAACTTGCTTGCAATATCCTCGTAGACGGGATTGTCTTTGGCTAACTCCAACGCGATGTTCATCATTGTCAAGGCGTACCAGGCAATCCAACCCGAAGCATCTGATTGCAATAGCTGGACACCATGTGGGGGCTCTGACCTATTAAAAACACTAATGTTATCGAGCCCTAAAAAGCCCCCTTCAAAAATACCATTACCGTCCACATCTTTCCGGTTTACCCACCACGTAAAGTTGATCATCAACTTTTGGAAGACTCTTTCCAAAAATGGTCTATCTGCAACACCCCAATTTTTCTTTTCAATCTTATAGATTCTGTAGGCTGCCCATGCTTGAACAGGCGGGTTTGTATCAGAGAAATTCCACTCATAGGCGGGAATTTGCCCCTGTGGAGACATGTACCACTCTCTCGTCAACAGATCCAACTGAGATTTGGCGAATTCAGGATCGATCATAGACAAGGGAATAGTATGAAACGCAGTGTCCCAAGAGCAATAAAAGGGATACTCAAAATTATCGGGCATCGATAGAATGTTTTCATTGTACAAATTCTTCCACTCCTTGTTTCTCTCGTTGGCTCTGCCGACGGTGGGAGGCAAGTCCGAATCAGGGTCACCCCGGTACCAATAGTCATGGATAAAGTGGTAGAATTGCTTCGTCCACAGAAGCCCCGAGTATGCTTGTCTTTGGACATTTCTCAAGTGCTGTGGGATTGGCAGAGGGGAAACATTCCAGTAGAATTCATCTGCTTCATTAATCCGAGCGTTGATGACTTCGTCAAGCAATTCCTCATCGAGATCCAAGCTCTCATCAGACAAGTCTTTAGTCAGTCTGTAACGTATTGTGACATAGTCTCCCGGTGGGATACCTCCGTTTTCATCGAACACAAACCAGGCACATGCCTTAGTACCGTAGTTTTCAGGGTTGACGCTCGTCTTGATCTCGTCGACGATGTAGTCGTGGAAACCGTCCTTGCAGTATTGCGACTTGTTTTCGACATTGTACAACTTCTGGAAATTAGTCTCGTTATCGCAAAATAGCAGCTGTGGCTCGACATCGTTGTCAGACCCCTCGTACCCCGGGGCAGGCGCAAACACCACTCTTCTTTGGCCAAGTTTGTAGTGATTGATCCGGATTACGTTCTCTTTCTCTTGGTACATCTTCGGCTTCTCCTTGTCCATCTCGGACTCCAAGTTCCATGACCAAGTGTTTCTGAAGAACAGCTGAGGAATCAGGTGAAGAGGAGCAGCTGCGTTCGACCGGTTGTATGCGGTGATCCTAAAATACAACTCCTCAGGGTCCTCGTCATCTTTCGCCATTTCAAAAAACACATCAAAATAATTGTTGTCCTTAAAGACTCCAGTGTCAGTAATCTCGTACTCCGTGTCGTGTTTGGTCCGCTTCGAATTCTCCACGTACAATTGTTCGTAAGGGAATTTCGAGATCGGGTACTTGTAGAGGAACTTTGCATAAGAATGTGTTGGCGTGTTGTCCAAATAGTAGTACATCTCTTTGACATCCTCTCCATGGTTCCCGCTCTTTGCAGAAGCTCCGCCGGGCAACCCAAACAATGTCTCCTTTAAAATACCGTCGTTCTCATTCCACATCGCCATGGTTAAATTGAGCAGCTGGTGGGTGTCGCAGACACCCGCCATGCCCTGTTCATTCCACCGAAATACCCTGCTCTTTGCTGTCTCAAAGTCAAACTGCCAGGCGTCACCCTCGTCCGTGTAGTCTTCTCTGGGTACTCCCCAGCATCTCTCAGATAAGTAAGTCCCCCATTTCTTCCAGTACTTCGTTCTCTTCTTGTCTTCCGCCAAACGCTTTTCTTCCTTGCTCGGCTTGTCGGAAAGTGGCATGTTCAATTATTTGTCACTGCGTTCTAATTATCCAGAATCCACTTCTCAATACCTTTCCAGAGCCCTACCCTTCTCAGAATACCTCCTTTGCGCCCTGATCTCCTCTTCACCTCTCTTCGGCTCATCGCAAAGCATTACCAGACAGGCGCAACCACCACCTTTCGATAAGAAGCGCCCGCGTTTTGCCTTTCCCTGTCTATCAGCAGAGGGAAGTTCTTACTGCCACCCCGGAAAAACTGATTTACATTCGAGGTCGTTTCAGGTCTTTTCCGTTTTTCTGTATGCATGTATTTATGAGTTTATTTATGTATATCCGTCTACGTTAAAGGCGCTAGAAAAACTGGGCCAGCAGTTCGTCATCGTGCAGGATCGTCTTCATGAGGTTGTACACCAGCAAAAGCATGCGGGGGAACCTGCGAGCAAAGTACCAGTAGAAGCCGTCAGGAAGGGACCCGATCTCTCGGGCCAAGTCTTTCGGAAGGTCCTGGTAGTGGTGGTACTTGTTCCGGATGGCTCGGAGCAAGTCCATGAGCTTATGAGTGTTGTACTTGCGGTACTTCCCAAGGTTGTCGATGAAGTTGGAGTCGAATTTGTCGAACCAGCCACGTGGGCCTAACACCTCGGGAGCAATCGATTCGAGCTTGAGTAACAATTCCGACGGAGGGTCTCTTCTCTCCACTTCGAAGCGGTCAGATACTTTTAAGAGGAAGTCCAACTTCTTCTCGACGCTCCAAAAGTACGGATGCTTCATGATGACGCCGATGTCCGGTCTCAGCATCGGGTTTTTGTGGATCATTGAGCTGATCAGGTCCTTGATGGTATATGCGTCGGGCAACGAGTTTAGCTTCGAAAGATCGTATTCTCCCTTGATGATGTTCCCCTCTCTGATATAGCGGTCGCCAAATGGGTGATAGCCCCCTGTGAGAACGTAGTAGAAAACACAGCCAGTGGAAAACACGTCGACGGAGCGGGTCAATCTGACACGGTTTGCCAGACTGGAATCGACATACGCTGGAGATGTATCTAAAAGGAGCTCAGGTGCACGCCAGCCAGAGGTACCTGCGGCATTGGCAGTCGTACCTTTGAAAGATGATTGGTCTGCATCCAGTTTCTTGCATAACCCGAAGTCTGAAATCAAAAACCTAACAGATTTCTTGCCATTTTTCTTGTTCTTTGAGACTGCAACCAAAATGTTCTGTGGCTTGATGTCTCTGTGCACAATCTTCAGAGAGTGCAAATGATTTACCCCGTTAGCAATCTGGTATAATATCTCGCTCGTTTCGACTTGGGCATCCAGATTGTCTTTTTTCTTCTCCACAAGGTCTTCTAGGGATGACGAACATAACTCTAAGGCAATATACAAAAACTTGTTTTTCTCCTGCGAACAGAAATACCGGATCACGTTTGAATGGTCGTCGCTTTCTTGCAATAAGTTGATCTCATGGGAGGCAACGTCGTAGAAGTCAAGCAACATTCGTTTAACCGCCACAGGTCTGCTCTCAAAATACCCTTTGAATACGATGGTCCCATGGGAACCAAATCCCAGGATGTGCTCAGTGATGGATAGACTGTTGCTTATATTCGTAACTTTTGACGGTGAGTCTTCAGAACTATCTAGAGCCTTCGTACTTGTAGTACCGGCCGCACCCTCGTCATCATCGGTCGAACTAGAGGTTATTGCTGTAGAAACACCAATGTTTTCCATGGATTCTTTCTTTTTATTCTTCTTTCCTCCTCTACACCCTCTTTTGCGCTTTCTCCTCGCTGAATCTTCAGTTTCGTCTTTCTCTTCAACCTTGTCCTTTTCGTTTTCCTTATCCCTGCCATTCTCCCCTACTTTGCTATCGGAATTTTCATTACTGAGAGTGCTGACGTTAAAAGCGTCGTCTGCCGTTTTATTTGCATCCTTTCTTTCGGTAACAACGCTATTACTTTCTGTTTCAATAGTAACCATATTCACCGACCCCATCGGGTTTTCCTTTGCTCTGCTACTACTAAGAAAGGTTTTTAGCAAGCCGAACCTGGACATGATGTAGAACATGCCAAGGCAGATCATGGCAACAAACACATTCTCAACCGCTCGATATACTAACTGTGAAATAGACGAGCTCTTGAAAGTGAGAGTAGGCGCTTTGAATCCTTCTTCATTGAAACTATCATTCTCAATATCGTCGTTCATGTTCGCCTTGGTTACCTTCCTAGGCCGCTCCGGGCTGTATGTTAATCCATTGTATTTTTCAGGTACGCTTATGGCTGTCGCAGATTGATAGACGGCTAAATGTTTGTTTATAATTCTCTCTGGGTCTTCTTTTGAATTCTTTCTCAACGAATTATCATGGACTCCTGAGATGGAAATGCCTAAAAGATCGTCATTCTGGAAAATTGAAGGTAGTCTCCACCTTTCATTTGTAATATATTTGGCAACCGGTGCCGATCTGACTAGCGATGGGTAATGCTTCTCGCTCAAAGCATACCAAGAGCCCTCTTTTGTTCTATCTAGATATGTGGACTCTTCTTTATCATTAGGTAGCGAAGAAGACCCGTAATCTATAGGGTGTGGTAGCACAACATAATCATTCTGAACGACGGAGTTGGCAAAAACATCAAAAATATTTACTGTGACATATGGTAAGTTTGAAACCCATTTGATAGATTTGGAATCAACATCCAACGCTAGTAAAGAGCTGTCATGAAATGGCTGGATGTATATGTCGTCTGCCGAATTAGTGTTCTGGGGTATTAGGTTCGCGTGCAAATTGTTTGGCCCCCACTGCACGTATGTGATGTTCCAAGATGTGTTATTTTTGGAATGTATGGTCAAGTCGTATATGGTTTTTCCTAGCGTGATAAAAGGTCCGACTTCGTTATCCTCGGAGTTATGGCCATGCGAGCCAAAATAATCAGTCTCTTTCTCAAAACTGTACTGTTCATTATTATAATAATCATCATCATCGTTGGCTCCTCTGTCTCCGTAACCATCTGTAGATTTAGAATTTATGTCTAGGGAAGAGCAGGTCTTGACGCTGTCCAAGCCAAACGATTCCACAATTGCACCTGTCCTTGCGTTAATCTTCACGATCCCGGATACCCTGCGCCCCGTGTACACAAACTGGTCATCTATCGAAAACGGCGAATTGAGCACAAATTGTTTGATCGAAATCGGAAGCTTTTCTAAACCTTCATCTCCCATGAAATGATAAACTGTACCATCTCCATAAGGCTCGACAATCCATGTAATGTCCTCTTTCTTCTTATTCTGTATGTACCTTCGGCTGTCACTTCCGGAAGACTTCGTATGGGAAGATTCAAAGAGAGCTGCGTTGCTATATCGGCTGTACTCCCTCCTCGTAGTAGTATCTATGGAGTCGCTAGAGGCTGCGACAGGGGTGGTGTGTTGTGCATGTATTATGTCCGCATCGGATTTGATGCTTACTAAGGGTTGCCCACCAACAAGTGACCACAGCAACTCGCCAGTCTTTCTGTTGACGGCATTTAAGTTCCCTTCAATGTCCGAGGTTAGCACCAAGTTAGTGATCTGGAAATTGTCCATTCGTCCTACCCCATTTTGTGTGATGAAATTGTCTATTTGCTGATAAACGGTCTCGGGAAGAAAGTAGTCCGGTTGTACAATAAGCTCCCTGCCATTCTCAGCAGCTATGCGTGCTTCTTCATTATCGTCTTCCACCTTTTGCGCTATCACTACCTGGGGTATATAAGCAAAACTGATCACGACGATCAGTAAAATCCACCATACGAGGGCCCGCTGGGTCCGCCGCTGTCCTATTCTCATACTTTGGGAATGGTGCTATATGCTCGTCACCTGGTCTAGATTGAGGTGATCGGATGTGTTGCTGTTCCTTCTTTCTACCGATCTGCTGCTCATCCTTTTAACACTGAAAACTCTAGAAAACTCTCCTCAGCCAGTGGAAAAGAGCCAAAAAATGAAAAAAAGGAGGTTCATGAAGATTTGGGCAGCGCCTCCTCGACCGATCGACCGATTCTGTCAGTCCCTGCGGTTTATGGTCTGGTGGCTCTGTTGCCGACGAGGCGGGAGAAAGACTGACGGAGAGTATACAGGACATTTGGGAAGAAGACTTCTCAGCTGTAGATCGACCGACTTGTAGAGGGGGTAAAGCTGGACTGAAGGAAGTTATTAGGACAGAAATAAGGAAATCAGACAGCCGACGCTAGGCAAAACAAGACAAGAAAAAAACGAACTAAGGAAACGTTATCATGTCCCAGTTGGTTTTGGAATTTCTAGACTGGTTCCTTCAGGCAATTGTCGACATCTTCTTCAGAGAGGTTTCTGTAAGAGGGTCGTTTAATTTTCCTGCCTCGGGCCCAACGATTGTTGTCGTGGCACCGCATGCGAACCAGTACTTGGACGCTGCCATCACGATTCACGCAGCACACACCGTGGCAAAGAGACAGGTTTTCATGATCGAAGCCGCCTCTTCATACCGTAGTAAGTGGATGGGTATTTGGAGTAGGTGGTCTGGAGCTATTCCGGTCGAGAGACCGCAAGACTTACTGGTACAGAAAGAAGGGACCATTAAGTACGAGAATTACCCCGAGGACGAACTCACCATTGTAGGAAAAGGCACCCATTTTCTCAAAGATTGCGAACCAAAAGGTCTGTTGGGTGTACCTAATAGCGGAGGTAACGTGAAGATTGCTGAGGTCATAAGCGATACGAAATTGAAATTAGCCAGTCCGATGAAAAAGCAGACGGGTGTTGATGCGTTGGTTAGGGGAACAAAATTCAAGGCAGCACCTAGAATTGATAATCATAAGCTCTTCGACAAAGTTTTTGACGCCTTGAAAGAGGGTACATGCATTGGTATTGCTCCGGAGGGTGGTTCACACGATAGGCCCGAATTGATGGAATTTAAGCCAGGTGTCGGGATCATGGCCTTGGGAGCAGTTGCTAAGAATCCGGATATTCAGGTGACAATAGTCCCTTGCGGTTTGAATTACTTCCATCCTCACAAGTTCAGATCCAGGGCTGTCGTCGAATATGGTACTCCGATAGTCATCACCAAGGAGAGGGCCAAAGAGTACAAGGAAGATGCTAGAAAGGCAGTGAATAAGTTGATGGCCGAAATCACAAATGCTATGGACATTGTCACTACACAGGCTCCAGACTACCAAACTTTGCAAGTGATTCAGGCGGCGAGAAGATTGTACTCATACGGCCGTTTCAAGCGCCCACCTCTTCCTGTGGTCGTTGAAATGAACAGGAATTTACTTATCGGTTATAGCAAATTTAAGGACGATGAGAGGATTATTCATTTGGAGAAGTCAGTACTCGATTATAATAAGAAATTAAGAACCTTCGGTTTGAGAGATCATCAATTAGAAACTGCTACCGAGGAAAAGCCTAAAATCTTGTTATTGTTGATAAACAGAATAATCTCGTTGATCTTTTATTCTATCTTGAGCCTTCCTGGCACAATATTGTTCTCTCCAATATTTATTGCCTGCTCTTTGATCTCCAAGAAAAAGCAAAAATTGGCATTAGTAAAGTCCGTCGTAAAGATCAGGGCTACCGATGTTTTAGCCTCTTGGAAAGTGTTGATTGCTTTATTCTTCGCTCCCGTTTGCTATTTCATCTACTCTACTTTGGGCGTCTACATAGTCTACCATTATGAACTTTTTCCTTGGGTTAGCAGATCTATTTTAGGTGTTCTTACGGTGTTCTGCTCATGTTGGGCAGTCCTGGTGGGAACTACTTACTCTGCTTTCAAGATGGGAGAAGTTGGGGTAGATATTTACAAATCGATATCTCCGTTGATCCTGGCCTTATCATCTTCATCCGAGCAACTGAATGAACTGAAAGAGGAAAGAAAGAAGCTTTCTATCGAAGTCACCGAAGTCATCAATGAGTTGGGCCCCAAAGTCTTCAAGAAATTTAATGAAAGCTATCTGGAGAAATTACAGGATCAGGTGGAGTTGGAGCAAGAGATAATAGAGTCGAGATCGAGATCGAGATCAAGATCTAGATCAGGGTCAAAATCAAGGTCCAGATCAAGATCAGAGGCAAGATCGGACACAACGACACCTACTTTGAGCCGGACGAATTCCAATTACTCTGGCTTCTCCAGTTTTGACGGTGAAAACGACTCTGGTAAGTTGCCTAATTTGGCACATGTTTCTGTGTTCCCAGATCATTTACAGATGTCGGACTCAGAACAATTATCTTCCTCATCCAGCGTAGAAAACTTACGTGGTTCCGATAAGAATGTCTCATCAGGCGTGTCTTCGAGCATTTTGAGCGATAAGATCAGACAGGCTGTTATACAGAGGAACATCGAGAAAGAATCTAAAGGAGATGAAGAGTAATATTTCTTTTTATCTCTCTTTTTTTTATTAAAAATTAAACATTAACGATACTACGATTATAATTAAGTTATATTATTTTAATGCATCTTGTAATTACCTTACCTTTCAATTCACAACGTTAATTTAATGAGAATATGCTTACATAAGCATTATTTTGGCAGTTCATGGTGGTTTCATGTTTCCTGATAACAAAACAGAAAAGATCTTTGACCCGAAGATTCACCTGCTTTTGTTAGCTTCTTGATTTGTAGAAGTGAAAAAGAGTCGAAAAGCACTGGGTGATACTGACGATGAAGAACCTTTTTGTTGTGGTGGGATTGTTACTTCTTACAGTGCCAATATATTTGCGGCTTCTGTTTCATGTTCCGTATATGATTGCGGGTTCTTTACTCTCTCTGATTGCGATACTAATTGCGGGCACACAAATCACGTTGCAGGGTTTCAACAAAATGAATTACAGTGGATCAAGGATTGAAAAATTTGCTTTTCATAAATCGAAGAATTGGGCAACTAACATGAGTATTCTAAAAAATGATTCTAACTCAGATAATGACAAACAAATTTATCCAGAAAATTTCATCATCAATGACACCTTGAACAACATAGTAAGTTTAATTTTACGTGACTTTGTCGAATCTTGGTTTATGAAAATATCTTTAGACAAAATTTTTATGACCTCTCTACGCCACGAGTTCACTCACATAATTAAGACTCTGTACGTTCGTTTGGCAGGACTCGATTTCTCCGATTTGGTGGTACACAATCTCACTCCTATTGTGGCGGACCATATTGACAAATTTTTAAAAGCTCAAGAGATCACGAAGAATAAAAAGGTGACAAAGACTTCAGAAAAGGATGCGGATACTACCGAAGATTTTGCACTTGCGTCCAACTATAATCGGGGACAACTTCACATCGGAGTAAAATTGAACTCCGAAACACCAGAGGCAGATCTCAATGCTTACTTGAGCGCATTAATTGATCAAACACTTCCTTACCTATTAGAAGAGAATGAACTGAGCTCTGCACCAGTTAGAATTTTAATAAGAGAACTTCTGACTTCTTGCGTACTAAATCCAGTATGCTCAATGCTATCAGACCCAGATTTTTACAACCAAATTATTGTCTCGAATTTGTCCAAGCAAATGAAAGATAGAAACAACGTCAGGAAATTTCGAAGTGTACTACGCCGACATTCAATGACATTCAATAACCATTCTTTGCCTACTCCCGAAAGCAACGATATCCTACAATACAAAGTCTCAATAGATACCTCAAAGCAGGATTTTGAAAAAATCTTACATATGATTGAGCAATCGACTGATAAGAAAAGCTTGCTTAAATACAAATATTACATGCTACTAAGGAATGAAAAACTGATAAAGCTAAACCCCAATATACAAGTCGAGGAGTCTAAAATTTTACAGAAGTATGCTAAGCGTTGCTATACGTTACTAGATGCGATTAATATAAAATTGAAGGAGCTAGGAGCAGGAACAGAAACAGTAGAAACAGACAAAGATGAAAAAACTGCTGCAGATCAGTTGGAATTATTACACAAGTCTTCAATATCGAAAGACTTCTCTTTGCACGAAATATTATCTTCTCCGGCCAGACTGAAATACTTCACCTCATATATGCAGCTCCGCGGAGATAGGCAGGCATTACTTGACTTTTGGCTTTCCGCCGAAAGTTTAAGAAATCCATTGGAGTATAACAATCTTCAGACCAAACTAGCTTCGAATGTTAACGCAAGTGGGGATGATGAAGAAAGTAGCGATGATGAAGCCACCATGTTTGTGGATAATGAATTAACACAGGCAAACGACATTAAGAATATTTTTAACAAGTACTTTAACTTGCCTGTAATGAAAATTCCTCCTAAAATTTTTTATAAAGTGAGTGAATTTATTGAGGGAAACTGCACAAGCACTTTAGCATACTATAGAGCACGAAAGAGTATTTTGAAACTTCAAGATTTTGAGTACATACGAATGAAAAAAAGTGACTTTGTTGCGTTCAAGGCATCTGATGTGTGGTTAAAGCTTTTGGTGGAGGAAGCTGTTAATGCGAATCATAAGCCGATGAAAGAAGGGGCGAGTATAGATATATTGACAGATAATGAAGGTAACAATCATACCAGCAATGAAACAATAAATGGAGGTAATGTGGGATCCGAAAAGACTGATAAAATTTATGGTGATCCATTAGCCAAGTATTCCGAAAAGGAAAATGATGGTAATTATGTCGATGTTAACATGACGGGAAAAGTCAGTGATAAAGTTGTCCGGGCAGTAGAGGATGCGCTTAACGAAATCATGAAAGATAGCAATAAGTCTGATGTTGACCTTGGAGTGACTAGTGACAAGCGAAATTCGAGACTTGTGAGTGATGATGTTGCTCGTGATCTTTTTGGAAGTGAAGAGAAAAGCTTATTTGGAGATGATGAAGCAGAGGGAGAAAAAATTAAGAATTCAAAGAATGAAGAAGATAAAGATATACAGAGCAGTACTGTTCTGGAAGGAGAGACTATTGCAAGTTCGAATCATGATGACAGTTCCATGACAAGCAATTCTTCCGATACTGAAGATTTTATGGAGAAAAGTGATTTGAAGATTGTAGCGCCTAGCGTTTTGAATTTATACAACGAGATTGAAAGGCTAAACGTGGAAATCGATCGATTGCAAAAGCAGCGTTTAATTCTCAAGGCCCTGCTACAAAAAGCTGAAGTTATCAACAATGTGCCTGAGTTGAGAATTTTGAGAAAATCTTTGCTAAGTTTAGAGAAAGAGTTGAAATTTAAGTCAATGCAAAAAGAACAGTACATTGTTCAAGAGGGAGAAAATAGCCTTTATGAAAGGTCTAAAGTTACAATGCCAAGCTATATTGCGGCCAAAGACAAAAACGGGAAAAGTTTTATTATGTATGTTATCAAAGTCACAACACTTTCACGAACAGATCCTAATCAAATAACTGCAAATTGGATGGTCACCAGGAGGTTCAGTCAGTTCTTTGAATTACACAATTATCTCAAATCCAAGTACCCGGTAGTTTCTACGATGGACTTCCCAAAGAAAAAAATGATGGTTAAATTTATTCAGGGTTCACTCATTGAGGAAAGACAAAAAAAATTGCAAGCCTATTTACAAGAGTTGGTTAAAAATAAGGATGTATGCTCCGACAAGATATTCCGTGACTTCTTGTCTAGTGAAACATTTGACGCTACGCTTGATGATACGTTACAGCATGTGAATGAAAAGATTAAAAAAAATACCGATGGATCAGGTACAAAGTTGTATAACATCATATCCAGCCAAGCACTTTATCCACTTTTATCGCTAGCTAACTATAAAGGTATTAACGATCAGCTGGATGACAAGAAATCCCGCAGAAAAAATAATGAGAATCTGCAAACTTCAACTGAGAGCACTGCTGCCAACGAAGACGACTTAAACATAGTTGAAGAAAACATTACGACTCCAGAGAGCCGAGAAAAAGATATTTCCTTTATGAAACCCATCTGCGATTTGTTAGTTTCCATATTCCAATTGAATAATTCAACCAGTTGGTTTAGAGGGAGAGCCTTGATTTTGCTTTTTCAACAACTGTTTGGATCTACTGTTGAGAAAGTATTAAGGGCCAATATTGATGGGAAAATCAAGCAAGAGGAGACAGTTTCGAAAATTCTTACAGGATTGCAATACGCTTTATGGCCTGAGGGCGAATTCAAAAGGAAAAAAGAACCAAGAACAATCGTTGAGAAGGATAGAACCAAGCAACAAACAAGGATGTTGCTTAATGCTTTTTTGACAGACACGAGCTCCAAAATATTTGGGCAGAATGCGGCAAGTAGAGCATCTGATACGCTATACTTTGCATTTCAGAATGAGATTCTCAATCGCCATCTAATCTTATCCATACTGGATGAATGCTTATCTGCCACTTTCCCCGAGATTGAGAAATAAAGTCAAATACCCTATTAATTTTACAAACACTCGCTATTTATCGTTTCCGGTTAAGAGGCTCTTTTCCTTGAGCCTTTTATCCTTTGTATAATACAAACCCAAATTCAAAAAGCTGTCGAGATTGTATCTTATGTCGTTCTTCTGCTTTTTGGCAAATTTTGCATACTGTGTCGTACTGCTGGAGCTCTTTGGAGCCAATCTACTTTTGCAAACCAGAGATTTCAAAACTTTGTCTCTACGTAATTTTGTAGTTCTGTAAATCTCGTTATCAATTGGATAACTATGAACAGGTCCATTAATGGTATCTTTGTCGAGCTTCAAGTTGAATAATCTCAAAAGCAACAGCTTGGACTGTTTATCCTGATTGTCCAAACAAGACAAAACGGAAAGCCAATCCAACCCATAGTTTACCGCACTCGCCCGTTTCTCGGTCTTTCTACCGTCAACATAGGTTCCCAATTTACGGCTCATTTTGCATGTTTTTGCCAAGGAAGTGGTATGGTAGTCTGTAAGTTTGTCGATGATCGAATTAAGCTTAGCAAGGATGACTCCCTTCAATTGCTGACTCAAGTGAATATCATCCGGTGTACGCCGTTGGTAAACATACTTGCTCGGAAGACCATTTTTGGTCACACTGTGAGCTTGTGCATATTGCCTAATTTGGGAATTGATCTTTCTTTCAAAGATTGCATCGATACACTCGTCCAGTTCGTCCAAAGGGTTGATTTGTGGATGCCAAAACTCTAACATGTGTGGCGACGATTTCATGAGTTTAGTATTATCATCATAGTTCACGTATGAGTATTTTGACTCCTCGAGGCTTCTGTTGATATCGTTAGCGCAGGGTCCAAGAGTATCAAAATTTGTTGTTCGCAGATACGGCCTGGGTGTGATCAACTCATGCGCAGGCAAGGGCCACAAAGTAAACTTGGCTGGTGGAAGGTTTCTATTTCGCGTTGTTAAGAGGTATACGCTGTACAAATGCAGCGGAAGATCGGTTGTGAAATCAATGTTTGCGTCGTTGAGGATGTTGCTGAATTTCTTGATTTCCGCAGGAAGTTCCACAAGCGGGAAGGATACCTGGGTTCGATTCGGTTTGTATTTTGCAAAAAAATCATCTGCAATCTGTGAAATAACGTTTCTCGAGTCTATGACGGTATCTTCATCCATGCTGGAATCACCATATGCCAAGTCTTCTTCATCGTTGTCGGCGCCAATCAAGGGTCGTCCTGCTTCATCATTCTGTGTTATTCCGGCATCCTTAGCAATTGTTTTTTCCACCAAAGCTCCCACTATATCTGGTGACTCTGTTTCCCTATATGTTTTCGCATCTGCAGTAAGATCTTCTTCATCTTCCGGGTCTGTTTCTTCGATGAAACTGTCGTCTGTGTCGGAATCCTCTCCGTAGTAGACCGCTGCGCTTCTCTGTCGTATGCGCTTGGTAAATGGCACGTCCGCCTCATACACCTCCTCGTCGGACGAGACACCTTTCTCGACATCTACGACTTCGCTATCATCCATCGTCTTGCCCTTCGTCTTGTCTACTATGTCTTTCTTTTCCTCAGCACCCCCCTTTCTCCGCAGAGGAGAAGACGGAGAAAACATGTCAACGACGACCGTCTTTTCTCACCGGAGCCGCGCAAAGCTGGAAAATCGAGGTGCCCGTTTTGTTGAAGCAAAAAAACATGTTGAAGATTTGTTGAAGATGAAACTGAAGTAGGGGATGAAGATGAAGAAGGAGATTTAGAAAAGAGGTGAAGACAGAGCCAGCGAGAAACAAACAAACAAAGATGCCTACGTTGGAAGAGATAGAGGATATTGAGGATATCGACAACCTCGACATGGACTTGGCGGAGTTCGACCCAGACCTCGTCACGCCTGTCGCCCCAGCCAAGCCAAAGCCACAGGTGGTGAGGTCGCAGGATGCTGATCCAACAGGCCAGTTTCCGATGGCGGATATGTTTAAAGGGATGGGAATGGGAACGGGAAGTTTTGACAATGCGCAGCGGCCTGCTTCTTCTTCCGCTCCAAAGAAGCCAGCAAACATGAAGATCTACGACAGCATGTCTCCCGAGGAGAGAAAGGAGTTCAAGATGATGCAGATTGTGTATCCTTGTTATTTCGACAAAAACAGGAGTGTGCAGGAAGGTAGACGGGTTCCAGTGTCGCTGGGCGTGGATAATCCGTTGGCCAAGACTATTTTGGACGCATGCAAGGTACTGAGGATTCCCGCAGTGTTTGAGCCAGAGAAGACACACCCACAGGACTGGGGGAACCCCGGAAGGGTGAGGCTTGGCCTCAAATATGAGCACGTTTCAACGCATCCTGTGCTGAAGACGAAGAAGCAAGCGCTGAATGCTATTGCTGAGTACATGAGAAGTCATCCGACGACATTGAAGAATGTAAAGGATCTTCCTGGTCCGCCAGAACTTATGGAAGGCAGCTGGGAAGCGTCGGAAATCCCTGTGGTAAAGGGTTTCCGGATGAACACGATTGTTCCTATGCACTCGACGCTAACGATGAAGAACCCAGAGACGGCTGGAGCGTACATCAAGACGCCTGCAGAACAGCAAGATAAGGCGTTCGAGCCAAAGAAGATCAAGCAGAAGATCCAGAGGATCAGAGCGTGATGATACTATCAGGATGGGGACAGTAGGAACTATATCCAGATTATATATATATATATATATATGTATGTATATTAACAAAATGTTTCTATACGCCGCAAAGAATCTGTTCAGTTAGCTGGGATGTACTTTTTGCGGTACTCGTCAATGCTGGCCATCTGTTCGGCAGTGAAGCTCTTCTTCAACACCTCGACTATGTCGTTGAAAGATACGATGGAGATGACCGGCACGCCGTAACGCTTCGAAACAATCCGGGTAGCACACTCATTGGAATCCTTGGTGGTCTCCATGCGGTCGACTGCGATGATACAGGCGACAGTGATACCCTCTTCATCCTTGATGATGCCAAAGGCTTCGTTGATGGCAGTGCCGGCAGTCATGACGTCGTCGATGATGAGCACCTTCTTGCCTTTCAACGCAGACCCGACGATGGAGCCACCTTCGCCGTGATCCTTCTTCTCCTTTCTGTTGAAAGAGTAGCCGATGTTGGCATACTTGTCACCGCCGATCTCGTAAAGTTTAGTGACAGTGATGGCTGCAAGCGGGATGCCCTTGTAGGCTGGGCCAAAGAGCACGTCAAACTCGATGCCCGAGTCAATGATGGCTTTGGCGTACGATTCTGCCAATACGTTCAAGGCTTTTGCTGTGTTGAAGAGTCCCATGTTGAAGAAGTATGGAGAGATCCGGCCGCTCTTCAAGGTGAAGGAGCCGAATTTAAGGGCTTGGACGTCAAGCGCCGCCTGGAGGAAGTTCTGTTTGTAAGACATGCCGTGTACCTGGCTTGTATTGGTATGGAAGGTTAATCTGCTCGGCAGGAAGCCCCAGAAAGTACAGCTAAAAGATTTGAGACGGCCGTTTTCTCTTCACCAGATTAGATTTTTTTTCCTTGCAGTTGAGGACGGACCTTCTTTTTCCTGTACAACTTTTTGAGAAAATAGTGTCAAAAAAGCCGGTTTTCGTTACCATTCGACAGCTACATACCCCATCCACAGACAAACTTGGTAGCAAAATGAATACGGAGGGAATAGATACCTCCATGGAACAAGCCCACCCACCTCATCGCCACTCCCAGCCACAGTCTGCGTCGGCCCATGCGATCCTCAATATCCTGCAGCAGATCACAATCTCTCCTCCAGATTCCTCGGCGGGAGCCATCACGATACCAACGACGCCGAAGCCAGCGGGAAGGTCACCATTGCAACACCTACACTCATTTCCCAAGTCCCTTATCCCGAAAAGACGACTTTCGTCGTCGTCCTCTTTCGATGGCATCACGGCTGGCGATAGGACGGATAAAAGACAACTGGTTTATCTACGAGGGCACAAGCTTCAGAGCGGACGGCCGATGCCACTGCCTTTGTCAAGGTCGCAGTTTATCAACCGGTTGAACACGTTTACTGTATTGAACTGGACGGTGTCGAGTCCAAAACTGTCACCACTAGTGTGCGCCGCCCAGGGCTGGAAGTGCCATCCGGTCCGCAAGAACGAGCTCCATTGCACATCATGCCACTCGGGGATCATGGTTAAGCTACCTGAGAACCCGATGCCAACTACGACAGGGTTAACAGCAGGGACAGAATCGCCTTTGGCGACTTCGGCGTCCTCATCTTCTTCGGCACCCTCAGCGGCTAACCACCAGCCACACGGCGGAAAAGTGTTCAGTAACCTCCACCACACCGACGACTACAACCAGATTCTCAACACAACTGAGAGGTATGAGCTGCCATTCCAATTCCAGATGCTGGATGACGAGTTCGACGAGGACGACGACGTGCATGTGTACGAGACGCTTGTGAACTCATATGTGAGTCGGCTCTCCACAGACCACTACCCGACGTGCACGTTCCTGCCACTTCTCCCTATTTCGCCAAAGGAGCAGAATTACTACATAACGCCTAAGGACATCCCTCGAGAGGTGCACAAGTTCTGGCACCGTCTGGCGGCGACGAAACGAAATAAGGGCCGTTTGATAGGCAAGAACTTCAGCCGGTCATTCCTCAGCCACGACGAGGCGACGTTTCTTCTCGAATACTTGCGACAGGTGTCCAGCGACGACATCGATATCGACAACGACAACGGCAACACAATGGCTTCGGGCAGCACAGATCTTTCTGTGAATCCGTCCCTCGACGTGATCCTGCCCGCTCTCCTTGGCTGGGAGCTCAAGGTGCAGAAGTTCCACCACGAGAAGTTTCTTCTTTTGAACTGCGAGTGCTGCACCCGCCGCATCCTGCTTTCATCTACAGACGTCGACACTGTGCAGGACATCGAGGAGCTCAGCGCCTGCCCCCATCGGGCAGAAATCCCTGTCCGGGAGCAGGTAACAGAGTTCGATGGCAGCCTTGTCTCTGCCGGCGTCGAAGAGGATGACGACGAGGACATCATCGACCTCGAGCAGGAGCACGACAGCTGGTGTTGCATGCGCCAGGGTTGGCGGATCGTCCTCGAAGGTCTTCGGAGTTCTGCCGATGTTGACATGAATCGTCTTTCGGGTGTCTCGTCGACATCCTCCTCGTCAGCGTCTCCTTCGGCGTCATCGTCGTCGCCAGCCTCTCTTGCTGAACTCTACGCTACGAGCATGCACCATCTCAGGACCCTCTGACCCTCTGACCTTCTGACGTTGGCGATGTCTAAACATGTCGGGCAAACAGACAGAAACGGGTGATCCAACAGAATGGCTCACGTGTTTTTTTCACGGGCCTTTTGTTGTTTTTTTTCTCGTTCTGTTTGTTTTCACCATTTTTTTTTTGCGTGGCACGCCTCGTTCCGCAACATATCTAAGGACGGGTCTCTGCTCATGTTGCCGTCTTCTTCTCCTTCTGTTTCTGGCCCAGTTGGCGCCCTTGCACACATTTGACGTCTCAGAAAGAGGATATACTATTGCCCTTTCACCAACAAACAACATGGTGCTCCCATTACTCTCAAAAAAGGCGGTCGAAGCGCACAACAGCGACAAGTCCTGCTGGGTGACACTCTACCACAGAAAAGTCTACGACATTACAGGTTTCCTCGAGGAACATCCTGCCGGACCTGAGTTGATTTTGGACTACGCCGGGAAGGACGTTACGGAGATTCTGGCAGATCCAGAGTCCCATGTGCATTCGGAGAGTGCGTACGAGATGCTCGACGACGGCATGCTTGTGGGTTATCTTGCCACGGAGGAGGAAGAAAGAGAATTGCTTGCGAAACACGTCGACATGGAAGTTGTTGCGGAGGACGGCGACGGAATGCGTGTTGCCGACCTAACGGAATTTGGCGAGATCCCAGACGACTTGCTGCACGTGAAGACCGACCACTCGGCGGACTACAAGAAGCACAAGTTCCTCGACTTGGACAAGCCCTTGATCATGCAGGTGTTGCGTTCGAACTGGACAAGAGACTTTTACATTGACCAGATCCACCGTCCAAGACACTACGGGAAAGGCTCGGCGCAGTTGTTTGGTAACTTCCTCGAGCCACTGTCGCTTACCCCTTGGTGGGTTGTCCCTTCGATCTGGCTACCCGTCGACTTCTACGTTCTCTACGTTGCTGCCACTCATTTGCATCCACTTGTGACGTTCACCTTCTGGTCGATCGGTCTTTTTGTGTGGACCCTCATCGAGTACTGTCTGCACCGGTTTTTGTTCCATTTGGACGACAACCTCCCAGAAAATAATATCGCCTTCACGCTCCACTTCCTCACCCACGGTGTCCACCACTACCTTCCTATGGACCGCATGCGTTTGGTGATGCCTCCAACACTCTTTTGTGTGCTTGCGTTCCCATTCTACAAGTTGATCTTCGGAATCTTCCCCTTCTACATCGCCTGTGCAGGCTGGGCCGGCGGCTTCCTTGGCTACATCATGTACGACGTGACACACTACTTCTTGCACCACGTCAAGTTGCCTGCATATGTTCAGAAGTTGAAGAAGTACCACTTGGAACACCACTACAAGAACTACCGTTTGGGTTTTGGCGTCACGTCCATGTTCTGGGACAAGGTCTTCCACACCTACTTGAATCCAGAAGATGTTTATGAAAAGCAAAATTAAATCAGTACAGCGGAACCTTCTTTTACGAAAAAAAAAACCAACAAACAAACCAACAACGAATAACCTCGCCTGTTTATTTGCCCGAAGAATGCTTTTCTATGAAATTGTTACTGTGATATATCGAGAAATTTATACATGAATATACTATATAAATCATCCTCTGAAAATGTAAGAAAGAAGGATAAAAAAATAAAATGAATATGTATATCTATCTATCTGACTTCAACCTATTTACATGCGCTCCTGTTTGGTTCAGAACCATCCTCTGCTCTTTGGTTGGTCCTTTTCCTTCTCGGCAGGGGCCGACTGGCCTAACCCGTATCTGCCCAACATGCCGCGGATGTCACCAAACGCCTCTCTGTCACCCTGCACAACGATCGTAGGCTCACTGCCCGTGAAGATCTTCTCGGCCATCACAATGAGGTCATCCCTTGTGACCTGGTTGATCTTGTCACACATCTCGAGCACGTCGACTCTCTTACCGTATATCTGGACCTGTCTGCCCATGTCTTCCAACTGCACCATTTTGCTTTCCAAGTTCATCATCAAACTACTCTTCAATTGGTTCTTTGCCCTTGACACCTCGTGTTCTGAAATACCACCTTTGCCGATGTCTCTGCTCATGAGCAGGTTCAGCTCGTAGCCAACCAATTCGGCCATTACCCTGTCAGCTTGTGGTACGCACGATAATGAGAGGCCAAACAACCCGCTGTCGGTGAAATTGTGGATGAAACTCTTGCAGCTTTCAACAAAGCCGTACTGATTAAGGACCCGTGTATATGCACGTGAGTACATCCCCTTGCCCGGTCCTCCGGCACTGAAGGATCCACCGCCACCAATGAGCATCTGCAACACTGCCAACTTGTATACGTCCTCCGAAGAGATGTCGACACCTTCGAAGCCGACATAAATGTGATGGAATTCCTCACCTCTGTATTCTATGCCTTCAGGAATTGGCAGGGAGAACTCCCCGCCGGTGTAGAGAGCAGGCTCCTTGATCAACTTAGAGGAGCCTGCGGTGGACGTGGTCGAATCAGGTAAATATTTGGCAACGAGCTCGTCTGCCAGCTTCTCGTCGACACCGGAGAAGGCGAGCACGAGGTTCTCTGGTCTGTAGAAGATGTCTCTGTACTTTAGGAGCTGGTCTCTGTTGATGGAGGACAAGTCATTGAGCGGACACAAGAGCGGACAGCCAAGATTGGCCTTGTTGTAGGCCACCTGCTGGAAGATCTCGGGCAAAATCAAGTCGCTCTGGAGCCAGATCTCGTTGAGCTCGTACTCTGCAGAGATCAACTGCTCGTTGATCTCTTCGTCGGTGAGGTTTGGCCTTGTGACGGTCTGCGCCAGCAGCTCGAACATCTTCTCCACGTCTGGGTTGAAGACGCTGGCCTGGTAGAGCATCGCCTCTCTGGACGAGGCGCACATGTAGTTGCCGCCGAGCTTGTTCAAGGAGTCTGCCATGTCCTTGGCGGAGTATTTTTCCGTCGACTTGAAGGAGAGCTTGTCGAGGATGTGCGATGAGCCTGTGAGGCCGTAGGTGTTTTCGTACCTGCTGCCGGCGGTGACGTAGAAGCCGAGGGCGGAGAAGTACGAAGGCGTTGGGTCGATGGCCAGCTTCATGCCGCTGGGCAGCGTCTTGATGACTGTCGGCGTGGACACGCCGGCGCCGCTGTCTGTGCTGAAACGGGCCTTTGTCGAGGTTCTGGCAAGGGCGGAGCGGGGGGCTCTTGCGGTGTGCTTTGCGGCCGGACGCAGGACATGCGAGAGCATTGTTTTGGATCGGTCTGTGTGTGTGTGTGTGTCTGTCTGCTGGCGTGTGCTGGCGTGTGCTGGCGTGCTTGTCTAGGAGTCCCACTGCCTCCTCCTGTCTCCCGGACCGCAGTCTTCTTCATGCTCCTCTCCGTCTTCATCGCCGTCTCCCTCTTCCACCGGACACAGTTCCTCTTCGAGACGGCTGGCCCGCGCCTTCACGTCCGCGCTTACGTCAGCAGCGACCCGCCGGAGCACGTCTACACTGTCGAGGTCCTCCTTGAGACGGCACCGGATGCTTTCGAAGACCCTCTGCTCGTGTTTCTCCATGTCCATGCACACGACGTTGAAACGGACGGCGACGGCCTGTGTAGGCGCCGGCGCTGCTCTGAGGAGCCGGATCCACGAGTGGGTGTTCCCGGACGAGCCTGTGCGTGCGTGTACCGCCGCCGTCGTCGCCGCCGCAGCGGCGGCGGCCGACGACGACGACGTGGTCGTGTTCTGCCCGGAGACGGGCTGCGAGGGAGGCTGGCGCCGTGGCTGCATGTTGTGCTGATGCTGTCGGGTGGTGCTGCAGTTGCAATTACACGGGAGTATACAAGAAAAGGAAACAGGGGAGCAGAGAAGCAGACAGACACAGGGAGGAAGAACAGGAGGAAAGGGCACGGCGCCGTGGCGAAAAGCGATGAGCCGACGGCGAGGGCGAGCGTCGCACGCCTGTCTTGGCCCTCGTGTTCTTCTTGTCTGTCTTTCTGTGCTGCTTATCTCTGCGATACGGACACCTTCGTCACGGGCGACAGGGACTGCCGCCACTACACACGAACACTGTCACTGTTGCCGTTGCTGTCGGCTTCGCTGTCGCCGTCGCCGTAGAGCAGACGGTACTTGGCGATCTTCTTGCGGAGCTGGCCCGGACTCAGCTGGAACGGGTTGAGCCGCCGGTCCCAGCGCATGCGCTCGTAGTCGTCGCCGTATGTGTCGATGAGCCGTCTGTAGCGGTGCACCTCGAGGTCGCTCATCTTGCGGACCTCCTTCTTCTTGGGCACGCTGGCCAGCTGTTCGAGCTCGCCAATCACCTGTCTGGCAGTGTCGTCGGAGTCAGAGCCGGACGCCTCGTCGTCGTCGCCGCCAGCGTCCTGCTCCTGCTCCTGCTCGAGCTTCTTCGTCCCGTAGACAATCCTCACCACGTTGCCCTGCGCGTCCCGGACCATCTTGGCCGTGCCCTCGAGGATGTTTGCCGGGTCGTACGGGTCTGCGGCCTCGTCGTGCTCACCGTCGTGCTCGTCCACCTCCTCGTCCTGCTCCACGAGCGACTCCTCCATGTTCCCGCGGGGGATCTCTCTGATCCTCAGCTTGTGCTCCTCCCCGCCGCTCGGCGCAGACAGCCGAAACGTGAGCCCGAGCCTCTTGTAGTTCTGCTTCGCCGTCAGCTTCGGGTCCCAGTGCTTCGCAATGACCGGGTTCGACTTCGGGTTGAACTTCGTCTTGTTGTTGTTGCTGTTTTTCCGGGTGTTTTTCGCCACCCCGGACCGGCGCATCTTTCTTCTGCGCACAGAGACCATTGCTGCTGCTTGTCCACACGGTCTGCTTCCTGTGTCGCCTCCTTCTGCTGGACCCTGTCTGGCCCCTCCTGATAAAGAGACATCCCCGTTTGCAGTGGAAAAAAAAAAAAAAAATTCCAAAACAGAAGCCAGAGTGTAGTAGTAGTAAAAAGGAGCGAAAAAAAAAAAAGAGAGAAAACAAAAATAAAGCAAAAAAAATAAAAAAAAATGGATCCTTCTCATCTGCCGCGTCGATCGGCGCGTCGATGGACGCGCATCCTTACCGCGGAAAAAAATCCCGCATATACCCGCTGTGCAGACGCGTCCCCTTCCGGCACACAGCCGCACACACAGCCGCTTCTTACAGCCGCATCGTGGAACCCCGTGGAAGATTGTCGAAGCCCGCTGAAGCTTCTCCGACGCCGCCCCATCGCCCTCTTCACACCACTGGGCCGGCTCCCCTGTCCTGCTGCCCCCCTGCCCCAGCATATCGGCCGCCGGGGGCTCCCCAGGCCGTCTATATATACGGGGCCCTACTCCTCGACGGGGCAGGCCGGCCAAAGGCGGTCTGGGACGTTGCGGACGCCCTGCGGCGGAACGCTGGCGGTGTCGTGGTGTCAGTCTTGCGTCCGTCGGCCAGCACACCCCCCCGGAGCAAGGAAACAGCCAGTCTGGAGATCTCCACCGTCACAGGCACAGACACCGTCACCGTCCGTCAGCTCCACGCCCTCTCTTTCTCCTTTGCTTCGGCACCGTTTCCCGTTTCCCGTTGTCGTTGTCGTTGTCGTCCTCGTCCTCGTCCTCGTTCTCGTCTCCGATAGAAGTGGATCCGTCCGATCTGCTGTATTAAGGCTCTCCACACCGTCTGTTGCACGAATGCACTCCTCGTGCTGCTAGTCCCCCCACCACACCCCCTGTATAGCAGTTGCAGAGTAAAAGCACGACGGGCAGAACAAGGCACAGCGCATAGCAAGACCTAGCAGAGGTAGAAGCAGCAGCAGCGAAGCAGAAGCAGAAGCAGAAGTGCATAGCAAGGGCAGAAGAAGCGGCACAGTAGCATAGCATAGCATAGCAGAGTGCAGGACAGGATAGGATAGCGGAGCAAAGCAAGCAAAGCAAGCATAGCAAGACAGCACAGCGCATAGCAATCCCAATCCCAACACCATGTCCTCCCCCCCACAGAACGACCGTCCGGACGACGAGCTGGAGACGGCCGACTCTTTCGACGTGTTCAAGACCTATTCGAAAGACCCGGCCGCCTCGTCGTACACGGCCGACTCGGCCTCCTCCAACGCATCGTCCTCCACGCTCACCCTCAACTCCACCTCCACGGCAAATTCGCAACCCTCCTTCTCCTCGTACGACACGTCTGTCGACGACGTCGACAGCGTGCCCGGAAAGGACAAGGAAAGGGAAATGCTGGCGGCCTTGCCCTCGCAGGCAGCCACTCCGGCTCCGCCCCTGAAGCTGGGGCCCCATCAGCCGAAAAACCAGAGAGAAATAGACAGGAGATCCGTCTACGTGTCCAACATACCGTTCAAGATCTCCCCCTGGAAGCTGAAGGTGCTCTTCTGTCAAGGAACAGACAAGATCAAAGGATGCGGCAAGGAAAGCGTCAACAGGGTAACCATTGTCTGCGACCGTGTCACAGGCTTGCCCAAGGGATACGCCTACGTCGAGTTTGCTAGTGAGGACAACGTCCCGGATGCAGTCAAGTTCAATGGCCTCGAGGTCGACGGCAGAGTCATTGGCGTCAGTGCCAAGCGCACAAACGTCCCCGGCGTTCATGGCAGCACCAGCACTGCCCAGGACGGGCGTCTTCCCGACCACGATGCTCTTTCGAGGGACATTGATCGGCTCCACCTGTCGTCAGACTCTTCCTCCACCTTTTCGCCAGACGAAGAGGCAGCGAAAACTACAGATGGCAATGTTGTTCAATCCACAAGTAGCTCAACCGCAAAATCCAACTTCTATAACAGCGACAATGCCAAAAACTACAAGAACCATAGAAATAGCAATTACAATTTCATCAAAAACGCCAACCAGATTTTCAATCATCGCCATTATGCCCCCAGAGGGACGACTGCGTCGAGGCATCACAGCCCAAAGATTAATCATCTATTGAGAAACCCCCCCGAGCCTTCCCAGGATGATGACAACACGTCGAACAACGACGGCCCCAGGAACAATCATCCCCTCTCGAGCTCCGGCTCCGGGACTCGGGGCGGTTTCCGAGGTCTTCAGCGCTACCAAGGCCGTGGCAGACACAGAACACACAGCAACAGTAATTATAATAATAAGAATAATAACAACAATGACAAGGCCAACAATAGTACTAATGCGCCGGTGAACAGCAAGCTGGTCATCGACAAGTACCACTATCTGACCCCATCCTCCCGAGTGGGGGTCTATAATCATGCTAACACGAACAGCAACAACGTTACTACTACTACTACTACTACTACGACTAATACTAATACTAATAATAATGATCTGTAATCTTTTCACTTTTTCTATTAATCATCCGACACTGAACACTGAACACTGACACCGACAATCTCACTCGAAAACGAACTCAAATTAGTACAAATGTATTTTCCTTCTCTTCTCTCTATACATGTATATACAAACATATATATAAACAGCTAACTCCTTCTCGTTCCTCAGAAAAGCCATACCCAGAAGAACCACCACATGACGATCACGGTGAAGCCCAACCACACCTTCCATCCGACACCACTCTTCTCGACAAATCGTCTCATGCGGTTCATGTTGTATTTGATCCGCTCACTCGAGACACCCATGTCCTCTCCGAGCTCCACAAGGTTCCGTTTTGATTTGTTAATCTCCGTGCCCATCGCCAGCGATAAGTCCCGCAGGGCTCCGATCTTGTCCTTCATTATCGACACTGTCTCCTCCGATTGCGACTCGAGCTGGGCCATCTCCTGCGCACTGGCAGAGTACCCGGAGCGCTGTTTGCTTCCGTACGGGCTCGATACGGACACTGATGACGGCACCTGTCCACCCAGTCCTCCACTGATCCCCGTTGAATCGATGCTGTTGATCATCATCGGCATTCCAGACGGCATCGGAGACGGAGACGGTGACTTGGACATATCCTCCGCAGAGAAAAGCGCCTGACGGTCTCTCTGATGGGCCTTCGACGAGTATCGGCTCGTGCTCATGCTGCTGCAATGTGTATATCTGTAGCTGTATGGTACTCTCCTTCTTGAGACCCCTGCCTGCCGAACGGCCTCCTTCATCCAGTCCTCCAGCATCTTTTTGCAAAGATCAACACGACACGCAACACGCTCACGACGAAAACAAAAAAGATCCGCTCGTCGCAGATCGAGACACGGGCCTAGTATAAAGGGGAGAGCCGCAGGTACAGGGGGCAGGGGATAGTATCAAGGCAGATACAGAGATGCATGCCATGTAGAGGTCCTGTAGGATACAGTGGCAATGGTTCTGGTTGTCTTTAAGTTTGTTCGTTTCCCTGTGGCCTTTGCACGCGTCGGAAAGAATGGCGTTCGTCGAGTTGTGGAAACATGAGGAGAGGAGCACAGGTGTTCTACAAGCGTTATGTGGATCAAAAGGGTGTTCACAACATAAAGTGAACCTAAAGAACGCCGAATAAACGGTTTGGAAGTTGAAGGAGGAAAAGGAGGGGGAAAGAAAGCGTTTGATATTTGACGGTTTCACGCGTGCTTTGTTGGAACGATGATTGTGGCACATCTGGAAGGAGCTGTAGTTCAATCAGCAGTTTGCTGTTGGCCATACTTAAACAGAGATTGCCTGCTTGCTTGAAAATACCGTTGCAAAACCAGTAAGTTAAAAGATTGACAGAGCAGAGCAAAGAAAGACGATAATTTATCCGCATAAAGGTGCTCCTTTTGAGTGTAAAACTTGGCTTCTAGATCGCCAATGCTAGCAACCGACAATATGGAATGTTGTTATATAGCTCTGCAGCAGCAAAAAAGCCGCACTGATATCTCTTATACGTCGCTGTTGTGCTGCACGGTGATTCCTTCCCGAAAATAGCATGCAAAAGGGGGGAACCTTCAGCAACGCATTTTCTGAACGAATTGACCACAGCAAAGCAGTTATGAAGGAAACAACTTCAGCCGTAATGGAAAAATAGTGAATTAACTTGACAGACATAGTATATTGTCCTCAAAATCCCTGCATGCTTTGGCAATTGCAAGAAAATGTCCAATTTTTGCAAAAAGGGGCCTCCCTTTCGATATCCTTATGGCTGCTCTTTTTCCTTGCTACCAGACATTTGGCCCCCAAACTGCCAGAACAGCAGCATAAATCGTTCTTGCAAACATCGTTGTCATCTTAATAGGCATCCATTACCTGCTCTGGTGCTCACAGAAGACATTAAATTGCATTTGGTACCCTCCAGGTGTATTTGTACTTGCTTTTTTTCACTGTCCACCTTGGAAATGTGAAATTCGAGCAAATTTTATCTACAATTATCGTTTCACGTGGAGGTGTTGCCAAAGTCGAAGCGTCTACACATTGCAAGACAAGAAGGTTTCTTGTCTCTACCTGCTTTCCTTTTGCTGTACACATCGGCTAGCAAAATGTGATGGCGGGGCCACAAAAATGCTCCCTTCGGAGGATACTGTGCCGAAAGCGGTTTTCACTCCCCTATGCTGCAAAAACTTCCAATCCAGATGATTACCAGTCAGTTACATACGCTGGCTTCTACACAACTCTTCTCATTCCGTCACTTCCATAGATCCTCCTTTACAAGCTCTCCTCCCGCCATATGTAGGCTGATCTTCCTCCCCAGATCCCTCCCTCTCCCTCTTCCCCTTTCTTCTATCCACCAATATCTTGTCGTACATTTTGTCGCAGTACTACCCTACAGCCATCTTCTCCTCCATATCCCCGGCAACAGACCCCTCTATACAGCTCTTTGTCTTCCTCTACAAGCCCATTCTCCCTCTCCTTACTAATTCCTCCCTTCTTTTCCTTCCTCAAAACACAACAGTTTTTTTTGACGCGACCGATTTTCCTCTCCACGTCAACATCTTCAACACCTCAACGTAGTTATCTCCTTGTGTATACCATTGCCAGCTTAAGCGGCAAAGAACCCTGCCATTTCTTTCCGGTGAAAGGCCTACACGACTACAGCGACACCACAACTGGCACACAATGAACCTCAAGACGCTCCGTCTGCAGCTGAACAATGCTCTTACGATGATGATGGTCATCGCCAGCGCCTTTGCGATCTGGAAGGGCCTCTCTGTCGTGACAAACTCATCTTCCCCGCTCGTCGTCGTGCTATCTGGGTCGATGGAGCCGGCATTTCAGCGTGGAGACATCTTGTTTCTATGGAATAGGGAGGACCGTGTCGCCATTGGCGACATTGTCGTTTACAACGCGCCACAACGAGACATACCCATCGTCCACCGTGTTGTGCGTGAGCACGTTGTCGTCGACGAGAAGAAGAACACAGAAGATCAGTTCCTTCTTACAAAGGGAGACAACAACGAGAGGGACGACCTCCCCTTATACGGTTACGGCAAGACGTACTTGAACAGGAAGACAGACATTGTCGGGAATGTCAAGGGTTACATCCCGAAGATCGGATACGTGACGATCCTCATAACGGAAAACGTCTATTTCAAATACGCCATGTTCGGCTTCTTGGCCATCTCCGCCCTCTTTTCGCAGGATTAGTACACTAGATATACATATGTAGATAGAAAGCGATATAGATGTCAGTCCTATCCAATATCACGCATTGTTCTTACGTAGCAAAATTCGTTGTCGTTTCTCAGTGGAAGAGGCAAACTCAGTCTCTGCAGGACGTTTCACAGCGGTAGAATTTGCTGTAATGGCACGCCTCATTATACCATAGAGGGTTCTGAGATCATCCTCACAAAGACTTGACACTTCCTCCTTGTTGCAGCCCCGCATGAGCTCGACAAATTCGTCCTCCGCAAGGTCGCCAATCTTTCTGTTCGAGTTGATCAGCTGCTGTTTCACCACTTCCCGCTTGCCGTCTAAGTTTCGATAGACCTCATCCAACATGTCCCAATAGTAGTCTATCGCAGAAGATCCATGGTGGCCGCACAGTTCGACAAATTCGCTCTTGTCCTTGATTAACGCCACAAACTCAAACCATCTCGTCTTCGACGTGGGCACAAACTCCTTACTGGCAATCATGGCATTTAACATGCCCTTGAATGCGGCACGAGCCTTACGATCCACCCTGTAGTTCTTCTTCCGTTCGACCTCCACAATTGCAACCTGTTCAAGCTCACGTTCGGCAATGATCTTTTCAAAAATAGAAAGCATCTCTCCCTTGGTTAAATTCTTGTACTTCTCTTCAAGCTCAGAGACAATTTTGGCGAACTCGCTGGATATAGTAACCGTGGCACGGAACTCCTCCTCGAGAGCGACAGACTCTTTTGCTTTCAACTCCTTCGATGCCGCTTCCTTCTCCTTTCGTAGCTCTGCCGTATACTCATCAAAAAACTCCCGCTTGATCCTCTCACTCAAAATCGAGAACAGCTTCTCATCCTGCAGACCCTTCGAGCAGGCCATCCATCGCGTGTAGTACTTAACATTGTGTTTCGCTAACAGCTTGTAGAACTCATCTCGATACTTCTCCTTCGACGCAATAAAATCTTCGTCTGCCTTCTTCACAAGATACACCTCAAAAAGTCGGCTCCGCAAGACAGGGTCCCGAACAGCCCAATATCGTGGATCTCTCGAGCATTTCCTTATGACATCCGTAAATGTGCAAGCCGAGTCAACACCTGCCTCTTTCAGCATTCCCAAAAATGCATCCTCCGGATTTTCCTCAGATTTCGTCATCTCGACATCCTTCTGCTCCTCTGTAGAGGCAACTAATGCATCTAAATCGATCAGCTTGTTCACCAGCGGCACAATCTCTCCGATTTCACCAATGGAGGACTGCTCACCTGCAGCAGCACCAGAATCAATTCTTTCTTCTTCTGTTGCTTTTTCTCCTTCTTCACCCTTTTCATCACTCTGCTGCTGCTGCTGCCGCTCCGCTTCTTCATCTTCCTGCGGCTCATCCACCACCTCACCTTTGATCTCCTCCTGGCTCAAATCTTGACCAAAAGACGCCTGCAACTGCAGCAGGACCGGTTCAGGAACATCCCACAAACTTTCTCCGGCCCCAGAGAAAAAGTATGTCCTTGTCGTCCCGTTACTATCTGTTGTTGCCTTGTCCCATCCATGTTTGTGCAACGCAGCATCCAGAACTTCTTCGGGGAACTCCCACTGCGTTACCTGGGTCTCTTCGTTATAGTAATACGCCCTCCCAGATGCAGGGTCTTTGATCCGTTCCCAGGCCATCTTGTTCTACTATATAGATCCTCTTCAACAAGCTCTTTTCCATCTTCTTCCCGTCTACTTCTTCACCTTCTCCAGATTCATGCTCAGCTAAATCCTCCGCAGCCTAATGCGCCCGCGCTTCCAATTTTGTAAACTGAGCCTGGCCGACCGTCCTCAGCAACAGGAGGAGTAGGTCAAAGCACCAGATGTTGGCCAAAGGCTGCTGTCTTAGGGACGCTTTGTTGCTGGCGGAACCGTAGCATTAGCAATAGGAACCATACTCATAATACAATCGCCTCTCGCCAACCATGTCACAGTCCCTCAAGCCATACCTCACGGCGGTCCGCCACTCGCTCAATTCGGCCCTCTGTCTGCAGGACTTCAGCTCACAGCTTGTCGAACGTCACAACTACCCGGAAATCGAGAACAAGCGCACTCCAGAGATCCTCCTCAACCCATTGCATGTATGTCGTAATGAGGCCGAACGTGTTCTGATTGAGCCAGCCATCAATTCTGTCCGGGTGTCCATAAAAATCAAACAAAGTGACGAGATCGAGGAGATCTTGGTGGACAAGTTCACTCGTTTCTTGACGAAGCGTGCAGAAAACTTCCTCATCTTGAGAAGGGTACCCATCGAAGGCTACGATATTAGCTTCCTCTTGACAAACTACCACCAAGAGGTCATGATGAAGCAGAAATTAGTCGACTTTATCATAGAATTCATGGAAGACGTGGACAAGGAAATCAGCGAGATGAAGTTGTTCTTGAACGCAAGGGCAAGATTTGTCGCAGAAGCGTACTTGAACGTCTTCGACTAATTACCGATACTCTTTCCGACGCACTTCCTCATAATCAACATTCTCTTCCCCTATCCTACCATCGAACACTCGGACTTATTTATCATGTCATATGTAACCACATATAGTTGAATTGTATATGCAACCGTGTATACTAACTGAAAATTCCCAAATATAAAGATAAAGAAAAAGAAAAAAATATATATCTATACCAGAAAAAGAAAAGAAAATAACCATATTACGTTAATCAACCTTCTCGTCGGTCGGTTTTGACCTACAAACCCAGCTGTACAACACCAAAACGCACAAAGCAAAATAGACATGCAATACACGGATACCCATATTTCCAAGCCTGCAGATAATCCCGTGTGTAATCATCGTGCCAAGAGCATTTACCAGCCAGAGAAACACGTTTAATCCGTTGATAAATATCCACAGGCAAAAGCTTTTAAAGGACCGCAATCGTTTTTCTTGAAGATCGCTTCATCAGCCAATTCGTCAATAATACGGACGTCCATGATGACCACCTTATCTGGGGATTCGGAATGATTCCATTCGACCCATTGCGTAATCGGGTTCTGCTTCAACTCAAAGGTCCCAGCGGACACCCGGATTCGGAAATTGTTGTTCGAATAGTGCCGCTCAGGTAGCACAATAACACTTGGAGCAATCTCTTCACTCCCGGACTTGACGTTGAGTATTTCCAAATGAAATGACTTAGATGTGACGTCAAACTCACAAATGTTGGTGTTTCCGTTTACAAGGAACGGAACAGGCCGTACAATAGCGTTGACAGCACGGATGCCACCTGTTAAATCGATGTTCAAGCCATTTGACCAATTGCTAGTGCCGCTCCCACTGTATTTACCTTTTGAATCCGTGTAGCTGTGTGTTATTTCCCGTACT
Organism: Pichia manshurica; assembly: GCA_005406165.1. NCBI lineage: Eukaryota > Fungi > Ascomycota > Pichiomycetes > Pichiales > Pichiaceae > Pichia > Pichia manshurica. The sequence continues at coordinate 2,238,296 of BJFO01000007.1, forward strand.
AGTTCCTTGTTTATGGAACCATCCGAGTGTGAGTTCACGGATTCAGTATCGCCCGAGCCAGTGGAATGTCCCACACTTGCCGAGCTGGTGGGAAAGGGACTTTTTCTTTTAATGCTGTTGTTCAATAGCCACTCTGTGTAGTTATTCCCCCCTTGCAAATCTAGACCTGGGAGATCATCCTTAGACCATATGGAAAAGTCCTCCAAATTCCATAAGTCTCCCCAGTCATGACAATTTTCTGGGTTGTAACACCAGTATGTGAAATTCAACTGTTCTTTTTCAAGTGCTGACAAGATTGCATCGTTGGCAGCTTCCTGCGAATCGTAGTTTCCATCTTCGTAAGATCTTTTGTTATCCATGTTGAAGGGCATCCCCGTCTCGGTAAATATCACTGGGACGTTATAGCCGACATTATGGTGGCTCTCTGTTTCCATGCCTTTCAACTGCTGTTGTATACTTTTACGAATATTGGATTCGCCCAATACCAGCCCGAAAACAGGATTTAAATATCTGCCTCGCATTATTCCGAGGGTGTCCACATTCAACATCCTGTTCCACTTTTGAAACAATAAGGACATTCCGTCGTAATAGTGTAAGGCCACTACCGTTTTGTCGTCGAGATATTCCGTGTTGTGCTTTATCAAAGGCGGAATCTGTAGCACGGGCGGTTGCATGACAAGGAACATGTCTTCATCCACCTCTCTCATTCTCCGCTTAAACCGTAGCCAGAAATCTAAAAATGGGCCATTGATAAACTTCGCTTTGTCCAAGTACTCACCCGTTTCGGGATGAACCTTGAAATAGTCCGGCAAGATTAACTCTCCAGTCATCGTGTCCCACACTCCATGTTGCGCAAAGATGCATTCGCCTAATTTCCAATCAGGGGACCTGACGAACCCATAGTGTTTGTCTTTATTGTCAGTTTCAGTAACCCAGGCCTTGACGCCATCTGGATCACACCATCTCCTCCCTATCTTAGACGGACCGAATATCGTCACCGAGTACATGTCGACCTCTTCGGGATAACCCATACCCAACCGCATGGACTGTATCGGAGTTGGCGTCTCATCCAACTTAAGCTCTTGGTCAGTAGGACATTGGTGTAAATCACCATACCCGTAGAAGCCGCTGTTTGGCTCATTCATACTCTCTATTCCTAGGAAACACGTGGAGAAGATATGTGGAATCTCGGACTTAATCCTACCAACAAGAAATGCAAATGCCTCAATGAAATGCCGTTGGAGATAGTTCTGGATGTTTTCACCTTCATTCAATTTTGCCTTTGGCGTAAAGATAGAACCCGTGAAGAATAGCGTAAACATTACCTCCGAAGCCAACCTATTGTAGTTCGTCGCCCACACCATCTTGGTGAATTTTTGTGGGTCAATTGCAAGGTTGTGAAGTTTAGCAGCTACTGTCTTTTCAAAGTTTCGTGGTTCAAGGCCTGCGGCATAAAGCGTCCATATCGGAGCACCACTGCCTCCGCTGAACCTAGACCACACGTCCTGATGCGGGTCTATGAAGACGTATAAGCCACCGACTTCTTCAATGAGTTTCAAAAAGTTCACGACATAATCTGCATACTCTAGGTCATATATGCCGGGACCCTCATGTTCAATTGCTTCCCAAGTCGTCACCAACCGGATCGTGTTGAAACCACACTGTTTGATTCGGGAGAGATGCTGATATCCTTCGTTTAGCGGAAACGGTTTTCCGACAAACGTCACGGTGTCCGCAGTCTCATACAATTGACAATGCTCGGCGTTAATGTTCGTATCCTGGCAGGGTTGTTCTGGCATCTTTGTGTTGGAAGCAAAGTTGATCCCATGCATCCAGAACACCCTCCCTGTGTCTCTCTCTCTGAACTTGCCGTCCCGACCTACCACGAGTGGCCGTGTCATCAGCGGAGTTGCAAAGACTCTTTCCTTGACACCTGCACCAGCCATCTTTAATAGTTTCGATAGCATCCAACTCCCTGTAAATCCGTAAACCCTGCTTAAGCCTCCGAAACATCCTTCTCAGGTCTTCCCCAGAGGTGTTGAAGATAATACTCCATCAGGCGACCCTCCCTCTCCGGCTCCGCGGCGTTCTGCCGACATGTTTCCGGGACCTTCTTCAGACTCTCTATCAGCATTTTTTTCTTCCAGTGGAGAAGGATACACCAAAAGAATTGTTATCAGACCACAGAGAGATAAGCACATCATGGCAGACATCTCAGGAAGCATTCCTATAATCTCCTGCGAACAGGTGTATCTGCTTCCCAACCCACAACAGTGCCAGTTCGTGCAGGCGCAGTGTGCGGACCATCCAGGGTTCCTCAATTCCTTCACCCTCTACTACTGCATGTCACAGTCCGACAGCGTCAGATCATGGGTAGGGATTCCGCTGGTAGTACTCCTCCTTATGGTGCTGTTTGCGTCCATTGGACTTGTGGCAGGGAACTGTCTCGTGCCAAATTTGAACGCCGTCGCAAGTCACCTGAATATCCCGGAAAACGTGTCCGGGTTGACACTTTTGGCGTTTGCCAACGGGTCGCCAGACATCATTTCAACATACACCTCTTTTGTCACTGGAAACACCTCTTTGGCGTTTGGGGAGATCATTGGAGCCGCCTATTTCACTAATTCTGTCGTTATTGGCACGATTTTCATTGTCAATCCCTTTGATTTAGTGCCCGGAGACACGGGAGGAGCCAGCACGTTTATTTCACTGCAGGAAAATGACCACAGTAACTCCAATGCCCATAGCGAGAGAAGTTCCAACAAAAACGAGTCTGCAGAGCAACGGCTAATATCCCTAAATGCCAAGGGGACATATTTGAGAGATGTGTCGTTCTTCACCGTATCTGCGTTGATTCTTTTGTACTGTGTCTTAGACGGGGTACTCTCAAGAATTGAAATGTTAACCTTGGTATCTATCTACATCACTTATGTACTTTTCATTATCCTTTGGCAGTGGTACTACAAGAGGGAGCTGGACAAGATCAGACTCGATGCTCACGCACGCAGCTTGTATAATCCAAATCGCCTTCCCTTCCCATTTGACGAAAACATTGAAATGCAAGACAGCTACAACTATAATCCACAAATAATTAGGAATCTCGAGTTTGAAACTATCTTGAGTGGGTTGACATCTCAAAGGCGAATTGGTTTCTACATCGACCGGCCAGGTGTCATGTACAGAGACAGTAGCGATAGCAATGAGAACAACAACAACAACAACAACAGCACCAATCCGGAACTAGGCCAGCTCCAAGCAGAAATAATTGAACCACCTAACAGATCGATTCCGGAAAAGATCTTTGACTGGACTGCTTTCCCCTTCGTGAAACTCTTCCGACACACCATTCCAATTATGACCACAAGTGACTACGAGGGAGACTATAAGCCTGCACTTTCACAGCTCTTCGAACTGTTAACATCGCTCCTGACATCTCCCTTCATCATCGTCTGCACACTTTTCCCAAACACTCCTGGGTTGACCAAATTCTTTATGCTCTTCCCGACTGCCGCTCTTACATATTTTGCATATCACAATTTAGTTCGATCATCCAATCCATCCACTCCCCTCAAATGTGTCATCTCCCTAGTCGGAGTCACAGCATCCATTGCCTGGATCTCCATCATCGCCTCCGAGATCATCTCTCTCTTGACGTTGATCTCCTCTCTCACACATATCCGCCCTTCGGCTCTCGGAATCACAATCTTTGCTCTGGGAAATTCTGTCGGTGACCTCATCTCCTGCATCGTCATCACCCGGATGGGCTATCCGCTCATGGCACTTGCTGCATGCATCGGTGGACCCTTGCTTAATATGTTGCTTGGACTCGGCATGAATGGCCTCCTTGTTGGCAAGGACTACATCGAGATCCCAGCCAGTGCCTCCATCATCTTCTGTCTCATCGGGTTACTCCTCAACCTTATTGTGGTGCTTCTCATCTTCATCCCCGTCGGCGGCTGGAGATGCGACAGATACGTTGGTTCGTGCATGATATTCCTCTGGATGGTGGGTGTTTCCGTTGCCATCTTACTGGAGGTTCTCCTAACCTACTGACCTTACCTTTTATAGAATAAAATAGTAATTATAATCACAATAGTAATCATTCGTTATCACTGGTACAGGTAAGAAAATTAGGCTGTGCGCACCGTTTCCGTTTTTTGTTTACATGAATTTTGCCATTATTTCGTGAACGTGTTTCTTATATCTGTGCTTCCCTTTTCAAGGAACGCCTTCGGGGATTGTACAGAGGAAATAGTCAGTCCAGCAAGAAGCATGGCAAAGACAGATTTTAAGAGATACAAGAGCAAGCCGCAAGAACCTGTGTATGTGGAGACTGTGCTTGGAACTGGTGCCGGTGTGGCGCCCAGTCTGAAACGCCGGAGAACGCAGACAGACCCTTCGGTACTGTTTCGGCCTTTCAGGCCCCCGATCTCCCGTCCGGCGTTGAGAAATGCGACAGCAGGACCAGGAATACATGGTGCCAATGGGAGAATAATGAGGAAGGCTAGGCTGCAAGGTCCAAAGTCTTATGCGGAAGACGGTGACAAAGATGACTCGCCCTCCTCAGACATGCCATGGCTTGACGAAAACAGTTATGGTGCTAACAATGCGACCAAGAAGAAGAACGCACTTCATCCACGAAGGATTCTTGGGGATATAGATGCAAATAGAATGATTTTGACAAAGAAATTTGTGCCCCCCCTGAAAACGAAATCCGATGACTGGTCTCTTCAATCTCGTGTGCCTCCACCATTAGGTAACAGAAAAAAGGTGTTCTTTCCTCCTAAGCCACTGCATGATCCGTTTGATGAGTTGGCGATTGTCCTCTACGATCCGACAGTTGACGTGATAAAGGAGGAAGAGGAAGCAGCAGCCGCAGCAGCAGAAGCAGAAGCACAAATACAATCGAATAAGGATAAGTCATGTGAATCGACGCCAGAGACAACACCAGAACCTGTCCAGCGACCGGCATCAAGGTTTAAAATGTACAATAAGCGGTCGTTGAATGAGATTTTGGGAATCTCTAACGACAGTAAAGACCCAACGGCTTTGTTTCCGAATGTCCCTGTTGTTATTGATCCAAAATTAGCTAAAATACTAAGACCACACCAGCGTGAAGGTGTTAGATTCTTGTATCGTTGCACATCAGGACTAGTGGATGCTCGAGCAAAGGGATGTATTATGGCTGATGAAATGGGGTTGGGTAAGACTTTACAATGCCTCACTTTGATGTGGACCTTGCTCAAACAAGGACCCAGGGGTAAGAAAACCATCAGCAAATGTATCGTCGTGTGTCCCTCTAGTTTGGTGAGAAATTGGGCCAATGAAATTGACAAATGGCTTGGGAAAGGATCTCTTAACTCCCTTGCTATTGATGGTAAATCCACCAAGGGCTCGAGCATTGCTGAATCCATTGAAACTTGGGCAGATGCGCAGGGTAACAGTGTTGTCAGTCCCGTTCTAATTATTAGTTACGAGACATTACGACGTAACATCTCTAACCTGAAAAGATGTGAAGTTGGCCTAGTGTTAGCAGATGAAGGACACAGATTGAAGAATGGTGACAGTTTGACATTCAATGCGTTGAACTCGCTTAATTGTGAACGAAGAGTCATTCTTTCAGGTACACCAATTCAAAACGATTTATCCGAGTACTTCTCTTTATTGAACTTCGCCAATCCTGGATTGTTGGGCAATAGGGCCGAATTTCGGAAAAACTATGAAATACATATTTTGAGGGGACGTGATTCTTTAGCAACCGATAAGGAGAAGGAAAAAGGAGATGAGAAGTTAAAAGAATTGACCGAATTAGTTCAGAAATTTATTATCAGGAGAACAAATGACATTTTGAGTAAATATTTACCGGTAAAATATGAATACGTGATATTTTGTGGACTATCGGATATGCAGAAAAGGCTTTACAATCATTTTATTACTTCTCCAGATATCAAAAAGTTACTGAAGGGTGAGCATTCGCAACCATTGAAAGCAATTGGATTATTGAAAAAGCTATGCAATCATCCTAACCTTCTCACTTTACCCGAGGATATTGAAGGATCTGAAGACCTCATACCTGAAGATTATAAAGATGACAGAAACAGCTCCGGGAGAAATAGAGAAGTACAAACTTGCCACAGTGGAAAGTTTGAGATGTTGGAAAGGTTTTTGTTCAAAATCCACATGGAAACAGATGACAAAATTGTTGTCATTTCAAATTACACGCAGACTTTAGATCTCGTAGAAAAACTCTGTCGACAACATAAGTATGGCGCTCTTAGATTAGATGGTACGATGAACATTAATAAAAGACAAAAGCTTGTTGATCGTTTTAACAACCCAGAAGGTAAGGAATTTGTGTTTTTGTTGAGTTCTAAAGCAGGCGGTTGTGGTATCAACTTGATTGGTGCGAACCGGTTGATTTTGATGGATCCTGACTGGAATCCGGCTTCTGATCAGCAAGCACTAGCCAGAGTTTGGAGAGACGGACAAAAGAAAAACTGTTTTATCTATAGGTTTATTTCCACCGGTACCATCGAGGAAAAAATCTTTCAAAGGCAAAGTGCCAAACTTCAGCTTTCATCTTGTGTTGTCGACTCTGCAGATGATGTTGAGAGATTATTCAGCAGTGATAATTTGAAGCAATTGTTTCAGTTTAACACCAAGACCATCTGCGAAACACACGATACCTACAAGTGCAAAAGATGCGATGCCAGCGGTAAACAAAAAATCAGGTCCCAAGTGATGTTGTATGGTGATGCGACTACATGGAACCACATTAATCACAGTATGCTAGACAAGAACGAGGACTTTCTTATTCAGAATGAGAGTCAGTTCGAAACCGTGGACTTTGCGTTCCAATATATATCACACTAAAATGTATATAGGCATTTATGCAGGAATAGAAATAATTAAAGGAAATCAGAATTCTTTGTTGATCCACGTTGTTGTCCAGTACTTAACTTCGTGCTTTCCGTCTTGTATGTCGACCCATAGAATCCCCGTAGACACCAACTCGTCGATCGCCGAATGACACCGCACACGCTTCCAACCAAAGTTGTCCCTTAGCACAGACACACTCACGTATCCGAGAATATCTGCCGTCTCAAGTATCCGGCTCTGGTCGATATTAATTTCTTGTGGTATGCTCTTAATATACTCCTTCTTTCCGATCTTAACAAGCTGTAACTCGCTTCCCAATATCTTTAGATGGTCCAACGCTTCAACAATATCGCTCTGTTGAAACTGTAAATGTAAGTCATTGTTCACCCATGTGTCCGAGTTAATCATCCCCAGTAAATCCTTCACCGATATAATTCCACCATTGATAGGCCTCGTCAATGTGCACAACTCTATCATTTTCAAACACAACTGATTCGACCTCTCCACGTTGTTGTTCTGCTCCCCCGTTATCGAGGACGCCACGACCAACGGATCTATCCCAAAAGCAATGCATATTTCGGCAAAGTTTGTTCGTACTTCCTCATTCTGGACAATCTCTGATGCATATTCACTCTTAAATGATATTAACGCAGCCTGGAAAACCTGGAGTTGCGTCAGAAGATGGTCTCTTTGTGATTGTGAGACGGTCGAGCCTAAACTCTGATATTTTTCGGACAAATCTTTTGATCGCAATGATGCAATACCTCTTCCACCAGTCATGCTTCGTCCCCCGACTACCGAGCCTTGTACTTTCCTATGAGTCTTCCCGCATAGTTCTCTTAGCCTTTCCTTCCCCCGGATGGACTTCTCCCTCCGATTCATGTATCCTGCAGCCTCCTGCTTAGCTAAGCGTGGCCAAAAAGGTGAGGAAAAAGGTGGTGGGAGCGTTTTCGACAGAGAAGAGGCAGTGAGCCCGTTGATTTGCCACCGTGTGAAGAGGAACAGAGGAGAGAAGAACAGTAGACTCTCAGACATTTAGCTGTGAGAAAAAGACAACACAGGAACATACAAAAGACAATGACCACAGAAGAAGAAACAGCACCGGTTGCATCAACAGTTGTGGATCAGCTAAACACTTTTCTGACTCTCATTAAGAGCTCCGCTGTGAAGTTTGATCCTCGTTACATTCTCAAAGTTTTCCGTGAGTTAACGTCAATCAGAAGGAAAATTAAGGCTGATGACTTGATCAGCTTGATTAATAACGTGTACCCACCTTCCTATCCCACGGTGGAGTATCTCATTGGCTCATTGACACCCTTCAGCGATGGCACACAGGTGGTAATCACAAACAATGGTCACAGCTACGGCAACGGTAATGCTAATGACAGTGAGATGGAGGTCGACGCAGATGGATTTGCCATCGAGGATGAGAATGAAGTGTTGCCAGAGATTGACATCTTTATACATCTCTTGGTCCAGATATACTTGCACGATTTAGGAGAGACGAAAGCGTTGCACACGTTCAACAAGCATGTCATCAAAGCACTTAAGAGCTACAACAAGAGGACATTAGATTACATACAGGCTAAAGTGTGGTACTACATCTTCAGATCGAGCGAATTGGCCAAAGATTTGATCAATATCAGAGTGGAATTAATGAACGCATTGAGAACAGCTACTTTAAGACATGATACAGAAACTAGGGCGTCCGTAATTACCCTATTGCTCAGGGACTATATCTTGACAAACGACATAAATCAGGCATACAATTTAGTGGAGAAGACTGAATTCCCTAACGAGGCCACCAACTCCGTGGTTGCCAGATATTACTATTATTTGGCCAGAATCCAAACTATTCAGTTGGATTACTCCTCAGCCAATGAGTGTGTAATTACGGCAATTAGAAAATGTCCACAGACGAAGAACGCATTGGGCTTCCTACAAGCTGCCACCAAGTTGCAGGTCTTGATTCAGTTGTTGACTGGTGAAATTCCGGAATTATCGAGCTTCGATGACCCGCTTTTAGCAAAGTCTCTAAGGCCATACTCTGCTGTCACCAAGGCAGTCAGATTAGGTGACTTGACGATTTTTAATGATTCGTTGGAGACTTTCGGGGAACATCTCAAAAAGGACAAGAATTACAACTTGGTCTTGCGTTTGAGGCAGAATGTCATCAAGACTGGTATCCGCATCATCTCGCTATCGTACAAGAGAATTTCTTTGAAGGACATATGCATTAAGCTCCATTTGGGTAGCGAACTCACTGCAGAATACATTGTCGCTAAGGCTATCAAGGATGGCGTTGTGGATGCCACCATCAACCATACCAAGGGGTATATGGAGTCTGACGAGCTCTCCTATGTCTACAGTACCACAAGTCCACAAGAGGAATTTGACCGTCGTATCAAATTCTGTATGCAGCTGCACAATGACAGCGTCAAGGCCATGAGATATCCGATGAATGAAGATCGTCGGGACGTCGATGCCGACACTCAGGCTCGTGAGCGGGAGCAGGAGCTCCTGCAGTTCTTGCAGGAAGAGGACTTTTGATGTATCTTTATCATGTAGAGCAACTGTCTAGAGCACGTAAATGTAACTTATCTGAACACAATAGTTGTATTAGAGTCAAACCCCGGCTTTCCTTTTCTCGCGGTGGAAAAAAAGAGCCTGACGGAGTGACATGAAAGTGGTCTGCACAAACAGAAGAAGGTGGCACAATACTGATAAAGGTGTTTCATTTCCGATCATTAAGCACATTCTTTTAGTCTAAGTTCGAAGGGAAGATGATAAGAACAATGATGCCGAGACGTGTGACAGCGGGCAGATGGATCCCACTGATCCAGGCAGTAAAGATGGACGTTTACAAATCAGAAGTAAACTTAACGAGGTTTTTTCATTCCAGTATATGGAACAGATACGAAGTCCCCGGTGGAGAAGCACCTAAACAGACAGAGTCACCAAGGGCAAAAAGAGGTAACTTACCAAAGATGTCATTGGAGGAATACCAGCGTCTTAGAAACCAGTACCGTGGAGCCAAGGACAGATACGAGAGACAAACAACCATCAATTATTCCCTTTCCCTGATGATGATCTTTTTAGCCCTATCGTACGCCTCCGTGCCCATCTATCGTGCCATATGTCAGCGTACAGGGTGGGGAGGTACACCTATTACCGATAAAAACAGGTTTACGAGGGATAAATTGACGCCAGTTTCCACTGACCGTAAGTTGAGAGTTTCTTTCACTGCGGAAACTAGTGGTGCATTGCCATGGAAGTTTGTTCCCCAACAGAGAGAAGTCTGGGTTGTTCCAGGAGAGACCGCTCTAGCATTCTACAAGGCCAAGAATACGGGTGACCGTGATATCACCGGGATGGCGACATACAGCGTTACTCCGGACCACGTTGCACCATACTTCAACAAGATTCAGTGCTTTTGTTTCGAAGAACAGCGTTTAGCTAAGGGCGAGGAGGTTGACATGCCGCTATTTTTTTTCATTGATCCTGAATTTTCTAGAGATCCTGCAATGCGTAACATCGACGACGTCGTGTTGCATTACACCTTTTTCAGAGCCAAGCACGACCAGCAGCATGAGCAGTTGTTCGCCGAGCAGAAGAGTCGTTCGAACGATGCTACAGCTCCTTCTAGCACTGCGTCAGCCGATGCTACCTCGACACAGTCATGAAAAATAAAAAGAAAATTCGTAACTAATTCATGTAGATAAAATAATAAAACCATAAAATATACAATAGCATGCAATCGCCATAACCGCCTCCGTCGCCTCTATTCAGGCCCTGCAATCATAATCTTGATGCTCTCGCCCTTTTTGGAGAACTCATAGGCGTCGATAGCCTCGGAGAACTTGAACCTGTGGGTGATCAATGGCTCGACCTTGATCTTGCGGTCTTTGAGCAATCTGACGGCGTAATTGTAGTCATCAACAGCATAGCGGAAGCTGCCCTTCACAGTCAACTCTTTTTCCATGACGGCAGCAATCGGGAACATGTCCATGTTATCTGGACCCATTCCGACCTGAACGAAACGGCCCTTCTTAGCCAATGCCCGGATGCACATGTTTGTGCAGCGCTTGTTTCCTGTTGCGTCGATACCACAGGTTGGTAACTCGTCATCACCCACCCAGATGGATTTCACTGCTTGCATGAAATCGTCGAAGCTCTTTTCCTTAGAGTTGAATGCGTGTGTTGCAAGGCCATGTTCGATTGCAAATGAGAGTTTATCTGGGACAAGGTCCACGATAAGAATCTTATCGCACCCGAAAGCCTTGGCAACACCTGCACAGAGAAGACCAATGGGGCCTGCACCAAAGACAATCATAGAGTCTCCAAACTTGACGTCGATTAGTCTATTCGCATGCACTCCGACAGCCAATGGCTCAACAAGTGCCCCTTCCTCGAGCGAAACGTGGTCTGGCAACTTTACGCAGAAATCCTCGGGCAAGAGATAGTATCTGCATAATGTCCCATCGTAGGGAGGAGTTGCAGCAAAAGCCATGTGGGGACATAAGTTGTAGTTGCCCTCTTTGTATTCCTTGCTGTATCTGGAAGGAATACCTGGTTCACAAGCCACTTTGTCTCCGACTTGCAAAGTGCGCACGGCATCGCCAACTTCGACGATGATGCCGGAGGACTCGTGGCCTAGTACCATTGGCTTTTCTACCTTGAACGAGCCGCAGCAGCCTGTCTCGTAGTAGTGTACGTCAGAGCCGCAGAGTCCGGTCTGTTTGATAGCAATCTTGACATAATGGGGGTCGGAGATCTCCGGAACAGGCCGGTCTTCGTAGGTGATGAGGCCGACTTTCTGAAGAACAACGGACGGGTTGTCGTCTTGTGTGTGAGATGTCATAGTTCCGGGGGTCTTGGCTACCAATGGATGGCAATTGAACGTTGGCATGAAGAAGGAAAGGACGGTCCGGCGGTCGAGTCCGTCAGTTGTCGTCTGCATATGCTTATTTTTTTCAGCGAGGAACAATGCGGGGGAGGGGAGGGGCGATAGCCGGAGAAAGATTAGCAATGTGTATAAAAGTACTATAGAGCAGCCGGAGAAAGTGTCCAAAATGAATGTATGAACGGGAGGGGAGTCGGTAAGTAGGTAACAAATAAGGGGGGTGGGGGGAGTATTTTCTGAAATGACAATGAAAAGCTAGACAGCGGGGAGTAGAGACGATAGACGGAGGCGGCGCCAGTGGGAAATCATCAGTGCTTGACGTCGTCCTTGTAGTAGACTTTCCTGAAGTAGTCCATGCAGTGGGTGTAGACAACCAACAAGATACCACCGCCGGGACCGAGTCTGAGGACCTTAGGAAGGAACCCCTTGTAGAGGGCGCCAAAGCCCTCTTCACGCAGCACAATGCCCAAGGAAGGCCATGCCCAGTTGTACTTTCTGACCTGGCCCTTGACCTGGCTTGCGCTCTGGATTCTGGACTTGACGACGTCGAAGGGCGTGTTCAGAGCGGTACCGACGGTACCACCGATCATACCGCTGACCAGGTCGTTGAAGGTCTTCTGCTTGGCGTCCTTAGCCTCCGGCAGCAGGTCACGGACCTGGAAGATGACACCAAAGTATCCTGCGTTCCAGATGATGTGTCTCCACAGGGTGGCCTCAAGACCGTTGTAGAGGGCGAGAATGCCCTCGTTACGCACGGTCTTGAGCAGCACGTCCACGGGACCCTTGTAGATGCTGGCCTTGGTCTTGTCCTGGAGTCTGATCTTGATCAATTCGAACGGCACGACGATGAACGACTCGGTGGCACCTGCACAGGCACCGTTGAGGATCGCCAAGCTCTGGTTGAGCTTGTCCACGCCGAACGTCTTCTTCCAGAACGTGCCCCAGGAGTCGTTAGCAGCGAACTTGGTGGCCCGCTTGGGAGCCTCCATCAAGATGGGAGCGGAGATCCCTCTGTAGAGCGTGGCAGGGCCCTCGTTCTTGATGATCTTTGTGAAACAGTCGACGACACCGGAGTACTCGCCAGTAGCGCCGGACCCGACCTGAAGCTGGATCCGTGTCTTGACCACGTCCAACGGATACATGGTCAGGATTTCCGAGATGCCTGCGACGGCGCCTGCGAAGAATTGGAAGTGGAATGGCAGCGGACGACTATCTATCTGGGACATTGCGGTGACGATTGATGGATTGAAGAAGCCTGGATTGGACTCCACCACCCGCAGAGGGAAGGAGCAGTGCTACGGGAACGAAACAACGACGTATAACGGTTTTAAGGTATGGTTTTGCAGTCCAGAGAGTGGAGTCGACTCGCCTCGACGCAAGAGGGAAGGGGAAAAAAAAATAAAGAAAAAAAAATTAAAAAAAATTAAAAAAATTAAAAAAAAAAAAAAACGCAAAATGGAAAATAAAATGAAACATGGAGAAAAGCCGGAACGCTCACAGTGGGAGAAACGCCCGGGCCCGACAGCGTGTGGCGGGACCGGGGGACGTTGCCGGCGGCCGGCGTGTGTCCACCGGGCCGGCCGACACGTACGTGGGCGGTTTCAGACGGCCGGCACGGCCTGCTGGCGACGGGCAGCCCTCTGCCTCTTCCCATTCCCACCCTTTTCCCCTGGAGCAGGGCCGGCGCCGGCAAGATAAGCCTGGGAGCGTCCGGGGAAAGGAAAACGGAGCGGGAACCCATAGGCCGCACCCTCGGATCTGTGCAGCGTCTCTTCCGAGGAAAGAAGAGGGAGAGGAGGGGGTGCGCCGATCGACGCGGCAGCCGACGACAGAAGGCATCCCACCCGTGCACCGGAGCCGTTGCCCCTTGGCCGTTCTCCGTGTCTCGGGCATTTGCCTTTTTCGGGGAGAGCGGGGACTCGCCCGTGCTCCTTTTTTTTTTTCTCGCAGTGTGGCTGATAGCGAGGAGTATATAAGAAAGATGAGGGGCCCGTTAGAGAAGACGAGAGGAGGACATGAAAGGAGCACAGAGGGCGTCTGGAGGCTGTTTGTGCTGTTTCTCTGTGCAAACGACACACAGACAGCAGATATTACATTCGCCACAACAATGTTAGCACGCACAGCGCTCGCACTAAGGACGACGACGACAAGAAGCCCTCTTCTCAGGACTGCCGGCGCCGCCGGCGCCGGCATACGGCCGCAGCTCTTGCAGCAGACCCGTGGATACCATCCAAAGGTGATTGACCACTACCAGAACCCAAGAAACGTGGGCACGATGGACAAGTCGCTGAGCAACGTCGGCACGGGCCTCGTGGGGGCCCCTGCCTGCGGAGACGTGATGCGTCTCCAGATCAAGGTGAACGACAAGACAGGCGTCATCGAGGACGTGAAGTTCAAGACGTTTGGCTGCGGCTCCGCCATCGCCAGCTCGAGCTACGCCACAGAGTTGGTGAAGGGCATGACTCTGGACGAGGCCGCCAACATCAAGAACACAACGATCGCCAAGGAGTTGAGTCTTCCGCCAGTGAAGCTCCACTGCTCGATGCTTGCGGAGGACGCAATCAAGTCGGCCATCAAGGACTACAGGGCCAAGAGGGGCAAGGTGACTCTGGGGCCAAACGCCTCCAAATAGTCGCCCCGTCAGTGACCCCCCTGCCCTCCCTTCTCCTCCCTCTGTTTTTATAGTTACCCTACCTTTTCCATCCTACCACATTCTCTCAACTCTTTTCATATCTTTACATACACATAGGCTTTTCACTTTTTTTTTTAAATTAACGATAACAGCAGCTCTGTTTTGTTTCTACATGTTGCAACAACGCCCTTCCAGGCACCGCCGGCCGGGCCTCGCCTCGCTTCCCGGCTTCTGCACGGCCGCTACGGCCGTATACCGGCTGTTATCCCCGGGCGCCTGCCCGTGTCTTCGTCCGGCCGCCGTCTCCAGACGGTCACACTCCGTTTCTCGTCATCTCTTTCCTCTCCGTCCCCCGTCATGCTCTCGTCGTCAGCTTGCTGACCACATTCTCTTGCACTGGGATTCGCTGCTGACTCACGTCGCCAGGATGATTCACCTTCCCCGCGTCAGCCGCTCCTCCCATCTCCGACTCGCACATCTCCCAGACTTCGTTTCCTGACCGGTGTTAAGGTCGACGTCTATTTCCACTACACAAGTGCATAACTACATGACGGGCTGGTCACTCGTCGAGCCGCTTTTCTGCAAGACTCAGAATGCCAACCTTGTTGGAGAACCGTGCCCACGTCCGCTCGACAGCGTCGGCATCGACGTCAGCGTCAGTCTCGCCATGGCCGTCTTCAGCAGACCCCGTAACCCGGTCAACGTTCCGGGAAAAGTCAAACTTGTCCTTGATCCACTCCTCGAAGCCAACACCGCTTCCAGCTCCCAGCTTCCCCTCCTGGCTGCACCCCCAGATGGCTCTGAAACACCCGCCAAGAGCACACGCATCCCCAATCTCAACACGGAACCCGCCCAGCAGCGGACCGAGAACGTCGTTGAACACCCTCACTATCGACTCGTTCTTCGAGCTCCCGCCAACGTAGTAGACGCTCTTCGGACGCTTCATAAACTCCTCCGTGCCATATGAGACGTGATCAACCGTCACTTTATCTCCGACAATCCTCTCTAATGCTGCAAGGGCCTTCTCGATGACAGCGTCGGCTTTGTGCTTCTTTTCGCCGGCATCTCCTCCTCCAAGCATCGGACACACTCTCAGCCTGCACGACAACGCTTGTGACTCGATGATCATCACCGCTTCCTGCTCAACATTCACGTCCTCTTCGCTCAATTCAATTAATCCCTTCTTGTCGCTATAGGCAAACCGTCTCTTGCATGCCTCGGCGTTTGGGATGATCTCCCCAAGCGGAAAGTAGATGCCAACTTTCTCGTCTCCATCAACATTGTCCTTCTCGTCCTTGCTGAACCGAGCATCCAAAATCTCGTCGAACTTGTCCCAACCCTGACTGGAATACTTCTTGTTGACTTCGTCCCGAATCTGCTCTCTGGCCAAGGCTCCGTTACAGTAGCAAAGCATGCCCATGTATATACCAGGACAGACAGGATGCCGAAAAAGGTGATAGTTAACACTTGGAATGTACTTCTCCGTTAGAAGTAAAACAGTCGTGCTAGTACCCATGGAAACCAACAAGTCGTCCTTATTGAGAGGTAATGACATAATCGTTGCCAGGTTGTCTCCAGTGATGGGCCAAATGACACACTGTTCACTAAACCCATATCTTTTGACAAGGTACTTTGCAATATGCTTGGAATCATCAGGGTGCACCACAGGCCCAAGCATCTCGCGTGCCCTTTTAGCTGCTTGAGCTTCCTCTTCTTTGGAGACGCCATCAACACGAGAGTTCTTCATCAGGATCAACGACAGCAATTCGTCATTCCAGTCTTCGTGTTGGATGTCAAAGAGATTAGTGCCGCATGCTTCACCAAGCTCAACCCCGCGTAACTGCCCTGTCAAAAACGTATCAAGGAAACTCGAAACTAGCCCAACATGTGACGTATTCTTCCACTCCTTGCTATTGCCCCTAGCACGGCGACGAATCTGTAGTCCCGAGAACCTGTAATGCGCCTTACTTCCGGTCATCTCACAGAGCGCCTTAGCACTACCTAAGGCCTTTTCAAAGTCATCAATTTCTTGCTCTGTAGAACGATCTTGCCAGTTAGACGCCGTCGGGAAAGAGAACGAGTCTGCCATGTCATTGCACCAACTGTTGGACTCCGCTGAAAGCGAAGCCAACGAGTTGGAAATCTGCGAGGAGTAGTAAACCGTACCATGCTGCTGACACGAACCAGAGATTCCTCTAACCTTGTCGAATGGGAAGTGTTCCTCCTTCATGCGGTCCAATAGTGTTTGGAGGGCCTCGAGAAAAAGTGCAACTGGGGTAACCACCTCTCCCGTGTCTACATCTGCTAGAACCCCTTTATGTGTGCCATACTTGCCGCTGTACTCGTCAAAATTAATGGCATATTTCGAGTGGATTGAAAGGTTGTCGTTGCATGCAATAATCTTCAATTGTTGTGTGGACAGATCAAATCCTAAATAGAGAGACATGATATTTGCTTTTATGTATATCCTTTCTCTTCCGAGCTTTTTTCTTTTTTCTTTTTCCTTTTTTTTTTTCTATTTTCTATTTTCTATTTCTATTTCTAAAATATCTAGTGTTTACAAACGGATACAATACAGAACCAACTCTAGTCCAGCTCGATATTGATCTGTTTAGGTGCTGGTCTTTTTAAGAATGTCACTGCACTCGTTTTGTACTGAGGGTATGAAGGAAAGGTCACAACTGCAGCAACGAGGGCAAAGACAGCAAATGGATACAGAAATAGAGTAATGTTCTGTAGGGCAAACGCAAAGAGCAACGATATAAAGGTGCCCACTGAGACGATTCCGACCAAAAATTTCTCTGCTAACGCTTGACCTTGAAAATCAATAGGAAACTCGATGAATTGCTCAATCTGGGAGGTATCCATCGGAAATAAAGAGATTTCTGGGATTATTTTGCTTAGTGAAAGAAGAAAAACCTCACTGTAGAAAGGGATTCTCCAGAATCTCTCTTGTGGGAAAGGAGATGTCGTGTCGTTTTGTTACTCCTTCCTCTTCTCATTCCTTCACGTCCCAAACGGCAATTCCGCGTCTACACCTTAAAATGCACGTGACTTTCACGTGACCGGGGCCTTGGGGCCCATCTAGTGAAGGTGGCCTCTTCATCTTCAGCATTACCTTCTTAGATTCTCTCTTGTCATGAACAGGAGACATTAATGACCATGGCCCAACCCAGACTCTTCATTACCCTGCTTCTGCCTCTCTGGTCACGGCCGGAGAAAAGCCTACATACAGTCGCCCGTCGGCGCTATTTTTTTGGCAGTATCTCCGGCCCGACGCCCCCTTATCTCCTCGGCTCTAAGCCCCCTGCTATCAGTGGCAACGGAGCTGTCGCCGGTATATAAATACAGGATAGAGAAGTTCTTGACCAACTGATGGACTATTTTTAAAAAGAATGATCCAGCAAGACTTGTGAATATACTTCCAATCACCGATCAACAACACAGATCAATTGCACGATGCTTTATCGTCTCAGAACAGCTAGACTATTTGTTGCTGCCGGATCCAAGCACCCATTCTTAAAGGAGATTGCTTCCAAGGCAAGATACTCCACGACTTCCAGCACTGCTTCCTCAACATCGGCAGGAGCAGGGACAACACCTCCACCATCCTCAACTCCACCCCCACATTGTTATGACGGCTATTATCCTTTCCGCTATGGCGGATGGGGCAGAAACTGGAGCTGGAACTACGGCCACCCTGGTCCACGCAAAGGAAGACGTGGTGGGTTCTTCTTCTTCTTGCTTGCCTTTGGTGGTGGCATGTGGGCACAAAAGATCCTTAGCGATGGCTGTGGCAAGGACAGATGGGAAAGACAACACAGCCACAGTCAGCACGAGGCCGCGTACTACAGTGAAGGACCCTATGTTGGTCCTTCGATCGCCAAGGTCGACGTTCAACAATTACCAGTTGTCACGTCCCTGAGAGAAAATCCAGAGTATGAGGAGGTGCACATTTTGGACAATCAGATTATTTCCCCAACGACAAACTCTACCTTCGACGACTCCATCATTTTGCCTTCCAAGCCAATCGAGTTTGCCAACAGTTACACGGGTGAAAAGTTGGCCGTTGTTACTTTGCCAGTAGCACACAGCAAGCACGGCAGATGGTCTGGTTTTGGTAGAAGGGGTGGCTACAGATACGGAGGCCAAAACGGCAGATTGGTGATGCTTGTCGATGAGTACATGAAGCAAAACGCCGCATTGTTCCTAAACGTTCCCAAGTCTGCTGTCTTCACCAAGGACTTAGATGTCGACTGCAAGACCTGGTGGAATCCCCATGAAAACAACGTCATCCTTAAGGCTGCTGTTGACAAGAGCGTTCCTAAAGACAGCGGCTTAGTCGTTATCAAAGGATCTATCATGAGCACTGACGGGAAGCTTATCTCTAGGATCCAGGGCTCTTTCACCAGCGACTCTGCCAAAGCTCCTGCCTCAGGACAAGAGTTATACCATTTCAGGAAGTGGATGTGGTCCGACTAATTTTTCGGAAGACCTTCTTCATCCTACTCGTCTCTTATTTAACACACACTCCCCCTGTACTTAGCCGGTCATGATTTAAGCAATTAGGTCTACTTTTTTTTTTCTTTTTCTCTCTCTCCTCGTATCTATTTATCCATATTTTTCTTTCTTATATAGCGCAATGGTCTTTTTAATACAGTCAACGGTACAGAAGCCTTCGGTGGAAAAGTTCTCACGAGGGGAAAACTCCGTTCCCCACAATGGCTCCTTCCCCGCGTTTTTTCCTCCTCGGAGTTTCTCTCGTCAGTCCCATTATGGTCATCCCGCCGACGCAAAAATAGGGCATGATTTCTGGCCTCGGGGGAATACAAGGGGGGTGGGGGGCTTCCTCTCACTTTGCCCCGACGGAGACACTTTATAAAGCAATGAGGATTTCTCCCTGTACAGGGTTCGATGAATTTCTGTCTTTCACGTTCCAGCTTGAAGTTCTATTCTGAATTACACAGGCAAAAAGCTATTGACAAACAAAAGATGAAACAGACAACACTACCAAAAGCTGTAGAACCCGATCCACAACAACTTATCTGGAAGGAGCGGCTAGGAACTACTTTCCCCCTTAATGAGATGCACGCCTTCCTTGAGGGTTCCACAGATGCTTCAATTCATACGCTTTGTTTGATGCAGCAAATCGAGAGAGACCCCATTCTCCAGGTGAAGCCAGATTACTACGAGATGTCTCGTGAGGAGCATCGAGAGTTGACCGCCAGGAAGATTGCTCGTTTGGCACAATACATGGAACAAGATGCTCCAGATTTCCA
Source organism: Pichia manshurica (assembly GCA_005406165.1). Taxonomy (NCBI): domain Eukaryota; kingdom Fungi; phylum Ascomycota; class Pichiomycetes; order Pichiales; family Pichiaceae; genus Pichia; species Pichia manshurica. Next base: position 2,257,989 of record BJFO01000007.1, read on the forward strand.
GACTTTTCAAGACAGGTTGAATTTAGTGGCGCTTGTTGATCCACAGCTAGGTACTCGGGTTGGTGTCCATTTGGGTCTCTTCTTGAGTGCCATCAGAGGTAACGGTACCGAAGAGCAATTCAACTATTGGGCATTCGAAAGGGGTGCTGTGTATATGAGAGATATTTACGGTTGTTTCAGCATGACTGAGATTGCGCATGGTTCCAACGTTGCGGCATTGCAGACCTTGGCTGAATATGACATGGAAAACGACGTTTTCATCATTAATACTCCTCATGTTGGTGCTACAAAATGGTGGATTGGAGGAGCAGCCCACAGCGCAACACATACTGTGGTTTTTGCACGGTTGATTGTAAAGGGTAAGGATTACGGCGTTAAGACTTTCGTTGTGCCACTCAGAGACTCGAACCATGATCTCTATCCTGGTGTTGCTATCGGCGATATTGGCGAGAAGATGGGGCGTGACGGTATCGATAATGGTTGGATCCAGTTCTCTGGCGTCAAAATCCCAAGGGAGTACATGTTAAGCAAATTCACCAAGGTTGACCGGGAAGGCAATGTGGAAGAGCCGCCATTAGAACAGCTTGCGTATGGTGCATTACTCGGTGGCAGAGTTACGATGGTGACGGATAGTTGGAGAACAGGTGAACGGTTTATCACCATTGCGCTGCGGTATGCCGTCGGTCGAAGACAGTTCACCGTTAAGGGAGAAACGGTTGAAAACCAGTTGATCAACTATCCATTACACCAGAAGAGATTATTGCCATACTTGGCCTGGGTGTACGGCATGAGTGTTGCGTCTAACCAAATACAACAGGATTATAAGGAAGTTTTGCAGAATTTGGACGACGGTGTGAAGAGCGGAGATTTCGACGTTTTGAGCAAGGCCATTGACGGCCTCAAGGGCTTGTTTGCAGATTCAGCCAGTTTGAAGAGTACATGCACATGGCTCACCGCAGATTTGATTGACGAATGTCGTCAAAGCTGTGGTGGCCATGGGTATTCTGCATATTCTGGCTTCGGGAAGGGATATGCTGATCACGTTGTCCAATGTACGTGGGAGGGGGACAACAACATCTTGGCACAGAACAGTGGAAGAATCACCATTCAAAAGGTGATGGCTTTTGAGAAATCAGGTAAAATTTTGGACTCGTCAAATTATGCGTTCCTCAAGGACACCAGACGGGAAGGGATCATTCTTTCCGGTGAGTCCGACTTGAAGGATTTGCAATCGTTGAATTTAGCACTCAAGTCGATCATTCACAGGCTTGCCTTGAAATGCATCGGCACTTTGAATGAAAATGGCAAAAACTGGGACGTGATTGCCAATGAAAAGCTCTCTTTGTCGAAGCTCTACGCAGCGGAGTACATTCTGGACAAATGGATAGTCAGGATTGGCCAAATCACAGACTCCAGCGTCCGGAAACAGTTGGAGAGTCTTGCCCGTCTCTTTGCGCTCTCTAATATCGAAAAATTTGGTGTCTATTTCCTACAACAGAGGATCATCTCGCAACAATGCTACGAAACCATGGAGAGGTACACCTATCAAGTATTGCAAGATGTCCGGAGGCAGGTAATTGGTCTGACAGACTCCTTCAAGCTGAGCGATTTCTTCCTCAATTCTGTCTTGGGCAATTACAACGGCGATATCTACCATAACTACTTGAGCGTGGTACAGAGTCTAGACACTACGGCGGGCATAAAGGCCCCATACGCCAATGAATTCTTGGCAATGTTGAACAGAACCTCGGTCGAGTCACGTGAAAAGCACCAGAAGAGTGAGGCTGTCCTCGCAAAGCTACGTAGCGACTGACTTGCCAAATATAACTTATCTACTACATGTATAACGAATAAACGAATGAGTTACTGACCACGACCCCGTCGATCCCGTCGATCTTGTCGTTTCCCAGCACCCCTGGTTTGCTTCTGTGCTGAAAACGGCCTCGTGTTGTCGTCTCCCCCCCGTTCCGGCCCAGCCTCCATAGCAGCGATCTGCCCTATGACTTCCTAATTTGGCCACCTTCCGTATTGGGCTTAATTGCTTCCCGCCACCAGCCGCCGTCACCTGGCGACGGCCGTTGCGCGCCCCGCAACGGTGTTTGGGTTTTCCCCGAGTAGGTCTAATGGGCCCAGCACACTCTGGGCAGACGACCAGCACTGCAAACAGGTTCCTGGACGATGGTTATTTTTGGACACCAGCGGGCTGTCAGAAGGCTTGGAGAAGGCTGGCCAAGCAGTGTACCTGACCTGGGAGGCCTGTCAGAGCCGGCGATGGGTATGAGGACCGACTTTGGTATAAAACGGAGGTTGATCCCTCTGGATCACTGAAGTTTCGTTGTTCCTCCAATTTCTCTCTAACCTTATTTATCTTCTTCTCTTTTATCACTAAAGAACAAACACAACTTCTTCCACAGCAAAGAACAGCTTAATCAGCCACACACATACAAGAAAAAAAAATGAGATCTTCCACCTTATCCATCGCTTCCTTAGCCTTAGTAGCTCAATCTTTGGCTGCCTATGTTCCTTCCGAACCATGGTCCACCCTGACTCCAACACAAACCTTGGCTGGCGCAACCACTGACTACGTCTCCACCTTCGCTATCTCCATTGACCCAATCCCAACCTCCACTGCAAGTGCAAGTGCAACCCTTAAGAAGAGAGACAACGTCACTCAAATCGGTGATGGTCAAATTCAAGCTACCACCAAGACTGAATCTACCACCAGCTTAGCTCCAGTTGTCACTCAAATTGGTGATGGTCAAATCCAAGCTACCACCGCAACCACTGCTGCTGTTGTCACTCAAATCGGTGACGGTCAAATCCAAGCCACTACTGCAACCGCTGCTGCTGTCGTCACCCAAATCGGTGATGGTCAAATCCAAGCTACCACTGCAACTACTGCTGCTGTTGTTACACAAATCGGTGACGGTCAAATCCAAGCTACCACTGCAACTACTGCTGCTGTTGTTACACAAATCGGTGACGGTCAAATCCAAGCTACCACTTCAACCGCTGATGATGTTGTCACCCAAATTGGTGACGGTCAAATCCAAGGTACTACTACCACTGCTGACGATAAGACTACTGACGATAAGACTGCTACCTCTACCGAATCTACCTCCACTTCAACCTCTACTTCTACAGCTGAACCAGACTTCCCAGTCTCTTGTAAGACCAACAACACTCTGTCTATGACTTTGAAGGATTCTATCTTGACTGACGCTAAGGGAAGAGTCGGTTCCATTGTTGCCAACAGACAATTCCAATTCGACGGTCCACCACCACAAGCCGGTGCTATCTACGCCGCTGGTTGGGGTATCTCCGAAGATGGTAAGTTAGCTATCGGTAACACCACTGTCTTCTACCAATGTCTTTCTGGTAACTTCTACAACTTGTACGATGAAGAAATCGGTGGCCAATGTGAACCAGTTTACTTGAGAATTGTCGACTTGATCGACTGTTAATCAATTAGTTGATTTGCTAAACTCTTCACTCCTAGAGTTAGCTCACAAAAGTTTGCATCATCACCTCTATCATCTCATTGTATATTAGTTTAATTTTTAGTCATTCTTACGTTCTTTTCACAGCATCATAGTTTATAGTCATAGTTATAGTTATAATCAACAGTTAGTTATCATCAACACTCGAAAATTTTCTTCCGTAAGTGCTATATCTGTATCTATCTGTATCTATATAGTAAGATTGCCAACTTTAAGTTTCAGAAAGTCGGCCAAACTGCTGGGATTGGCACCGCAGCCTTGAAAAACAAAATCGACGCGTCGATTTGAAAATCACCCAGAAAAATCGGGATTTCACCAAAATGGACGCTTTCATTTTTTTCAGCGCTTTGTCTTCAGAACGACTTGTTCAGAGGAGGGGTGAAGGACGAACAAACGTTGAAGGAAGGGAACAGAAAGGGAGCAGCCAAGCAGCAAACAAGTAACTACATCCATGCTTGGAAGAACAGTCATAGAGAACAGCACGTCGTCTGTGAAGACGGCTGGCTTGCAAATCTCGCAAGTGCGTTACAGAAGAACGCTTGCATACCCATTCTACTCCAAAGCAGGTAACATTCCTCCAGCGAGAAAAGGACGCAAACAGACCGTGTTCAAGCGTCTCATGGATCAGTTCCTTGGACCTAAGAACTATAAGGGTGATTACTACCTCAACAAATACACATATCCAAAAACAAATCACACAACAAACTATATCGATCCTAGAAATGAAAGAGGTAATGCACTTCTGGAACCACTCAGCGAATTCGACGTTTCAAGCGACGATTTTGCAGAGTCTGGAAGAGGCAGAAATAGACACACCTTGCAGCCTTTTCCTCTGAATTCCAGCTGCTTTACAAACCTACAAGTCAGTAACGAAACAAAGGTCCAAATTGTCAACGACATCCTATTGAACAAAATACCTTCTCAGCAAGTTGCCTTGAAATACGGACTGAAGATCCAGAGAATCGAAGCCATCTTAAAATTGCGTGAGATTGAGGAAGAATGGGAACAGCAGGGTTTAATAAAAGGTGATCTCAAAAGAATGTCCAACACTTTATACAAAATGTTCCCTCTTTATAACCCTGAAAAGAACGCTGAAAACTTGACAGAAATTCCTATTCCAAGAGAAACTTTACAATCCCGTTTCTTGACCATTGCTGAATCTGAGCCTTTCGGTCCTGTTGATGCTGCCAAGGAATTCAACTTGGAGCCAGCAGCGGTTACTTTAGAAAGACTTTCCGAGGGTGGTGAGCACTCTTCCCACCACGCTGTCGGCAAGAAGAGCAAGAAGGATGCCTCCTTTATTGCTACCATGCATGAAGGCGACAAGCATGCTTTTAGATTCACCCCCGTCAAAGTCGGTAAGGTTGGCTACAGATACGGTAAGGTGTTCAGAGATAATAGAAAAGACAGAAAAATTGCCTACGACGCTGCCGGTAACAAGTACTATCCTCTCGAATAGAAGAGAAGCACTTTTCCTCTTTATCTTCGGGAAACCTCTTCTGAAGTCTGTATATAGTCACTTTCTCTTCTTCCTCCTTCCTATTTATACACAACTATAATAATAACAATATTTGTAACATGAACAAAATGGAGATCGAGTTCGAAAATCGGTTACGTAAGCCCCTTCTCCTCGGGTCGGGAACCTCAAATGCGAAGAAAGAACTTTCCTGTCTTTTCTCTCTTCCTGTTGTCTGTCCTCTCACAGCCATTCTATCAGACGACTAACTTTTTTTGCCGCCTCTACCTAATTGTGGGATACATAATCTATCTATTCGGGAAAACAGACATCACTCGATCCTATTCTTAATAGTGAGACAGCTGCTGTCCTCTTGTGACAGGAATGAACGTACAATCGACTAACCAAAGGGAGATATGTCCCAACCCGGCCAATCCTGTGTCCTTGGTGAATCTACATGCCAAGGTGAATCCAACAGCGACGACAAATATGCAAGTGTCGGGAACTTCTAACATCACATCATCGTTTTCAGATTTGGAAATGGATTTTAAGAATCTGTCCCCCTCAAAAACTTCTCAGAGTTCGGAAAATTCTATACTAAATCAAGATTTTGACGACATCAAGAAAAATGAGCAAGCATCCTACTCCTTGGCTCGCAACATTGACTCAATTCAGCAGAAGAGATTGTCAGGATCAAGCTCCCATTCTAAGTTATCAGATTTGGCTCATAAGATGTCTGACTTCTTGTTTTCGACCCGTCGAAGTATAGATACCAGCTGTCAAAATTTGGCAGCATTTGATCAAAGTTCTTTACATAATAACGACTCCTCTAATCCTTCTCCTGTCCATTCAAGGGACAACTCATTTGCTTCTTTGACCAGTTTAGCAAGAAATGGGTCAAGACCTGTTTCATCAAAGAGAAGGAGTTTTTTACTACGTCAGAACTTCAACCCACAGATAAATAGCGCCAACACTACCATCAACGACATCGATCATAATACCACTTTTAATAAAATTAATCCAGATTCAAGCTTTACTATAAATCCAAATTCTTCCACTGCATCCCTTAATTCAAACGCAACTAAAAACTCAGTTTGCCATTTTTCATCTAAGAATAATACCAACATAAATACCACTTCCTCCAAAGTCAAGGAAACACACTATGTACATGTTGAGTATGATCCAGTGACACGTAAGCGAGTCTTGAATACATACGAAATATTGAAAGATATCGGCGCAGGACAGCACGGCAGAGTCAAACTTGCCAAAGATTTAGCTACCGGTACTAAAGTAGCCATAAAGATTGTTGACAGAACTGGGAAACCAGCACTTATGCTAAGCCGATTATCTCGTGGTAAGTCGCAGACACAGGAAGACAAAATTCGCAAAGAAATTGCCATCATGAAAAAATGTGATCATCCCCACGTCGTTAAATTGATAGAAGTTTTAGATGCTGAAAATTCTAGAAAAATATACCTGGTTTTAGAGTATCTTGAGAAAGGTGAAATTAAGTGGCAGCTTACGCCGGAGGAAGTTCTTTCGACCGTAAAAGCCAAGTCCGAAGATCAAGGTCTCAGTGGTGAGATCACTTTGAAAGACTGCATTTCAGAACCACTTTTGACGTTGGACCAAACAAAGAAAATTTTCAGGGACGTTTTAGGTGGTCTTGAATATCTACACTACCAAGGAATAATTCATAGGGATATAAAACCATCAAACTTATTAGTGAGCCATGATGGTAATGTCAAGATTTCCGACTTTGGCGTCTCCTTTGCTACCACCCTAGATGGAAAAGCACAAGACGATGTCGAGTTAGCCAAGACGGCTGGAACCCCCGCTTTTTTGGCTCCTGAATTGTGTGGTACCGAGGGCAAAAATATGAAGGTTACCTATAAGATAGATATTTGGGCCCTCGGTGTTACACTGTATTGTTTCATATTTGGTTGTCTACCTTTCTATGCCGATTCTGAATACCAGTTGTTTCAAAGCATTTGCCATGATGATGTGAAGTTTCCGGATATGACACGCTGGCGTGTAGCGACCCCATTAACTGATACTGAATTTAAACTGGCAAAAGATTTGCTACTCAAGTTACTTGATAAAAATCCAGAAACTAGAATAGAAATTGATGAAATAAAACAACACCCCTTTCTTCTAGAAGGCTCGGAAGGTAAAAAATGGCAGGATGATAAAAAAGCATGGTTGAAAGGAGCAAAGATCAAGGTTAGTAATGATGAGGTTGATGACACTGTTGTGGGGATAGGTAGTAGAATTAAGAAAAGATTATCTGATGCATTCAAGAGAAGAAGCGCTCTGTTTGATGTTGAGAAAACTACAAAGGAGTATAAGGACAAGCAAACATTAGACTCGGCATTAGCTTTGGCAGTTTCTCCAATACTTTTGAAGGATGATTGCAGCTACATCTTATCTGAAGAAAATGGGCCTTTTGAAGATTGCACAAATTGTAATTCACAAGTTTCATTAAACATTCCCAATGATCACTCGCCTTCGAACTATAAACTCTCGAATCCTGCTACTTGTATTTCCGTCGCAAACATTCAAGGCAAATCTCAAGAATCAGAAAAGGTGAACAAAACCGACTCTTGCAAAAGCAGCGTTTATAGGGGTGACCAAGATGCAGCTATTAACATGCAGCCAGATACATCATCATTATGCGGTGAGAGTCCTAGCTCGAAAGATAATAAACTGGACAGCGGTATTGAAGGTGGGGAAGAGTATGACTACCGTACCGAATTGAATCGCGATGATGAAAGCCGTGAAATTGAGTCAGTAAAGTTGACAGTTAATCCTAGTTTTGCTTCTCTTGATAGCTTTTATGACGATTCCTATTCCAAGTTCATGAACCCGACAACCAATATTGGCTCCACAGCATACAGTGGTTTCGGAAATTACACCGGACGAAACTACAACGTACCTAATGGAGCCAACTCAAGAATGCCACCACTTTACAACCACAGAGCATCACCAAACTCATTAACTGCAAGCGCTGATGAAAGTCCTCATAGTGTTGAATCTCGTGAAAGTATTTCACTGGTTCGAAAGCATTCTCAAAGTCCTTCTGGTGCCCCAGTTATGCTGTCTGGCTCTATTCAAGCTAGCAGAAACACTTTGAGAGGCAGGCCCCCTAGAACAAAAATTTCTCCAGCCCTGCCGGCCACGGATATGCCTCTGAGCTCTGCCAGAAACTCAAGAGATATTGTGAAGGGAACTTTTCCAGCAAATCCCATGTTGAATACAACCTCCCCTGTACCTAGAAATGTATCTGCAAATAATTCCAGAAATGCAGTCTTTTCGAGCATAATGAATTCAGATTCTTCTAGTGAAGACGAGCAGAAACCAATAGAATTCAACAGAAAAAGGTATTCGAGCAAGCGTACAGCTGATAAGGCTTGTAATAAAAACAGTCGACTTACTTCAGGCGGAATTGGCAAAACTACTATCAGAAAGGCTTATTTTACTAGTGGAGATGATGAAGACAAAGATGAAGAAGATAGTAGTTCCAATAATAGTAATTTGGAAAGTTCAGCTCCACCTAATAAAGTCACAGGAAATATTCAGGAGAACATAATAGATAACAAGCCTTCATTACCTACAAAGAGTTCGATATATGGAACAAAATTGAGGTTGTTAAACAAAAGTTCAGATAATACTGATGATAGTGACGATAGTGATAACGATGAGGCAGAGCTATTCTTGAGTTTTGGAAAGCCTAAAATTACGTCTAGAAGCTACCACTTACCAGAGAATAGCATGTCCAGTCATGGTACACAGACTACAAGCGCTTCAGGTAGCCAAAATGATAAAACTAGTAGTAATGGCAATGGTAAAGACGCAATTTCAAGTTACGTTTCAGCGGAAAATATCCTGTCTTTATCTAACCCAACAATTGTTGACGTTCCTGCTAATATTTTTGAGTCTGAACAGAGCTCATTAAATATAAGCTCTAATAGCCCTGTCAATAATGTCAATCAAAGTTTTGTATTCTCAAAAACGGGAGCCATTGAAGATGAGATGGCAGTTTTGAATATAAATCAAGACGATGGGTTTTGTGATCAGTAGTTCCACCGGTGGAGTGGTTTTGAAAATGCAGCTGTAATATAAATTTGTATTTGTTTTATTACATAACTTTGGGTAATTATTTATCACTAGTCTGTCGTGAGGCTTTCAGCCCAGCACGAATCTGTTGACAACACTATTTTTGTTGTTAAAAATTTGTCTCAACTTTCCTAACACCCCGACTTGATCTATTTGCTTATCAGAACCAAGTAAATCCTGCTTGGCTAGCTTTACTATGACGTCTTTTCCCGGTTCAAGTAGGTCATCTAACTTTCCTTCCACAAAAACAGTGTTGCGATGTAGATGTTGCGTTTCCGTGAAACTAAATTGAAACTTGAAATGAGCATTGCTTATTTTACTGCAATACATAAAATTAATAGTGATCAATTCTTTCCAAATTTGCATGAAATGTTTCCAAGATCGAGAAAGCTGTTTGACGAAGTCCATCGTATCTGTTCTCTTAACCAGCTTCTGCTGCTTCTCAATAAAGCTATTCGTTAGCTCAGAAAATGGACTAAACGACTCGATTTCATTAACGCTTAACTCAACTTGATAAGTTTCATCCCCTGCTCGAACAAAATGAGCTTTAAGTTTTCCTGATATAAGTAAATTGATATCAGGGCCAGGTAGTAGCCTTAAAGATTTTGATTTCTCAAGAGAATGTAGCCTTGATTCTAACGTGATCAAGTCATTTTCAGAAGGGACGGTTGAGCTCTGGACCTGCCTTCGCAAAACTTCAACTTCTTTTAAAAGCTTTTCCTTAGTCTTCTTCTTATCTGCAAGGCTCTTTGTTTTGCTGCTCACTAGTTTGGATTCGTCTGAAATATTTTGCTTGATGCAAAGTTTTTTGTTTCCGTAATTCCGGAGATTTTCATTTACCTTTTTGATTTTATCAATATTGATTGAATTCCAATTATCCCTTAATGTATCCAGATTTTGTATAAGCTGATTCAACTCAACTTTTCTTTCTATCATCTTTTGTCTTTTTATTAATATACCCCTTCGCCAATCCAAGGCTTTGCCCAATTCTGATTCTAAGAACTGGTTTGCACGCTCGTACGAAGAAATTAATTGTTCTAATAGCCCAGATAAAAATCTCATGTTTTGGCATTTGGCCTGTTTCCTCGTGAAAGTGGCAATTGCCTGATAATTTGTGCATAAATCAACTTTTATCTCTTCTGTCTGTTGATAATATTCACGAATTGCAGTGGGATTTGATTCTAATACATCGTTAGAGAAGGTGTTCACCATTGTGGATATTGACTGGATTGATGATTGATACTGATTGATTAAGTGAATAATATAATGATAGTATGGTATATTGGTACACGCGTCAATATACTCTATCAGATTAGCACGTTTAGTTGTTGATACGCTTGACGGTGTTGAGCTCGAAGAGGCGGCAGATAAGCTTGCTGGTGAAGATTCTGAAAAGGGGGATGATTTGGTGTCAGAGTTGAAAATCAGAGTCTGCGCAACTTCATTGTTTGAAGGGCCTATATTATCATAAAATTGTACATTGACGTCACGAAGGAAAATATCTAAGGATATATTGATATGGTTATCATCAACTAGTGAGTTATCAGAATCGTATTCTTCGACATTTTCTGTAAAGTCCGCAGTTACTTCCGCCAATGGTATCATTTCTGTGGCTATCAAAGATGTCTCCATATCACTACTTTGTTCTTTATGTTCAATGATAGAACTATTAGCTTCTGATTTCTCATTGGTATGCGAATTTTCATTTTCCACTCCAATTTCATGAACGGGTGGGGGTGATGCTGTTTGTGGTGGTGTTGTCTGTAATGTTGCCCTATCAGAATTAGATGAATTATTTATTTTTGGCTCTGTTTGGTCACTTGTCAGGGGCTCAGGCATTTCAATGACAACACTAAGCTTATCTGCCTCAAAGAGATCACTTTTATCATCTTGAGCTGGGGAAACGCAAACAATAGGTTCGGTAAATTCCATAGTTTCGTCACGATCATTGGTTACGCCAATTTCCGACTCAAGGCCTTTACTAGCTGGTTCTGTAATTTCCATCATAGATGATTCTAGATGTGTATAATTTGTGGAACTTTTTGTAATTGGCTGGGTGAATTCCATCGTGTCAAAATCATCATCTGTGTTAGTTGCCTTGTCTGCGTCGAAAGGTAACTCATTAAGTACACGGTGTTCCGCTGGCTGAGTTAATTCCATAGAAATTTCCATCAAATTACTCGAACTTATATTTGGAACCACCTTATTGAACTTTTCAGTCAATTCCATGTCTACTTCGTCGTCGTTAGCAGTATTTGGCTTATCAGAACTAATTTCTTCTTCAACTTCTTCAAAAACATCCCGTAGAGAGTTCTGGTCTCTAAATTGATCTCTGTCTCCTGTCCCTTCTGATTGTAGATATTGCTCTTTCATACGATTGCGATTTTTTAGGATTTCTTGAGTAAGTTCCGCACTTAATTCCATAGTTTGGGTAGTGCTGTCTTCGTCAATTACGAATTTACTTGAGGAACCTGAAGTGAAAGAGTGCACTTCATCTTTTGGAACGTCCGATACGCTAGAAATTTCTAGCTTGGAATTATGCACAGCTTGGTAAGACTTCCAAATATATTGTGATGTGTTTAATTTTGGAGGTTGTGATTGGAGCTGACCACTGAATGAGTTTCTTTTCTTTAGTTTTCTTTCCTCATTTGACCGTGAATAGTCAATCTTGTGAAGGGTTACTTCCGGAGCGAAAGAAACACGCCTGCGTTCTTTTAATAAGGTATCGGAAACTAAATTGATCGTGCTGCTACCTTCGAGATTCGGTTTAAGAATACTTCTGTTCGGAACTAACGTGTGTCTGCGGTTTACGGCTGGAAGGTTATTTTCTTTTGTAGTTGAGTTGAACGGAAAAGATAGCCTTAGTTTTTGTTTATCAGAAAACTCTTTATTATGTTGAACGTTCTCATCCATGATTCTGTAAATATTTGGGTTGCTGACTCTCCTCAATCCTTCTAGCTGTAGATAGATATCAAGATACTTCTAACCCGTGTATTGTTTACCTTTAGATAAAAGATGGACAGAAAAAGCCGTATAACGACTTGCTGACGTAATCATCAAGAGCATCAATTGTGATTGCAATTGTGGGATGCTTTGCACATCTATGATTAAACAGGTTCATGGTTCATTTTCATTGTAAAAAAAGAATTAAAGACAGGTAAGCCCCTAAAAGTTTTATTAATTTATTTTGGTTTTACCAAAGTGATTATTAGAATCTCCTGAGATTAAATCTGGCTAGAATTTTTATCTTTGGAGAATAAAAAAAAATAAGGAATCTAAAAGTAAAAAATCTTTTATTTTGACCTTCTTCATAACAAAACTTCACTGTGAAATGAAATTAACACTAAGCAAAGTTTAAAGTTCCTCGTAAAATAGGCAATATTTAAGAGAGATCTATGTCCAATCTTTATTATTTAACCATTGCACAGGAATATGTCGCAGGGTTACGTAATCTTATCATTCACGCCTTTACGGAGGGGGAAAATAATAATGAGCTTACTTATTACATACATTGATTCTACATAAATGGTAATCACAGCTAAAAGTGTTCAACTCGGAATTTCCAGGTACCACTTATTGGATCATAACCGACGTACTTAGTGTTTGGTATAGCCTTCAACTTGGCAATATGTTTAACAACGGCCGGATGTTTTGGATCGGTAATGATACCTTTTCTATCCTTTGTTCTTGGATAACAACCATCTAAGGATATTATCGCAGGTGCGTTAAAGCCCTCACCCAGTTTTGGCTTGCTTTTGATATCTGGATACACGACACACTCGTTCTTGTCAAAGATAATGAGGTCTCCGATATTTGCCAGAGGAATTGACGTTAGATCAATTGGCTTGACGAATTCAATTGAGCCATAACCTTCTCTGCCAACAGTGAATTGCTTAACCGAGAGGAGCTTTTCCGGAGGATACTCAGATAGTTCTTCGAATGATGGGATGGTGTAGTATCCCTCGGGTAAGACATGCTTCTCTTCTTTCTTTTCAACGGCCTCAGGCTCTGGTGCAGTCTTCTTCTTGCTTTCAGTAAAGTCAACCTTCGATATAGCAGCATCATCTTCACCGTTCGAAGAGGTCAAAGCCTTGATCCCATCAACCTTATCTGCTTTGTCCTCTTCAGACGCTTCGGTCAATGCTATACCGTCACCAGAGGACTCAGCGATTTGTGAAGGCATTTTCGATTTCAAATCAACAAACCTAACCGATTTATTGGTTTTGTCCTTGGGTAACAATTTTGATTCATTGTTGTTTTCAACCATTAACTTCGTTAACTTCTTAGAACGAGCAAACAGGGGATTTGCAAGAATTAGCTTGTCCGTTTCCGGGTTAGAGAGTGCATTTGCTTCAGCAGAACCTTCCATAATCTTTGCAACAGCGGAGTCGGCCAATTTCAATGGTGAAGAGTTTGCGACTATTCCCACAGATTGACCAATAGTTGCTTCCGTAGGTTTGAAAAGAGGTTTAGGCGTGATTCTATAGGCCGCAACAAGACTAACTTTCTTCTTTTCGACTTCCTTAATAGGTGTTGCGATTGGCTTTGGAGGTGCTGGAACAATAGGGCTTACATTAATATTAGTTGAGTTGAATAAGGGGCCAGAAGAGTATGGGTTTTGGGTCGCAGGATTGAAACTTTGCTGCTGAGGTTGTGAACCAAAGAGTCCGCCTGAAACATTACCGTTATTTGCATTATTATTGCCAAACAGGCCACCTGATTGTGTACCAAATGATGAACTGTTATTGCCAAACAGACCACCTGAAGGCGCAGCTGGCTTATTGCCGAACAAACCACCTCCAGCTGAACCTGTAGAATTGGTAGAATTTCCGAATAATCCGCCACCAGTGGTAGCACCAGCTGGCTTGTTACCAAACAGACCACCTCCAGTACTCATACCTGTAGATGCAGAGTTATTGCCAAAAAGACCACCAGTAGCGGGTTTAGCACCGAATGCACCTGTTCCGGTTGCAGCTCCAGTTGTTCCAGTATTATTATTGCCAAAGAGACCACCTGAAGTAGTTGGCTTGTTACCAAACAAACCACCACCAGCGGATGTGTTGTTATTGTTGCTACCAAATAACCCACCATTACCGGTCCCGGCAGTATTATTATTATTATTATTTCCAAACAATCCACCTCCCATGGTTGATGTACCAGAATTGTTGTTTCCAAACAGTCCACCTGAAGCGGCAGGCTTGCTACCAAACAACCCGCCCCCAGTAGAGCCCGTGTTATTATTGTTATTAGCACCAAACAAACCTCCACCAGAGGCGGTGTTATTCGAGCCAAACAAACTTCCACCTGTGTTGCTACTGGCACCGAATCCAGTATTTGCTGTTGCATTGGCGCCTCCAAAACCAAAGGCTGGCTTGCTGGCATTGCTATTGCTACCGAACAAACCACCTCCTGCGGCGTTACTGTTGTTGGCGGTACTACCAAACAATCCTCCCGAGGCGTTATTGTTATTGTTACTTCCAAATAATCCCCCAGAGGCGTTGTTGTTATTGTTGCTACCAAACAATCCGCCACCAGTTGTACCGATAGCGTTATTGTTACTGCCAAACAGACCACCGCCAGAGGAGTTATTATTTTGACCAAAAGCATTGTTGGTGCTTTGTCCGAAGGGAGAACTGCTGTTGGCAGGTCTCGCACCAAACAATCCACCTCCTGTGGTGTTACTAGAACCAAAGGCATTCGATGAGTTTGAGCCAAAAAGATTTTTTGAAGTGTTATTGTTATTGTTATTGTTGTTTGAGCCAAACAATCCACCAGAAGCTCCTGTGTTGTTTGTTTGGCCAAACGGCGAGCTATTAGCGCCAAATGATGAGCCAAAACCACCACCAGAGTTGTTGTTGTTTGTTTGGCCAAACAATCCCCCTGAGTTGTTGTTGTTGCTAGTACTACCAAAAAGGCCACCACCGGTGGTGGCGTTGTTAGAACCAAATAAACTATTGGAAGCGGTGTTGTTGTTTGCACCAAAACCAAAACCAGAGCCTGTGCCTGTGCCAGTCGTACTAGTTGCTCCAAACCCACCTGTAGCACCAGCGTTACCGCTGCCGTATCTTCTGTTCTCCATGTAGTCTTGGAGTCTCAACTCCTCAAAGGAAAAGTTTCGGTATTCTGGCATAGCGGTAATCGACTCGTAGTACGAGGTGCCCATAGTTGCATCTCTTTCAGAATAAGCTTTAAAAGGCTTGAGTGCAGTCCCTTTGTTCTGGTTGTTCATGCCGAAAGCAGTATTAGTGTTTGCAGCACCAAAAGTCATGGAGTTGTTGGCGGATCCAAAGCCGCCCCCTGTGTTACTGTTGGCTGAGGAGCCGAAAAGACCGCCTCCGCCTGTTGTGTTGTTATTGGCACCAAATGGAGAGCTTGTGTTGTTTGCCGCAAAAGGAGAAGACGTGTTGTTGGAGCCGAAGAGTCCACCACCGGAGGCACCTCCTGCGGTGTTGCTTGCAGCACCAAAGCCAAAACCGCTGTTTGCAGTGCCCGTAGTGTTGTTGTTGGTGTTTGCCTGGCCAAACAAACTGCCACCAGTGTTTGCTGTCGTGTTTCCTGCTGCCGTGCTTCCAAAGATGCTTCCCGTATTTGACCCGAACGGAGAGCTGTTGTTGTTGGAGGCGCCAAAGGCAGAAGAGCCATTCGACGCGCCGAAGCCCCCAAAGCCAGACGTCCCTGCAGAAGGTCTTCCAAACATGGCGTGAAGAATTGACGATACAGGTTGTGAAAGACGTCAGAGATCCCAGAGGAGAGGCCACTGCGTCAGACGAAAGTGATGACGACCTATCACACACTCCAGATCTATCTCTCTGCTTGTTGCCAGAAAGAGAGAAAACGAGAAAAAAAGAACGAGTGGAAAAAAAAGACGAACAAAATGCGGGAAACGGTCAGGTCACGTGCGAACATGGTTGGCGGATACAAATAGTTACAAAAAAAGTCTAACGGAGTCGAATACGATAAGCGTTCATAGAGAGGGTCACATCAGGGAGATCAAGAGACCTGTGGTGACGATGAAAGAGAACATGGTGGCAAGCTTTTTGTGTTCGCCGGTGTAGTGCACAACGTCGCTGCCAGGCTGGAGCATGGCTGCTCCGTTCTTGCTGGCTGTGGAGATGCTGGAAACGGACGCACTGGTTGATGAGTAAGAAGCGGAGGCGGAAGCAGAGCCAGTGGAGGCACTGTCAGACAAGGTCGAGTATGTGGCCGAAACTAGGTCCTCCTTCTGGATGGTGACGAGTCCGCCGCCGTCCGAGAACGAGCTGCTGTAGCTGCCAGAGGGAACACATGTCTGGGAGCCAGAGGCGCTGGCAGTAACACTGGCAGCAGAAGCACTGCTGGCACCACAAACAGTAGGCACTTCCGAGTAGTAGAGGGTGCTGCTGGAGGTGTAGGTATGGTAGACGTGGCCTGCAACCAAGTAGCCTGCGGCACCGCCAAAGGCGACGGGCAGGATGACACCTCTTGGATAGTATTGGTTACCCTGGTAGTAGACTGGATATCCGTACTGGTAGTTTCTACCGTTGTAGTAGTAGCTGCCAGTGCCTCCTCCTTCATTCCCACTTCCACCTTTACCAGAACTACTACCGCTTCCGCTTCCGCTTCCGCTACCCTCACCTTCACTGCCAGAACCGTGGCTACCAGAGGAATGACCGCCAGAGGAATGTCCACCCTTCTTTTCACCGTTATACTCCACGAGGATGCTGGAGACCTGGCTCGCCGGGATCGGGAATCCCTGTGTGGAAACGGTTTCCAATGTTGTGGGTACCGATGCCACTTCAATGCTGCTATTCGGATTGTACGCGCTCAATGACATGGCTGCTGTTTTCTCTGCTGTTGTTTTTGGAAGAGACCCCTTGGACCCCTTTTCTATTCTCTAACCTCCATTTTTCGTGTTCGTCCCGTCCAGTTGGACATTCCTCGGTCTTTATAGTGCTCGGGAAAGAAGACCTCACGCTGACGTAAGCGTTGTGGGCGCACGGCTCTTTTTTTTTTTTTTACCGTCATGCAGTCGAGAGAAGGCTCAGTCAGGTTCATCGGCACACGACGTGGGCTTGCTTTATCTGATGTCCTGTGCCAAGTAAGAGACGGAAGAAAGAAAAGACAGATAACACAGTCAAGCGCACGGCAGGTGGCTTGGACAACTCCTGTGTCTCTGCGTCAGCATCGGCATCGGCCTTTTTCTGAGAGCGATGATTGCAATTAGCAGGAAGGCTCGTCGTGAGAGCGCACGAATGGCTCGTGACGCCCGGCCTGGATATTCCATAGAAAGTGTCTGCTACCTTAATGGTTCAGCCATATCTAACGGGTTAGTTTTACAACCTTTCTTTACCAGCCTTCTTCCTTTCCTGTCCCTAACAATCTTGCAGATTACAGATTACCTGTTGTGCGATTATGGCAGGAAATGCCAACAGTGGCAGCGGAAAACGGCGACGCGACTTTTTTTGCTGACACGAAAAAAAGGGCAGGGTGAAAGTCAAAATGATCATGACGCAAAACAGTAATAGAGGATAGGTAGCGTCAAAGTCCTGAACCGATTCCAACACACTCAGCAGCAGCCAAGACAATGGGTATTAAGGGCCTCAACGCATTGGTAAAGGAAAATGCTCCGGGCGCAATCATTGCCTCGGAGATGAAGTCGTTATTTGGCCGGAAAATAGCCATCGACGCTTCCATGTGCTTGTACCAATTTCTGATCGCCGTTAGGCAACAGGACGGTAACATGCTCACAAATGATTTGGGCGAAACAACGTCTCACTTGATGGGCTTTTTCTACAGGACGATTCGGATGGTCGGAAACGGAATCAAGCCGTGTTACGTTTTCGATGGAAAGCCTCCCGTCTTGAAGGGAGGAGAGTTGGAGAAGAGGTTGAAGAGGAGAGAGGAGGCAGAAAAGATGGCTGAAGAGATGAAGGAAACGGGAACTATTGAGGAGTTACAAAAGTTCGAGCGGAGAACTGTGAGGGTAACCAGAGAACAAAACGAAGATGCGAAGAAATTGCTCAAACTGATGGGAATCCCTTATGTCGAGGCGCCTTGTGAGGCAGAGGCCCAATGCGCAGAACTGTCCAAAACAGGGAAAGTGTACGGGGCAGCATCGGAGGATATGGATACTTTATGCTACAGCCCTACTCACTTTTTGAGAAATGTTACAGCAGCGGAAGCTAGGAAACTGAAAATCGAGGAGTTTGACATCAAGAAAGTCTTGGAGGGATTTGACATGGACATCGAGACCTTTGTCGACCTTTGCATCCTACTTGGCTGCGACTACTGCGAAACAATTAAGGGTATCGGTCCAGTGACAGCCTTGAAACTCATCAAGGAACACAAAACCATCGAAAATGTCATTAAGTCGATCGAGGAAAACCCAAAGTCGAAATACAAGGTACCGGAAAACTGGCCGTACAAAGAGGCCAGAGAGTTATTTCTACATCCGGATGTGATGAAAGGTGAGGACGTCGAGCTGAAATGGTCTGAGCCCGACGTCGATGGACTCGTCCAGTTCATGGTCAAGGAGAACGGTTTCAGCGAACAAAGGATAAAAGATGGGGCTGCTAAGCTTTCAAAAGCTTTGAAAGGTGGTACCCAGGGCCGTTTGGATAGCTTTTTTAAAGTTGCTGACAAGAGTCCCGAAAAGAAGAGACAAGCCAAGGAAGAATTGTCCAAAAAGTCTGGCAAGAAGCAGAAGAAGAGGAAATAGTCACGATCATCCCTCTCAGCATGTATAGTATCATCCATTTGTCGTATATATTATATCAACATTTGTATAAACTCCCAAGAAAAGAATAATATAAAGAACAATCGTTTATGTACATACTTATCTAGCAATATCTGGAAAAGGAAATAAGTAAAGCTATCGCAGGAATCACCATGATGGGTCAACAGGGTCGGTCTTGGAGACAAACATATTAGTTACCACAGACGCCTTTTCAGAAACGTAGGCACTGGAAATAGTTGTGGCTTCTTTGGTTCGGTCGACAAATTTCTTCATACTGGTGTCAATACCGGAAAAATATCTTAGCACAGCAACCATCGGCCAAGGGGCAGACCGAAAAATTGGCAGAAAGTTCCCGTAAAAGGGTATTTTAATTTCACCCCGACAGCCATACACAACAGACTTGTAAACCTGATTAGCAACGTCCCTCGGTTCCAGTTCCGGGGCGAAAAGTGTAGATGGTGTTCGGACACCTTCAAACATGCGTGTCTTGAGCTGTCCCGGACATATTAAAAGTGTTTTCACGCCGGTGGTATTAAGTGTAGGGGAGCCCAATTCATATGTCAAGCTTTCATGCAAAGCAATCAACCCTGATTTGGAAGCTCCGTAGGCACTCAAACGTGCTGGTGACATATATCCAAGCGTTGAAGCGACTGTGACAACGTATCCTCTTTTGATCTTGAGCATATTTGGAAGGAATGTCTTAATTGTATAGAAGCTCGACAATAAGTTAACAGCCATCGTCTTTTCAATCAGCTCAAAACTTAAATTGAGGATGGTGTCACCCGTAGTGATCCCCGCATTGTTAATCAAGATAGTGACGATACCTACTGTTTCTAATATATCTGCCGCTCTGTCTCTCACTTGCTGGCAGTCTGATACGTCACATTGATAGTAGAACACCCCTTCAATGTAGTCTTCAGATTCCACTTTTGGAACATTTAAGTCAAACACTACCACTTTAGCTCCTGCGTTGTGGAACAATAATACAAGCTCTTTGCCCAACCCAGAGGAGCCTCCCGTTACAAGCACGATGTCTTTCTCCGGATCAAAAAGCATGCCGACAAAGAGGTTTGAAACATCAAGCATTACTTTATTTGCCCGATAGAGCATCCATGTCAGTGGACCTGTCATATTTACTTAGTCTCCGTCTAACGCTTTAGGAACTTCTGTTGTTCTTTTAAATCTCTTGTATTGACAACAAACTTCCAAAAAAGGCAACTTATAGCTTCCAGGAAAGCCCAATTCATGCTTTATGCACAAACGTCGATCGACCTGCTGGCAGCCTCTCCCTAGACAGCCTGACCGATCTGATCTGAGTGAGCTGCATTGCATATCCGGGGAAGCTTAATCTGAAGCAATGGGTGGATGAGAAGGTTTGTACCATTTCTACCTAAAAGGTGAAGCAAGAAACAACAATAGTACAACAATGAGCATCAAAGAACCTCCACAAATTTTACGTGTGAAGCGTAGGAGAACAGAGGACCCATTGCAGGCCCTCGTTATGGAGACGAACCGTCGTAAGATAAAGAGACCACGGTACGTCTTCAGACTCAAACGCACGGAGAAGAAGGACATCCAAGATTCAACGGTGGTATTGACTGCCAGCACGGATCTAAAGAACGATAAACCTGTGTTCAACATTCCTTCTAAAAAGGCCGATGGCAAGACCGACGAGTCTCCAGTGTTAGGAGCCGGAGAAGGGCCATCGGGGTCGACAGCAACACCGGAAACAAAAATAGATGGTGCAATCAAGAAAACGGAGAAACAAACAAGCGAAGCACCAGTCGAGCTTAACCCTGAATTACTAGAAATGCTTAACGACTATTTGAAGAATAACGACGAGACGACAATCAACAATCCAGTGAAACCACCAAAAAGAAGACAATCGAGTATATCACAGGAGCTCAATGGGGGTGTACCGAAGTTCACTAAAGACGAGGTGCTCAAAGGACGTAATTCCGAGGCCATTGATGAGCGAGATAACGAAAATGAGGATGATGACGAGGATGACTACGTCTACGACGTCTATTATCGAGACAAGGCTGTTAGTGAACAGTGGGAGAACGAGAAGATCGGTTACATCAAGTTTGACGACGATGAGCTGGACATGATTGATGACAATGAGGATGACACAATGTTGAACACTGACGATGAAGACTCCAACGACGAGAATTTCTACCGGAACGACTATCCTGAGGACGAGGATGGTGGCTACGAGGACGAAAGTGAGCTCGAGTCGATGGGCCTCGAAGAACCTAGTGATGATCAGGACGATGAGTTCATGATTCTTAACGATAAAAGGCGGTTTAGCAGAAGCGATTTCATTCACAGCGAAGGATTGAAAAGAGTCACCAGTGACGAATACCGTCGGCTAACAGAGCAGATCGACGAAAAGCCGACATTGTGGGGACGCACAGAAGAGGGCGAGGACTACACCGATGACATAGAGATGGTTGACAATGACAACGACAATGACAATGAGAACGGAAACGACACCGATGGCGAAATTAACTTCCAACGCCAGACGTTCTTCCCTACTGATAAAGACGATCCGACAGCCATTCATCGTGATCGCATCTTCGGGAAACTTCAGCGGATGATAGAGGAACAACAGCGAGAATGATCGCCAGGATGGCCGCTATTATGAACTAAAAACATGTACTTTCTATAAATACTTGTGCTTTGTGTAACTCCTTCTCATGAGACCGGAACACCACGGAGCTTACATCAGCACCGTCACCTTTTTCTAAGTCTTTTTCCTTTTTTGGTGCGGGCGGAATCATGCTGCAAGTTGAAGGCTTGTGGCATTCAAATGAGCAGGGAGCTTCGCATGGTGATTGCATTTGGCTAAACCTAAAGAGCCATTGATTGAAAGAGGAGCCCAAGTGAAGTCAGATCATCAAAGGGATTTGTATACAGAGGAGAAAATGTCGTTGAGAGGAGTTGGAAAGGCACTGTATAGGACGCCTCACCAACTGTTTGGACAGAAAACTGCGGAAGATGCCATGTTCAAACAATGGGAACACGACATCAAGATGGCGTTGGCCGGCTTGGAGTATCTCAAGCTTGAGAATCAGAAATGGAAGAAGTTCTGGATCAGCGCCATCACAAATTTTATACAGGTGCTTGATATCTTCAGAGACTTGCATTGTGAGTTGGAGCATACGAGAAACACCGAAAAGGCCTCAGCCGATCGATCTATCGACAAGAACGAAGAGTTTACTAGCGTCACCATACACGAACTTGAGCAGGCAGGAAAATTGGCGTCATTGATCCTTGATAAAACAACAAGGTTAGCTGATGACTCGTCCGATTCCTTTGTTGAGAAATGCAATGAAATGATCCACACGTTGAAAGGTGCTGAAAAGCTGATTACTAAGCGGGATCACAAGAAGATCGACTACGACATGAAGTCGAACAAAGTTGACTCGACGCTCAAGGGGGCGATAAAGACTGATAAGGATAAAGCGAAGCTGGAAACCCAGCAGGCTAAGTTAACAGAATCAGAAGTCATTTACAAAGATTTGAACGATAAAATTAAGCTGATTGTACCTGAAATTTTGTCAAATTTTTCAGAATTTATAAGCAAGCTTACCTATAAACTCTACTTCTCAAATATGGATATCCTCAATTTTATCCAGAGAAACATAGAGAAATTCGACCGAATTCATGGTATTGCCTCCGATTCCAAATACCTCGTTTATGACGATATAATTTCTGATTTCAATAGTCTCTATTTGCAGGCCC
Organism: Pichia manshurica; assembly: GCA_005406165.1. Lineage (NCBI taxonomy): Eukaryota > Fungi > Ascomycota > Pichiomycetes > Pichiales > Pichiaceae > Pichia > Pichia manshurica. The sequence goes on from BJFO01000007.1 coordinate 2,280,523, forward strand.
AAAGCAAGCTTGAGAATTTGTCTCTCTTGAAAGAATTTAGGTCTTTCAGAAACAAAAATCTGGCAGAAAAAACAGTACAGGGGGTAAATACTGTTGCAGGAACTGTCGTCGACTCTACTGTCAATTTTACTTCCACAATATACACCAAGGCAGCCAAACCAAGCCAAAAGCTATCACTTTCATTGACTTCTATCAAGATAGACAACCCCATTCATCCTTACGACAAGCATGGAATGTTCACGACTGCATTGGATCCAATAGAGTTCATTAAAAGTGCTGACTATGTAGGCCAGCTTTCTGAGTCAGACTTGCAAACTATGTCTCCAAATTATGATGCCAAAGACAATTATACGGCTTACTCTGACGAAAAGTCAGAGGATGATAGCGACAATGGAAGCAAAACTTCCGAAGAATCAGTAATCAGCGAGGAGAAACTATCGGTTACTGGTACTGAATGGATGAAACCATTGAGAAACTCCACGCTGAATAAAATTAGTTCTTCTGCCGCCTCCTCTTCCCAGCCTGCCACTGGGGATGAAACATCCGAAAAGATGACGCTCAACTCATCGATAAATACTTCTCAACCAAGCACAGCAGCAGATGGCAAATATGTGGCAAACGCTCGTGTTCCGTCACTATCCTTGAGTTCCAAGACCGAGACTTATAAGTATGTTAATGTTACCATGGATAACATAACAAAAAGAATTTACTTGGTAGTATCAACTCCAGAAATAGATTCTGCTCCTGTCAATGTCTCAAGGGGTAAATTGAATTTACCAGATTTCGAACTTAGAGATTACTTTATGGCTAGAAGTAGCATAACTGCAAACGCTTTTGCCGCGTACTCCAACATATAAACTCAAAGTTTTTGCCTTCCTACGTACTTCTTAATTACTTTTATTACCTTTTTTAAAGTTGCTCTGTATAAAATGCGTTAATGACTCCATCTATCTTACGAAAAGTTCCCACCTTCCCACGACCACATCTTTAGTAAGTTTAAGAATTTTCATCAACGAGATTCTCACTTTTACTTGACTCTTTAAATCTTCCTTAATTTCCTGTCTGCTCAAAGTGAAAACCTGAGTGAAAATTTACCGAGAATTCACCGAAAATTTACTGAGCAGTCTAGTTAATGGTTTGGCTGCCACTAGGTGTGATGATATCACTCCCCACAGAGGCTCCCCTCTTGGCTTGCCTTCTGTTTGTACTATTCCTAGATTTGTCAGCTCTTGATGTGGAACGGCTTTGAGAGTTTGATTTCACTGAATTAGTATCTGTGCTGATGGCTTCAGTACCCTGCTGAATCCGTGGAGACATACTGCGCAGTCTCCTCTCTGTTGGTACGATATTCTTACGCTTTCTCCTGGTAGGCGCTTCTCCACCATTGGCAGCTTCTATTTGCGACGGAGAAATGGAAGATAACGTGCTTTCAAGAAGTTCCTTCGGCGAAGCCGATCTACTTCGTGTTCTTCTCTTGTTGGCTTTTATGTCACCGGTGAGATCAACGGAATCTATATTCCTTTTCACAGGCTTTAATGGAAAAGTCCCATCTTTTGGTTCGCAAGCATGAATCTCCTTCATGGTGCCAGATTCAACTGCTGCTGCGCCTGCGGCTATTGATGCAGGCGCTTGAATGCCATTTAATTTGCGGCTTGTCGTAAGAACTGGTTCCAGAGATTTTTTTTCAAAAATCGGACGCCGCATATCTTTTGTAACAGGCTCCATGCTTTTAAAATTTGTCAAAACCTCCGGCTTCGTGCTACTATCCCCGTCGTTTTTGCTTTTCAATTTCCTCGGAAGATCCGCATCTTTTTTTGATTCAGTAATCACTGATCTAGAAGGCCTGCCAACATGAGCCTTGCCTATCCTCAATGGACTTATATCAGATAGGTCCTTGCTCTTCTCAGATGTAACTAGGGTAGCAGTGTTGTGCTCCTTTAAAGGAATGTTATCATCGTCAATAGCGATAGCATTGTTCGGATCGATACCTATTCTTAAATCACGCACCTTTGTTGTAAGCCTCAAACTCATCTGGTCACCGAATTCAGCCGCCGTTTCCTCGGGTGTTTCACGACCAGTGTGCTTTGTTGAAGACCTATCTTCGTCAGAAGTATGCGATGCCTCAACCAAATCAGCAGTCAATTTACCTCCTCGTTTTATCGCCAGAGGTTTGGAGTTACCTGGTGCCAAATTATTGTCAGGATCCAGCTCCCCCTTTTCTGAGCGCAAATTGATCGGCGATAAAGGTGTGTTATATCTTGACGTATTGAGCTCGACATCAACCAAATCAATTAGCTTCTTCGAAGATGTTTTAGATTGTGAACTCGAAGCTGATACGGGCTGCGATTCTGGATGTAGTTCTCTGTCTATTTCTGCCCCAATATCGGTATGCTCATAATCACTTTCGAGTAGTTTAATAGGTGAGTCATCGATCTTTCCTTTGCAATGAGAATCCTGAGAAAGAATATCAGTACTCCTGGCACTCTCGTTATCAGGCGACCTAGTAGTTTGACTGACCGGTTTTGTCCTATTTCGTCGAGCCCGATATGTTCGAATATTTTTCCCAGAAAGCTGTTTGTCTTTAGAGTCATTTACATCCAACTCATTCTCAGATTCTGAGCTCAAATCTTGCTTCAAAGGTTTCAGTTTCATGGTTCGTTTTGAACGCCACATTTTTATCATAGAGCCGGATGAAACAGGCTTCTTTTTTAAAACTCCAGAATATTCGTTTTTTAAAGAGGAAGCATGCGAATCATTTTCATAATGTTGTTCTCGGGGAGCGCCATTTTCAGTAATAGAAGAAGCCTTCTTCTCTGTTGTTGGACTCGTCTTAATTTTGACAACAAACGCCTTTCTTTTTCTTCCCCTCTTTGACCCTGTTTTCGGAGATGCTGTTCCAGGCTTTCCATTCAATTGTTCATTTGATGGCAACACATGTGAGAGTTCCAGATCCGGTTTGAGTGGTTCTTTATCATTGGCGTGAACAATCACCAAATCGTCATCCTCGTCATCTCTGCCATCGCTAGTATCGCTTCCCTCATTATTTTCCTCACAAAGTTCACTAACTTTCTTGGAATTAGCACCGCTACTCTTTTTACCTTTATCATTACTCAGGTTGGTAACATTACCACTAATGTCACCTTTCTCTATTCTAGCGCTTGAATCATCTTGATGCTCTTTTGACTTTTGCAGATCTAGTAATCTTTTTTTCTTGGCAGTAATAACCCCAATCTTGGATGCATCTTCGCCGCTTGCAATAACTTGATCCTTTAGCAATTTCAATAAGAGTTCTCGTAAATCTTCTCGAAGAGTCAATCGTCTTTTAGAATCAAATATGAGCTCATTCTCCTTTCTGGTCTTGTAGTTATTTCTACGACCTCTTTGCCTTTTCAATACTACCTTGCTAAAGTTGATAGGATCAGTTAGCATTGCCTCAACATTGAAAACAAGATGTAGCCCACAATCATTGAAATTCTTCTGTTGAGGGACATAGCAGATGTGCTTAGCGATTTCATAACTTTTCACATCAAAGTTGTACTTTTCTGCCGCATAGCTTATAATAAAATTTTTCAAATAACCAACAGCTTTCTCGTGATTTCTTCTTAATGAATCCAATATGCAAATATGGGCCACTCCAACCAGCTTTCCTTCAAAATTATCCGTAGAGTTAGCATCGGCAAAAGTAGCACTCTTTTTAGCTTCGTCGTTGGTATCACTGACTAACTCGTCTATGAGAGAGCTTGATTCTGTGTTGGAACTCCCTAATGTAGATTGCTGAGTTGAACTGAAAGATTTATTCCATTCAAGCTGAGATTGTGTATCTTCAATTACACTTGATTGGGTGTCTTGGTAAGTGCTCTGAACTTCGGGGTTAGAATCGGGTATACAGTAATTGCTATCCTCAATAGCTTCTTCCTTGATCACATTTTTCATATTATTACGGGTTAAACCATTCTCAGACTTGAGCTCCTTCTCAGCAAGCAACCGCATGTGTTTTTTCTTGAGTAATTTTAGATCGGTAATAACAATAAAATACCAATGTAAGTCTTGCATGATTGGAATTATGACAAAATCTCGATCAAACAAGGTATCGTTCATCTTAAACCAGGATTTCACATTCTGATAATAGTCACCACTTTCGATCGGTCTCGATAAACTAGTGAAAAAAAATGAATTCAAAATTTCAATGTTGTTGGTTTTCGGTATCTTCTTTTCTCTTGCTTGTTTGAGGTAGTAGCTCAAAAAGAAATCAACTAATGTGTCGTTTATCCAATTGCCATTATATAAACATTTAAAATCATCATTGGTTATGGTAAAAGTCTTTTTATTATCGAATTTATACTTCAAATCCGGTTCTAGGATTAACTGGTCATCACTAGAAATATAGTCATTGATAACCGTTTCACCATTTTCATATAGCATTTGCTCATTGGCCTTTTCGTCTTCCAAATCTTCATTTTTATACCTTATCTGCGAGCCTGCTCTATGCGATCGTTCCTTCCTCTCCTTTCTATCTAAACTCGAAAAGTCTGTCTTCATGGATGATGCAGATGTAGATGCAGTAAATTTTCCTGAACCATAAAATTTTTCTGATTTCGTAGGCTCAAATGCAAGTAATTCAAAATATCGGATTAGTTCTCCGGAATCAAAATGTGAATAAAGGCAATCTTCGCCAATAAGAATTTTGATCTGCTTCAACTGTCGAAGATCTAGAGTTTTTCTGAACTGAAGTAAAACTTTTTCGAGAGGATACGACTTCCCTTTAATCCGTTGTGTGATTTCATTCCTTAATTCTAGCAGAACAGTTACCAGTCTTTTGCCCGAACTGGGTCTGGGAAGTTTCATGACTTTGATGCTGTGATATGGTATTTGTATGTTCAATGAGGGATCGTTACTTAAAATGTTCAGTTTCTTCGTCCGAAAAAAAACTTCCATGATTGGATCTGAAATAGATATTTCTTTGCTGTATGAAGTTATTCCTGTGACTTTAAGCAATTCAAAACTGATATATTGAGCCGATCTGTGGGTCCTATTGCTACTGCTACTGCTGGGCTTGGCTGTTTCTCCTTTTTCTTCTTCCATATTTCCTTTTTTCTGTTCCGTTGAAATAATCCTGACATTTACGTCAGCCCCTTCGTTGCCGTTATCACCATCTTGGATCAGTATCGGAGATTCAGGAGTAGTTGCTCTCGTGGTGCGTGTATCTCGTCTTGATTTTGCTATCTGGGATCCCAATTCAATGGGAATGGGTCGACTCAGTGGAGCACGCTTATTTCTGAACAAATTGAAAAACGTGTTAGTATTCTGGATCTTTTGGAAAGAAAAGGAAATGAATTTACTTACAGATTATCTCGTGGCGTAGGGCCAGAAGGCTTCAACGACCTCATGAACTTTGTCTCCAACCCCATGGCAAAACGGAAAATTTGAACTTTTAAACTGCCCCTATCTACAGTAACGCTTCCTTTTGCTTGTTGAAGCAATCTTAGCTATATCCTGTAAGAGATTAATCCTGCATTAGCTCTGAGCCCGACACTTCATCTTATATATCAGATATATCCGTCTCTTGCCCCATACGGGTCTACAGCTGACCACAGCTAGAGACGATCGACGCCCCCTATGAGGGCTTTCCTTGATCCTCCTCCTCTTTTTCCGTTTTCTTCTTCGGCGAGAGTCTGTGAAAAAGTCATGAATTTGATGAAGGAACTGGAGAGAGTGGCCCCGGCCAAGGTGGAGTTCCGCTGACTACTTCGGAAAAGGAGGAATCAAGCATACGCCGTCCCATTACTTGTACATATTGCACACGCTAGGACCTGATTCTTGAAAATTCAGTAAGGATTTGTGACTGAAACGAAGAGACAGAATAAAATATCAGAAAGAAGGGAAGCATTACTCCAATAACGGATTTTCCAAATTGTATATAGAATAGAAACAGAGATAATACGGACCTGCATATAAGTAACACAGCATAATACATCATGTACAGACAAATAACACTCAGGAATTCGTCGATGGTGCTGGGAAGCCGTTCCTTTAGCTCGGCACACACCATGCTTGCGCCAAAGTCCCCTATGCAAGTTTTCGTCGACACATTTAGGAAAGAGTGGAAGAAAAACTCAGAGTTGACCGATCAAATCAAGCAGTTGAAGAGCGCCACAGACGAACTAGGAGACTCTGAAGCTTTTAAAAGAGCCAAGGAAGCCTATGCCACAGCGCAAAAGGGTTCAGGTAAGTTGAGTCAGGGTGTTCAGAAGACCGCCAAGGTGGTTGGTGATGTTGCCCAAAAGGCGTGGGAATCTCCTGTTGGTCAAGTTGTGAAGAAGACTGCTGAAACCACTGCAGATGTTGTTGACAAAGTGGTTGAGCCTGTCACTAAGACGAAGGCGTACAAGGATGTCTCCGAGGTCTTCAACGAAGGTTCCTCCTCATATGGTCTTTACGAATCTAAGGAAGAAAGATTGAAGAGAAGAGAAAAAGAGTTGGCTAAGAAACCAAAACTTGTGAAGAAAAATGAAGAAGCAGGTAATGCCCTGGTTGCGACAGACATCAAACCAACTTCCAGTTTCAAAGAAACTCTGAAGATTGAGCCAAACTCAGCTATTGGCAAATTTTTCCTAATTTTGAGAGAAAAATGGGAAGAAGCAGAGAACCCATTGTTAGTTTTGATTAGAACCGTTTTCAACAAGATTGGTGGACTATTTGCCGAAACGGAAGCGGCAAGAGTTGTGAAACAATTCAGAGAATTAGATCCAAATTTTACCTCTATTGCGTTCCAAAAGCAGTTGAGAGAATATATCGTGCCTGAAGTCGTCGAAGCTTACATTCAAGGTGACGAAAAAGTTCTCAAAAACTGGTTGTCTGAGGCTCCCTTCAACATTTACGCTGCAAAGCAAAAACAGTTGAGGGATCAAGGCATTTTTTCGGATGGTAAAATTCTCGACATCAGAGGTGTTGACATTGTTACCTACAAGATGTTAGAGCCAAATAACATTCCAGTTATGGTAATTGGGGCTAGAGTCCAGGAGATTAACCTGTTCAGAAAGTTCAAGACTGGTGAATTAGTTGCAGGTAGTGATGAAGATATTTTGCTTTCGAGTTACGCTATGGTTGTCACCAGAGTGCCTGAAGAGATGGACAATCCAGAAACTGAAGGTTGGAAGGTGCTAGAGTTTGTTAGAGGTGGTTCTAGACAATTCACTTGATGTCCCCGAGGTATCTGTATCTCTCTTTATTTGTCTCGGTTATGCTCCTCTATATCCACACACTTTATCTGTTTTATAGTCTCTTTATCTAAATGAAAATATTATGAGAAAAAAAAATAATGATGTCAGCACTATCGCTTGAATAAAAAATTCTCCGTTTAGCTTCCTCCCCGTTAGTTGACACTGCTATAACGTTTTAAGCAGAAGGCAGGTACTTGAATTGACAAGGAGAGATGAATAATGAGAGATTACAAATGATCAAATCTGCGGTCCGGGCAGAAGAATCCCAAAAAAGACGATCTCGGGAGGATGAAGATTCGCAGGGTGGCCGGAGAAGCAAACATGAAAAGTACAGTCATGGACACCGCCGTCACCATCGCCATCATCATCACAGCTGTAGCCGAGATCAGAGCGAGCGATCACCAGAAGCTAATGAAAAAGCGCAGAATAAGAGGTTCCCGTCATTGGAACTTGAATTGCCTCCTTTGTCGTTTCCGGCCTTCAAGGATTATGAGATACAGGAAGCTCCCGATTTTGACACATCATGTGACGAACAAGAACCTGAAAATGACGTTAAGGTACGAGAAGAGTCAAGCAAGCCATATACAAGCCCAACGACTATAGACAGACTACGTGGTGAGGATGGAGGTATTGATTTAGGACTCAATCGGACAGATTGGGGTAGAATAGAGACGGAAAATGATTATCATGACAAGAAAAGACGGAAAATGATCAATTATGACATGCATGGAGGGCAATCAAGTACTTCAGGCACTACAGCAGTTGTGGAGGCAAGAAAAAACCTCTTGAATGAAAGTATTGACCAGATACCGTACACCTTTGGGGACCGGGGATCGACCTGGCGTATGATGAAACTGGGCAAGCTAGATTCTGGATATGGAAGAGGGCCTTCCAAGGCGAAGATTTTCGAGCAGTATGCAACACTTTGGGACTACGACCTCGCATGCATGGAAAGAGACGAGCTAGAGGCTCGAAAACATAAACCGAAGGATGAATGGATATATACTCCACCCACATCGTTCATGAAGAAAAGAAGGTCACATATGATGGCGAACCGCCAAGCGATGAGGGAAATCTTACAGGCGAAGGATGAGGAGGAAAAAATGAAAGAGTCTAGTATGGAAAATGGCGTCAATCAGGATAATGTGCTGTATATGAAAAAGCACGGTGACATTAAAATGTCGAAATCGAAAAAACTCAGGAATGAGTTAAAACTTGCGCATTTGACTGCTTTGGAACAATCCGAATCCGAGAATTATCTCACGGCAATATCGAGGGAACAAATAGAGTCACTGACCAACTCCCCGTAACAACCTACGTTTTATTTTTTATTTCTCCTGTTTTTTATTAGTTAACAAACGAAGAGGGAAAAACGAAGTTTATAATTTCAAGTGAAAAACGTAGATAAACTATATAGTATAGTATAATATAGTATAGTATAGCATAGTATAGTATAGTATAGTGTATAAAGGATAAAGTATATATCGATAAGAAAAGAATATACCCAAAGTATTTTTTTATTTAGAAACTGTTTATAAGAGAGAATAATGTAAGCCTTAAGGTCATGCTTTTCAATTTTTTTTTAGTATTTAAATGTCTAATTTACTACTCTTTTCGGATTCAGAGATTGCACAATCAATAAAAAGTCACCAACTGAGACTCTTTTATTTTATTTTTATCGTTAGTATATGTCATGTCATGCTGTTAAATGTGAATTTTGATTGTTTTTTATGAATTTTGTTTAGATTTTTCTTTCTTCAGCGGAGTAAGGACTCAAAACTATGAATCACTTCAAAGATTATTTCTTTGCAGCTGCAGGAGAAGCCTCAGTGGTGGAAGGAGAAGAGGAAGCAGAGTCGGTATGGTGGGTCTCTGGAGGAAGCTTGTCGTCATCCAAACTCAGTTTGTCCTTGACCAAGATCTTGTGGTCTTGTTCTTGGACGTTTTCGGATTGGATCAAGTGTTCTTGCTCCTTTAAGACCTTCAGCCTCTGTTCGACAGTGGCGTTGTCGATGTCGACCTGTAATTCCTGTTCATGGTAGACCTCAACAGGCAACGAGCTGAGAACAGCCTTCAGCGCTTCGTGAGTGGAAGGATAACTTTCCACATCACCGTATGTGTAAGCGTTGACAAAGATCATCACGGTGGAAGGGATGTGTTCATGAAGACGCATGTCCAACCACTCGTTCAAATACTGGCGCATCTGACCTGGGGTTGCGTTGTACATGCGGATACCACGGGAGGCACATGCTTGCTGGAGCTCAGGAATAGATAAGGCGTCGACACCATCTTCTTCAATCAATCTGTCGTCGGCCTTGATCTTCAGCATTCTGTGACGGATACGGTAACGCAAGATCTGGTCTGTTCCATATGGTCTGATGTTGATGTATTTCGCCAAGGCGATCAACATACCGCGGGGAGAGTTATCTAGAATCAAATCGTCCTTGAACATCTTTGCGACACGCATGAGCTGGTCTCTTTTGATCTCGGAAGACTTGGAGTTTCTCAACTTGAGCATAAAGTCCTTGAAGTCTGCAATCTGTTCATCCGACAGGGTCGAGGTGACGTTGACCATCTGCTTCGAGTTGGTCAAGACCTGTGCGACCTTGTATCTGGTGTTTCTCAACAGCGCCAGCTTCTTGTCCTTGTCGACCTGGGACTCGTAGGTGGAAGGCAAAAGGTTTGGGAAGAGCTTGAGGGCGACTGGGAGAAGCAACTCGGCGAAGGGGATGACGACAAACATGGCGAAGGGGAAGAGTCTCAACACGTCGGCAGTGGTTCTCTGCAACTGTCTGTACTCTCTTCTCGTGAGCTCGTATCCGGCGGTCATCTTGAGCAAAAGTCTCGAGGAGATCTTGATTTCCAGGCCGAGCAACTTGGTTCCGTCCCAGTAGTGTTTGGCCTCGTGCTTCACCTTTTCCCAGATGGTCATTTTCTTCGGGTTGATTTTCACAGGCACTGGGGCCGCCACCTCTGCTGGGTTCTTTGACTCCTTCGAGGGGCCGGACGAGTTCCAGCGGGCGGCGCCGCCGGCAGCGGAGACGACGAACGGGGTGAACAGCGTAGGCCTAGCCATGCTGCTGGGGCGTGCTGCGGCCCCCTTCAGGGCCGCATTGGCCACGGACACGGCCAGGGTCTTGGAGTACCTTGAGAAATACATGTTGTTTCTTTTTCGATGATAGTGATGATAATGTTGGTCTTTTCAGCTCTGGCGACGACTCGGTTATATCATATAAGAAAGGACGGAGCGAAGCGTGTTCTTGCGATGCGTGCTGTGGAGAGGCAAAGATGCCGGATCGATGTCGATGTAGACGTAGACGTAGACGTGGACGTGGACGTGTGCAGATGGGATCGGCACAGGGGTGGTGGAAAAAAAAAACGGCGACAGCGATAAAGCCTCAAGAGGATGGGTGTACTGTCAGAAAGAGGAGACCGGGAGTGTGTGTGTACTGCCGGAGTTCCTGCTGCTGTAGCTGACGACCCAGCAAATACAGAGAAGACCGTCTGTGCACAACAGAGCAGAAGAAGCCCTCTCGAGGAGTGCAGCAGGGACCCGCAAATGTCACCAGCAGAGCACGGGCATCGCCCGCATTTGCCAGCGACGCTGGTTTGTTGGCGTTGGCGTTGGCGTTGGCGACTGTGCAGCCCCTCAGCGCGTGCTGGAGAGAGAGAGCTCGACGGTGCACGGCGACGGTGTACGGCGACGGAGGAGACGGAGACGGGGCCGGGGGCGTGGACGGGGGGGTATGCCACTGCTGCAGCATGCTATTTATAGCTGCGTTGGTGTCGTCGTCCGCAGCCTCTTGTTCGTACGTCCTGTCAGACTCCCCTGCTGTGCTGCTGTGCTGGCGTCCGGCTCTGCGCCGCCACTGTGTGCCCCATGGAGAGACCGGACCGCAGGGGACCTGCCAAACTCCGGCTCCGCAGACGGCTGACGTAAGCAGCCCGTTGTTCCTCTCCCGTCTCCGCGGATTGCGTTCTGGGCTTCTCCCATTTGCGGTCGCACCGGAGCGATCTCCGTTGTCGGGATTAAGTGGAGGGCGTCGACCGACGCAGGCAGGGGAGGCAGAGAGAAGGGGAAGATTACGCTTACATAAGCGGGCGCGACGGTCGACGGGGCGAGATTGAAGTTTTTGGGAAAATGGGAAAAGTCCAGACAGAGACGGGGGTGGAACACCCAGACGAGGACGGAAAGAAAGAAAGAAAGAAAGAAAGAGAGAAAAAAAAAACGGAAATGTTTCTATCTTCAGCACTTTTTTTCTCATGTAGCCCGTCAGAATCTGCACAGGGTGCCGCTTTCTTGCCCTTTTGCGTCCGTTTTTTCTCCACCCGTCTTCAGCAAGCACACCTGTTTCCATCGCAGGCCCGTCCAGCATCTCCCCAGCTCCCCCGTGCACTCCCCCCTCCCAAGAAGCATTAGACAATGGCCAAGAGACAGAGGCGTCGCGATGATGTCGATGGTGCCAACGGTGCCACCGCCGACACTGGAGCCAGCACCGACGCAGGCCCGACAGCAGGCGCCACAGCCGCCGTGGAACAGACAAACGGAAATGGCAAGACCGCCAGCAACGGAAAACTGTCGGAAATTCCAGACGAAGAGGAAGAGCAAGAAGAAGACGACGACGACGACGACGACGACGAAGATGCAGACGAACCGCAGAGACAGCAGCAGGAAAAACCACAGGTGAGGAGCTCAAAGAGACAGAAGCTCACGTCGCACGACCTCCAGGTCGCCAGAGAAACGGCAGAGCTCTTCAAATCAAACATCTTCAAGCTCGAGATCGACGAGTTGATCAAGGAACTCAAGCTCAAGGACTCGCACTGCCTGCTGATCGAAAAGGTCCTCCACAAGCTCCACAACATCATCCAGCTCGTCCCCGACTCCGAGCCGCTGGCGTTCGACGACGCAGTCGCCTACTTCGGCTCCTCCAACGTTTCGATACCCTTCCCGGACCCCAAACCCAGCTCCCTCAACTACAACTTGCAATATACCGCCCCGGACGACGTGTCGCTAATCGGATCCTTTGGTCTGAAAACCGCCGTCCAGCAGAAAAACGGCATGTCCGTCGACGTCTGTCTCACCATGCAGAAATCTCTTGTCCAGCCTAAGGACTACCTCAACTATAGAATCCTCTACAAACAGGCATTCTACTTGGCCTACCTCACTCACCATCTTTCCATCTTGGCTCCGCAACACAACCTCCCAATCAAGTTCAAATACGACTACCATAACGGAAACAAGCTGTGTCCTTCTCTTGTCATCTCAAGCGACCCCGACTCGTCGTCAAGCAAGAAGGACTTGCTCTTCAACAAGACAAACTTTTCTATAAGAATATTGGTGGGCCTCCCCTTCGGCACTTTCGAAAGCAAGAAACTTTTGCCCGACAGAAACTGCATCAGAATCCAAAACTCCTCCATCAGCTCTATAGACGAATTACCCCCAACTCCTCTCTACAACGCGTCGATCTTATCCTCGACCACTTACTCCTACTACTTGAGATATTTATACACAACGAAAAAATCAACGGAGAGCTTCAAAGATGCTGCGGCATTGGGTAAGTTGTGGTTGTCTCAACGTGGGTTCTCCTCAAACATAAACGAAGGTGGGTTTGGCCATTTCGAATTTGACATCCTAATGGCTGCCTTGCTGCAAGGTGGCGGTACATCCTCAAACAAGATTCTACTTCACGGTTACTCTTCCTATCAACTGTTCAAGGGTACTATTCGTTATATTGCAACACAAGATATCTGCGATGACGGCTACTTATCTTTTAGCTCCTTGATTGACGAAAACAAATCCGTCTACAAAAAATCAGGCTTTAACATTCCAACGATTTTTGATAAAAACACAAAAATAAACCTTCTTTGGAAAATGTCCAAATCCTCATACTCGATCTTGAAAAAATATGCAATCGAAACCATGGATTTACTAAACGACGTTGTGAAAGATCGTTTTAATCAAATTTTCCTAATAAACAATACAAACTCTTACTTAAAATACGATTCAGTCGTTTCCTTGCCATACTCCAAGCTAATAGAATTAAATGAAGACAAATTTGGGTCTTTAGAAAAAATCTCATTTGTCACACTAGAAAATTATCTCTGTAATAAAATCTACAAAATCTTACTCCAAGCTTTGGATGATAGAGTCTTCCAAATCGATGTTCATCTTTCCCGGAATACTCAGCCATGGTCTATTCATAAGAGGAAGCCTTCAACTAATTCAAATAATTCACTTCATTTGATTATCGGGTTATTTTTGAACCCTAGCGAATCGGATAAACGTGTCACAAAGGGTCCTTTGCATACTGAGAAAGAATTAGGTGAGAAGTTTGTTTCGTTTTGGGGTGATAAGGCTCAGGTTAGGAGATATAAAGATACTACTGTTCAATGGAGTTGTCTTTGGGATGTTTCACCAACAGATTCGGTAGTCTTGACAATTGTTAAATATGTATTGGACAGGCATTTGTCAAACTCTGCAAACGAATCACATGTGCTATCCAATGATATAATTGTCAACTCTTCCAAATTCACTTCGTTGCTACCTTCTCCGTTAGTCCCACATTCCTCCAACTCTCAACCCCTCATCTTGCCCCAGCATTTCATTTCACTGAAAGCTTCCTTTGATGAGCTGGTGAAGGATTTAATGAGTTTAGACCTAACTCTAAGGGTTAGGAGTGTTTTGCCAACATCTCCTTCTTTGAGGAACACTTCACTTCTCCTTCCTGTTCCGTTTGCAACAGGCAATCCCGATTTCTATAACGAATGTGTGCTTCAATTCGAATCATCATCTCGCTGGCCAGACGAGATTAATGCCTTGGAGGACACCAAAACTGCGTTTTTATTGAAAGTGTGCAATGAGCTTTTGGAAAAATATAGTGATGATTATCTTGATGCCTACATTGTTAAGGATAAGACTTCAATTCCATACAATCCTAATATTTCAGTGTTAAAAGTGCTCAAGAGAGATGGTTACGGATTTTCAATCAGAGTGATTACCGAAAATGATGAGTTCCTTTATTTGCGTGCTATTCAATCCGCCTCCAAAGCCACTAGCGGTCCTTCTCAGCTTTCTTCTGTGGAATTATCTTACATTCGATTCATGCAAAAATACATCAATGCAGTCAAACATCATCGTAGCATTTCAATTTTGGCAACACATTTCCCATACTATTCTGCAACTGTACGTCTGTTCAAATTATGGTTGGATTCTCAAATGATTTTGAATCATATACCTGAAGAAGTTGTTGAATTGATTGTTTTACAATCATTTGTAGACCCTGCTCCATACGGCATTCCTGGTAGCGTGATGGCCGGATTCTTGAGGGTCCTTTCCTTTTTGTCAACATGGAACTGGAGAGAAGAACCATTGATTCTCGATTTATCCAGAGAGTTTAACAGCAACTACGAAACTAATCCAAATAAGGAAAGTTACGTTGATAAAATCAGTGACCGTCTAGATCTCACCACTTTTCAAACTATTAATCAATCTTTTGTTAAATTGAGAGAAAGTGATCCACAAGGTGTTAAAGTTCCTTACTTTATTGGTACTAAGGAAGATATTTCTGGTAAAGTTTGGACTCGTGGTATTTCTTTGGTCATTGCTTCACGTTTGACATCATTATCAAGAGTGGTCTTGGATGTACTTTCCAAAAATGATCAAAACGGTGTTGAAATAAGTGATAATTTCATCAAGTTAATTTTCTCAGCAGCGTTGAAAGATTACGATGTTGTTATCAAACTGGATTCCTCCAAGTTAAATCTCAAAAAATTACGTCGTCTTTCTGGTGTGTTACCTACGAATATCAAGTTCAAAAACCTCGTTGAGCCACTTACGAAATATGAAGGGCCTGATAAATCCTCCGATCCGGTTTTGAACTACTACAAAGACTTAATCTCAAGATATGGCGAGGTTGTTGTCTGGAGTGTTCGCAAGTTCGGTGGATTAGTCGACTCTACAAGCGATCGTGTAATCACCGGATTGATTGTTCCTGGGAACCAATCTAGAAAATTTAGAGTTGGTATTGGTTATCCAGTCCAACCTATTGACGGTGATGGCAAAGATCTTGTGAAGTTGGACGTGGAGGATGTTTTGAAAAACTGTGCAGTATTGGGCGCTGAAATGATCAATTCCGTTGAACAAAAAAAATAACGGTTTTCTTCACTGAATATAAACTTAGATAATCATATTTAATAATTAATATGTACTTTTTAGCTGTTTTCTAATAATAACTGTTTATAATTTTTATCACATCTATCCGTAGAGATGAATAATTTTCGTAATCTTTTTTTGACATAATCATCATACTGCGCGTAACGATGTTAAAAATACTATTTTGAGTTTCGGTTCACGGAGACATCGTTGTCAAACCAAAACCCCGTTCAAAAAGGTTATAATTGTTAAATATAAACTTTCATAGTGAGTTAACTTTTAAATACCAAATGCAAGATATGCTTGTAAAGCCGGGCATTCAAGAGTTGTTGAAATACAATGATATGTTACTCTATCAGCAACAAGTGAAGGTATTGTCAGGGGAATTCAGTAATGACCTTTCACTCATACTATATGTACTGTACTATATTCTATTCATTTATGATGAGTCAGTGCTGTGCCTTTTCATACGGTGCCTTATGCAACTTGTATTGTCATATGTGATGACGACATCATCAAACGGGGCCGAGGTGGCTATTCCAGGCCTCAGCCGGCACAGTGCCTTCAATAGACTTCCGGGGGCTTCCAGAACGACTTCAAACACGAACACGAACACGAGCACGAATTCAAATGAAAATGAACCTGAAAGATTTAATAATACCAATGTGGAGACCACTCTGGGAACAACTGAATCCTCTCATGACGACTTTGAGGACATTGAAACTCTATTTTCAAGATGGACCGTTGAGGATAGGGTAAAATTTGTACAGAAAATATTGTTGTGTCTGGCAGTTGGATGGGGCTCGATGATTCTATACCAGCTTGTGTTTTGTTTAAATGATGTTTTCAGTGGAATATGCTACACTACATTTGGGTCACTCAGCAGAAGCATAAGGGAGAGCGCTTATTCAGATAGGCACTATACAGATGCCGATCTGTGGTCTGCGGAGAAAGCATTCACGCCAGGGCCTTTACTCCTGAACATGATCGGAGAGACTAGATTAAGGTCTAGATTTGTGAAGTTCGTAACTATCATATTGCTTGATTTTTTCATTATTACCATACAATTAATTGAGATTTTGCTAAACTACATTGTGGGCTTTGGGATTGTGGAGAGAATATCGGAGAATACTGATGGCTATAGCAATTCACAAACAGGTAACAGAGAATATGACGGACGTCAAGGGAGAACCACGATTTTAAAGTTAAATCCGTTTGAGGCATTTGGTAAGCTATGAATTATCTTTTTAAGCTGTTTTTAGTAAATCCATGTACACAAATATGCATATAATCGTTATCGCTCAAACGAAAAATCAAAAGCTCTATTTCTGCTTTTCTTTCATTATTTAAATTACAAACTGTATCATAGTTTATACGCTTACCCTAAAATCAATTAAGATTACCGATTGGACAGTTTCTCAAGTATTCAGCTTTATTTCTAAGAATTCTGACAGACTTGAAAAAGATTTCTTCTGGCGGCATAGCACCAGTGCTTTCGACATTGAAGATAAAATGATCTCTTTTCCTACCTAACTTGACTTTACCGTTGAATTGCTCGTGTCTTAGCACTTCTCTGGAGACTGTATCTTTTCTTGCATCTTTCACGTATGCTTCACCCTTTTCCTTTATATCGATAACGCCCGATGGGAAACATTTTTGAAACTCAAGAGCTTCTTTACCTACAATTGGCTGCTTAATATCAATAACAGGAAGGAGTCTGTAAGAAGCAGTGGAAACTGGAGAGAATTTTGCGTGATCGGAGCCTATACCCAAGACACAATGAACTCTTAAGGAAATTTCTTGTCCTGGTCTTAATTTTGCCAATAGAATATTAGGATCACATGGTACCACTGGGTTATTTGCAAAAAGTTCAACCTGGCGGCCTTGTGGTTCGAATTTCAGGTGCTTCGCATATACTTTGTGGTTTCTGTAAAGGTTATCTGGATCGGTTGAATCTGGCGAAGCGTTCGGATTTTTCGTGCAAACAACATCAAGCGATAAAACAATTGTGTTGTCATCTGTGAACTTATCTTTTTCCTCTGCTTCACTGTTGATCCAGGTCAGTTGATCAGGATCAACTTTCAATGGAACCAAACCGATTCTATGTGCTAGCACTTCATCTTGAATGACTGATGTGTTGTTGAAGATGTAGACATATTCAGCAGCCACGGATGGGACTTCTGCAATCATAATTCTACGAAAAGCATTTGCGATAGATGTATCAATACCAATAAGATCGAAATTGGCAGTTCTTTCAGATATGTATGATATGTATAACTTGAATGATTTTTTAAACTTTTCAAAATCCCAGTCAGCTCCTGCAGAATCTGCAGAATAGCCTGGAAAATCGGTGGAAGTGGTGTTTGTCACCCTATCATGTTCTATTCCAACAATATTAGACATATCTTTTGTGCTTGACAGTAATTCCTATTGATACGTTTCCATTTTCTTTCTTACATGTTTTCTATGACATGAATTTGTAAACGGAAAAAAAATTTCAGAAATTTTAGAGAGGATCTAAAAAAAAAAAACTAAATGCGAAAATATGAAAAAGAAGAGAAAAAGAACAATCAGGCGTCTGTCGACGCAACACTGTGGAGCATGCCTCGTCCTGTTCTCACTTAATCGAACAGCACCTATTTGGGAAACGCCAGTTAGAGATAGAACTTAGAACATTAGAGAAGGCCGGTTAAGCCTTTTTGGGACTCTACTTCGAAAGTAGGACATTAAACTAGTCACAATTACCCTTGTGTGTCTGAAAAAAATATACTATGTCCTCGAATACAGGTATGAGTGGAACTCCGCTTGTTCCACTGTCAATCACTCCATCAATTAACGACGCTGGTGATTTGGACTCCAGCAAAGCCAAACGCCACAGCACCCAAGAGCAACTAAAAAATTCACCTTCATCTGTTCCTCCTCTACCATCAAGAGTGCCAACTCGGAACATCAGCGCTCAATTGAGAAATTCTCGTACAGCATCATTAATTATACCTGTTATGGCCTCTTCACCTAGCAATGACGAGAAGGAGGACGAAGAAAAGGATGATATCGTAGATCTAGATGTCAGTATTGACGATAGCAGAAGGGATGAGACCCTACCAGATTCTCCTGCATTACCGACACGTCCTCCACGCACGCCAACAAGACCGTCGAGTGAATTTCAGCCTGCTGCTCTAGAAACATACGGAATGGATCGGATAAAAGGTTCAGAATTTTCTCCAATTACTGAAAGAAGGTCAAGAAGAAGTTTTGCTTCTTTCAACCACAGTGATTCCGAAAATGTCGAAGAGGAGCCTTTTTCTGTGATGAAAGAGAAGTATTTGATCCAAAGTCGGAAGTACCAAGTGGATTATGTGATAAATCTACTAACTAAGTCAAATTTAACAGTTGCCAATAACGTGTATTTTGAAAAATTGCACAGTTCTAATGATTATATTGAAGTGTTAAGTGAAATTCGGACAGGAAGTTTTGACACGGGAAATCTTCCGATTTTATATTCACTTCTTCTTAATTCTTTAAAGCTAAGGGAAGATTTATTTCACATTAAACATGATTCCTTTGATGATGCTACAAACGCGAAATTTGATGCTATTATTGATGGCTTGTCTCCTCTATTACGATCCACGGAGCAGCAGAAATTACAGTTTAAAAATGACCTAATAAGAGTATATTCACTTTTCACTATAACCAGCAAAGTTTTTTCTGACGACCCACAAGACACTAAAGTATCCAATAGCGTTGATCCTAACGCACTTGTGGCAGCATTTGTCTACAGATGTGCATCACATAACATTCTTCCACAAGCTGTGATTGTGGCACTTTTGATTGATGAATTCGTGGTGAAATCAAACGAGGGATCCCGAGAGTTTCATTTTCTCTTATTACGTTCTATCGAGGCAGTGGATGAAGAACAGCTTTTAAAACAATCAGAGAAATCCAATCCTGTAGCATATATTATGAAATTGATAAATTCAAACAAATTTTGGTGTGACCTAGTTTTACTCTTGTTCAATAATGATATTTCTACGCCTAATCATCCTTTAGGGTTAACCAATGTCTTGCACCGGTTTATCATCTATGGGGTGAATTCATTAGTGGATGTGATAGTGGATTTAAGATATGAATTGGGTATTTTCCAGTCTAAAGGTGAGTCGATTAATCTATCTGTCAAAAAAAATAACTCTGATTTGGTACGCTTCCACAGAGAGTTTTTAATTTTGAACGATTCGGCTGTATCACAACTGGTCAGCTACTCACTTGAACATCTTTCTGCAAAGAACCAAGAGTTAGAATCAACTTTGGTAGAGAGGCAGAAGGCTTATAATGAACTTTTACACAATTACAAACAATTGAACGAAGAGAAAATATCTGTGGCTGGGCAGATAGAGAAAGCAAACAGTGAAAATGCCGCTTTAGCTGCAGAAAGACGTTCACTTAATGCCCAGGTGGAGGAAGCCTTGGGTCGATTCGACGTGATCAAACAAACCATGGAAAAGAATAAGCGGGTGCAAGAACTCAACGACAGTATGTCCAAAGAAATTGAACGTCTCACCAAGGAAAATCAGAGACTACGTAAGTAATGTCATTTTTTTGATCTCTTCTAGGTCAGATTATATATTTCTTAAACGTTTTTAATGTAGTAAACACAACAACTTATGAACACATCAGTTCGGACCAGCAAAGCCATGAAAACGTCGGTCGGCGCGCAACACGAAATAGAAGCCACGTTTTACAGTCTTCATGTTTTTCTCGACTTAACATTCGGAAGTAACTGCGGTTATAATAGCTTTTAATAAAATGGAAATGTAGGAATATTGAACTGTTATCTGGAAAACCTCAATTCACAAAATGAGTTCCAATTTTAGCAATGCGCTTTACTTTTTCACTGTGCTAATTTCGACATTCTTGTTACCATGCGAGGCCATCAAAATCGGAAAAGGATTAGTTAGAATAGACGACCAAAACTTCCCTCTATTTGCAACAAATACGCCACTTAACTTAACCGACACAAAGCTTTCAATTGGTTTCACATTAATTGATGAAGCTAATGATTCTGATAACAGCGCCTATCTTACTCCAGAGCAGGTGGTGGTCACACTTTCCACAGATAAAATTGATTCTGAGTTGTACCTCTACCCTATCTTAGTTGAAAAAAAAGTTTACGAAGCTGATATCCCAGTTGCAAAAATTTCCAAGCTCTTACTATCTCAAGAGAACATTGTTATCACAGTTATAACAGGAGACTCGCAAGATTCTTCCTTAAACGCGATTTTAAAAGCAGGCACTTTAAACCCATCACCTAAATTAAGAGCTCAAAAATCAGTTGATTTTCCAGTAAGATTCGGTCTCAAGAATGAAATTCATCATATCTTTAGGCAAGATCCTAAAAATTTACCAGGGTTCATTTCTACCAACTTTGTGTTTTTGTTATTATTAGCATTATTAGTTTTATTCCTTGCTTGGAACTATTTTGACGCTGCAAACATCGTAAATAGTGGAAAATTCAACCCAGTGGTTTTTATCTTCCTAGGGTCCATCTTAGCATTTGAATATTATTTCTTTGACTACTACTGCGGTGCTTCAATCTTCAAGTCGCTCAAGAGATTTTCCATTACGGGTATTTTTGCGCTTTATTTTGGTTCTAAAGCTCTCAAAGACATGTACAAGCTTAGATTAAAAAATCTTCGTTGATTTTTTTGTTCATAAATATACACATATATATTCCCATGTATCTATAAGCCGGAAGATATATCTCGGTGCGGTATAGTTTTTTTTTTTTGAAAAATGAAGAGAACTTAATTCTAGCATTCACTAAATGTATTTGCCAACCATCTATAATATTCTCCTTTGAATCCCATCAGCTTCGGTAAATACATCCCAATAATGATTTTGCCCCCAATTAAACCCATTGGCATTACACTATACGTCCGGCTGTCCACAGAGTCGCTCAAATTATCACCAGTAACCCAAACGTGGCCGTCAGGGACAATGATGAATTGATCGTATGGACTTCGATCGTATCCTGACTTGCTCATTTTTATTTCCTTAAACCTCGATTTGAACTCGGGACTATTTTGGTACCCACTATTTTCGTCACGTTCTAGATCATCGGCGTATTCTTCTCTCAATGTTTCGATGCTTTTTCGACTTGGATCAATGAGAACAACATCACCAGGCATGCCTGTGACTCTTTTACAAACCCAACTATCTGGTTGAGTTGGTTTGCGGGCCACTATTATGTCACCCATTTCAATTCCATTTCCATTCTTAAATCGTTTGTCCACAACACAAAAATCTCCATGCGCCTGAACTGTGGGTAGCATACTGGCTCCTTCTGTCTGTGAAATTTCAAAGCATGTCGATGTGAATAAATGGAGTCCCGCTATCGTTCGCAAGGATAGCGATGCAATCCGCTTAGCATCTCTGAATATTGTGTTCATCGGATAGATTAATTTTAATCCCAGTACTCCAGCCTGTTGTTAACTAACTACAATCATTATCATCTATAAGGGTGGTGCTTAACTTTGAATTCCGTCCAACCTTAACCATGCGATACGATCCTCTATTTCTGAGATTTCCGCGAGGTTTACTATTGAAAGAATTTTTGTAGGGGAGAAAAAACATAAATCATTAAGGAATAGATATGTTATATATCAAGATATAAAAGTCGTAAAATTATGCTAGGGGTAAGAAAAATATAACATTATGACAAGAAAAATTGGAAGAAAAATTAAATAAAATTTGCAGGGAAAAGTATGAAAAATGTGAATAATTGACCTTTTTCCCTCTTCTGCTTTGGTCAGTCAAAACAAGAAGTAAAATGGAGAAAATGTCACTATTATAAGTTCAATCTATTTAAGATCTCACTAGCTAATGATTTGTACAACCAAGTGTTACCACTAACTTTCTTGAACTGAATACCGTACAAACCAACCAATGGAACTTTAACAATATGAATTTCAAATTTAAGTGGAGTTTTAGAACTCTTTTCTTTACTTTTTGCTTCTGCATCATTACCGTATCCAGCACTAATGCTTGGTGATCTAGCACCTTGGTTTTGTTGCTCCACTCTACTGGAGACCAACATATCACTGGCATCGTTAGTTTCATCCAGAGTCAATGATTCAGAACTTTCGTCAATACTTCTGGCGGTCATGTTTGCCGCAGCAGGAGTAGTTGGAATATTGTACTCCGTGGCCGGTAACATATTAGTGGTAGAAACTGTAAGCTTTTCACCCTTTTTAGAGCCCAACAAACCATTGCCCAAGGAGAATTTTCTTCTGTGAGCATTCTTTGAAGGTGTTGCCAGAACAGAACTGTAATTTGATGTTTTTTCAGACATATCCGGGGTATTGGTAACATCAGTAATTTTCGACTTAGATGTCTGCGAAGATGTCTCACTCAATGTAGGCGTTTTCAATCCATCAACCGTATCTATATAGTTATCGTCAACGTGATCATCAATTTTATTGCTAGTTTGGACAGATCTTGTAGGTGATTTGAGAGGACTACTCATCGCACTAGAAAGTCTCTTTTTCGGAGTATCAACGATTGATGGATAATGGACGCAAATAAAGCCACCCTTAACTTCAACAAAATGCACGCCCAATTGTGGTAGAACAGTTATTATATCATATCTGATAATAGGCAAAGGTTTGGTAGAAGTAGTCTGAACAGAGAAAAAACCTTTGAGGAATAAAGTTTTTGGGAATTCGATAGACGGCATGCTGTTTGGTGGAGCTTTTTCGTATTCTTCAATAATTTGCTTCTCTGTTAATTTCTTCTTTGGCTTGACAGATTCGTCCGAGAATGTTATGCTATCCATTTCATCATCAAAGAAACCATCGTAATCTGTACCATTCGGATTGAATTGAGGTAAAGGTGGAGCATTTTGATCAACAGTGTAGGTACCAGATTTGTTAAAATTGAGCGAATGCTTTCTGGTATGACCAACAGAGTTTGCTCTCGCAGAAGGATGGTACTTACGCATCGAGTTAGAAGGCTCTTGACGAATTGGTTGCGAATTGTCAGCATTGAAAATAGTTGCAGTGTAAGCAGAAGTTGCACGTTGATGTTGCGCCATTCTTCTTCTCGAGGTGTTTGATAATGGTGGAACCTGTGTTTGCTGCTTCTCTTTAGATGTGACTTTAACACTTCCAATCCTCCGGACATCATCCTTAGATCTATCCCTAAGAACCTCATCTGGTCTTTGCTTCTTTGTACTCAACTTTCTCAAAATAGAGTTAACGCCGGTGTCTTCCAATGGTGATTGCTGTTGTTGAGGAGGAGGTGTAAATTGTTGCTGTACAATATTTAATGGCTCTAATGAAGGTTTACCAGAATTGTTGAACGAGTGTGGAGATACTTCGGTATGTGGTGAAGTGTGAGCAGCTTGAGGAAATGGTAAAGTATAGGCGGCAGTTGGTACTTGGGTTGACCCTGTTTCTTGTTGTTGTTGTTGCTGAGATTGTGCTTGGTTAAAAGTGTTTGCTTCTGGCTCAGGTTGTGCTTGTGATTGTGGAGGGGCTTGTTGAAAACTACTATAACGTTTATTTTGATATTCCTGAGGTATCGGTTGAGTGACGATTCTCTTTTGAGGTTCATGAGCCATATTTGGATGTGGAGATGTGACATTAAAGACAGGGTTTTGCTGAAGTTGTGGAGTAGTGAATTGTTGCTTACCGCCACTAAGGTTAGCAGTATCTTGCTGTTGTTGACTAGCATTTGGATTGTTGTTTTTGTATCTTTTTCTCTCGACCATTTCATGGACCAAGTGGTATATTGAAATTAATGGATGGAAACCTTTCGTTGGGTCCAGCAAATTAGGATCGAATTTCTCAGAGGAATTTTTCAAAACCCAATTATTAACACATTTGATATAATAACTTGATGTCAGTATCTCTGTTAAATCATTCGTGACCTGTTCTTCACTGACACCAAGATTTAAATTAACGATTTCTTGAATAATTTCAGAATTTAGAGGTAGTTGAACTGGAGTCCTGAATGGAATATAGTTTGATGCAATTCCGTTATACCCTTTAATCATCCACTTATGGGAAATGACTTCATGAATATTAGCCCTTTTGGATACGTCAACAACCAACATCTTTTTCAAAAGATCCACGCATTCTACAGACAAATGATCTGGATAATCTATATGACCTTTTTTAATTTTTTCGTGCAAGTTGCTTACACTTTTATCATCGAATGGCACCCTTCCACAAACCAAAACAAACAAAACGACACCAAATGACCAAATATCCACTTCTGGACCTCTATAAGGATGTGCAGATAATAATTCTGGTGCGGCAAAATATAGGGAACCACAGTATGTTTTCAACAAATGATCATGAGAGTAAAGGTTGGACAACCCGAAATCGATGATTTTTATTTCACCGGCATTATTAATCATTATATTTTCAATTTTCAAGTCTCTATGAACTATATTGTTTGAGTGACAATAATCCAAGGCAGATGCAATACCTCGACAGAATTTTCTAGCTTGTGATTCCTTCAGTGAGCCATGCGCAACAATGTAATCCAACATTTGACCACCTGAAACATATTCAAATAACATATAATAATGGTTTGACATAGCGTACATTTCATACAATCTACAAATGAAAGGATGATAGAGAATTTTCCCCAATGCAGCTTCTCTGATTGTTCTTTTATCTCTTGCCACTTCTTTTTCATATTCTTTTTTCCTCTGTGCCAGTTCGTGAGGATCACTTGTGGGTGGATCATTTAGATGTTGTCTTTGCCAAACTTTGGCTGCTCTAGTGACGACCTTGATTGCGCAAATTTCATGAGTTATTCTATGTCTAGCCAATTTCACCTTTCCCATTGAACCTGCACCGATAGTTTTGGTGAATTCCCAGTCGCCAATTGCCTTTCTATGGAACTGCTGTTGCTGCTGTTGTTGTTGTTGCTGATGGCTTGGATCATTAGAATGCTGCTGGGACTGCTGTTGCTGTTGTGGAGGCGCCTGTTGTTGAGGTGCAGCAGGGTTTGGAGAGATGCTTGCAGGACGTGTTATTCGATGGGGAGTGGACTGATGCTGATGCCTTTGAACTGAGTTTGCATTGGACTGGTTTGACTGGTTTGAAGTTCTACTTGATATCCTCTGTGGAGACGCTGCAGGATTGAAGTCGACACCCGGGAGCAAGCCACCGGGCGGCGCAACTCGGGCAGCTTGGGACTGACTGCTCATGGAATTCTGGGTGTGAGCAGAGGATTGTCGTTGATGGACGCTGGAAGACAATCGCTTGGACGGTGTTCTTGGGGCAACCGGCACGTAGTCCGGGTTGATTGTGTACTCGTCGGACAGGTTTGTCGAGTTTGAGGTGTTTCTCAGCATCCTAGGGGTGGCGGGCGCAGCATTGGAAGTATGGTGTCTAATTTTGGGGATGTTCAATTGCGAATGCTGGGAATGCGATTCATAGCTGGAGCCGTTGTTATTGAAGGACATCGTGGTGTGTTTTTCTATGCTGTCCAGGGTTTGTGCTTGTGTCGGGCTGGTCTGACTGCCTGCTGTTCTCTTTCTTCGTCGGGTCTGTGCGCAAGTAAACAAGCTCTCGTCGGATGGCGGGAGGGCACAAAGCGAGCAGGAAGAACGGGGGAAGCGGGATGCCGATCGGAAGACCCGTGTCTGGGTGTCTGGGTGTGTGTGTGTGTGTGTGTCTATCTATTGCAGACGGATGCTGTTCCTGTTCCTGAAGGATTGATCAATCGATGGATGTGTTGCGTGTATGGGTGCGTGCGTGCGTGGGGCGGGCGGCGCTTCTCTGTTGCCAATTGCGACGTACACACTCTGCTCTTGCTGCTGCACCAGTGCGTCCAACAGTGCTGGTATCTGTATTATATACACGTCTGTCCAAGCAGTAGCGTGTTCTACGGGGGGGGAGAAGGCACACTCCCAGGTCGTCGCAGCTGGCGGCACGGAACCTGATGATGAACATCCATCATCTCAGTGGGCAATTTTTTTTCCTTCCTCTCCATCCATGGTCCTGCTCGGTCTGGAGATGCACATTACGTACAAGAATTCCCACTTAGTGTATCTGCGATCGGCGATCGGCGATCAGCGCAGCTCCTTATTTTTTGTTGTTCCGCCCCCCCCCCACTGTCGCGCAAAAGCGACGGCGACGGCGACGGCGACGGCGGCAAAGGCGGTGGCGGAGGAAACGGGGGGTCCCTTTTTCTCTCGAGCCGATCGACGGGGACGGGAACAAAAAATAAAATTACACATCCACGGCGGCGCGTCGATCGCCGCGTCGGCCGACGCGGCGATCGGCTCTCCTCGCTCTGCTGGTCCGCGATCCGCCGTCTACGGGCCGCGTCCCGGCCTGTCCCGTTCCGGGCCCGTTTTGTTGAGCACGAGCCGGCCCCGGGGGAACTCGCACCTTCCCTTTTCGGACGGCCAGCAGGGCGGCAAATGGGCAAATGGAGCATGGACGAGAGGATGGGTCGTTTGACGTGGTTGCTCTCTCTGCAGACGAGCAGTGCTCAGTGTCCTCGAGATGGGTCAAGGGAACTTCAGTAACGACAAAGATGACAGAGCCTCCTCCTCTGTCCGGCGTCCTCTTAGCGTCGCGTCGCGTCACGTGCGCAGACCTTCTTCCACCCCACATCTCTCTTCTCCGCTTCCACCCCCCGCCACTGCTGCCGCTAGACGCCCCCCTTCTACACCCCCTGGAGCCGCCAGAACCGGTATTCTCTGTGTGTCGACCCCGTCCCGACTTCCCGGAACGGAAGCTCGATGCCGCTGCCGCTGCGCCACGGACCAAGGGGTGTGTGGCGCATGCGGGCGGGCGCCCCCTTTTCCCCAGCTTATCGTCTCTCGGCGGAAAGCTGCGAAACCCATCAACTTTTCCAGCCCGTCGTTTCCCTCAGAGCGAGGACTGTCAGAGCTCAGCGTCGGCGAGAGCCGTTTCTCACTGCTACGCGCCAGGGTGCGATTACACAATCAAGCAGGCCGGTTCCGTGCTTCTTCCATCTAGAGGTCCATCTTCCCCAGCTTCTACCCTTTTTGAGCAGTCTCAGTCTCAGTCTCAATGTTTGTTTCCTTCCCTCCCGCCTCTTTCCTGCTGTTTTCCTTTTCACGTAGCTTCCCCCTGTTTCCCCTGTAGCTGGATCAGAAAAAGAGAACAGATCATTGCGATTTTCTTTTGTGCTCAGTGCAGAGATTTTCCACAACGGCAATACCTTTTCTGTCTTTTTTTCCTTAGTTGAGAACAAAACTAGATCGTTGAGCCCATCCTCTCCTTCAAACCGTCTCCCTTTCCCGATATCCATTCTTGATTCCCTCTACTCATATTATTCAATTGAATAGACTGTCCCCGTCATTGTTGATACACCAAAAGCAAAGTAGATCGAAAAGTTTTTGAAAAAAAAAAAATACCACAACAAAAATGACCACCACACATTCCGTTGTCCACGAAGCAAACGGCGTCGTCGCAAGACCAACTCCAAAGCCTTTCTTTGACAAGCAGCCAACCAAGTCGCTGTCCTCGAAGGATGAATACGAATCCATGTACAAGCAGTCCATCGAAGACCCAGAGGGCTTCTTTGGTCCAATGGCTAACAAGTTCTTATCTTGGGATAAAGATTTCACCAAAGTCAAGTCCGGCACTTTAGAAAATGGTGATGCTGCATGGTTCCTTGGCGGTGAATTGAACGCTTGCTACAATTGTGTTGACAGACACGCCTTTGCAAACCCAAACAAAACGGCCATGATTTTCGAAGCCGACGACGAAAGCGAAAGCAGAACCATCACCTTCGGTGAACTTTTGAGAGAAGTCTCCCAAGTCGCTGGCGTCTTGCAGTCCTGGGGCATCAAGAAGGGCGACACCGTCGCCATTTATTTGCCAATGACCCCCGAGGCAGTCATCGCCATGCTGGCTTGTGCCAGATTGGGTGCTGTCCACTCGGTCATCTTTGCCGGTTTCTCCGCAGGCTCCATCAAGGAGAGAGTCACCGACGCAGGTTCAAAGGTGTTGATCACCACTGACGAAGGTAAAAGAGGTGGTAAGACCATCAACAACAAGAAGATTGTCGACGAAGCACTGAAGGACTGCCCTTCCATCGAAAAAGTCTTAGTCTACAAGAGAACCGGTAACCCTGCAATCTCCATGCAAGAAGGTAGAGACTTTTACTGGCAAGACGTTGCCCAAGAGTTCAGAGGCTACATTCCACCTGTCTCTGTCAACTCTGAGGATCCTTTGTTCATGTTGTACACCTCTGGTTCCACAGGTGCCCCAAAGGGTGTTGTCCACTGTACGGGTGGTTACCTCTTGGGTGCTGCAATGACCACCAGATACGTTTTCGACTTGCAACCTGAAGATGTCTTGTTCACCGCCGGTGATGTCGGATGGATTACAGGTCACTCTTACGCTCTTTATGGTCCTTTGACTTTAGGTGTCACTACAATCATTTTCGAAGGTACTCCTGCTTATCCAAACTTCGGTAGATTCTGGAGAATCATTGAAAGAAACAAGGCAACTCATTTCTATGTTGCTCCAACCGCTTTGAGAATGTTGAAGAAGTCTGGTGAAGACGAAATCTCCAAATACGACTTATCCTCCTTGAGAACTTTGGGATCTGTCGGTGAGCCAATCGCTTCTGAAATCTGGCAATGGTACGACGAAAAAATCGGACACGGTTGTTGCCACATCTCCGATACCTACTGGCAAACCGAATCAGGTTCTCACCTGATTGCTCCATTAGCTGGTGCAGTTCCTACTAAACCTGGTGCTGCAACCTTACCATTCTTCGGTATCGATGCTGTCATCATCGATCCAACAACTGGTAAGGTCTTGGAAGGTAACGACGTCGAGGGTGTTTTGGCCATCAAGTCCACATGGCCTTCTATGGCAAGAACCGTCTATAAGAACCACAAGAGATTCATGGAGACTTACTTGAAGCCTTACCCAGGTTATTACTTCACAGGTGACGGTGCTGGAAGAGATCACGATGGTTACTACTGGATCAGAGGTAGAGTTGATGATGTTGTCAATGTTTCCGGTCACAGATTGTCCACCGCCGAAATTGAAGCTGTCTTGTTAGAAGATGCTGCTAGAGTCAGTGAAGCTGCTGTCGTCGGTATCAACGACGATATCACCGGTCAAGCTGTCATTGCCTTTGTTCAATTGAAGGACAACTCTGTAGTTGCTGATGATGCAGCATTGTTGAAATTGAGACAAGACTTGAGATTAAGCATCAGAGCAACAATTGGTCCATTTGCAGCTCCAAAGACCATCATCATTGTTGATGACTTACCAAAGACTAGATCTGGTAAGATTGTCAGAAGAGTCTTGAGAAAGATTGTCAGTGGTGAGGCTAAGGCTCTTGGTGATCAAAGCACATTGGCGGACCCAGAATGTATTCCTCAAATCATCGATGCTGTTCAAAAGCAATTTGGCGTCAAGAATTAGATAAATAATTGGAAAATAATAAAAAAAAAAGTTGAATTTTCAATTCTGTAATAGATGATTTTTGTTTGATAACTTTTTTGAAACTTTTTTTAATCACCTTTCATTGGTATTCTTCATTTCTAGTTCTTTGTTAATTACACTAATTCTCTTCTCTTTTTTTGCTTATACACTCGGTGGTTACTTCTTTTCTCAGTTATTTTATTTTATCTTTTGGATCAGTATTGTATTTTCTCATCTTTCCTCCCACTTATTCATAATTCATTTTCTTACACTTGTTTTTATTCCTATTTATATTTAACTTCAAACCTTATAGTGAGAATTGTCCTCTTCTCCTTCGAGGAGGAGCAAGAAAATTGGCAAAAAATGCCTATTCCTGATATGCGGTGATCATTCTAACCGAGCGCCGCGCTTGAAGGAGGGCAAATTGAGAACTCGAGAAGTTGATGTTAAGGCAGGATCAATTTCATGTCACTTGTGTGTATACTTTCTGTCTCTACTGCCAGCCAAGCTACCTAAAGATCCATCGGAATCTTTTTTTGCACACATCACACAATGTCTTTGGAACAACTGACGACGAAGCTCACGGAGAATTTTAGCAAGGAAAACTATGAAGCATGTCACAAGCTTCTCACGCCGATAAAGATACAACTCATTGAACATAACCTTTTTGTTCCAAGCGTGCAGAGCAGCGTCAACCCTAGTGACTTGTTGATCACCAGATCTATTTTGGAAATCGGGGCCCTAGTTTCCATTAATCTCTTGCAGATGCAGGAATTCTCAAATTACATTGTGCAATTGAAGCCGTTCTACGAGCTCGAGCACATCAAGTCTGAGAGTAATCAGAAGAACAAGTTGTTAAGTTTATACTTGTTATTATTATTAACACAAGGAGATTTAGCGATGTTCCATATTGAGTTAGAAAATTTCCAGAATCACAACATGAGTGTCGATGAGTTAGAAAAAGACGAGTTCTTATCGATCCCCATAAAGTTTGAAAAGTGGATCATTGATGGTGACTTCAATAAGGTGTACGAAACTTTGTCTTCAAAGCATAAATTCCCTTGCAAGGAATTCAATCTTTTTGAAGATCAATTATTGAACTCGATCAGATTAAATATAGCAAATGATTTGGAGAAAGTATACAAAAAGCTCCCTATAGAGAACTTGAAACTACTCTTGTTTTTGAAAGAAATAACAGAGACGCAGGAGTTTATTGAGAGTTTTGATTGGAAGTTGTCAAATGGCATAGTCGATTTCCGCAAGAAAGAGAAAACAATAGGAGAACAGACCAACATAATTGAGGAGATTAATGACGAAAAAGCTATCATCAAGAATTCGTTTGTATACGCTACAGAAATGGAAAGCATTATCTAACACCTAATAATTTTTTTAATTCAAAAGTAATAAATAGAAAGATTATTTAAAAATTAGCTGGTTGTGTAGTGAATTGTATTTTGTCTATAATTATAACTCTAACAATCGTTCTAAAATTGGAAAAGAAACATAAGAGAAGTGCCTAAGCGTAATTAAACCTGAGTCCTGTAGAATACAAAAAGTCCAATCTGGATTCTATCGCTCTACATAATTTCTCCATCGACACGTTCGCATCATGCAAGTATTTCATCTCAAACGGTTCATCCTGGGAACAGAAATACTTGTTTATGAGTTGCCATTGCTTCAACTCGAAATCAAATCCAATATCTGGCTGATCACTGTACATTCTCCATTGATTACCATTTGGATCCACCAATTTATTTTCAGCAAACAATGAGATTGGATCGAGCTTGGGATAGTTACTGTGGAAAAACATGGGTCTTGCCTCTGCATCATTCAAATAGTTGAAAAAGTCCATCTTTCCGTAATGAAAGTTTTCACCTTCTTCACTGATTCTTCTAAGGATTTCATTCTTATAATGGTCTTCGTTGATCTTGTCTATAATTGGATCATACTGGATCATCCCAACACCTTCGTAGTCATCGTCACTCCAGTGACCGACGACGCCAACAGGTTTGTTCATCATATAAACAGGAAGATTATAGTACACGCTGGCAGCAATAAAAGTTTCTTTGTCACCTTCACCATTACCACCTTGTGAAAACAATGGGTAAAAGTGTCTCGGACCATAGACATTGTAGTAGAAACTCAATAACAATGCTTTGAAATATATCTTTTTGTCAACAATTATTTGACCTGATTCTGTGGATAAATCGGGTATAGCACCTTCTCTGTCGTGCAAAGGTATTTCTGTATCTGGATCCTCATTACCAGTAGTGTAAACCTCTGGAGGAGTCACTTTATCCATCAAATTTCGTACTCTTCTCTCGGTTATGTTGAAACCTGCTAAGTCGTAGAACATTGGATGAGTCACCCTTCTCCAGAAATCGGGCCACAAGATCATTCCATGAGAGGTGAAAGGCTCAGAGTGGAATAAAACATCTGGATTAAGAACGGGAATATTGTCTGAGTCTAAGAATAAAACTTTTTCGAAAGTTGATGCCAATAACGACAAAGATTTGTATTGGTAGCCAGTCAATTTGAAACCTGTACCGTCTTTATTCTTCTTGTCTGGGGACATGATATCGGGGAAAATATCGTATAATAGAAGACATTTAGCATTTAGTCTTGGTAATATAGTTTCACATAATTGAGGTTCATATTCTTCCGGCTGAGGGATCATCACTTCGATAGGAAGTTTGGAACCCGCAGATCTCAAATTTTCGATACTTAATAAAGATAGCCAGGAGAATTTCCCGCCGCCAATAAAGACAATTCCTTCACCGGAATATGTGTTCGGAGCATAGCTCTCAGGTATGTGAGAGACAAAATATTCGTGAGAACGTTTTAGCACCTCAAACATGTCCGTTGGTAGGTAAAGGCAGTCATTGAGAAAATCCTTGGATAAAATGGGAAAATTGTCACTTGTATCGTGAACTGCTATGTTCACTACTCCGTTTCTTCCGTAGGTCCGGGGGAAAATCTTTTTGGACAATCTAAATTTTCCCCTTCTAATTCCAATATCTTTTTCATTCTGGAGTTGATAGCCTAGCTTAGGAGCGCTGGCCGTGATTATTGGTAGTAAGTCTGCGAACATCTTTTTGATGGGATCCAGTCTGTATTGGGGTATAATCGAAAGATCGTCATTATTGTGGTCGTTGCTGTTGATGTTGATATTGTTTATGTCAATCGGTTTCTGCTTTCTCGAGCGGCCTGTCTTCTTGTAATCTCTATTTCTGAGACCATGCTCTTCACTATACCCACGATGTTGCTGCTGTGGCTGCTGCACATGCTGCTTTTGTTTGCTGTCCATTTCTTGCAGGGGTTTGGGAGGGCGGATGGCGCCAGAGTCATGTTTGTATGTTTCCTTTTTGATCTTTTCCATCTTCTTCTTGTTGCGCTGCTCGGCAAGATTGACTCTGTTCTCGTGATGCCGTCCCTTTTTATTCTTTTTCATGTGCGACAAGCTATCCTTGATGATCTCGTTCATAACCTTCAGCTGCAAGTCTTCTGCAGAGGAGATCTCGTCCTTGTAATCCTGCATCATCCTCTCATAAAAGGTAATGGAAGACGGACCCTCGTCGTCGCCATCATCATATGCGGAACCGTAGCCAAGACTGTCACCCTCGGCGTCGGGGTACGTAACAGCCTTTGCAATGAAAGTAACTGCAAAGATCAAACACGTCAGAAGAATGAACACCACAACAAAGAATTGGCCCTTCTTGAACCTGTAGAAACGATGGATTCGGGCACGCAGATGGATGATCTTCAGCGAGGAGGATGTGCTCATTACTGTGCGGGATGTGTGTCGTGGGTATATGCTCTATCTGGTATTGAACAACCCCAGTCTCAATCTGAAGCTCTCCTTGTTTTTTGGGTGATTCCCTGTCCGCTTTTCTCTTGATAAGTTGTACCGTGGATGGTGCATACACAATTCCCTGCAGCAGCAGAGCTCAGATAACCAGTAATGTCTGTGGTAATCCTTACGGAATAGAATTAAAGACCGGGTATAAGGTGGTCGGGGGATGTGTCCTTGCGATTGCAGCAATGAGGAAAAGGGGGGAAGGAAAGGTTACCAACAGAACAGACCGAATCTGCCCACCTCAGTTCTGTCGAACAGAGCAACACGTCGACGTGAAGCTTCCGCTGCACACCACTGACGTCCGAATTGAGGAGCCCGTCAAAGCAGCCGTCAAGACTAGCCCGTACCTAAGGCTCACCACCCTGCCCTCTCCCTCCCGAGATGCTCAGCAAGCTAGCTCTTGCCGAAGGCCCTCTAGTTGCTGTCTAGCGCCCCACGATGGGAGGCAGAAAACATCGGGAGACAGAAAACGCGAAAAAAAAAAAAATGGCCGACGCGCCCGTGCACCGGCCATAAGTTCTTTTTTTTCGCGTTGTTGACGTCTCGGCTTAGTTGCTTTTCTTGGCAGCCAAGGGCGGAGAAAATGGACTATCCCCGGAAATTCTCACCCGTGCACCAGAGAGGTGTCGTTATTTCCTCCCCGTTTTTTTTTTTTATTTCATTTTTCTTTATTATTTTTCCAGGCCCGCGGCGAAAATGGCACTAGCGCAGTAACAGGAAGAAAGAGAGAGAGAACAAGAGAGACACGATAACATATACTGTGTTTGTATTTATTTATCTTTGGTCTTTTTCCAAACTGTCCCGTCCCTTCTTTCGTCCGTTATTTCTTTGTTTGGTTTCCATCTTTTCCTCTACAGGCAACGCCACGATGACACCCTCTCCAGCGAAAAATACCGGTGTGACCCGAAGAAGACACTCCTCTGTGGGGAAGATCGACCTCGGCGATAGCAATGTGCAGGGTATCCAGTCGGGAAGAACAAACGAAGACATCACAGCAGCAGAAGAGGAACAGAAGAAGCAGCTCAATGAGGTTTCGACGGATATCAATGACTCTGTGGTGGTGCACAAGTTGTACTACTCCCTCAAGATACTATGCTACAGATACATCTGGCTTGTGCCTCTGGCAGCCATGTTCTCGCTGAATCTTGTCTACTTTCTGTCAAACAACTACACCCCGTCGAACCCGCTCCATAGGTTTTTGTGTCTTTCATACCAGATACCGGGGACACACGACCCGGTGAAATACGATAAGGGCTGGAAGGATTTTTGTTTTGTCGGATACATGATGATTTTTTTCACTTTTCTACGGGAATTCATGATGCAGGTGGCTCTCAGACCATTGGCTAGGCATTTCGGCATGCAGAGCAAAGCGAAGATGTCCAGATTCACAGAGCAGACGTATGCGGTGTTCTACTATGGGCTGACAAGTCCCTTGGGTCTATACATCATGAAACACTCACCAATGTGGTTTTTCAAAACGTCAGAGTTTTACAAAAACTATCCCCACAGAGAACATGAGTGGCTCTTCAAGTTCTACTACTTGTTCCAGGCAGGATTCTGGTCCCAACAGGCTGTCGTGTTATTGCTGCAGTTGGAGAAACCAAGAAAGGACTTCAAGGAATTGGTGTTCCACCATATTGTCACCCTCCTATTGATTAGTTTGTCGTACATGTTCAACTACACGTGGATGGGACTAGCCATCTACATCACCATGGATGTGTCCGACTTTTTCCTTGGCATGTCGAAAACTTTGAATTACATCAACTCCCCTATAGAAGTTCCATTTTTCCTCGTATTCATGTTTGTCTGGATATACACCAGACACTGGTTGAACTTAAAAATTCTCTGGTCTGTTCTCTTTGAGTATTTGAATGTGGGTCCAAGCATTCTCGATTTTAAAACACAGCAATACAAATGCTGGATCTCTCAACCAATGGTCTTCACCTTGATTCTTGCCTTGCAGCTCGTGAACGCATACTGGCTCTTCTTGATTTTAAGAATCTTGGTCAGAGTTGTTTTCTATAACATTAAAAAGGACGAAAGATCTGACTCTGAGAGTGATGATGATGAGTAGGCGTGTACGTATGTACGTATAATATGTATATAGTTAATTTGTATATTGATTCATTTGTTTTGTTTATGTACAGAGTCTCTATATATGATTAAAACCTGGATAGATCAGATCAATTTTCGTCGTCAATTTTATCAATCAAACCGAAGTGCTCGTCAGGTTCCATTCCAAGAGTCTTTTTGTATTCAGCGACCTTTTGCAGTCTTCTCCGCAGACCGGTCTCACCAGCCTTACCCAAGACACCACAAATCAAGTTCGTCGTTCTGCCAGAACTGGAGTTGGCTGGAATAGGGTAGACGACCAAATTTGGGTCGACATTCGAATCGACTATACCGATTGTTGGGATTCTTGCTTGGTTAGCTTCCTTGATGGCCACGGATGCAGATTCAGGGTTCAAAATGACAATCAAGTCGGGCTTGATGACTTGGTTCGATTCGTCTGTGTTCAACTCTCTGTTCGTCTTGAAGTCCTGCATATCCACTTCATGTCTTGGCTTTGGGTTCTCAAGCGAGTTGGTGATGGCACCTGGAATCCATTTACGCGCCACGTAGTATCCATTGCAACGTCTAGCAGCTTCCTTGATTGCACGCAACTGTCCGATTTGCAAACCAAGGAACAACACAATACCACCGTTCTCAACCACCCCCTGGACAACCTTACATGCGTTTTTCAAATAGGATGTGGTCTTCTCCAAATCGATGATGTGTAATCCCTTGTATTTACCGTACACGAAAGGCTGGAACTTCTGATTGAAAAGTTGTGTTGAACGGCCAAGATGGGCACCAGCCGCCATTAATTTTTCAACTGTCACCTGGTTGACATTTGGAGGATTAGAAATAAGTTTGTGTGGTCTGTAGACGTTTATTATCTTTGAGCCCAAGTCACCCATCACGGAAGCGTGATACTTTTGTCTGATTGTCAATTCGGCAGCGGTGTATGGAGAAGTACTGTCAGATGGGATCAAGTTTGGGAATCTCGAAAGTAAAGAAGAGGAAGAAGAAAACTGTTTCTTCAACTTGTCCCTACTACCATATAAACTCAGCAATTTCTCGAATCTGGAGTTCAAGATGTTTTCTCTGTCCAGTGTTGGACTAGGTGCAGAGTTCACTATTTCGTTAAGTTGAGCTTCAGACATTTCGGCTAACTGTTCTATTGGTCCATCGTATGGAACATTATGAGCATTTAGCAATTTGAACTGAGGAGATGCAAGCTCTGTGCTGCCGTTCTTGGAGTTGTCGACAGGTATTTCATCAGAATTTGATGCCGCTTTCGTTGGTTCGACTTTAGTGGAGTTGAATCTGACCGCAGACTTCTGCAGGAGTCGTAAGTTTCCACGGCGAAGAGGCTGCAACATGGACATTTCTGTGCTGTGTGGTTCCTTCCAACTGGCGGGATGTGCAATGAATGTATTACTGTGTTCGATTTCCTTGTGTACTACATGTATGTGTCGACCTTCACCAACGAGAACTTATTGGCACTCGCCAGATGGCAGCGCCGGTTTTCATCATGAGAATGAAAAAAAAAGAGAGCATGTTTCCTTTCTCTCCCGTGCACCAGTGAAAAATATATCACCGTTTTGAACCGTTTCGGACGGACGATAAAGAGAAGGTGCTAAGTGGGGGGAGAGGAAGATGGAAGGAATACAATGATAAGCTAATTGGAAACGAACTGTATTTCAAGAGGAATCATGCTTTCCTTGAGCAGAAGAAATGGTGCCAGATGGGTGGTACGCAGTCTGGCGGTGTCCAGAGCTGAACCGAGACGCTGCTATTCCACACCTAAAAAACAGACAGGTGCTAAGACGGAGTTGAAGATTACAGAAGAGTCTGATTTTGCTTTTCGGAAGACGCAGATCAGCGGGCTCACGTTTGCAGAGCAAGACGAGAAGTACTATCCTACGATTGGCGAGTGTCTGAAAGAGTTGACGACCGGCGTGGACTCGGCGAAGAGACTCAGAATACCTGAGTTCAGAGAGAAATACGTAGGTGTGATCAACCCGGAGAACGTCAACGAATTTTCACAAGACCCCATGTACATATTGTCCGGAAAAGTAAAGAGTATCCGCAAGGCCGGCAAGGGATCTATCTTTGTCGACGTGGTGCAGGACTACACGAAGGTGCAATTCATTGTGCACCACAAGATCATGGGTCTTGAGAAGAACGAGTTCATACAGCTTCACGGCGGGTTCAGGCCGGGGGACCAGGTGCTTGGCATTGGACGGGTCGGGGTGACGAAGGTCGGGGAGTTGTCCTTGAAGCTCACGAAGCCGCTGAAACTCGCCGCTCCAGCGCTCCACCCGATTCCGCCCAAGTTCCACGACATTGGCAAGATCAACCAGAACCGGGTCGTCGACTACCTTGTGAACCAGGAGTCGAGGGACGTCATTCTGTTGCGGTGCCGGGTCATCCAACTCATCAGACGCTTTTTGGAGGAACGGGGGTTCCTCGAGGTGGAGACCCCGATCATCTGCAGCGGGAACAGCGGGGCGAATGCAAAGCCCTTCGAGACGTCGTCCCGACACCTGGACGTTGCCGGCGACGATGACGCAGCAGCAGCGGCAGCAGCGTCCTTGAACCTGCGGGTTGCGCCCGAGCTATGGCTCAAGAAGCTCATCATCTCCGGCTTCGACAGGATCTACGAGATCGGCAAGTCTTTCCGGAACGAGGGTATCGACTCGACGCACAACCCCGAGTTTACGACGTGCGAGTTCTACCAGACCTTCATAGGGCTCGAGGAGCTCATGAGGATGAGTGAGGAGATGGTGCTGGCGATCCTGCAGGCTGTCCTCGCCGACAGCAGGTTTGTGCGGTTCCACGAGAACTGCCAGGGGTTGGCAAACCGCATCGAGGCAAACGGGGGCGCCTTCCGCCGGATCGAGTTCCTCGGGGAGCTCGAGAGACAGACGGGCGTCCGACTCGACACAGACAGCCTTCACCGGG
Source organism: Pichia manshurica (assembly GCA_005406165.1). Taxonomy (NCBI): domain Eukaryota; kingdom Fungi; phylum Ascomycota; class Pichiomycetes; order Pichiales; family Pichiaceae; genus Pichia; species Pichia manshurica. The sequence continues at coordinate 2,319,196 of BJFO01000007.1, forward strand.
AGGGGCTGCTCAGCTATTTCCAAGAGATTGCCCGCCGCAACGGGCAGTCTGCGCAGCTCCCGACGGAGATTTCAGACTGTTCCGCGTCGGGGCTTGTCGACAAGCTGTCCGAGCTCTATCTCGAGCCCCTGTGCACGGACACGGGCACGCCGACCTTCATCTACAACATTCCGGAGGTGGTGTCGCCGCTCTCCAAGTCGGACCGCCACGGCGTCAGCCGCCGCTTCGAGATGTATATCGACGGTCGGGAGTACATGAACGCCTACGAGGAGGAGAACAACCCCTTCAAACAGCACGCCAAGTTCCAGCAGCAGGCGGCCAACCGCCTGCTGCACAACGATCACGAGAGTCTCGTGCCGGACCACCGCTACGTAGAGTTCATGGAGTGGGGGATGCCGCCCACGGGCGGGTGGGGGATGGGGGTCGATCGGCTTGTGATGAAGCTCAGTGGCAGCCAGCGGATCGAAAACGTCCTCCCCTTTGGCAAGCTCAGCGACGTCGTGAGACAGTGAGTCCGCAGCAGCACCACCACCACCACCTCCTCCTCTTCCAAAAGACGCCTCTAACACCACCTCCAGCGGCTCTGTCGCTGCCGTTTCACATATACATAGCTATCTACTCCTTACGTACCGTCCTGTACATACATATGTAATAGACCCAAACACCAAACGAGCCAGCCAGCCAGCCAGCCAGCACTACAGGAACCCTCGCTTTGGGTGGGCACAGACGATCTGGCCCTCGCGACACGCCTCGCCCGAAGGGGGAAGTTACCGCATGGGGAAAAGAGATTTGGGCAGTTCGGTCTGCTGCGAGGGGAAGGAGCAGTTGCCCTTTTTGGGAGGCAGGGAGGGTTGGCCAGGGTGCTCAGCTAGCTGGCTGGCTGGCTGGCTGGAGGAGGAGGAGGAGGAGGAGAGAGAGGAGCAGGCAGGCAGGCAGGCAGGCAGACAGACAGGGAGCTTTTCTCAGTTGCTGCTCTGGCCGTCTTCTTCTTCTACTGCTGCTACTGCTGTGGTTGTGTGTGTGTCCCTCTGGTAGTGGTTCTTCTCTCTCTGTGGCCAGCTTTCTCAAACGTCAAACGGCAGGCAGGACAGGACCAGTCTCAATTGCCAGCTTCCAAACAGAACAGCCAATCTCCCATCGCCAACCGCCCCTCCCGACACACTAACGCCGTTTCTGCTCCTCTTGTATCCCGTACACAGGTTTGACGACAGGTTGGAAATTGGCACGCTCGCAGCACAACACACCAACGGCTCATTGCACACCCACGCACACAGATAGATATTTGTTCTATATATATCTGCTTCTGTTGCATCGGATCTCTCCGCTTTGGTACAGGCTTCTCTGGAACTCTAAAGCAAGGAACCCGCCATTGGATTGACGAAACCAGGCAGCTCCCGACAGAATAGTCAAATAGACACCGCCAGAAGCGAAGTGAAGCGAAGCGAATCGAACTGGAAAAGCGCTTGTTTGTCTCGATTGCAAAAGAATAGAGAATATTCTCTCCCTCTTCGATCCAGACGTGAAATACCCATTTCCTTTCTGTCTCTAGCTCCATCTGCGGTAAATCGATCTCCCTGCATTCTTCTTGTGTCGATTGATTGATCCCCGTTTCCCATCTTGTTCATTGCATTTAGATCGGCACCGCACACCGTCCCTGTCTTTCTTTTTTTCGTTTTCTTTATCTTTTCTTTGTTCATTGTCATTTTTTCACCACTAGGCTTCATTGCGCTCAACTGATCTTCTGTTTTAAGAATCGAAAGAAATCGGAGAAAAAAAAAAGAGAAAAACAGCATAGCATAGCATAACATAACATAGCATAGCATAGTATATTCCCCCTGCTTGTGTCCTCAATCTATATCAACATTTCCACCCACTCGTTTGTTCCAACTACTTCACTGCGTTCTCTCTCTTTCTCTCTCTCTCTCCCTTCTTTTCTATATTATCATTTCCATTCACATCAGCTTGAACCAATCTTTTTTCTTCCATCCGTCTCTTTCCCCCAAATACTTCTTTCCTAAACCATGACAACGTCTAAAAACTATGGCAATGAGATGGTCAGGATGGTTGAAAATAGAAACCACCATTTAACAATCCTGGAATACAGAAATGACATTCACAATCACCTAGTTCAACTGGACTTTGAGCTGGAAGAAAACTTGCAGATCGAGCCTTTGCAGGATCAGGTGAAAATTTTGAGAAGCTCAATTCTAAATTCTTTGCTGGATGTCTGTTTCAGACTCAATTGGTCCTCTTCAACTTTTTCTTTGGCTGTTCATCTTTTCGATACTTATACTAGCAAGGTCACTATTGAAATCATCAATTGCAGGTTGATTGGCTTTTGTTGTCTTTGGATCTCCTCCAAGTACAATGAAAATAAGCCAAAGGGTAACATCTTGAACGCTTTGATAAAACGATCAGGTTATGAACAATCTGCAAAGCCAACTTTCCTAAATATTGAATTTCATATCTTGAAGACCATCAATTGGGATCTCTCTTATCCTACACCTGAGTTATTTTTGGACCTATTTTTGAATACCGGTGAACCAAATAATTTAGAGAGAAGACTTGGCTCGATGTTTTTGTGTGAGTTGTCTTTGTTCAATTTGGACATTGTTTCCCACTATTCATCGAGTTCAATTGCTGCCTCCTCAATTATGATCACAAACTTTGCCATGCTTAACTTGAGACACAAACATATTCGTCAACATAGATTTGATGAATTGGAAAGTTTGATTTTGAATCAAGTTGTTAAGATGGAACCTTCCATCAAGCTGAAATATTTGGATAGCAATATCATTTGCCACTCAAATAACAATATGGTAATCCATAATTTGATTTATCTATCTCAATGTTTTGTTAGGCAAAAAGAGGAAGAACAGCAACAATTGGAGAAGTTGAAACACATGGATATGAACCCAAATCTTTATTATAATTCAAATGGCTATTTGTCAAATCCTAGCCTGAATGAAAATGGGAACTTATCATTCTTACCAATTTCTCCAATGGCTTCACCAACAAACTTGCCCTTTAGTTTGAACAGCAACGGTACTGCCACTACTGGTAACAACTCCTATATGAGGACCTCGTTCCACGAAAGTACCAAGGCCTGTCATTCTCGTTCGCATTCACAATCAGATGGTCATCATATTGATGATTCTACAAGTGATCAGTTAGCAACTGCCTCCGGTAAACGTTCAAGATCTCACTCTTTAACAACATTGAGAAATATCTTGCCAACCCCAGGTACAACACCAACTGCTTCTTTCAACAGGATCAATAGTGCCAGCTCTTCTTCTTCCTCTTCAAGTGCAAGTAATAGTAACAACAACACTGATACAACAAATACCGAACTCACACAGCATAACATTAAATTGATGAATAAGACTCCACAGATATTCACACCAGTCCAGTTAATACCTTCTGCGTTATTATACTCTCATTCCCAGTCACACCCTAACACCCATTCACATCCACATCCTCAACTTTTCCACCCTCAACTACACTCATTATCGCATCCATATTCTCAAAGGTATGATTTCAATAGGTTGGAATCTCCTGAAAACTTGGTCACGAAGCGTGTCAGACAGAAGTATCAAAGAACTTTGCCTGTCTTGACACGTTCAAGGGCCAAGGGTTTTGTCTTTGATAATACGGGTGAAGATTTTGAGCAGAAGATGAAAAAGAGAAAATTGTGAATAATACATACCGTGTTACTTTTTACTAGATACTATAGACATTTTTACCTTTAGACGTTACATTTTTTGTTTTCACTTCTTTTTCTTCCTTCTACTTCGTTCCATTATCATTTGCACCTTCTTTTTATTTCTCTTACTATTTATTTTGTTCAACTTACATTTTCTTCAGCTTTTATGTTTCTTCATTAATTACGTAAATTTGCTTACTTAGAGATGTCCTATCCATGCCCCGTATATAGATATTATATATGATATTTGTATATCACGATTACAAGCAACAGACACATACACCTCATTTTGCTCGGAAGCCTTTTTTTCGGGAACGCGATAGAAGTGAAATCAACATGATTTGGAACTTTCATCAGTAAAAATATTTCCAGAATAATTATGATAAGAAGCTCCGATGTAAATACTTTTCCTTGACAGTCTGTCTCCACAATGACAAAACTTGTGCTACAACAAATAAGGAGATACGCCGCTGCTTCGGCACAATCTACCAAAGGAACGAAGAAGCTGTTTGGCCGTCCTTCAAATAACCTTACCAGTGGAATAGTTGGTTTGGCAAATGTCGGTAAGTCGACATTCTTCCAAGCAATAACAAAGAGCAAACTTGGGAATCCTGCGAACTATCCATTTGCAACCATAGAACCGGAGGAGGCCAGAGTACTTGTTCCAAGTGAGGAGCTTGACCAGCTGGCAGAGTTGTATGGGTCAAAGAAGAAAGTGCCTGCAATCTTGAAGATCTTTGATATTGCCGGCCTCGTCCGTGGTGCATCTGACAACAAAGGATTGGGAAACGCCTTTTTAAATGACATCCGATCTGTTGATGGGATTTTTCAGATTGTTCGTGCTTTCAAGGATCCAGAAATTACGCATATCGAAGGAAATGTTGATCCCGTTCGAGATTTGACCATTGTCCAGGATGAGCTGATCTTGAAGGACATGGAGTTCATTGAAAACTCTATTGAAAAACTTGAGGTACAGTTGAAGCACAAGGGAAATAAGCCAATGCATGAGATCACATCGATGGAGCAACAATTGGAAGCATTAACGATGGCCTATGACTTGTTAATGGAAGGGCAGAAAATCATCAATAAAGCTGATTGGAAGGATGACCATATCGACGCGTTGAATGTACATAATTTACTCACAGCAAAACCAGGAGTCATTCTTGTCAATGTCAGCAAAGAAGACTATCTCAATCAGAACAATGTTTTCTTGAAAGATATCCAGTCTTGGGTTGATGAGTTTTCTCCAGGATCACCTGTTATTCTTTTCTCTGCCGATCTCGAAACAAAGCTAAACGAAGAGGATGAAAGTGACATAAAGTACAAGTCAACGTCTGCATTGCCTGGTATCATCCAGCAAATGAGAAAAGTCTTAAACTTGATCAGTTTTTATACTTGTGGTGATATCGAAGCACGCCAATGGACAATTAGACAGAATATAACATGTCCGAAAGCAGCAGGTGTCATACACACTGATTTCGAGAAGACCTTCATTAATGCTGAGTTGATCAAGTATGACGACGTCAAAAACTTGAAGCCTCCATTTGATGAAAAATCTTTAAAATCCAAGGGGAAGATCCAGCGTGTCGGTAAGAGCTATATCGTGGAAGACGGCGATATTTTACATTTCAAAGCTGCGGCAGCAAAGAAAAAGTGATTCCGTCATTTTCACTTACTTGTACATAGAACATCTAGACATTATACTTGTTTATAGGTTAGAGGGCCCTTTTTTATTCCGGTTAGCTTTCCACCACTCATGCATCATGCAACGAGTTGTAATGCTCTCCCAATCCGAAAGCATGCTGGTAATAGACCAACTTGAGTTCAGGATTGGACCCTTCTTCATTCATACGTAGTGCAGCCCTACCGCTCATCATTACCGAAATAGGAGAATCGTAAACTTTTGAGAGAGCAAGAATCTCCAGATCGCCACCCCACATCGCAGTATTTTCAAGCTTGCTGACATACTCATCAATATTCTTCAATGACATCGTCTCCTCGTCAAACAGGAACGGTATGAAATCGTCAGGATGCTCTTTAATGAAGTCAGCAGCGTTTCTACGCAGATCTTTCACGCTGACGTCGATATTTTGACGAATCTTCAGCTGATCCGCTATAGATGCAAACAAACAATGCCCATCGGGTGTGATGTCGTATTGTTTCACGTGTTGTAAGTCACACAATTCTTTTATGTTATTTAGTTCGATACTCCGCAGGTCTGGTTTCTGGCCTTGTTCTTCTCTTGCTTCTTCCTGTATTCGTTTCATCTCAGCTTCCCTTTGCGCCAGTTTCTCTTTTCTTCTATTTCTCTTCTTCTTTTGCCCTCCCGCTAATTCGCTATTACTTTCTAATACGGGTATATCCACTGATGTTATCGTTTCATTTTCTTTGCTGTCGAGCTCTAATTGTGCCAATAATTTTTCAGGGGTCAACTCGTCCTCCTCTTCCTCGCCTTCATTGCCTTCAGTAACACCGTCAACTACATTACCGTTCAGCATCACAGATTTACCGTGGAATTCCTTCAATTCTTGTTCATGTCTCTTCTTCAATTCATCCTCCATCTCTTTGATTTGCTTGAGGACTGCCTTACGTGTATTTTTGTTTGCCTGTTTCTTCATTCCAGTAGTACGTCCCACCAACTCTTTCTGCTCCTTTTTGTGTCTCGCTAAAATCACTTCCTCCGTTTCTGTTTCAGAACTCATACTGAAGTCTTCAAAAGCCAATTGGTTCTCTCTGTCAACCCCCTATAAGCAGTCTTTTCACCTTTTTTAAATTCTGCTTATCACGACGATGACTTCACTAGGAGAAGCTCTGAAAAAAAAGAAAAAGATCAACTTCTCCAGCGACTGGCAAACAATTGAGGAGAGAAAAATTTAATTTTGATTTGCTTGATCGATTACTGGCCCAGGTACAGTCCATAAACGGGATGTTTCTGCTGGCTGCTAACTTCCCGAGTTTGTTTTGATTCTGAAGTATCAGAACACATAAACAGAAACAAGCAATCTTACATCATGGGTTTTTTTTGGGCTTCTGCTGCTAATCCAGCATCAACTGCTGCTTCTAATAACTTCAACGTAAGTAATTTCTGATTAAGGCATGGCACAATTATTCAGTGTTTATTTTGTTGCTTTTGATACTAACATGTTCTAGCAATATGATTTATATTTAGTCACCACCACCATCATGTCCTATGCATGACAAGGAATTACCAACTGCGTGTCCGGTCAAGAAAAATGGTTCCCCCTCCGATAATGAGACATTAAATCCATTGACTAATATGCCATACGATATATCTACGAAGAAACAACCGGGTCAAAAAGTCGATTTACCAACAGAAAGAACTTTCTCCACGATCCCAAGAGGTGAAGATCAGAACCAAGGCGTGTGGGAATATCCATCTCCACAACAGATGTTTAACGCAATGTTGAGAAAGGGTAAAGGTGATGTTCCGGAAGACGCTGTGGAAAGCATGGTCAACATCCATAACTTTTTGAATGAAGGCGCTTGGGAAGAGATTGAAAAGTGGGAAGAACCATACACAGAGCAAACGCACGTCAAGCCAAGACTGCTGAAATTCACTGGTAGACCAGATGCCATCTCCCCAAGGGCAAGATATTATAACTTCATGTCACATTTCTTTCCAGATAAATTTAGTTCAGAATTACCTTTTGACAGGCACGACTGGACAGTTTTGAGAAGTGATGGCTCCGGTCACTGGAAAGAGGTCAGATATGTCATCGACTACTATTCTGGTGGTGAGGATGAATTTGGTTTCCCTGCGTTCTATTTGGATGTTAGGCCAGGCTTGGATAATGTTGACAACGCAATCCAGAGATTCAATCATTACAAAGAAATTATGAGACCAACATGGGAGAAGGCAATGGGCCGTTCTCCAGAAGCCGACGATGATTCGGCTGCTCAGGGAGAGAAAAAATAATCTTAACAGTACCAACTTGACGACCTCTGTTTCTTTTCTTTCAGTCCAATATTACGATTTGCTTTTCCTTTCAACTATTTATCTATCTTATGCTGAGCCTCTTGCGGTTTTTTTTCAAATTACCAGTATACTCAATCAACCAACATATCATTCTTCACAATTTAACGAACTTTTTTACCACATATAGTACCTTGTTTATATACTCGTAGTGTTTAATTCCTATATACGACGCTAATATTGGATATGCTTTAGTTCTGAATTTTGGATGACAGCAAGATTCTTAGGCGAGTTTGACAATTACCACTTTTCTTACAAAATTTCTACGCTTTACCCAGCTTGCAATTTGCAAGATGATATTCAGGCATTTCACCAAAGTATTTGAAGAGTTTCTAGTGGTATTGACTCCTATCATCTCCTATCATCTCCTATCACTTAATTAGACAGTGATAGAAGAGTAATTTTCAGGAGTAGTGTTGGCTTGACACAAATAACCGGAGACAACATCTTGCAATAGTTGGCGCCCAAAAAAGCTGTAAAAGGTACCCAGTAACACCCCTGTTAACAAATAATAGCATTGCAGAAAGTTGACTATCTGACATTAAAAAATAAAATTCTCTCAGCCGGCATTATATCTTATTGTTTACATTTCCGTCTTTATATGGTCATGTAAATAGTACGGAGAGTGTGGATATAAACATTTTACAAATGAAATGTGATTATAAATTTAAGGGATGATGTGAACTATTTTGAGTAATATTAATCTTGATCTAATGTCAAAAGTTAATGATGCATTTTAAAGGGCCATTATTATACCACGCAGATGGTACATTAGTTATTAAATATCCGTAAAGTTTAAAAATTAATGATTAAAATAGTTAATGATATTCAAATATTAAATTTACCTGAACTCATAAGTCCGCCTTTTTAAGGTCGGAAAAAGTTTATTATTTTGATATCAATTATACTTTTTTACCATAGAACATGTAAAATATAACTTTGCATCTATCATTCACTCCCAAGAACTTTTATCGTACATTTTGATGAGTGAATTTTGAAAATACTTGATTGAAAAAAAACCTTTGGGTTTCTAAGATTAATCAGCATCATATTTACTTAACGTAAACAATGGCATGAATGGCACATAACTCACTATCCCCAATAACATATGTCATTGAAGTAATTGCCTATCTTGGCTTCTCTTTTCCACCAAACTTTGATAAACTCAATGACAAAGGCGCAATCGGAGGCACTATATGGGTCTAACCCCATTTCGAGAATATCATGTGCATCCAAGACCATTACAGCTTTACTGTCTGTTGTGTTTTCATTGTCAAATCTATCTACCAATTCAATAACAACAGAGAATAGCCTTATTGTTAGCTTTTGAAAATACCCTACTAATGTTATCAATTTTTCAATATTGTCGTTCGAAATGTTGTTGAAATACTCAAATTCGATATTGTATTCTTCATTTATAGATTTGAAAGACTCGCCAGCACTTGCCCACCATGCTAATCCATTCCAGATCAATTCTTGAATAGACCTCTGATCACTTACTTTGGAAGCAATAGGTGAAAGTTCGTCAGTTCCATTTAATTTGGAGTACAAGATTTTGAATCTCTCGAAATCTTTAGGAGTGGCGTATTCGACTTTATTTGTGACAGCATTCGTCACTTCAGGTACATAGATACCCTTATTGCAAGAATTCAGTGGTAGTTTGATCGTATAATCGTAAAGGTTATCTTTTTCTATTATGATTTGATCCGTAGTGGATGCTAGATAGTTTGTATCTAGTCTCACCAGTTGATAAATGTCATTAACACAGACATTATAAATTGGACGGTTGAATAAAAGTTCATTGATGTTGCGATTGACTGACTTCATTAGCTTCTCTTCAAGCTCCTTTGGTATTGCGGATATCAAGCAGATGCAATAAAGCATTTTGGACATATCCCCTATACTGTAATTATTATGTTTCACTTCTTCATTTCCCTCAATGCACACAGCTGATGAAGTATATGGAGAATACATGATTATAGCTTTCCTCAATAATGAAATTTTCCAAATCTTGAAAATCAAGGGACCAAAGTCATTCACAAATGGTATCAACGAATCGACCATATGATCAGATTTAAATGCTTCATCTGATAATGAAGTTGTGGAAGATAGGATTTTTGTTGATGGGTTTAAAGTTGGAGATAATTTTGCGCTATCATTTTGGGTACTATTAATGGATATTGATGGTGACTTTGTTTTGAAACAGTTTTCAACAAAGAATTTATTGAATTTGGTGAAAAACTTCTCTTCTTGCTGATCACTTGTCAAATTCATGAAGTTACTCAACAACTGTGACAATTCTGATCGATAGTTCCAAGCAACAGAGTAGATTTTTGGCTTCCAATTTTTGTATTCCTCAATTGAGTCTAGGTGGAGTGGATCAACTAAGATACCCAACGAGTATAGTTTAACTTTGCTCCTATCGATTACACCATCGTCCGTAATCCGCTGCAGATCGCTATTTTGTTTGAAAATCGATATGCCGTACAAAAAAGACTCTAAGTCACCCTTTGTTTGTACAAAGCAAATCGTGTCAGTGTTGACCGAATGCAATCCAGAAGGTATTGATTTGAATTCTAGGTCTTTGCTTGGATATACGTCGTCATCAAGAGATTTGAACCATTTCAGTTCGTAGCCCGTGTGAACGTCGAATTTTGTAAGAAACAAAGCGCAAATCGGTGGTAACTTCTGCATTTCAATGGTGATACTAGCTTATGAGTATGTGCTGTAATGTTCTTTTCTGAAGAAGTAAAATGCCACTGGACAAAGATAGTATCTCTAAAGAATAGCCATCATGAATTTCGTTATCTATCGCAGAAAAGGTGCATCACAAAATTTCGCTGTCTCATGTCCTTCTCCTTTTGGGGGGAGCGTATGTGAAAGATAGGGGTGGCTCTTTGTTGATACTTGCCATTCTTCCTCTCCGCTAACTTAAAGTTTAATCACTACTTGCAAGCCATACCCACAGCTTATCTGTCTTTTTGCTTTAACCCTTCTTGAAGGTACATATTTGCTAAACATATACACACTTTACTCTTTTTAAAGCTTCTCTATGATCTGCGATAACTCGTTTGCCTTCATTTACGAGGATGACGATGACTGTATCCATGCACAGAGAGGCGTTAAAAGAGGGCACATGTCAGAGTTGCAGACTCCATTATCTACATATAACCACACACATGAACTGTACAACCATAAGGAGTCACAAGATAACGTAGGAAGTAAAAGGAGGAGAATGAACAACACCGCTGATTCTGGCATCTGTAGGAATCTAAAGAAGCCTAAGACTGGTCAGAGCATTCCGGAAATTGTTATCAAGCAGGCACATTTGGAAAAGTCGGATTTGAAGAATGTTTTTGAAACGTTTCTTGGAATGGAATATTTACCCCCTAAATGTGGTAACAAGACTTCGATGAACTGGGAAAGTGCCGACTTCTTCAACAATAAAATATCGGTATTGCTTTTCCTTTTTGACTGTTCAAACTTCTCGTACTTGAAGTTTTTCGAAATGTTTCCTCAGAAAAATGTTAAAGTGATAGGAATAACTCCAGCCTTCAATTACTACAATGAACAGTCTTATCCGATTGTTCTTGATAAACATGGTGAAATTGCCAAACAGTTACATATCCGAAATCCACTAGGGGGTGGTATCTATCCAATTCCTTCTATAGTTCTGTTTGACCCCTCACAAACGGAGATATTCCGAATTAAGTTAGGATACGATTATAACGTTTACTATGATTCATCAGTAGAGAAGAACCTACAGAACGTGCTTATAGAGGGCATAGACTATGCTCTTAGTCTATGAGACGGCTCACGCATGGACAGATAAATAAAAATATGTACTGATACACATACACAGACACACTTTTCTAAAACAAAAAATAAAAAGTTACAAAAGTTTGACGTTAAAAATACATAAAATTTATACCTATAAACTTGCTACAGAGAGAACATGGCATTACAATTCCACCAAGGCCTGTCTTTCCTTATCCAGTTTTTTGAACTCTTCAGTACCAGATTTAATCTTTTCTGTAATATCATCCATTGCCTTCGCTATTCTATCCAACTCTTCACGTTCCCGCAACTTCAATTTGTCGTCTAATAGGGTGCCAGGTTGTTTGGTGAGTAACGCAAACATTTTCTCCGTAGGTTCGTTAAAGACTATCTCATCGTACCTCACACTCTCCACTTTCCCGTCCATACTTATCAGGCCGTTATAGGGATGCAGCTTCAAATGATGAATCAAAGTGATGTTTTTCTCCCCGCCTTCCGTGTGGAAGAAAATCTTGATTATGATTTCAAACTCACCCCAGCCTGTTTCCGTAACCTCGAAGGGAGGCTGCTCTACTGTTCTTGACGAGTTTGGGTATGTGTCATGTAATTTAAAAATCACCTTTTTGATATACGTGGAGAGATCGTTCCCTGTGGGATCTTTCACGAATACCGTCCATGAATGTGTGTGATCCTTAGGAGCCGTTGGAGGCATCGGATTTATTGGAGAAAATTTTGTTGCCACATTTCCGTATAGAATAGGTTTCGAAATTGAGACTTGTTTGATTCTCTTGTGTGAACTTCCGGCTGGCGCCATGGTGCTTGCCGGTATTGTTTCTAGTAGTTTTAAGTAAAAAACGAAACTTGAAAAGGAGGAACAGAAACGTATGGAGATAGAGGGAGGGAAGAAAAAAACATGCCGAGAACTCGAAAGAGCGTATTGCACTCATGCGCATAACTAGCTTTTACTATCATAAATAGTTTATCTTTTAATTATTTTATAAAGTGATAAATAAGTATTATCAGACAGACGACATTTCTTCGAACAGACTACAAAGTAGGTAGATCGATCGGTAAGTAGATAGATTGAAGGTAGGTCAGTTTACTCATTCCGAAAAGTTAGCACCGAGACTCTTGACCAAGCCACCTTCCTTGGCTGCCATCTCGTAGTAACTGTAAATGGTAGTGGCGGCCATCAAGATAGAAGTACCGGAGCCCAAGCAACCAAACATGTCACTTATGACGGACAAGGCGCCGATGGTGGCACCACCGAAGGCTGCTGCGGTTGGGATGATTTTCTTTAATTCTTTGTAAACTGAAGTTTCTCTATGGCCAGCAATGACTAAACCTTGTTCTTTGAATTGTTTGGCAACGTCTACTGGAGCCGTTCCGGAAACCTCAATCCATGTCTTGGAGAAGAAGGCACAAGTGCCCAAGACAAACAGGACGTAGACAACAGTCTTGATAGGATCCAAAAGTGCCTCTTGCAAATTGAAAGGAGGTTGCATGTAGTAGGAGAGACCGGAGATGGCAAACAATTGTTGACCGCTGCCTGCTCTTGGCTCCCATGTGCCGATAAGTCTGACAATGAGGTTGTTTGGGAATCTAGAGAAGAGCATCTGGGAGATGATGAAGATATTGGAGGTCAAAGCGCTCTGGAGCATAATTGGCATGTTGGAGGTGTAGAACAATCTGATTGGGTAGACATTGAATGGACCTCTCTGTCTGGTGGACTTGATTGGCAAGTCGACTCTAAGGCATTGCAAGTAGACAACGAGAGAGAAGACAATCAAGGTTGCAAAGACCTGAGACATGTTTGGAGCGTTGTCTCTGTAGAAGGAGTCGACCAACGCAGCTCTTGTGCTCGATCTGGTGAAGAGCATGTGTATGAATGCCAAGATGGCGCCTTCAAACTCGGAGCCTCTGCCTCTGTTGACAAGTGTTGGGGCAAAGCATTTCCAGACGATGGACTCGCAAATCTTGGTCGACATGAACAAGGAGGTACCCGAGCCGAGCCCGTAGCCCTTCTGGAGCAATTCGTCCAAAAGAATGACCATTAGGGCAGCAATGACCAATTGGAAGATCAATAAGAGACACACGCCGGAACCCAGGTCGGAAGGTCTGCCGTACATGCCGGTCAAGACGTAGACGGTGGCCTGGCCGAACGACAAGAGGACCGCCAAGAGCTTCTGCGCAACCTGCAACAACTCTCTGTCTTCCTTGCTCTCAGTGTTCATCGTGATGATCTGGGTGCCCTGGAGCAATTGGAAAATCATGCCGGACGTGACAATAGGGGAGACACCTAACTCCATCAAGGTACCTCTGTTCGAGGCCAACATCATTCTCAACCAGAACAAAGGGTCGCTGGACTCACTTGACGTAATACCGTACAAGGGGATTTCACTCATGACAAGGAAAATGAGCAATGTCACGCCTGTCCACATCATCTTTTGGTTGAACGGAACCTTCCTCTCTGGTGCCAGGACCTCAGGGAGGTAAGGCTGGAAGGGCTTGACGAGATCGAGAACACGGAAACCACTCATTGGGTGATGGTGTTGTTTGGTGGATGGTAATACGGTTCTGTTAATTCCCTCTGTCAAAGGTAGCAGCAGTCGTACGGGGGACCCTACCTTCAACAACAACAACAACACCCTTGTGTCTGTCCACCGTGAAAAGTCATCAGAGGGCTCCAACACGAAAACGCCAGCGAGAAGAAAAAAAAGTCGCCGGGAATGAATTTTGTACGTGTCCTTTTTTGGCCCTGCCAAAAATGCAGAGACATCACGTGCATGACACGTAATGCTTCACGTGACCAAGATGTTGTTATTTTTCATATTTTTCATATTTTTCAATTTTCCGGTCTTTTATGAATAGGCGATTACATATATATGAGATGGGGATATAAATGACGTTTAGAGGACCCAAAATCTATTTTTTGATAAAAGTCAACAACTTTTCGACCTCGTCCTTGGAGCCAAGCCAGATGCCGCTTCTCTCGTGGATCTTCTTTGGAATGAGGTCCAAGATTCTCTCGCCCTTGTCGTTGACGGCTAGACCGCCGGCCTGTTCGATCAAGAGGGCCATTGGGAAACACTCATACAAAACTCTCAACTTACCGGTCTTGGACTTGGAGTCGGCCGGATACCCGAAGATACCACCGTACAACAAGGTTCTGTGGACGTCGGCCACCATGGAACCGATGTATCTGGCACTGTAAGGCTTGTCGTTGTTGTCGCTCTGTGGCTCCTTGAGAGAGGCAATGTAGCTCTTGATCTCGTCGCTCCAGTAGTAGGAGTTACCCTCGTTGACCGAGTAGATCTTCTTCTGGTTGCTCAACTTCAAGTTTGGATGGGTCAAGATGAACTCGCCCAAGTTGGTGTCCAAGGTGAAGCCGTTGAGACCAGAGCCGGTCGTCAACATCAAGTGGGCGGAGGCGCCGTACATCGTGTAGCCCGCAGCAACCATGTCGTTACCGGATCTGAGGACGTCCTTGATTGTCCCGGTGGAGCCCGGGTAGAGCTTGTAGACACCGAAGATGGTACCCACAGAGACACCGGCGTCCAAGTTCGAGGAGCCGTCGATCGGGTCGCAACAGACTGCGTAATTGCCAGAATTACCTTCGAAAATGATCAAATCCTCCTGTTCCTCGCTCACCAACACTTTCACGTTACCAGAACCCTTCATAGCGTTGATGAAGATCTCGTCACCAATCACGTCCAACTTCTTCTGGTCGTCACCGGTCGAGTTGGTCTGTCCGTAGAGACCAATCAAGTTCACCAATTCGGCTCTTCTGATCGTGTGTGCAATGAACTTGAACGCGTACTGCAAGGCGTTAAGCAAGAGAGACAACTCGCCGGTCGCCTCTGGAGCCAGCCTCTGCTGCTCTTCGATGATGAATCTGGTCAACGTGACCAAGTCGGTGTCAATTGGGGTCTTGGAGTCTGACATTCTGGTGGCTGGGGTGGATCGCTGTGCCAATTACTGTTTCTATCTGTGCGTGCAGTGTATAACCAGACTATCTGTCGGAGGGAGCAAGAAGAAGCAAAGCAACAGCATCGGCACAGGGAAGAAGAAGAAGAAGAAGGGCACGCAGACCAAACAACACCTCCTTCTTCTTTCCTGCCCCCGTCCTCCCCCGTCCTCTCTCCCGTGTCTCCCCTGGACCCTCCCCGGTCCGGAATCATCACCATATGTTTTCCCCCCCGCCTCTCTCTTGACCCCACAACAATGTTTTTCTTTTCTCCACGCCGGGGTGTTTTCCCTTGTCTCGTCGCGTCCCGGAACTTCTGCAAAAACTCCGGGCCTTTTTCACTGCCCGCGGCAGGCGGAAAACGGAAAACGGGTCACGCTCCCCGGAAAAAAAACAGACCTCGGAGCAGTCCCTCCGGTCACGTGGCCTGGCTGTTGGCTTGGTCCGGATACACTGTTCCGGCCCCGGCTTGTGAGACGGACAAGGAAGGTTGTGTGAGTGTGTGGTTATTCGGAGATATACAGGAAAGAAGACATGCTAAAGAGGAGACAGCAGACGGCGGCTACAGCTAGCAGACGGCGTCGACAATGCTCTGCGATGCGATGGTCTGAACAGACTGGATCAACGGCTTTTCGGCTCCAGCGTAGCTCTCAAACAATAGCTCGGTGACAAGCGGTTCCTTGACGGTGCCAAGGACAACAGGGGGAGCTCTCTCGCCCGTGGCGGACTTCTTGATGGCCTCGACCGTGACGCGGATGTGCTGGTTCTCGTCGATCTCCATGAAGACAAGGGAGTTCTTTTTGGCAGACATCTTGGCGGAGTTGAAGGTGTCCCGCAGGTCCTCCAACCCTTTGGTGATTCTTTCGCCGACAGTCTCGTCTTCAGACTTCATCAGCTTGTTGTAGTTCGGGTTGTTTTTGATGGTTCTGATGAAGCCGTCTCGCAAGTGGCTCAAGTCGGTGTTCCGGACAGCGCAGATTCTCGCAGTGAACCGGACACCGCTTGTGAGCAAGTTTCTGATGAGGATGTTCGACACGCTGGGGTCGTTCAAAGCGCGGGAGAGGTTGTCTCTGTGTTCCTCGGGGGTCGTTGCATGCTGTATGTCCTCGTAAAAGCTCTCGATGAACCTGGAGCTGAGGATCTTTTTGACGAGCGCCAGGTCATCTTCGGCAATGTACAAGCCCAAGGCGTACACCTGGAATTTCAAAAAGGACACCTCACGCACACCGTAGCCAATCAAGTCAAACGTCGTCAGCAACGGCGTCGTGATCTTGGTTGGCAGCGGGTCCACCGACTTGACCACGGAAACGGTGTCGGTGCTGGCGTCAGATTGGATGTTTTCGGAGAAAAGAGTGGAGTAGAGGCCCGCGGTGGCAGCAACAGTGGTCAATGCACCGAGAAGACCAAGTGTGAACGTCTTGTCCGGGCTGGAGCCGGTCTTCGCCCAACGGCTCTGGGTGTAGTGTCTCCTAGCAGATGGCGAAATCGACACCGCATTGGCACGAATGGCAGAACGGGCTGCGCCCCGGGATGTTTGCAGTCTGCATAAACTGGTTCTGGTAGCCTTACCAATCCAGGACATCTTATTTTGTGATTGTAGTTTTGTTCTCTCTGGAGGATCCAGGAAAACGGATAGAAAGAAGAGGCGTCGTACCTCAGCAGGCCCGCTAGAATATCGTGATCAGAAAGGCCCTCCCCGGCAAATTCATGTTGGGGTCGAGGAAAAAGCAGGGAAAAAGCAAATCACGTGCTAACTATGCGATTTAACGAGATCGCTTATGTTTGCCTAATGGGGCAAACGATAGAGAGGAAGAGACAGAGCTTACCGATGGAAGAGTCTCCAGAAAAGAAACGGTTCGTTTTCTTTATCAACTGGGAACATTCTTCTCTTTCCATCGTCTCTGGAAAAGAAATCGAGAATCTAAACACAACAATTACTATCAAAATAAAATGGCAAAGTTTGTGATAAAGGACACGATTGCGGCATACGGAGGGAAGTTGCTTAAGCTTTCACATGTATCGGAGTACACCAAAACCTCAATGGACGTGAATGTCTATTTGCCACCACAATACGAGGAGACAGGTGCTGCAAAGCTTCCTGTCCTGTTGTACCTTTCCGGTTTGACATGCACGCCACAGAATGCTTCTGAAAAGTCGTTCTTGCCTTACTTTGCCAGTAAGCATGGCTTTGCACTGGTCTTCCCAGACACCTCCCCAAGAGGGGCAGGCATTGACGGCGAAGACGAAACCTGGGATTTCGGTACCGGTGCTGGGTTCTATGTAGACTCGGTCAAGGAGCCATGGAAGGAGAACTACAACATGTACTCCTATGTCCTCAAGGAATTGTTGCCATTGGTTAGTGAGGAATTCAGCAACCTGGACACACTCGAGAATTGTTCGGTCACCGGTCACTCCATGGGTGGTTACGGTGCAATCATGATGTATTTGCGTAACCCTGGTCAATTCAAGTCATGCAGCGCATTTGCGCCTATATGCAACCCAAGTATTGTTCCTTGGGGGGAGAAGTGTTTTGGGAACTACTTGGGAGATGACAAATCCTTGTGGTACAAGTACGATCCTTGTCATTTGATCAAGGAGTACTCGGGCAACCCAGACGTCAGGAACGAAAAGATTTTGATTCACGTCGGTACCAACGATGTGTTCAACTACAGAGACAACCAGCTGAGATGTGAAAACTTGGTTGAGGCAGCCAAGGGGACCAAGTTGGAAGACTCCATTGACTTGAATGTCGTTGACGGTTACGATCATAGCTATTACTTTGTGTCGTCCTTTGTTCCAGCGCATGTGGACTTCCACTTGAAGTATTTGACCAAATGACTATCCAAATTGTAGCTTTTCCGTAAGCCAGACTCTCTGTTTAAAACTTTTATTGCGGAAGTAGATATGTCTACCTTTATAGAGAGACATTTATATATTGGAAAAGTTTAAAAAAAAGCAAAAGTCACCAATCAAGCAGAAAAATGGTGCAATAACAAAGACATCTTAACCCCAGTAGTAAGCGTTGTAAAAAAAAAATTAAAATACTTTAATCAGTGTTCATCATACTTTCGGCAGAACCACGACTGCCCATCATATCATCCATTTCGCTGTACGACATCATCATTGTATCGTCGCCTTGTGAAGGTTCTGAGTGCCCTAGACTGTTGCTGCCCCTGGCATCATCATCGCTGCCGCCACAGTCGAAGGGAGAGAAACTGGCCTGTATCACATACAATATGAAGAGGAAAGCAATAAAGTGTAGTGCAAATTTGGCAAATTTCTTGTTCTTTCTTTTCCTCTCTGCCCTTAGATCGCTATTGTCATCTCTTTTGCCTGCCGTATCTTGCCCTCCGAGGCCAGAATCGTTCAACTCGAGTTGTTCATATGGTGGGGAAGGGTCGGTGGACTCGATATCCTTGATCGCCTCAACATACTTAGGTAAAAGTGGAGAGTCATTTTCCGTATCTTCGGCCGCAGTATCGGAACCGTTGTCGATTTTTTTATACACAGGCGTCACCCTGTAGTCCTTAGGAGCGTACTGGGACATGTTGTTTGGGTCAATAGAGGCGTCATAACAGACGGGTTGGGAAATTAGGTACTTGTCGGACGACATTTGTGAAATCAGGTGGGAAATATCGGGTATTTATAGCCTTGTTGCAGAGCAGAAGCAAAATTATGGAGCCTCCGAACCCGAACAGAGAGCAGGATAATAAGGGGCAAGGCCTTTGATACAACACGGAACGACAATAGTCATCAAAGGCCGAGCTTTCGGTCAGGGCTGAGAAAAGATAACGATAGTGGGGCACATGCGAGTCGATCGACGCGAGAAGGCGATTTTCCAGTCTCTGTGGGGGGAGGATTGGTTGATTTGATGAATGTTTGACCTTAAAAGCAGGCTCATCGGGAGTGGCGGTTGAAAGAGGGGAGGAAGAGAAGGCAAAAAGCAGCAGCAGAAGCAGCAGCAGAAGCAGCAGAAGCGCATCGACCGAGTCGCTGTTGTGGTGTCTGAACCAGAGGTACTGTCCGGCACAAGCACGACCACAAGAAAGAGAACGAGAGAGAGGACGGAGAAACACAGCATGAGTGGAACAGGCTACGTGTATGTCAACGGAAACGGCGGTGGCAACAGACGGAGGAGCTCCCACAATGGCAACGGCGTTGTCGGCAACGGCAGTGGCAGTTTAGAGAGCGTGTACCAGCCGGTGAACCAATTCAACGGCGTGGAGATTCAGAACATCCTCCACAACAACTTCGAGCGGTACCGCTCGAGGGCTGCCGTCTACGAGGAGATTGTCCGTAAGGGTACCGTGGACGGTAGAGAGGGCGATTCCGCTGGCACAGGACAAACTGGCGGCGAAGAGCACGAGTTCACGATGGTGAGTAGCAGCAGCAATAGCTACGGCGGATATGGCAACGGCTACGGCAACAACTACGGTCGTAGCAAAGGGAAGGACCTGTTGAGCGAGTTGAGCAAAAGCATGATGCATATGCACACCCACAAGAACAGCAACGGCATGAACGGGACCAGCAGCGGGTCCGGCAACAACAGCCACCACCATCACCATCACTACCACCATTCACAGCAACAGTAGCGACTGTTTTCGACTGTCGTCTGCTATGGTCTATCCATCCGTCTAGTCCAGCCCGTGTATCTATCTATCTATCTATCTATCTTTCTGTCCATCTATCTACTTTGTATCTATGTAGCTCAAGACAGCACGGCAGACGGCTTACGTAACCTTCACAGTCCCGTTGTGGAACGCCCCGGCTGCCGAAAAGGGAAACAAGAGCGGGAGAGGGGGAAGAGGAAGCAAGACAGTGCAGAGTTTTCTCGTGCCGTCACGACGTGTCTGGATGGAGCCGGGGAGGCTCTTGCGGGAAACACAGAAGAGACGAACGGCAGAGCATAGGGTTCCAGTCCGGAGTATCGACAGAAAGGCCAGAAAGATACCGACTGCGACATTGACACTGGGCCTGCTGCATGGTTGCACCTTCCACGTGTTTCTGCACCCTCTTCACACCCCAGACAACGAAGACGACGCCTCCAGCTAATCAGACTACTACCCGTTACATAAACAACCACAAACATACGCACATACCCCAGAGCCAGCAGTAAGTAACCTCTGGCCGGTGGCATCTTTCTTCTATTCCAGTTACTACCAGTTCATCCCTGTCGACACAGCATACCACACAACAGCAT
Source organism: Pichia manshurica (assembly GCA_005406165.1). Lineage (NCBI taxonomy): Eukaryota > Fungi > Ascomycota > Pichiomycetes > Pichiales > Pichiaceae > Pichia > Pichia manshurica. Next base: position 2,339,837 of record BJFO01000007.1, read on the forward strand.
AGCCAGCACATCATAGCATATCGACAGAGGAGATTGATAACAAAAAGGTCATAAGCGTCCTTACACATTCCTTACCTTTCACAACTCAACTAGTCGTTACCCTTTTGCCTACATTTTCTGCTCATTTTTCAAGAGCATAATACAGTCACTCTTTCTCTTCTATCTACTCCTTCGTTTTGGATATATCTACGGACAAATTGAAAATAGTTAATCTAAACAAAAACAATGTCACTCCTTTCAGATGCACAATCAAAACCATCACCGCCGCAGGAGTCCTCTGTGATATCCATGTCTCTGGCTGATCCTATCAGCATGACTCTGCAGCCTCCCTCCGTGAAGAGAGGGCATAGGCATCGGCGGTCCGCCGCAATCTCAGGGGACTTCGATGCCAACTACTTTCTCCAGCCTCCCACCAACGGGAACACTTCCAGCATATCAAAGTCTCTTCCATGTTCTCCCGTAAAGTCAAACCCCATCAGTAACATTGTCAACAGCAACAGCAACCACAACTGCAATGCTGGTATTGGAACTCTACATCCAAAAGAATCGATGACCAAGTTAGATTGTCCTCCTTCGACTTTAACGCCGGCACCAACCCTCAACTTTAATAACTCCGTTCAAAATTCAACATTCTCAAACACAAACAACACCACATATTATTCCTCATCAACGACAAACACCAACACAACACCGACTTCGAACCTCTCCACTCCTGTAAAGTTTTACCTCACAGATGAAACGAGGTTTTCAAACTCAAACTCGAATATCCCAGACGCCTTGATTGATTTGGATGACATCAATAGCAGCTCGGCCTTATCTTCATCCCTTCCCATCAACTTCAATTTGGCGCTCAATTTGAATTCGACCCCGAAGTTTGGGAAAAAGCAATTTTCTCTTCATGACTTCGAGAATCATACAAATCATTTGCCGAAACACTCTCTTTTATGTTCTCCAAAAAAGACAGATGTTATTATCGTTGAGGAGATAACAGAAGAAAATAACACATTTGATTTAGAAAATGATGCGGATGAGAATGTTAATAGGGCCAGTAGCAACGACAAAAATAACAGCGGTAACGTTCTTAATGGTTCCGATGTGGAAGAAGATGAAGAAGACGACAGTTATGATAATATTGTACCATCTTCAACATTCTCGAACAATCAATTCGAGCTGAACTCTCTTTTGATGTCTAAACATCTCAACAATTCGTTGACGTCTTTGCCAACAAAAAATTCTAATAATTCTTCTTCAAATTCAATTAATTCAAATCCAAATCCCTTCTCGAATCTGAATACTTCTTCTATTTCAAGTTTGAAAGGCAAAGTCAGATACCAGTCCTATTATAATTTGGCTCCATCAACGCCGAAAAGTAATCATCACCACAATTTTACCACCACCAACAGCATCGGTAATTTTAGTAGCAACACTAGTGGCAATTATCACAGATTGTCTAACTCGATGTCGATGTCTCCAATCAAACCGACAGTAAGGTCGCCATTTCAATACCAGTCTCTACAGTACGACTTACCTGATGATTTCCATCAGAAAAATAACGTTCTTGAAGATTTGGTGAGTGAACAGTCAGACCATGAAAACGCTAATGATGTTGTTAGGGTAGTTCAACATCCAATTACTACGAGTATACCAAAAAACAATAAAAATACTTCTGATTCAACTTTTTTGGCTGATAACAAAAGCAAGGCATCCCTTAAGGATATTTCGAGTTCATCCTCAACTTTGTCAAATAAGTCCGATATCAAACTGAATCTTCCTCCAAGTAAATCAAAACATGAACGCTCATCTTCATTGTTTTCTATACTTTCCAAAAAGATTTCTCATCACAGAAGGAGATCTTCGGCCATCAGCGCTTACTCCAAAAAGTCGACTTCAATAATAGAGCAAACGAACGATGAGTTGTTAGGCTTAAATATAAACGTGAGCAGCAACACAAACAACAATAATGATTCAACTTTGAACGAAGATTTCACATTAACACAAGATTGTTTGGGCGAGCCGGGGCCAATGATCGAAATCGGAGAAAATGATATCAACCAACTGAACGAAAATGGAACCAAGTTAGCGAGAAGTACTCAGCAAAAGAAAAAAGGCAACGGCAGCAATAACGATAATAATAGTAATGGTAATAATAACGGTAGCTCGAGCAACTCTGTCCCAATTACAGCTTCCAATAATTCGAATAAAAAGGGTTTATTCAGTTGGATCGTCAAGTCGAAGAAAAACCGTGTTAATTCAACGTGATTGGCCTTTGTTGATTATTTCCCTCCTGAATTAGTCTTTTTTCAAAATTTTACTTCGTCAGTTTATTCCTTTTCTGTATTTTTCGTTTTTTCAGTCATATTGGATTTTATTTGTTTTGTTTACGTTCCGTTTTTTCCACGTTGTCATGTTTTTCCCTTTATTCCCTTCACTTTCAACCATTCAGCACAAGTTCACACTTTGCGTTAATTTACAATTTTGGATACCTAGATCTGTGTTCCAGTCTGCTTGCATTTCAGCTACTACTAATTTCGGACTAAGTTCCTCACTGTCGTTATTAATATTGTGATTTTTTTATTTCACCTTCAGTTGTCTTCTTTTCTATACTTTTGACAAATGCATCCTTTCCTTTCTTTAATTACTCTATATTTTAATATTTACAACATTACGTAGAATACCTTCTATTTAAATATTAGTGCTATTTCAGTTCATCTTCCTCTTTTCAGAAATGTTGATGACGTTTCCGGAATTGATGATTTTCTGGGATAACTCAAGCTGTGTATTTATGCGCCATTTGCTATCCGCGGATAGTACAAGTATTGGGAACTTTGCACTTCCTAGAGCATTTAAACTTTTGTTGACAACATCAATGGGTATATTCAATTTGGCAGAAATATCAGCCTCTTTAAAACCCTCGTGGTCCAGCTCGATGTCATTAAAAAGAGTCAAGATTATTCCATGGTACATATTACAATTCAAATGACAAAGGGTTCCATTCGGTAATGTATAATCTACCGTCATTCGAGAATTTGAGTAGCTAGGTTGAAGCAGTAGCTTCCCTTCAGATGATCTCCTTGAACGTCTCAACTCGCCTTTATAGAACCTCCGGAATTCCTTTATCAATTGATTCATTTCAGGAGGCAATACCATTTTATTAAATTGTTTATCGCTAGATGTCGTGGACGATGACAAAGAAATCGCCATGTTCAATTCTTCAGGTAGTGCAATCATATCAATCCCAGTATGATTAATAGCATTTTCAGTCAAGAAACTCTCAAATTTTTTGTATCTCTCGTATGAATCTTGAATTTGATTGTAAATGTCCATCATTGGCTCGCCATACTGGTATTCTTTACATATTAGGTCCAATGCTGTAGACATTTCAAGTTCACAGTCACTGATATTCGTATAAAGCGTGAAATCAGCATGGTATAAAGAACCAAGCATTCTCTGAACAAATTGTGTCGCATACATTCTTTTAAACTTGATCCTGCTATTTGTGTTCATGAAACCAACAATGACTTTCAGTCCATTTTGAACTTTCTCAAGTTCCTTCTCCAATTTGATCCTATCTTTGCTCTTTGAAATCAGCTTCAGCCTGTAGTCGAGGTAAAAGGCATAATGGCCTGCAAAATCCCTTTTGAAATTCGACCAATAACTTTTCAATGCTTCCTGAAAGATATTCTTCAAGAATCCATACTGCGGTCCCAGTGAAATTTTTTGAACTTTACAAGCCATTTCTGATAAAGATGTGAAAAGTTTGACCATATCTTTCAATTTGTCTTCATTCACCGGCTCCATAGACTGATAGAGAGTATCAACAAATTGTGATGCACCTAGATTCCAATCAGACATTTCGAAATCGTATTTATCATAAAACTCTCTCATTTTATCCATAATCAATGATATAGATGAGTTGTCAATATCATGGTATAATTTGAGGAACATGTTGCTTATCACCGAACTTAGATAATTTGTGTCTGTTGAAAATAATAGTTTGATTTCTTCATCTTTGAACACAACCAGAGATGAATCATGAAGAGTTTCAAAGATGTTGCTTTTGATTTTGTTTTCGATTTCTTTCAGGTATTGAAGTTTTTCAAACACAGTATCCATATATTTGTCCGTATAAAGAATACGCTTTATTGTCTTCAATGTATGGACATAGCACTTTTGGAAAATGGATGTTAGAAAAGAGTACTTACCGGTATTTACTTCCAGCATATGACATAGCAGATAAAAATCGGTTAGTTTAAGCAACACAACACTGTCCTCATCTTCCGTCAGTTCATTCAAAAACAAAGCTTTCAAACTTTTACATAATCTTGAGGTTGAAGCATCCAGAATTTTGTCAAATTTTTGCATGCCATATAATTTATCAGTAGTAGCATTGGCAAATTTGGAAATAAATTCTTTGCATACAAGAAACTGTATTTCAGTAATTGGATAATAAATTGAGTTTAGAGCGTTAATTTGTTCGGGTTTTGAAATTTTGACTTTTGTTGAAATTGATCTATTCAGTCCATGGAACAGTGGGTACAAAGCGCTTTCAGTAAACTTGAAATGACTCCAGACAATGCGATAAAATTGGCATAGAGGAAAATCAGACAATAGTCCATCTTCTTCGCAACTGAAATTCACGTATAATTCCTCTAATTTGGCAACGATATGTGTCTCCACCTTTTCCAGAATTTGGTTCCCATAATCATAAACTGATTGTGAGCCACAAAATTTACTTAATCTCTGAGAGGCTCTGTGGGCTTTTAAAAGATTATTGTCTAAATCATTGATTTTTTGTATGATTTGATCTCTATCGCTAGCTAAAATTAATTTCATTTGCTTTTTCGCATCATCCGACAAAAGGCATTCTCTCGTGTCGTTATCATTTTCAAAAGAAGGAACCGGCTTCGATCTTTTAATTCTCCTTTCTCCATCTTCTTCCAGTGTATCAACTGAAAGTTTCCTTACGTTACTGATAAAGTCCATTGCTGATACAAAATTGATTGTGTTGAAATCGTTTAAGAAACTGCTTGCATGCTAAGTTGAAGGTCGTACCCCAGGTAGATGAAACAGCGAGCTCATGATAAAAGTTATTTCCCAAGTCGGTCTGTGAGCGAAAACTGAATCTACATAATACTACTAGGATCGGTTTTTGGTGTTTTGTTCCTTTACAATCTTTAAACATACCATGTCATATATCGGATAAGAAGAGATTATGTATCTTCTGGCCAACCCTCATACGGGTAAAAAAAATGCCACCAAATATGCCCAGCTCGAGTTTATTGGTTCGACCCTTTCCCCATCGTTGGCATTCAAAAGTATCGGGGTTCAAAAAAACCAGCTAAAAAAAAATGATCAAAAGATCCACAAAGATACCCCGAGAGAGGAGGAGATAATGACCGAAAATCATATAAGTGCTGAAATGAAGAGATGTGATGTATACCCCGAGTTAGATAGGTTACTCGAGTACTGTGATAAGTTGAAAAACGGAAAGTCAGAACAGCAGCAAAATATAAACTTTCCAGAACTGGAACGGGTGTGTATTTATTCAGCGATCGGTCCAAAAGAATACGACGCTCTAATGAAAAAATTATCCGCTTGGATTGATGACAATCTCGTGGTTTTTACTGTTCTGGATGAAACCTTAAAATCACTGGTTCAATTCATGGACAATATACGTTTGATTTTCAACTATTGTTGGAACATTGACAATTACAATGTTAGCAAAAGTGTAACACTAGAAAAGAGGCTCGTTGAAGAGATGAAAAGAGGGCTTCGCTGTCTTTTAATAAATTATTCCTTTTTAGATTTGTTACAAAAGTGTTATGACAATATTGTTTCCCGAGTTTTGGATGATCAATGCTCGGGACTCTCTCAATTGGTTGGACTTCTCCGGTCTATACATAACCTGGAAATTTTTGCCGTTAAGCTAGATTTAACTAAGTCATCACACAATTTGAACGTAAAACCATCATACGAAATTATAGATTTGGAAAAATTCCTCAGCTTAATGGATCATATAAAAGCATTCGAGTTCAGTTGTACCACTTGGCCTGTCATCCTGCATGAAGCAAATCAGGAATATTATATACACGAATTTATGTGTGATATGGTTGATCTATTTTTTCAAAGCGAACCATTTTATTCGTTTGCCATTAAACTTAATGACCCATGTTTATACTACGACGAACTGACGCCTTATAGAAAGTATAATCACAAAATAAGGGAATTGTTAGATGATGCTCGGTATGAAACAAGAGGACTAAATTTTAAGGTTAGGAAGGCAGTACAGAAAAAAATCTTGGATCTGTGTCTACAAGAGGACCAGGATACAAATTATTGCGCTTTTGGTATCTTGATCTACTTCAATAAGAATTTACATGTCCAGCCATCAAATTTTTATCTTGATGAGAATTCATTTGAACCATACTATGAATACATATTACGCAATGACTACGAAAATAAATCTACATCTTTACTTGAGAATTTCAAGAGGTTTTTGAGATACATGTCACCCTCTACCCAAAAAGAGTTGGTGAACTATCTATTTAACCGCATAACAGAAGCGGCTAACGAATCACTAGTTTTGATAACAGAGTCTACAATAAAGAACACGACGAAGCTTTTAAATGTTGCCGACATCTTGAGTGATTACTTTACACATCAGCAGATAACTCAAAAGATGACCCTCAAGAAAAACCACAAAGAACTGGTCGAATCCTCATACAAGCGATCTTTTGTCGAACTCAAAACAATTCATTACGAGAAAGACGCAACTTTTCAACTTCTCAAAAGCAAAAAGGTTAAGATACCTGCAACTGTGAGGGAAAACCTGAAAAGCGTACTAAATGACATTAAATCGGGGGATAAGAAGGTAAGACTTAACACAAGCTACAACACAGTACAATTGGACTATAATTATGAAGTAGGAGCATGCCATATAACTTGCTCTGCTTTTGTGGCAGTTACATTGCTTGCGTTTGAGAAAGTCAATAAAATAAGTTTTGAGGAACTTCAGAAAAAAACTGAAATGGAGAGTCCTTTACTGAGATCGTGTGTTGACTCTTTGAAAAACGCCAGACTATTATTTGAGACTAAAGGAATGATCAGACTAAATACAAGTCCGGACGCTTTGAAACCGAGTTTACTAATCATATAAAAAAAATGTATATTAATGGATCATGTATAGTATTTGAAAAAGTAAAAATTCACGCTTGGGGGTTTTTCTCGATATGATCTTCCACGATTCCAAAGAAAATCACAGTGGACAATGATCTCCCACATTGTGAGTCCCCCCGGCCATCTAATGCTCTTCTCCCGATATTCTTGTGGCTGACGATAATGATTGAAAAATCATTACTGACCACTTTGCGGGCTCATAGCTCCCCGATCACATGCATTGAACCATTTTACGTTCCCTCGACGATAACGTACACGTTCTTCGACGATGCATCTACGGAATATCCTCTGCTAAGTCCTAGCGTAATAACAGCTGATGAATCTGGTCTTATTATATGGTGGAACCTTTCTACACGTCGTCCTTTAGGAGTATGGCAAGCACACACCGATTCGATTTTAACCGTTCAGCAACTCGGTATTACTTGGGACTCGAATAACTCCCACGATTTCAATATTCCGAAGATATCAGAAACTTACGGGCAGCTGCTGACCCATTCTAAAGATGGGACGATAAAAATCTGGAAAATGATTAATCTCATTGACAATCATAGTGTTAAGTCAGGTTTCACTTACTCTTGTTTGCTGAAAAAGAAAATAAATTCTACAACAGATGGATCATCCGTGCCCACTCCTCCTCTATTGTACGAACTACCTGTTAATGCCATGAACTTTGCCAATGTTGATATGAACTCACATGGAGTCTTAATTACTCCAGCCACTACAGACTCTGAAGGCTGGGATTTATACAAAATTAAGTTGACAGAGACACTAGAACATATGAAGTTGAGGCGGTTGATTCAAAATTACCAGCCGAAAGTGCAGTCAACCGAAAAAGTGGTGGAAATACAAGATGCTGATGAATCGGAGTCATCAGATCTTACAAAGAGAGGTAGGTTGGGAGTTATCATGAAAGTTGCATGGATTGATTCCACACATTTTCTTGTTGGATATGAAAATGGAAATGTTATTGGCTATGAACTTAATCAAGATATCGCTGATTCTACTTATAAAGCCAAAATATGTTTCCATAATAAAGATCTTGAAGGTAATGCTATAACTATTATATGCCATGACAAAGTTAATAGTAAGGTACTCTGTTCTTCTACAGGTAGCAAAATATCCATCATAAATGTGAACTCCGAAATGTATGAATCACAAATATTTGAAACTAAGCACAAAGGAATAAACAGTATAGACTGCGACTCTTTTACTAACTCTGTCGGTATTGTCACATGGGATGGATACACAAGGATGTATGATTACGATCAAGAAAAGGTGCTGAAATTTTGCTTCAAAATGCGTCGTCAATTACCTGCAATATCAAATTCGAAGGAGATGGTGGATAACGAAAACGGTGATATCATGCAAACAAATGGTCTACAGACACAACGAGCAAGTATACTTAGATTCACAAAAAAGCAGATTGATCCACGTGAAGTTAAAATCGCAGGGATAAATATCATCTACAACAATGGTAGAAGCAAGAACATTGTGAGAAGAAACAAGGAAGAAATTTTTGGAGAAAGGTGGTTATTTATTGGCTATCAAGATGGAAAAGTGGCCATGTATTCTATTAGAGGATGAATCTGTAAATAATCTTTATGATAAACTAAATACTACATTGCAGTATCACCGTCGGCATCCGTTTTACTGTAATGACAATACCTCTGCGCAATTATGTCGTCTGTTAATCCGGTATTAGCACGCTCTTTAATTGTAATCGGCTCACATGAATACCCTCGTGACGTACTAGGTATCCTGATCGATAGTTGTCTTGCTCGTAAACTCACCATATCATCAAAGATATTAGTGTTGTCCTCTTTTGGTACATTTATGTTACATATTGGGGTTGGGCCGTGGAACCATGGATGGCATATTGCTTGCTGGACCGTTAATCTTTCATCTGGTTTAGCTACCAATAACCTGCTTATTAAATCTAGAGATATGTCTTCTATTTCATCCCAATACGGTGAATAAAATGCAAATTTAGCCTCCAAAATTTGTTGTCTCATTGATGGGGGGCCTAGTTCTTCACTGAACGGTGGAAAGCCACATAAGCAAACATACAGTAAGACACCTACTGACCACATATCTACTGATTTGTTGTACTTTCGATGTTGTGAGTTTGCTAGTACTTCAGGAGCGACATATGATGGTGTTCCACATAGGGTCGTCGTAAATTGGAATTTACCTATGAATTTCGCCAACCCAAAATCTGCAATCTTCACTTGCACGGATAATTCTCCTTCATCCCAAGGTTTATTATTTGAGACACTATCTTGAGCGTATACTATGCTCAAAAGTATATTTTCAGGTTTTAGATCCCTGTGAACAATTTCCATTGAATGCAAATAATCTAGCCCATTTAGCAACTGTTTACATATTTCTTTTGTTTCATCTTGCCTAAGCTTGCCCTTTTTTACTATTCTGTTAAAAAGCTCACCTCCATTTACTTTTTCTAAAACCAAAAAGGTTGTTAATGAGGACATACTAACAGGTTCTAAGAAAGTATCATAAAATCCAACAATATTCGGATGATTCAAGTTGACTAAGATTTCCAACTCTCTATTTAACTGGGTTGCTTGGCCACCTTGGCTGGTGGGGTTGAAGATCTTCACGGCACAAATCCTTCCAGTTTCCCTCTCTATCGCCTCTTTGACTTGTGCGTAATGGCCTGTTCCTAACACATTTTCAGACAGAATGTATTTATCAAAAAATGAAGTTCGGTCGGACTTGTACTTCAAATCGTACCTGACAATATAATGTAACTTTGAAGCAAAAGATAACCGATCACCATCTCTTAGTAAAGCTGTGTTGTTTCTTCCTATAAGCACATCATTTATAAAAGTACCATTCGAGCTTAAGTCTTTTATGGTGATTAAATTGTAATGGTTGAAACTTCTTCCAATTTGCAACTCACAGTGGACTGAGGAACAGTCATTGTTGGTAATTATTATGTCGTTACTCTTTGAGATTGATCTTCCAATACGTACAATCCCTTTAAATGGAATTTCTATACTACCGTATTTGGAGGCATCCAGGCTATTGAATACCGCAAAAATACCATCCTCTTTGCTGTCAGCCTTGAGACGCTTGAATTGTGAAACAGAATCGAGATTCGGACATTTATCGAAAGAAACTTTCAATGTCCTTTTCTGGCCCCGCTCTCCAACAGGTGCCTCCGTGTTTGACATTTTTTGTCGTCACTATATTCCCTTGGAATAGTAAATACCACAGACGACCCAGCAGACAAGGGTGGCTACGATACATCTTCTTAACGTCGTGTGTAGATCTGATTTTCGAACCATAAACATACCGCGTTTGTCTTAGAAAGCGTGAATCGAGCATAAGAACCTTTATATATCATCGCAACTATTCGTACATATTATTTATTCTTTACTGCAGCCTTCGACGGCCAGGCGGTCTGCCATGTCATTGCCGTAGTTTCCAGAATGTCCCTTGACTTTTCTGAATTCAACAAAACCATTATTCTCCTTGATTTGTCGTATAAGACTGCGGGAGCTTTTAATCAGGTCTTGGTTGGCAACGGGAGCACCGGAGCTTGTTCTAAACCCGTTCCTTTCCCAGTTGTCAGCCCATTTTCCGATGGAATCAATCGAGTATTGTGAATCTGTGTTAATGATAGCTCTTTCGGTCTTGCCACTTTTGACCTCTTGGAGAGTCGTTTGCAAAGCATGCCTGATACCTTCTAACTCGCCTCTTGAATTGGTCTGTTCGCCCTTAACACGGCCACTGTAGTTTCGGCTGTCGTTTGGTCCATAGTATACACCGTAGCCTGCCCTTGACAAGCCCTGTTTTCTCGCCTGGTTATTCTTTGAGGCACCGTCAGTGTATATGTGAACAATTTTCGAATCGGAGGAGGAAGCTGATTGGGAAGACGAAGCTGGTAAATGGGAGGCGTAAGGAGTGATAGAAGTGAGAGAAGCGATCGAACTTGGAGAAGCAGCCTTCGAGGGTTTACGGTAAGGGTGATAAGAAGAAGATGATGATGATGATGACGATAATGATGGACCTTTTTTCGAACGGGAGGAACCGTGGCTTAATCTCGAACTGTGGGACGGGCGAGCTAGGTGGTTACTTCCAGAAGAAATTTCCTTATTTGAGCCATTAGCATATGCTTCAGCTGCTTGCCTGGAAGAAAAAGATTTATACTGGTTCCCAGGGTAGCCTTTGACTTGACTTTCGCAATCAGACCAATTGTCATACACTCCAGTGGATCTTCCGTTTTTCACTGCATAATACTTCATATTTTCCCTGAGAAAAGTGATGCACACTCTGGCAAGAGATTTGGGCATTAAATTGAATCATAGAGGAGCGTTCGAGAAGCAAGTAAAAGAAGGATACAAAGGGAAAGTCACTTCAAAGTCGCCGATTGGGGCACCTACTCTGTCAAATTTGGCGATTCATGGCAGTAAAGGAGGTCGCGTTTAAAATGACCAACTCAAAGAAAGAGGTGACTCGAAAACCGTATTGCCGGGAAAGGAAAGCAGCAAGGAGAAAGGTTTTTTGGTGTGGTAAAACAATCACACAACACTGGAGACAAGACGCTATGGCGATAAAAGGACTAGGCAAACTTGATCAGCAATACGATGGCAAAGACGTCAAAGTCGGCATTCTCCATGCGAGATGGAATGCTCCGATCATTGATGCGTTAGTAAAGGGTGCTATCGAAAAGCTAAAGGAGTTAAACGTGAAAGAGGAGCACATAATTGTGGAGAGCGTTCCAGGTGCTTACGAGTTACCATATGGCACAAAAAAGATGTTTGAGAAGCATGGCGTCGATGTTGTGATTCCAATCGGCTGCTTGATCAAGGGTTCAACGATGCATTTCGAGTATATCTGTGATGCCGTGTCCAGTCAATTGATGAAATTGCAATTCCAAATAAACAAACCAATCATTTTTGGCGTGTTGACCTGCTTGACCGAAGAGCAAGCGTTGAAAAGAGCAGGCGTCTTGCCAGGCATGCACAACCATGGTGAGGACTGGGGAGCCTGTGCAGTTGAGATGGTCCTCAAGTGGAAGTAAATGCTGCAATGGCGGCTGCTAACGTAGCGTTCTTTATTTAACTACTACTAGTCTGTGTTCTCTGTAGACCAGGCTTCAATATACATCTTCCTGTACACTTACTTTGATAATGCTCAATATTAACAAAGAGTCACGTGATCTCACCGTTTTTATTTTTTCCAATTTTTTTTTTCACAATAAATGACTGAAAGAAGCATTAAATACACTTTTGATTCAACCATTCAAGCATCTCGTTATACCAGATATTCTAATAGTCACACAAAAAAGACAATTTACTTTTGTGATTATGGTTGAGGAATCCAAAGAAAATGCACTCAGCAATCGTGAGGATGACTTTTATTCCTCTGATGATGAATCTTCTAACAAAGTCCTAGTAAAGACGAACAAAAAATCATTTGATATATATGACAAAGATGACGAAGAGGAGGAGGATTCAAATGATAGTCAGCGAGATGATGAAGATGATGATGAGGATGAAGATGACGTTAGAAGATCGCTACAAAAAAAGTCCACCAAAACATTTATCGAAAAAGCGCAAGAAAATGAAGATTCTGATAACGATTCTGATGATCAGTATTACGGATTCTTTGGCAATGAGGAGGAGGAAAAAGAAAATGATAAAGAAGGAGTTAAGAAAAAGTTAGCAGCAAATTCTGAGTCTGAAGTTAAGGTCGAGATGCCATCTAAGACTCAAAAAAATGTTTCAGAAAACTCTACCTCTGGTGTCAAAAAGGTGAAAAAACTTACCCAAAAACAATTGGAAAACGAAGAAAAAAGGATCAAAAAAACAGGTGTGGTATATCTTTCTTCTCTGCCCCCATACATGAAGCCACAAAAGTTGAGACAAGTGATGAGTAGATTTGGGGAAGTCGGGCGTATTTTTTTGAAGCCGGAAGATCCAAAAGTTTACAAGTCAAGAATCAAGTCTGGCGGTAACAAGAAAAAGAAGTTTGACGAGGGTTGGGTTGAGTTTGCAAGTAAAAGTGTTGCAAAATTGGCTGCTAATACGCTAAACGGTAATGTATTAGGTGGTAAGAAACGTAGTTTTTACCATGATGATGTCATGAATGTCAAATACTTAAAAGGTTTCAAGTGGTTTGACTTGACTAACGCTTTGAATAGAGAAGTTGAGGTACGCGAGAGTAAGAAGCAGGCAGAGTTATCGCAGGCCAACAAACTCAACAAGGCATATATCAAGAATGTGGAGACCAGCAAGACTATTAATAGAGTGAAGGAGAGCAAGAAGCGGAAACTTCCAGAAGGCTCAAAAACTGGAGATAACGAGATACGAAGAAATTTCAAACAAAGGAATGTTGCCACGAATCGAGCGGGGGCAGATTCATCCATTAAAAACAATGAAAGCACTTCTGGCCTAGACAATGTGTTGAACAAGATTTTCTGATTCTGGCTCCAAAAGGTGTATAATTCATGCTCGACTTTACGTAATATTTTCTAGACAGTAACAAAATTATAGTACGAAAATTTTGAGAACATGTTTTTTTTTTCATCCGATTATCATACTGTAATGCAAAACAAAATCACCATTTCCAGACGCATCGGCTAACCAAAGGAAATTCGGCAGTAATCACTGAAAAATATGCTGAATAGGCGTGTTTTACTAGAGTCTCGTCTGGTTGCGAAGCTAGTTCGTGTGCCTCCGACACTACGAACAAATTTCTCAACTACACCACCTTACTTTAGAGGCCCGACTAAGTATAAATCAAAAAGAACAAAATTAGATGTCAACCGTCGAATTCAAACCCCAGAAGAATTACTACAACAGGCTTCTAATGTTGATGTAGAAAATTTGCGAAGAGATGTTAAAGAAAGAACTGAAATTAGGTACATCAAACCTAACAAGTTTTGGATGTCAAAAGTATTTCCAAATTTGGATATTCCACCATCGTTCTCTTATTATGATGATCATTCAAACAGGAACTATGTCAAACACCAGCTGATCAAAGCTTTTGGTGACATCAACAAGAAATTTGTTTGGCGAGATCTACAATATACTGAAGTTGATGTTGGTGATGTAGTCGATCTTTCAGGAAATTTTGAGAAAGGAGATTTGGCAGTAATCATAGAGTTACCTACTACTCCAGACGATCCTAGATATACATTGCTTAACGCTTACGGTGAAATACAGTTTGTTTCCAGGTCCAAAATGGGATTAAGACTTCCTAAAGTATTCCCAAAAAAGTGGTTTGAAAATTGCGTCTTGGAAGAAGCCATGTTTTGGAAAGGCTTAGACACTGAAGAAATTGTACCCGTTGGTAAACCCAAATATAAGCTTGAGGATGTGGTGGATAGAAATAAAATTTTTGAAAGTGCGGTTTCCAGGTCACTTTCAAATGATAATGCGGTAAAAACCTACATCCTGCCCTCCATATTATCCGGTATAATTTCGGAAAGCTTAACTGAAATGGTTACCCAAGCTTGGCACTTCTTGCCAGATGCCAACATCAAGTTGGAAGTTTTGCATAACGTTTTGCAAAGTAACGAAGCACCAATTCAATTATCGCTATACCAGCTATATAACTCTGTGGAAATGACCGATCTACAGGTTTTGGTCAAGGATTTCAAGTCACAAAAATCTGAAGATATTAATAGAGGTTACAAAAAATTATACAAATCCATTGCATCTCCTGTATCTATTGGTAATCAATATGATTCCATCACCTTGGGAAAGGATATTACAGGCAAAGTCGACTTAGCAATGAAGGTAGACTCAACAAGGTTCTATGCTTTTATTTTGAGTTTGAGAAAAAATAATCAATTGTATGCTCACGATTCTTTCAGTAAGGCAAGTTCATATGTTCTTGTTTTACCATTAAATCGTATAGTTAAATTCAATAAGCTAGTTCAAAGTTTTAAGCAAAACGAAAAGCTTTATGGACAATTAGCAGAATACATCATTTCCAAATTGAACCCAAAAATGAAAGTGAAAGTGAAGTCGAAAGAGATTCTTGAATATTATGATGTATTCATCGAATTACTCAAGTTATATTGCGCTGGCTCTATCCAGAACAGCGTGCTAGAATCTTTTGTCATAAAAATCATGAGAATGTTACCTAACTATAAGGATTTAGACATTACAAGTTCTTGTGTCTATGATCTTCTTTTAAATACCAACGAAATTGCCAACACTGAAGGGCCGACAAAGTGGTGGGATAATGCAATGATTCCATACAGTGGGGTATCAGTCAAGTGCGATTACGAACAAACCTATTACGACTCGATAACGCAGGATAATATTAACGATTATATCAACCTGAACCTTGATAATCACTCTAGAAAAAGAATAGAATGTGAGGATGTAATTTATTGTATTGATTCTGAGAATCCACTTGAAATTGATGATGGTGTTGCTGTGAAACGTTTAAACGAAGATGAATTTTTAGTTAGTACATTTATTGCAGATCCAGCCTCTTATTTAGATCCTTCATCCTTGGTTGCCAGGATAGCATTTGAAAGAGGTTTGACTCTATATTTGCCTGATTTAGCAGGAATAGATTCTGTGACCTTATTACCACAGGAGTTCGGTCAGACCATTCAGTTAGGAAAGCAAGGTAAAGTGACGAGGGTGTTGAAGATATCATTCAAATACAATATAAAATCGAGAAAAATTACGGAGTTGGGTGATAGTGAAGCAGTCACGTTTGGCTTAGCTAAAAATTTTGTTAAAATTGATTATGCCTCTGTTAACAAGATCCTAGCTGATGATAAGGATTCTACTGAGATTTTGAAACTAAAAGCAACTGAGAATTTATCAAGCGAAAAAATTAAACAGGACTTGAAAGATTTGAGCATTGTTTCCAGTCATTTGAATAAAGCAGCAGTTGAGAATGGCCGTGTATCACTTTTTGACCAGATAAATGTCAAGAAAGAGATTGAGAATATTTCCGAAAATGAGAACAAACAAATCTTGCTAACTTTTAAGGACGTTTACAATGATGACACAACTCTTAATGCTATTGGAGAAGGCGCCAGATCAGAGCAACTAGTCTCAGAAATTATGGTTATGGCTAACCATCTGGCTGGTAATTTTTGTCAAAAAAACAAGATACCGGCGCTGTTTAAAGTTCAATTACCACTCCAAATGTCACCTGAGGTCAGCAAATTTTCCCAAGAAATTACTGCTAAAAGAAATTCTAGCTTCAAAGAATTAACTTTATACCAGGAGTATTTAACGAAATCTACCATTGCACCTTTTGCGGCCAAACATGAATTCTTGAACATCGATAACTATGCTACAGTCACATCACCTTTGAGGAGATTTTGGGATCTTGTCAATCATTGGCAATTGCATTCGTATATTTGTGAAGGCAAGCCAAGATTCACCAAAGACCAAATCAATTACTTAGCGTTACAACTAAAGTATAAAGACGAACTAAACACTAAGATCTCAAATAAGGTTCTTGGATTTTACACTTTCAAGGCATTAAAATACTTGCAAGAGCATGACAGTAAGCAGCAGAAAATGAAATTCAAGGTTATTGTGACTAAAAAACCAAGCGAGTCGGGTTTAATTGAGGTTATGATGATGGATTACGGTGTGAGGTGTATTTTAGAGACAAGCTGGTATGCTCTAAGTGATAACAAGTCGGAAATTGAGAAGAATAAAGTTCTGGCCAGAAATATAGAAATTGGGGATTTGATTGAGGATGCCACCATAAAGGATATCGATCTTTTGGATGGATCGATTGTTTTGAGCAGCGGATCCGTTTAGTTTACGAAAACAATTTAAATGTAAATTATAGATTTATAAATTTGTTAAAATTACTTGTATATATTTATAGAGATAATGGAGCAGGATTTTGTTGCAATAGCTAATGTTGAAGTTCTGAAAAGTGACAAATATCTCACCATCTGCGAAACATGTTAAATTACGTAATCATATATTAAACCACGACATGTGTGCAGTGGTATTGCAAACGGCAGAGCCTTTGAGTCCTTTTAGTAGAACACATCTCAAAATGAAACTTAAAAGTATTTTACAGTATCGTACTAATTGTTATAAAAATTAACAGTTTATGAAAAAAGATGAATCTTCTTTTTGTGCTTTCATTTTTTTCTGCACTCATTAAATGGTGATACAGAAGTTGTAAAAAAAACTTTCTGTTTATTTTGGAGATAACTGAATGAATTTTTGGTATGAGTTTTTTGTATAAAGCAAAAGACTTGCTAAAATATAGCCAAAACTAAAGCTGCCTATCTATGTCTTATACAGCTTGAATAAACTGTTTGTCTTACTACGCTTTTTTGATAGAAGAATGTTATGCTCAAAACCCGGGGCAAAGCCACTCATAGCTGACTGCTCAGTTTAACTATTCTTCACTACATCCTCAATTGCTACCAATAAAACTTATCTGGCTTCCCATAATAACTGATGATTTCAAGAGCAGATAAATTCAGGATTTGATGAAATCTTGCTTTGGGGTACTTTGATACCGAGTCTTCATACGGAACTTTTCTTTTTCTTTTAGCGTCATATTCTTTTCAACTATCATCTCTCTTGACGTCTTATCTGAGTATAGGCTGCATTTATTCAACTGGACTTTTATGAGCCCCAACATATTATCTTGTCGCAATGCTTGTGATATATTATCAAATTAAAGTTTACTAAATTATAAAAATCTTCTCCAATCTACTTGTTCGGTTTAACAGCAAAAGGCCTGGAAATGGTCAGCACCATTGCACATCACTTACATTTCAGCTTAAACTTGTCTCTTTGTAATATTCAGCAGGAGACAAACTCAAATAATGCTCGGTGAGTTTGATGTTCTCCTCTTCCTGCTCAGGAGACCAATTCTCATATTCCTCCTCAGTTTCCACAGGTCTTTCTGCCATTGTGGTTACTCTGAACGCATGTCTGATATCTGTAGTATTCCAATCCGCAGTGGCAGTGTGCAACACCCTTCTGTTGTCCCACAGTACCACTGTGTTCTCGTCCCACTGAAATCTTACATGAGCATCAAGACAGCTTGATGAATGTTTGTTGAGAAAAGCCATCAAATTTTCACTTTCTTCAGTCTTTAACCCCAGTATCCTTTTTGAAAAGAGATTGTTAATATAGAGAGATTTTCGTTTTAGTATTGGGTGATATCTGACTAGCGGATGAATCGAATCAATCGGTTCTTTTCTTTCTACACCACCTTCAGAAGTTGTATTTGCCGCCTGTTCTCTGGAGGTGTGCACCACCTTGAGGCCTTCAAGCTTCTTTTTCATCAAAGGAGATAACCTATCGTAGATCTCAAAGGAATCAAGGAATTGTGTGTCACCACCCGGTCCAGTCTGCAGCATACCAAAAATAGTGATTCCCGGTGGTTGAGGTTCATAAGTTACATCAGAGTGCCAATAGATATTATTTAACCTATGTTCAAAGGCTTTCAAATGCTGGCTAGGGTCTCCTCTCTTGAAAACAAGATGAAATTCTGGATGGTTGATAGGAGCACCAGAATTTGCATGAATGTCCAGAGGACCATAGTATCTTGCCCAGTCCTTAATGAAGTCAAAATCTTGCAATTTAAAATCCTGGTTTCTGAAAGCAACTACACCAACTTGCTCAACTAGAAGAGCTAAGTCGTCTTTCTGCTTATTTGATAGTGTACTCAATTGAATACCGTCTACCTCTAAACCAAGTTTGGGAGTTACTTTCTTAAAGCTAACATCCTTTTCCTCAAGCAACGATTTAAAAGTTGGATCTCCGAACAAACCTCTGTCAATGTGTCTGAAAGGTTTCAAGTGTTCAAATTTGTGATCATCTTTAGGGTCCCATGCCGGAGCCCATGCAGGAAACTTCAAAGCATCTCTGTTGGCTTTGGAGACGGTAAGGATATCTCCGATTTTGGAGTCTTCACTTTTGGTGTAGCTAATAGAACCACCGTAAACACGTGGATAAACTGACATATTTGATGGTGTTTTTATATCGTTCAGTATGAAACCAAAGACAACTCTTACCTTCAAAATCAGATGTTGTTTGAAGAAACGATAGTCTCTTTTATAGACATGTTTTAATATCTTAGGGTTTAAAGAATCTGATCCTAGGCGGATATAGAAAACTCCGAGGCGCCACAATCTAATTGTGGCTCGACCGTTATCTACAGGCTTAGCAACGGTATTGGCGAGAGTTGTTTGAGGGGGAGGGGGAGAGAGGGAGTTAAGTTAACCGTTCTCAACTGAATGCCTCTAAATACTTACTGGGCTACGAGAGCCTTTACCAGTTCTGTATACTGGCAATCCGTTTTGTGTAGCTTACATCTTTTTCTGAAAATAATTTGATCTCTAATTTTCCTTGGAGTCGATACGCTGCAGTAAATTTGTTAGATAAAGGCTTTCGAGAAGCGAATAGAGAAAAAAATCCTTTAGTTCCACAGAAATTGGTGGCTAAGCTTACAGGCTAAATCCGAAAGCAATCGGCCTTTGAAGCCAGGAACATCCCAAAAAGGAAAACTTCATGGAGTCTCCACATTTTATCATAATTTTCTCCTCAAGACATGACTCACACATATGCAGAGGATAATATAACTTTTGGGCAAAGGTCTGAATCATTTCACCTTTTGATGTATTAGCACATGAAACTTCGAAAACGTGGTTTCAAATGTGATAGCAAAATGTGTTCACCCACGTGACTTTACCCCACAAATGGGCTTTCCTTATCAGCTAAAAAAAGGCGGGAGTTACCATGATCGGGGGGAGGGGGCATTAGGAATCGCTTCGACAGCTACAAAGCTTACACATTATTCATCAGGAGCAAATGCAAAATAAAAAAGCATGAAAGTTATTCAAATTTCAAGCAGTGCAAATATCCTTAGTGACAGCAGAGATTACTATGGCCGAACAATATCGTTCCAGACTGTTTTCTTTGTATTAATCTCAGGAATCAAGTTGTAGTAACGTTCAATGAGCTTGATATTTCCACCCCCTGCTTAAGTGCGGCCTTTTTATACTTTCCCAAAGTAATTTAACTATAGCTAACATGATAAAAAGCGTCCATTATAGTTGCCTTATTGCCGTCGCCAATAGCACCATGGTGCACTACCCTGGGCTATTTTATTATTCTAAATAGCAATTCAGGTCTTATCTCATTGGAACTTGAAATAAACATTAAGACGATGGTATATACTTGATGTACTGGCCGCCGTTTTCGACTTTCGTTCTCTGTTCTCTTGCTGCAAAACCAATATTGTTTCGCCAAACCCTTACTCTAACTGAGAGACTAAATTTGTGAACGTGAGAATTAGTGTCTTTCTTTGCACACTGTCTTAGGATAATGTGGGAAAATTGAACAACATTTAAATCTCTGACAACAATAATCTGTAAAGATCAAAAGCATCGACGAGGGAAATATTACTTCTGAGAACAATTTTCTGCATTGCTAAAATTTAGTTCCGAGTAAATGCTGCATAATCTGTAATCTCAGCTGAATGGAAAACGAAGACGACTAAATCGTACCAGAGAAAACTCTTTAGTAACCAGGATTGCCTCTTTGCAGGATGATGTAAATACTTAGGTGGAGCGCTCAAATTGGCGTTGATGTCTAGCCACTCATGATCTAGTCATCCTGAAGGTGACTGATTACATTATTTTTAAATGGAACATTTTTTTCTTCCCTAGCAAAACAACATCTGATATTTCTTTTTTCTTAGGCGCCCAGCAAAATAGGACATCATTTAATCCAAACTTAGGACCGCCCCTCTTTTTCTTGAAAGAAACGTTTTTTCAAGAGGCAAAAATCCACAGATAGTATTATCAAAAAAACCCTGGTAATTGTATCTGAAAGGTTTCAAGGGACAATAGTTGCAGTCATTCTTTTGGATTCCAAGTGAAGTCTACTGTTGAAAAATTTAGGATATTGTTTTTAGCATTAGGCAAAGAGTGAAATCTTTCATTATTTGGGTCTTTTCCTAAAATGTATCTAACAGAAATTTGTTGCTTGTCAAGCCCCTTCGAGGGGTATTCTCTTTTGACTATTTTTTAATCACTTTGCTTCTCTAACTTAAAAAACAGGATATGATTTTTTTTTTGTCTTCAACTTTCTTCTCTAAAATTCGTGAAAATTACTAGTGGAGACTAACAGTCTTTTTATGACCCATAAGTTTCATGAAAAAAGAGGTTTTTCACGGAGCAAGATACCATTGTGCTTTTGCTCTTGGCAAAAACCTTGTCGAAGAGAGTATGTGGCCCACTAAGTCTCTTTTCACGTAGCTTCAACTTGCCCAATTGTCATAGGTTCTTTTATCTGAAAATATGTGTCCTGATACAAATACAAATCTTGAGCATTCTACCTTTCTTTCCCCCACTGCCTTTTTTGCGCAGCAGTTATGTGTGACATCTCCCACTTCTTGCTGGGCCCGATTCACACAATCTGAAAGATCACTACGATAACAATGGTTCACAAGGCGTTGGCTTATAAAACAAAAATTAAACATTTTTTTTTGGAGAGAGAACGCAAAGCTGTTGACGTGGTTAGAAGTATTTTCCAGATGAGAGGTATCCAAACAATAGGGTTTTTGCAAAAGGAAAATCAGCCGCTCAATTAAGCGACGACCCACCGTGTTGCAGGCATCTCGGGCCGAACAGCCGTCAAAATGCCCTACTGTTATCTCAACGCTGCTGTCATACACGTCTACCAAACCCAGTCGCTTTCTGTCCAATGGACGTTCGGCTCTTCCTCCTTTCTCGCAGGCAGAGAGCAATCAGCACGGCTTTCTGACTCGATCCGTTTTTCAGCCTTTATTTTTTTAGAGATTTTTTCTTGGTTCGAGTCGTCGATAAGAAAAATTCCGAGGAAAATCTCCGTCGGTGAAGTGACGGGCGGTTGCGATGACATGTCATCGACCCTGAAACAGGCACAGAGTGGTGTGTACGAGGGGAAAGACTCTGGTTGCAGTGCATTGATCAAAATTTTTTAGCCGCTAATGCCCGCTAGTAGATAAGGGGAAGCGATCTGCCAAAACACAGGTTATGCTTTTCAGAGGTAAAGATACTTCCCTCTCACGAAGGAAAGTCTACTATCCGCTTCGTGGTGAAGCGTAGCACTTTTCAGAATTTTCATCCAACTCTCTCTTTATATAAAAATGAGATACCGCATTGTTTCCACATGCTTTTAATTTCAATTTTCCCGTCCTGCATACATGACTTTTGAATGCCTATGAACCAAAAAGTAGCAAAGACAAAACATGTCTATTGAAGTTAAATCTATATATTCAGTTAATCCCGACAATTCAGATGAAGCAAAATTAGCAGCATTTGGCTACAAGCAAGAATTCAACAGAAGCTATGATTTTTTTTCATCTTTCTCTTTTGCCTTTTCAATCTCTGGGCTCCTCGGTACAATTTCCATTACTTTGGTCTATCCGATATGGTCGGGAGGACCTGCTGGTATCGTATGGTGTTGGTTTGTCGGTTGCATTGGCTGCCTCGCTATTGGATGGTCGGTTGCTGAAATCACCTCATGCTTTCCAACCTCCGGAGGAATGTATTATGTGATTTCTCATTTGGTACCCAAAAAACATGTGCCTGTCCTTTGTTGGATTAATGGATGGCTGTATATTGTTGGAGCAATCACAGGCCCTGCTGCTGCCGACTTCGGTGCTGCGACTCTATTAATGGAATGTATTTCAATGCGCAGCGGGTACACGTACATTCCGACGAATGGCCACATTACTGCAGTGACTATATTAATTTTGATTTCGCAGGCACTGATAAACTCAATCCCAAGTGGCTTTTTGGCAAAAATCACTAAATACTACTGTGTGGTAAACATTTGCACAACAATCGCTTTGATCGTGAATCTATTGGTTAAGTGCCCTAAAATCAATTCGAGAGAGTACACTTTTGGAACCGTGATCAATTCCACTGGTTGGAGCCATGACGGATGGGCCTTTTTATTTGGATTTTTACAAGTTTCCTGGGTCATGACTTGTTATGACGCAACCTCAAGGATGTCAGAAGAAGCATATAATGCCGCATATTATATTCCGCTAGCAATTGGTTCTGCACTTGTGGCAAATGCTATCTTAGGATGGGCACTGGTCATTGTTTTGGTTTTATGCATGGGGCCGAATATCAATGCAATACTAAGCTCTGAATCGGATCAACCACTAGTTGCTATATTCGACTACGCCATGGGAACTACTGCATCGACCGCCTACCTTTCTTTAACATTTGCCATTATCTGGTTTTCGGGTGCAGCTGCATTCTGCTACATTTCCAGATCTCTTTGGTCATTTTCAAGAGATGGATTGTTCCCCTTCTCTCACTTTTGGTATTCTTTGGATTCCAAAACTGGACAACCGATAAGGTGTGTGTGGTTACTCTGTTTTATTGATTCTTGCCTAATCCTAATCAACTTAGGTTCCAGCATTGCAATGAACGCCATTTTTTCTGCAAATGCAATTTGCACAGATTGGTCTTATGTCATGGTGATTGCAATCTTTTTGTTTAGAAGTGAAAAAGCTGGAATCCAAAAGGGGCCATTCAATTTGGGACGCTTCTCGAAACCTGTGATGGCTTATGCATGCCTTTGGACTTTGTTTGTTTCAATCGTTTTTGTCTTCCCAAACTACATGCCTGTAAACAAAGAGAATATGAATTACACCGTCTTAATCATAGGCTTTTCTTTCATCTTCTCTGGCCTTTGGTATGTTCTTGATGCGAAAAAATGGTATAAGGGACCTATGGGTAGTCTCGACAATTGCAATGACGATGCTACCACTGAGAATTATGACGTGGAAGATGTTGAAAATGTGGATAGTATTGAACCGGGAACTTCAGGGAGCAAAGAAAAACCGCACGCAAGAATAGTTGTTAATGACGTAAGATCTAAATAAACTGTATAAATGTACACACACGTACGCAATATGTGTTTTATAGTTTCCCATTGCAATTGGCAGAAATATTATTGTTCGGGTGTACAATACTATCAATTAATCTACCTGCAACGCTTTCCTTTGGAGGGCAGTACCATTCTTCCACAACAGTTTCCGTACGGGACATTATCCCCTTTCCTTCTCTGTTGACAACCTTTTTAACCTCCGTAGGATCAAACCATTGCACTTGCTCGAGTTCATCATCCAGATGGACGTTGATTTTCGAATCGACTGCCTCTTCGTTACGGATGATTCCAACACAACCGATCATCAAGTTCGCAGGAAATGGCCATGGCTGGCTTTCAATTATGGTGATATCCTCACTTTTGAGTCTGAGACCCGTCTCCTCGTAAACTTCTCTTACACAAGCGTGCTCAATTGTCTCTCCCGGTTCCATGAATCCTGCAAAGCATGAAAAAAAACTCTTTCTCCATTCAACTTTCTTTCCGGTGGCATCATCGATGACTAATTCCGAAGTCGTAGGGTGCCGCTTAGCATTGTTTCCAAGCAAAACACGGCCGGTTTCGTCGGAGAGTGCTATGATGACACATGGGTCTGTACGAGGAAATTGCAAGTTATTTGACGTCAGATTAACCTTGCAACTCTTAGGTTCGCCTGTTTCGTCTTTATAGGGAGAATCTCCCAAACAGTAGAGTCTAGAACCGAGCTCGACCGGCATGACATGTCCACCGCAGGACGGACAAAAGTTGTTTTTGGAGACGAAATCGATAAACGTCTTCGAATACGCGTATGCACTTGCCAGCTTATTTTGCATTTGCATTATATCTCCCATGTTTGTAGAGTATCGATATGGCGACTTCTCACTGGAAGATTTCAACAATTGCTGGTCCACAAATTCACATAGCTTGTCGGAATTACTAATGTCGATTGCATACACGGGAACAGAGGCCGAGGAAGACATAGAGGTCGATCCAACTCGCAGGTCATCATCGTATCCTGGAGAAAGAATATTCATGTCGTCCATACCAAGCCAGAATAGGGAAGTTTTTTTCAACTCAGGGTCGATATCTTCCCAGTCGAACTTCCCCTTTTCCACTACGGCACCTTCAATGGAGATATTGAACGTCAACCACAGGTGCAACAGTTGAGAAAAGACAGTGTACTTTTGGACGTCCAAAAGAGCAAGTTGGTTATCGTGTAAAAGCACTTGTAAGCGTTTTGACTCGTTTCTGTTACTAAAGACAATCAACTTTGATGAAACGTTGATCTGATTCTGCAATCTTTTCATGTTCTCGATATCCCGGCGCAAATACGCATAGCGAACAATCTGTTTGCTGCATCCAAACAGTATGTCCTTCATTTTCCACCCAGGTCTTGACAGATTAACGTAATGGGACCAAACAAAGTAGAAAAAGGTATTGAAACTTGATTAGTAAACCTTATCCATCCCAGCCTTCATTTAAAAGAGACGGATTCTAATCGTGGAACCGAGGAAAGATCTCCGCGCCGCGACTGGAAAGTGAAATACTTACCGTTATGCCTACAAAAGAAATACACAGTATGAGGAAAAGAGGAAAAAAGAGAGGGAAGAGAAAAGAGAAAAGGAAAAGTGAGTGAACTTCTCCACTGATGCTTGTAGCTCTACGTCTTGCGGATCCAAGGTTCCTCAGGACACGAGGTGTTGATAGCTAAAAGTAAGAGCACGACAATGCAACGACTGCTTGCTCTATATATAGGATAGAGATAGAGATAGAGAGAGATATGTATGGTGCTCGTAAGTTGATAGGGGAAATTATCGAGGATAGCTCAAATCAGTTGGTAACATGCTGAGGGAGCACATTTGCAGTCTATTAATCGATCGGTAGAAATGGTAGGATCAGCTGCTGCTGCTGCTGCTGATGATGATGATGAAGAGGTCCACATAATGATCATAGCCAAGCTGGGTTGCTGTTGCTGACATTATTGTGGGAGCCCTGGTTTTGCGTGGCTTGTTGGATGTTAGAGTTTTGACCCTGTGGTTGCTGGATTTGAATTGGGGTTTTTGATTGTTGTTGTTGTTGTTGCTGTTGCATGTAATAGTAACCGTTCTGGTTTTGATCAGGCTGTGGTTGTTGCTGGATCCTGTATGCTTGTTTGAGATGTTCATTTGCCTCGATGTCAGGGACATGAATGGCTTGATTCTGTTGTTGTTGCAGCAGAGGTTTGATTTCATTTGATTGGTTCACGTCAGTCTGGTTCTGAAATTGCTGTTGCTGTGGAGATTGAGGAGTTGCCTTGTTCTTCTCTTCGATGGCTTTCTGTTGCTGTTGCTGTTGCTGCTGTTGCTGTTGCTGGTGGTGATTTTGGTTTTGTACAGTGAATTTGTAGATTGTCCAATCAAAAATATAATCATAAACGTACTTTTCTCTTAAGAATAAATCTCTGAACATCCTTCTCAAATAGATATAGTCTGGCTTATCGTCGAATCTTAGCGATCTGATGTAATTCAAATAATGGGTGAATTCTATTGGAAGACCCTTTGCCAAGACCTCTGTTGGTATTGCCAGTTTTCTTTCCAATATACGGTCATATTTTTGTCTCTTTGTGGCAGCCTTTAAGCCTTGCCATGGGAGCGTGCCCCTGCAGAAATAGATTAGGACATAACCCAAACTTTCGAGATCATCTCTTCTTGATTGTTCTATACCCATATGAGTATTGATCGATGCGTATCTTGCTGTACCTGTCAAATTTTTGTTTTCTCTGTAAGGGATGTGCAAATGTGTTCTTGGATCTCTGAATTTTTTGGCCAATCCGAAATCAATCACGTTGACCTGGGAGCCCTTTTTACCCGCTCCCATCAAGAAATTGTCTGGCTTGATGTCTCTATGGATGAAGCTTCTCGCGTGGATGAATTCTATACGACAGAGCAGTTGGTCTGCCAACAATAGGACGGTTTTGAGGGAGAACTTTCTATTACAGTAGCCGAACAAGTCCTCCAAGGACGGACCCAATAGGTCGATGACCATGGCGTTGAAATCGCATTCTGTTCCGTACCATCTGATGAAAGGTATGCCGACACCGCCACAGAGGGCCTTGTAGACTTTTGCTTCATATTCCAACTGCGGGTGCTTTGCCCTGATGCTTTCCAACTTGATGGCGACCTCTTCGCCGGATATTATGTTTGTGCCCAAATAGATGTCACCGAACGATCCCGAGCCTATTTTCTTGCTGAGACGATATTTCCGGCCGACCCTGAGGTCGACGTTGACTTGGTTAGGGTCCATGGTGGCTCTGTGCAGATCTGGGGGAGACGAATAAGACGAAAAAAAACGAAAACGGGGATGAGAAACGTCGATCTGGCGGCTGCGAGACAACGGATACGAGTGGTGGTGACGATAGCCGGGCTTTTTCTATCGGATCGGTTACGCTGGGATCTCTGTGATGGAAGTGAGGAGACAGCGGTGTGTGTTTCCAAACGATCGATAAGAACGGACGACTAGGCGGTTGCACGTGGAGCAGTCAAGCGTGGCAAAAGAAAAGAGGAGGGGAGACAGGGACAAACGCAAACGCAGACCCAACACAAAAAAGACGTGAACTTGTGTTGTGCACACCAGTTCCACCATGTGTGTGTATGTCTGTGTACAGAATCTTCCTTTTCAGATTATCCCTCCCAGCTTTTTCTCCCTCTCTCCCTCCCTCTCTCTCTCTCTCACTCTCTCTCTCACTCTCTCTCTGCCTCCGTCCCTCCGCATCCCAATCGAGCAGAGAAAAGAAAAGGAAAAAAAAGAAAAAAATTTGAAACAGATACACGTGACCTGTCAGCCGGTGCACGGGTGCATTTCCAACATGTCCAGA
Organism: Pichia manshurica; assembly: GCA_005406165.1. Taxonomy (NCBI): domain Eukaryota; kingdom Fungi; phylum Ascomycota; class Pichiomycetes; order Pichiales; family Pichiaceae; genus Pichia; species Pichia manshurica. Next base: position 2,367,728 of record BJFO01000007.1, read on the forward strand.
ATGGCCAACATTCTTTTTTTTCTTGTTCGCGTCGACCGACGCGTGTCTTTTTCTGCCTCCTTCTTTCCTTCTTTCCTCCCCCCCCCCCCCTATGCTGCGCCGGGTGGATGGATGGCTGGAGCCAAAAGCAAACAGGTGTGGCGAGTGGCGCAGAGAAGAAAGACAGGCGCGCCAGCCGGGCGGCTGGCGCTGCCCACGTCTGCGACGCCAGCCCTGCTTTGTGAGCCCGCGGCGAGGGGGTGCTGTGTGACGGTGGTCCGCCGCCGGCTCAGCTCAGCTGAGCACTGCAGTGGTCCCCTTCTAGCCCCTTCGAGCTGTTTTCGTCCGCCGCCCGCTGTTGCCCCAGCACGAGACCAGTCAGGACCTGACGCACGCCCCGCGTCCGAGATGTGGCGGGTATAAATACACACGCCCGTCCTTGTTTGTCTGGGTCCTGTGTCCGAGGTGGCTCTATGGTCTGTGCTCTGTTGGTGTTGCTCCCGCCCTCTTGCTCTGTTTCTCCTTCTTTCTCCAGCCAAAAACACAAGCTACAAACACACATACAATGTCTGCTGAAGAAACCGTCAACCAAGCCACACAAACTGCCGAAGCCGACGTCGAAAACGTCCAGAAGACCGAGCAAAAGGACTCCGCCAACTTTGTCGACAAGGTTGAGGACGCTGCCAAGAAGGCCAGCGAGGAGATCAAGAAGGAAGCCAGCGTCGTCAGAGAAGACGCCAAGAAGGCCTCCACCAAGGTCAACGCAGAACTGGAAAAGTCCTCCAACCCATTCAAGAAGGTCGGTAACTACTTCAAGAAGCTCTTCAACTAGCTCTGATGGCCTCGCCCCTTTCTTTGTGTGCTAATAATACTACTACTACTACTACTACTACTTATTCTGATAATAATAATAATAACAATAATAATTAATTCAGCTCATGCTTCTTTCTTTGCAAACCAATCTCTCCCTTCTTTAATATTCTATTTTTAATATTTAATATTTAATACTTTTTAATCACTTCTTTTTTTAATCTTAATTTTGTCTCCATCTCCAGTGGAACGCTGCTACACACTTCTGTCTCCCGCTGACACAATAGCCGTGGACGCACCCTCCTGCACTGGCTAACCCTTGCTCTGATGAGGGTTTCTCTTTTCTCGGCTCCTCTGCACAGGGGAAAAAAAAAAGCGGATTATTGCGCCACCGTGCCTAATGCAGCAAAACGCAAATAGCAACGGCAGGAAGTTTTTCTGAAACCGAAACGTAAAAAAACAGAAAATGAAAAAGTTAAAAAAAAAAAGACAAAGAGATAAAATTGAAAAAATATAAAAATATAAAAATATAAAAATATAAAAATATAAAAATATAAAAATATAAAAATATAAAAATTAAAAAATATAAAAAAAAAAAATTAAAAAAAATAATTTTGGGCCACCCGTGCACCACAAAAAAACACTCAGGTCACGTGAGACCTGCCATTTTTCACGCGTGCCACAAGTCCGGCATTGGAGACCCCTCGATCGAAAATGGCACACACCTTTTTCCAGCATGGAAATTTCATCGTCCCAAGATCCGACATGAACAGAGCCACCCCAGATAACTCCCCCATCTTGAAATCCCCTTTCGCCTCTTTTTCCCACACCAACAAACAATGCTCTCCCTAAGAAGTGTCGGCCAGTACCGGAGCTTCACCACCGGCTCTGTCTCTCTGGCTGCAGCAACCACCAGAAAGTCCTTCAACAAGAAAACCTCCTACGATAAGTCCAAAAACAAGAAAGGTTCCGGTAACGACAAGTCCTTCAAGGCCTCCATATTGACGAAAAACTACAAGAAGCTTGCTCTCAAGGCAGACGAACACCTCATCAAGGAACTGCCTTCGATTGTCGCCGAGAACAGAGATACCATCAAAAATACTTTTGTCAAATACCCTGCAGAATCCATCCAGAAACTCCACATTGCAGGATCTTTCAAACCAGACCAGTACAACGAATTGTACTCCCAACCTGTGACCCTGTTCCGTGCCGTCGAAGACTCAAAATTATTGGAAATCGTCAACAAAAACTCCTCCAGCATTGAAAGCAGGTATCTCGTCAACGGACACTCAGGCATTGGGAAATCCACCATATTGGCACACTTCCAAGCGTTTGCCCTATCCCACAACAACAACGAGGCAATTCTCTTTCCCATCTCAAATGCTGACCTCCTTGTCGACGGTTCCTCAGATTTTAGGTTGAACCCATTAACAAAAAAATACGATCAACCTATGTATTCCCGTACCTTCTTGAAAAAATTCATAAACCTCAACGCCGACAATTTGGCGAAGATACCTCTCTCTGGTGAACTCACGCCCCTCACAAATGTTTACAGAGCTTCCACACACAAGGTCTCCGGAACATTGTTGGACTTGGCCAAATACATCCTCAAGGCCCCATCCATCGAATCAAACACAACCTACGGTTTCACCACCATCCTCGACGAATTATCCAAACAAGATAAATTGCCAGTATACATGACTATAGATAACTTCTCGGCCTTCATTCAACACGGTATGACCAAATACAGAGATACTGAGAACCGCAGAATCTACTTCCAGGACTTTACTATCGCAGACAGCTTACTCCAGTTTGTGTCCGGTGAAAAATCCTTCAAAAACGGTGCAATAATGATAGCCACACATGGAAACCACAGATTACAGAATAATGGTACCTTGGACGTGCTTGTTGGTGACAAGCCCCTAGAAGATTTCGCATACGCAAAGTTCAAAGACTTCGACTACAGACTGGCAAACAGGTTGCTACAGAATAATGGTTTGCAAAAATTTGGCCTCTCCAAGTTCAACTTAGAAGAATGCAAGTCTTTGGTAAGTCATCTGCTTAAATTCAACCTCATCCATAACGAATACGACTTGGAAGAACAACTGCTCTCCAACAATCTGGATACCGTCATTCAAAAAATTGCTTCCCAGAAGTATATACTCAGCGGTAACGGCATTCCAAAGTTGGTCATGGACTCCTGTATCCTTTCTTACGCTTGAGCCTCTCACATATATATGTACACATCTAATTTCTTCCTGTAAATATATTTATAGATATTTATATATGCACAATCATCCACCCACCTACCCATCTACCCACACCATTTTTGGATGAAACATGAGCTCTAAACAATTATTTCCTAACGTCTTATACTTTGCTTTTTTGTTTCTAAATATTGTACAAATTGTATGTGTTGGCTATATGATATATTTACAACTATGTTTTAATTTTTGTAGGATGGCATTTCTTCAAAACCATCCGATTCATAATATTCTTCCTCGTCGTTGTTCTCTCCAGAGGTTTCAGTAACAAGTTTTCCTCTTTTGTTCTGTTCAGGTGGCTCATTTTCGTGCCTTCTCTTTTCTGGAACCGCAGCAGTAGCAGCTGCAGGTGGAGGTTTAACAGAATTGTGACTATAATGGTCGTGACTATGGTTGCTGTGATGAACAAAATCGTGCTGCTGCTGCTGAGCTTTACGTTTAATTCTCTCACGCTCTTCCCATCTGGCCTTTACCTCGGGCTCCAATGCTATCAACTCTTCCTTGGTAACAGAATCTTCAATGGATTTTAAAATCTTCAACACAACATTGATGTGGTTACCGTTCATTTTATCATCCCTAAATCTAAGCATCTCCCAGTTACCATCCTGGCGCTGCCTGCATTCAGCGATACGCCCATTAAAAGACTCACCCGATTTCTTCAACGTTTCCCACTGTTCGTCACTTACTTCTAATTTATTCCATTCGTCGTAGTTTTGGAAAGAGTTCTTGTATTCTCCACCGTTTCTTTTGATGTTGTTCTCTACACTTTCATTTTGATACGGAGCATCACCTCCTTTCCAGACGTACAACTTAAACTTCGGCTTCACATCATAGTTGGTGTATTCTCTATTCGGATCATGTTTTGGTAGGTCATTGTCAATGTATTTAGGAAACTCTAAACCAATCTTAAAATCAATGGTGTTTTCTTCAGATGGCTTCCATTTAAGTAGGGTTGGATCAGTACCCGATATATATGGAGTATCACAGCATGTGAGGATAAGGCCATCCGAAACATAAGTAAGATTTTTCATTTCATTGAAAATCTTATGAATTTTGAATGGCTGAGTCATGTTTTTGAAGTCAAGCTTGAACAGCCAGTCTTTACATGCATCAGGAAACTTGCGGCGTAGCTCACTGTATGGCTTATGAAATTCATGCTGAGCATGGTAAAGCCTTTTCCACAAGTTCTTGTGCATTACACTATTCATGTCCATTGCTAGGCAATCGAAAATGAGATATCTTATCTCCTTGACTTTTGTGACTGGATTGGTCGAATACACCAACTCTCCATCGACAATGGTACCATTATGACTAGTGTCAAAGTCCTTCTCTGTTCTTGGGAAATGAAAGTCAGGTATGTGATAATATTCGTTTTCCCTGGAGATTAAAAATGAACCTTCCTCGTTGGTGTCCGGGTTGACAAGCACAAACAACAAGACCCTCAGTCCGTCACTTTTCTCACACACCAAGTAATCTCTCTTGAGCAAGTTGTTGTGAAGATGGTCTCGTGTGAAGGAGACTGGCTGCGACCCAGGAAATTGGTTCACTCTGGTACGTAGTATCATCGCTACCTGTTGTTTAAGGTACGACTCCACCTCGGGCAAACATCGTGTGCCCGGAATGCTTGGAACTGATCTGTCATCCATAGCCGTATTTCTGTATACAACGAAGGCCTTGTAAAATTCCCTTTTATCAGTCGGAAACCAAAGAATCCGGCAGATTCCAACCACCAATATACGTCTCACGTTGGAGCATACACAACGGAAACATGAAAACTTAACATCGAATGCTCGCATCTTCATGTTTCTCGGCCACACATACTTTCTTCCTCCCTTTTCATTTTGCGTTTTACTGACTCTCTCTGTTCTGTGCTCAGCGATAAATCCCCTTTAACCGTGAAACCTTTCTTTTCTATTCGCCTTTTGTAAGTCCATCTTTGCCCTGTTGGCACTCTCTACATAAGACAAACATCATGTCTGGGGTTCCATCTGCAGATAGTGCACCGGTGGTCACTCCACAGGCTACGACACAGAAGGAAAATAACGGCTTCAACCCTCTGCCAGCACAGAGCACGGCGGAACCCGATCCTTCTGTATCTATAGAGGTTAACAAAAGCATGATAGAAAAGACGGATACATGCGCCACCCAATATAGTGACTTTCATACCGACGCTGATGAGAATCATGATGCTGCACCTTCAGACGATGTTAATCTTGTCAAAGCCAAATCCAAGAAAGATGATAATGTCAGTCATGATGTCAAAAAAGAATCCTTACAGCCAAGCGAGAGCCCATCCTTGGATGTCAAAACTGAACCTACTGAAACAATTGCCTCCAGACCTAAACGAAGATCAACGAAATCCATAGATTACAAAGAAAAGTCTGAAACCGACATACCCTCTTCGACAAAACCTGAAAAACGAGGTCCCAAGACCCGCCGTGGAAAATCCTCTTCTGACTCAACGTCTCCTCCTCCATCTTCCTCCTCGTCATCATCAAAAAATGTTGCATATTTCGATGTTGATGATGTGATTCCAATAAACTATCAACCTCCGATTGCCCCTGGCACCGATTTCAACGAATCAATCGATATCAGAGGTGCCAAAGTCGATTCTGCAGAAATTACGTTGACACTGAAGAATGGACACACTATCAAAAAAGGTGATTGCATCTACATGATTTGCGAGCCTCCAACTGAACCTTTTTATATTGCGCAGGTCTTAGGTTTCACTAAAAAGGATAAAACTTCCACCAATAGGAAAGCTTCTAACTACATGTTCAGTGTGTGTTGGTTTTATAGGCCTAGAGATTTGAATAGACGTACCACGGATACAAGGCTTGTCTACGCATCGCTACATCGAGATAACTGTCCCTTAACCAGTTTTAGAGGCTTTGCCACTGTGAAACACAAATCAGAAATTGAAGATTTGGAACATTATCGACAGCAGCCAGACTGTTTTTACTTTGACAAATTATACGATAGGTATATGATTAAAATGTACGATATGATCCCAACTGTCCAGCTTGTGCATTTACCACCAAATTACTACAAAGCGCTAAACAAAAGATTCGGATATATTTTTGTCGAAGTCGGGAAGGCCGATGAGCTTTTGAGTTCTCCTAAAAACTGTGAAAAATGCCTGCAGTGGTGTTCAAGTTCTGACTCCATTTCTTGTTCCGGTTGCGAAAAATCATATCATTTGTTATGCTTAGACCCTCCTATTTTAACAAAGCCCAAGAGAGGATTTGCTTGGTATTGTGCTGCCTGTAACAAGCGTTTGGAAGACAAACTGGCCGAAAACAGAGGTAAAATGCTTGAAAGTGCTCAGCCTTCCATGATTATGAAAAACGAAGAACGTGCGTCCTCTCAAGAAAAACAGTCCGATGAAGAAGCCGAATCTCAGGTAAGATTATCAAATGAGAATGACGATGTTCAAGAAGCGGACTCTAGTTCGTTAAGATATGAGCAGTTGGCAAAAAAATTCTTAGAAGATGATAGGCACGTTTCTTTGAAGAAAAGAAGAGAGATGGAGGAATGGCCGTATAGATACCTCGGTGTTCATGCAAAATTTGAGGACGCACTAGATTTACAAGATCGCCCTTATGCTCGTGCTGCTTCGAGACTTGGTTCTAAATATCAGTGTACCTCTTTGACGGATTGGTATGGCCATACTGTACAATATTACGATACGGACGTATCGACATCAAATTCAAATAATAGACGCTTCAAAAAGTACAACAATCGTGGCAAAAAGTCGAATACTCCTCTAAATATTGAAGAAACTGAGCTTGAAAACAAAAAGTTCCCAGTGCCTGAAGAGTTTAAAGACCTGAAGCCTAAGCAATATCCAGGATGGCTTCAACCGAAGCCTAAAGGATACATTGAAAGAGGCGGAGATGAAACGAGCCAATTACTCTGGAAGATGCCAATTATAGCAGGAATGACAGAAAAGGAAGTTGGCGATATGGTGGAGAAATACATAAAGGATTGTGCTCCTGTTGCCAAGCGGTTAAATCTAGCAACTGTTACGACCCCGAATTTCATTGATGCTATTTTGCTAATTTTGATGAAGCATAATTACAAACCTGAACAGTGCATGGGCGATGTTCAGCAATTGACACGTGACTCTTTGAAAGAGCCAACTTTTACTGACGAAGAAGTCAAAAAATTTGAAGATTCGGTTCGTATACATGGAAGTGAATTATATCCTGTATATAAAGATGTCGGAACTCAACCATCTGCAATGATTGTGAGATTCTATTACCTTTGGAAGAAAACAAAATCTGGTCACGAAATCTGGGATAATTTTTCTGGTAGAGCCAAGAATAGATTGAAAAGTACCAAAAACGTTGGAGTGGATCTTGATAACCCAGAAGATGATGGGGCGTATGCAAGTGGGAAGATTAATAAATCTCAAGTCAGATTTAAATGTATATATTGTGACACAAATCATAGCCCAGAATGGTTCAGAGCTCCAGGTGCCGTTACCGACGAAGAGCACCAAGTTTGCGAAGGACTATGCTATAGATGTGCAAAACTGTGGAGAAAGTATGCAGTCAAATGGGAGAATCCTGTTGAGTTGATTAAGAACCAGGAGAAGAAAAGCTCTTATGCAAATAAGAGAAAGACCGAATATGCGCTTATCCAAGAAGCAGAACTAGTTGTTCATGCACGAGAAAACTATAAATTGCATCCTAGAAAAATAAGCAGTGGCTTGAAAGAGTACAAAACCATCGATTCAGACATTGATTACTCCAAACCTGGCTCAGATAAACCGAAGAAGAAACCTGGGAGGAAACCTGCGGTCAAAACAGTTTCTAATGTCGCTTCGCAATCTTCAACATCCGCTGCGCCAGTTTCATCTTCAGAAGCAAAGATTAAAGTGAAGAAAGAGAAAAAGGATTCCACAACGGATAAAAAGTCCAACAAAAGAGGCATTAAGGAGGTTGAAACTGCTTCAAGTAGCAGCTTGAAAGAAATGAACGAAAGTGAAAGCGAGGAAGCTGGGAAGGTAGTCAAAAAGAAAAGAGCATATAAAAAGAGACAGCCTGCAGATAAGAGTTTAAAATTTGTATATGGTAAGGTTATCAACGACACTTCAAATGGTTCGATGAAGTTCACTACGAAGAAGAAAGATATGCTAGCAGATGGTAATGTTCCGAGATCAGTCAAGTTATCTGCTCAGTTGGAAGCAACTAGGGCACAATTTGAAGATAATGCTAGAAGTAGCCTTTTTAACGCGTTTTTGGATATGAAATTGAGGGAAAGAATTGAATCATTGGAGAAGGAGTTAGCTCTTCTGAATGCCAAAGATGGTGATAGTATGTTGACATTGGAGACAGCTCAGCAGTTGCCTAACTCTCCAATACAGAATGACGGCTATGATCACTTGTCATCTTCTCCTAATGCTTCTCTCTCTATGTCGAGTCGCCCTAGTACTAAAGACTCAGAGAGTTATGGCTTTCACACAGGTAAGAAGTATATTCGCAGAAGATTATTTCTTTCTAAAACTTCTGTACCTGGTAGTGGAGTGTTTGAAACTCCGCCAATTCAACTTCCAATGGATGCAGTAACTCCCCTGTCCACAACTACAAATGTGCCGAACAATTTGAGAAACAAATTTGTTTTCCAGATGTATGATCAAAGGGTTAGAGGTCCAGAGGCGGACTACAACCTATTCAATTCTGATACGCAGTTTCAAAGCCAACCAAATCTTTTACCACCAAGTGGAACACCGCCAATGAGCGCTTCCTCAATGATATCCCCCTCTGTAGCTTCAAGTGCGGCTGTGCCATCATCTTCTCCTGGTCCTGTCTCGAACCTAACGACGGCAGGATCAGCAACTCCATCATCAGCGGGTAGCTCCAAAAAGAGAAATTCATCAGCTGGTTTTATGACTGGAGCCATTAAAAACAAAGAGTTTGTCAATTTGTCTCCATCATTCAAGGTTAAAATGCTTACGCCTTTAATAGATTTCAATGACAGAATAACGAAAAAGATGCTTTCACGATATACCACTAAATTCGATGTTTACAATCCGCTTTTATCCGACGACTTCTACATCTCACCAATTTACCAGATGAGACCATCTAGCAAGGAGTTACATGTTCTGTGGAAACAATATCAAACCAGTAGAAAATCTAAGGGACGATCAAATAGACAGTTTCAGCCTTTATATCCTGCAGATAAACGAGAGTGCTGTGTTTGCAGAGAATTTGGAGATACCACTAAAATGTTGATATGTTCTAATTGTGGGTTGAACGTTCATGCCTCATGTTATGGTATCAGTTTGAGTAGTAACTTGGAGAAAGAAGCTGGCGTCTACAACTGGCATTGTGACCCTTGCTCCAATGATTTGCATCCTCTGGTTTCTACGCAATATCTCTGTTTGCTTTGCAACTCTCGCGAGTCGAACATGGACAATGCCATCAAGGGAGATCCTATATCTATTCCAGATGCTCTGAAACGGACGGTAGAAGGAAGATGGTGTCATGTCAGCTGCTCTCTTCTATGTGAAAATGTGAAATACGGATCCAAAACATTGCAGCCGGTATATGGAACTCAAATAACCGGTATCAAAAATATTTTCAAATCATGTAACATATGCCTGAGTAATGGCGGCTCAGTAGTTAAGTGTGAATTCTGCTCAGCCAAAGCACATGTCACTTGTGGTCTCGACTTTGGATGGAAAGCAGGTTTTATCTTGCTAAAGGTTTTTGACCTCACTGATGGTGACGTGGTTGAAATTAATGGTTCTAGTACTGTTGGCAAACTCAAACCAATTATATACTGCGACCAACATATTATTTCAGGCGGCTCTGATATACCACCCATCTACAGCTTATGTGATAAAGGCAAAAGGTTTAATGAGAACGGAGAAGAGTTAACTCTTCTCGAATTATATGCAGCGGATGAAAGGAAGAAGGTCCCGCAAATGAGTAGTGGACTTTTGCGGAGGCAGGCTTATGATGAAATGAACCAAGAATTTGAGGAGCTTGTTATCAAAGCCAATTTGCAAAATGAATATGAGTCTAAGGACTCGGAGCCCGCTCAGCATCGTTGTCTGAAATGCTCACGAAATTCAAGCTTGGCGTGGTACCCTAGTGAAGAAGCGAACGGAGAGGTATGTCATATATGCTTTAAAAATGACAACCAGAATGACATTTTTTCTGACATCCCTAATTTGGATTCAGTAAACACTAAACAGTTTGATTACTCGATATACGGTTGTTAGCTGTTTTATTTCCTGTTTTTCTTCAGCTACAGACCAAATTTTTTACTTTTCTGTCTTTATTTTTTGTTTATTAGTTTTAACATGTACAGATATATTGTTTTTAAATACGATAATATACAAATGCTACAAGTGACCTCGCAATAGAATTTCTTCTATGCGTTGGATATCTTCCATAGATTCGGCCTGCTCTAATTCCTTCTCTAGACGATCCCTATCTTCTTTGGTTAACATTTTGGCTACCTCAGCGCCATCTCGATCACTACCATTATCTTCGGTCAATTCTTCTTCTTTCTGTGACCCATTTTTATTCAAGGTCGGTACGGATTTCACCAACAATATCGCTTCTACTTTTTGAGGGTTGTTATCAAATGTGGATGATGCCTGTTTTCGTTCACCGTCTTTTACTCTTTGGAAATCTATCACCTGTAAAGTGGGGAACCTCCATATACACCATAATCTGTAATCTTTGTTTTTAACGACAGGGTTTCCTGTCAAGTATAGGGCCCGTAATGAGGGCAATTCTTTCAACTCTTCCAAATCGCTCAAATGTAATATTTCATTGTATGTTGCTGAGAGCACCTCTAAATTCACTAACTTGCTTAATCCCGTAAGACTTCGAATATGATTGTTTGCGAGAAGTAAAGTTTCCAAGTGCAACAAGATTGGAAATTCGGGTAGATACGCTAAAGAGTTTCTCGATATATCTATGATGGAGTGAATATCTGAGGATTGTAACACGTGAATTGCATCTAAAGAGGTCAAATCAAGACTTCGAAGAGAAAGAACTCGGCTCCCGATGGGAGATATGAATGAAGGGGCTTCTTCAATAACAGCCTGTGTTAACTTCATATGGCAGTTGAAGGAGAGGATATGAAGATGGTGGTGGATTCAAATGGTGTAATAGAAAACATGCACATAACAGAGAAGTAGAGTAGTACTGCAGAAATTTTTATTTTCTCGGTATGTCAACAGAAAAGAATACGAGAAAGAAGAAATAGATACCAATTTTCTCTACGCTACTAAGTACTATAAACATGACGGGAATAAAAGAAGAATGGTATTACACGAATGGAAAAGATGTCTACTCGTCAAGAGACAACTTTGATTTTTGAGATGGCAAGATCTTGCCGTCGGCAGGCTCGTACTTCATCTTGGTCATTTTAAGTAATTGCGCCCTATCTTCTGCACTTAGCAAGTTGACTGTTTCGTTAGGACCAACAAACTCAAAGTCTCCGAACCCGAATGCACGGTCGCTAATGCTATCTAAAACATAGAGTTGCATTCTGATGTATCTGACGACGGCCTCTAGCTTAACGATATCGATGTTTTTGTCACCGTTGAAAATGTTTCTCCAAACGGCCGCTGCCAAGACGTCATCACTCTTGGATGCGAAGGCTTCATCTAACGAAAAGATCATGCCCAACATCTGCGAGTGAAAGTCCTTCAAGTAAGAATCTCTGATTTGTCCGCTAAGGACGTTCATTTCCTCACTCAAACGCAATTCCATATCCTTAAATAACTTGTCAACGAGCTTTTGCTGGTAATTCTTACCCACCTTGAAAGGCATAGCACGCATACGCACAAACAACAACCAGACATGTAGAGTGGTAATCTGAAACCACATTGCGAATGTACGTGGCAATCCTAGAGTGTTGTACCAGAAAGTAGCGGTTTCGCTCAATTCCTCGTCAGTAAACTGGAGCCCCTGGTCTTTGCACATGTAGTAGTATTTCGAACCACCAATAGTACCGGCACGGATGTTATCCATGTCGATGTGGAAGAGAGAGACGAAAGTTTCACCGAAAGCTTTCTTCCAATGAGGGACTTGGTATCCTTCCTTTTCATAATCTGGCTTTTCTAGTTTATTTTTGGGACTAATGTCTTTGTTTGGCATCTCAGAATTCTCTATGTGAGGGAGATGGGAACCCTTGGCTAAGTCTTCCGGTGAAGGAGTAGCCGTCACGGTTTTCTTGCCGTCGTCGGCTCCCACCTCGTTCTGCACCTGGCCAGAAGCAAAACGTCTAGCAACAAGCCCGATGCTTGCCCCTGCAAACCTGCTGTGTGCCACAATATGTGCCTGTCTTGTCGCTCTACTTAACATGGTCCCAGCTGGTAATTGTTAGACCCGGAAAGCTCTCTTTTGGCCCTTTTTCCTTCAGAATCATTTATCTCCTGTGAAGACAAATCTTCTGCTTACTTTCGATTATTACATATTCAACTTCTCTCATCTCTCCGCGTATTTTTTTTTCTTTTCACTAGATTTTCTTGATTTACATACTGTACACTCAATTATACAACAATTACATCTTAGGTCTCACCCACTTTGTTTACACACGGGCCTGTCGGCCCCTGCCCCTGCCTCTGCTGCCACGGGAACCTCTACCTCCCCGACCTTTGCGGCCACGTCCAGTACGAGTGCTGCTGACGATCCGAGGGCCATCATAGTGTGTGTACCCTTGCTTCTCGATAGCTGTGCTATTGACCCACAAAGCCATGTTCTCTTCACGGTTCTGCAGATCCAGCTCATCGAGCTTGGCATTTGCTCGTACAAGGAGCTTCTCCCGAAGCTCAGGAGTGTCGTCACTTGTTGGAAGTTGTAGCAATCTCACCATCCTGTCAATCTGGTCCTCGTTGCGAAGGATTCTACCGTGACCAGAATCATTTTCGTCGGCAGTCTTAACAGGTTCCTCGACTGAACCGTCAAGACTCGCGTGCTCACTTTCAGGACTCTCGCTGGTGACTATACGACGTCTTTTGCTTCTGGTGTTTGCACCTCGAACGGGGGAAGCAGCGTTATGCTTTGACCGGCGCAGCTTTTCTTCAACATGGGCATTACGACTTCTCAAACTTCTTCTCGTTGGTCTTGCAGCCCGAAGGCCCTCGTCATCGTTGTCACTGTTACTATCGCTGTTGCTGTCACTCTCAATGAAAACTACTTCGTCTTCCTTTTGATCTGACTCATCGTCCTTGTTTTGGTCATCGAAAACTTCTTCTTCATCGTCGAGTTCAGCATGTGCTTCAACAGGTTCATCAATCTCCATCAGATCCGCCTCTTCAACCTTTTCCTTTTCAGGCGTTTCTTCTTTCTCTCTGACGGCACCTTCTTCCAACTTTTTAATATAGTTTGCGAGTTTTACCTGGGTCTCATCACCCTTAAGAAAATTTCTGCGTGCCTTGAAGCTAGAGACAACACGATCTTTGCATTCGTTCAACTCTTTTTTCAAAGCTCTTTCCCTGATACCTTTGTCGTTCAACCAGGAAACAAGTTTGTCGAAATCCTCAACCTCATCAATAAAGACCCAGTCACGTTCATTGTTTAAAATATTTTCACCTTCTTCAATCATCTTCCTCTTCAAGCCACTGCCATCGCCGCCTCGCAAATGATGAATATCAATAACACTTGGTCCTTGGATCCATATCCTACCCATAAGATAGGTTTCCGAATCGTACTCACTATCATCATCTTTTTTACCGAGATCATTAGCATCATCGTCATCATCATTATCAGCATCATCTCGTTCCTCACGATCAATTTCATCATTTTCTTCGTCGTCATCCTTGTTGCCTCCAAGATTAGGTAGACCGTTTCTTTCAAACCACCAATACCGATTCCAAACTTTGTCTCTACCAAGGTATCTAATCCTTTGACAATTCAACTCAACTAGTGTTCTATCGATTTCTAGCCTTTGTTTCTTCATCGCTTCGACTTCGGCAATCTTATCAGTGCGCGCATTGAGTAACTTCAAGAAATCAGGATGGCCAGCGGCTACCGCCTTTTCTAACGCACTAGGTTCAGGTGGTAGAGTGTTCTGAACTGGTCTACCCCCTCTGTTTTTCATTTCAATCCACTTCTCCTTTTCTTCCTCAGTGGTCAAGGCCTCTAATTCTCGGTCCTCTATACGTTGTTTGATCTCACGAACATCTATCGTTCTCAAAGAATCAAGGACATCTTTGTTGGCAATATGAGCACTCTCAACTTTGAGTTTTAATTCCTTTTGTAACTCAAATCTTTCACGGCGTAAGGATGCAGATTTTGCAACAACAAAATCTGTGTGAGTACGAACAACGTCACCACCTAATAATAGTCCCATAAGTATTGAAAGCATCGAAACTCTTCTTATAGGGGCGACGTTTTCACAAAAGTTGATCATTAAGCTTTCAGGAGTTGGAGTTTCGTCAAGAGGAGCTAATAACTCGTAGATCTTGGTTATTTCCCTTTTATATTCCGGAATGAATTCACTCAAAGAAAAAACCCCCAATAATATTATTAGCCATTGTCCATCCTTGAAAAGACGCTTTTGTAAACGTTCACGCCACGATATTTTCTTGTAATCCAAAATTGAGTAGGCATTGTGGTTTATTTCATCATCCTCTTCATCTTCTTTGACTTCATCGGGTTCTTGCCCGACCTGTTCAGCTTCCGCATTTTTCTTTACTTCTTGCTTGACATGAACACCGTTACTCTTTTCGGTGTCCTCTGCAATACCGCTGGTACCATCTGGAGTTTCATGTTCACTGTCTCGCTCATTGTCATTGGCAGGTTCTTCGTCTCCTTCTATCTTGATTACTTTCTTCTCTTTTGCTCTTTTCTCTTTCTCCTTTGCCAATTTCTTTTCCCTCACTTCAGCTTCTTTTTCTTCAATTTCAGCCTGAACATCAACAGGCAATGTGATTAATAGTTCACCGTCCTTACTTATAATACAACTTAGTAATGCACAAAATATTTCTAGCAACAATGGATTCTTCTTTTTTTGATCATTCCATTGAAGAGCATAGAGGAAGTCATCAAAGGTGAAAGTATCGATGATGAAAGCTTCATGGAACATATTGATGAAAATCCAAACCTCCAAAACGTTTGAAGTACTAATTGGACAGTTTTCTGGGTCGAAATGTAAATCCTCTAATCCAGAAAGGCCCTTCCAGTTAGGCTTAGCAATGTTGTTTCTTATTGGCAACAACAAGTCATCCACAATGACTGGCTTGTGAGACTTTTTATCAGGTTGCTCATTTTCAGCCTTGAGTTCGTCAGCCTTATTTTTATTTTCATCTGGTTTTCCATCCGTTTTCAAATTGTTACTGTTGCTGCCACTGCTGCCGTTATTGTTGTTCTTATCATCGGATTTAGCAGATTTTGCGTTGGATTTTTTCAAGTTTGCATGTTCATTGTCATTAGAAGAAGATTTATCGGGGTTAAGCTTCTGCTTGCCTTTGCCTTTTCCTCTGCTTTTTCCTTTACCACCTCCGGTATTTCTCGCATTAGTATGATCGTCAATTGAAGGCGCCGGTGCGATACTGACAAAACCACCCAGTTTATTTGAGACTGGTTGCGCAGAATTAATGTCTTCATCTTCATTGGCAATAAAACTTTCGTCTCTATTAATACTGGTATTGGAGTTGCTAGCACCGTTCTCAAAACCTCCATTATTAGACAGGTAATCAATAACTTCAATTCCCTTCTGTATTGCCTGTTGTTTTGCAAGCTGATCAATTCTCCTGTTTGAGATCCTAATACTCTTGAAAAATCGCTGGCATTTTTCGTAGTGCCACACTTTGATTCTTTTCATATGGACATACGAAAACGGATCTGACTCCGGGTACGTTTCTTTCGAAACAAATGGTCGTTGCGTCACAATAAAGTGAGTATTGTCTGGATCAAAAGTATCTACTATTTTCACGCCGGCAAATTCAAAAAGTTTGATGACTTTGTCCCTTGCACGATCCTCAGTTTTCAGGTCTTCGAAATATGCAGTTGTACGTCTGAGAATCTGGTACCAGTGTTCACACCATTTATCGTACAGATCCTCATAGGCAGGTGGCGTTTCTTTCAAGTTTTCAAAAACGGTATGGGAAAACCCACGGCTTGATCTCATGCCGTATTCTAATGAATTTTCATTTTGGTTAAAGATGCCCATCTGGGATTTATTTGAGCCCGTTTGTATTGGTGCCATACTGCTCATATTATTACTGTCTTTGTTTGCTGTTTTCGTAGCACCTTGTTTTTGTTTTTGTTTCTGTTTCACAGTTTTGTTGGGGGTGGAGTTTGGACCAGCCATGGAGACGAACTTTGGTTTTTGAATATCTGGCAATGAGTCGTCATCGTTCAAAATGGAAATGCTTGCTCTATTTTGAGTACTATTGCTGTTGACGTAGTCTACTTTCTTCATGTCTGCAGGCCATTCCAAAGAGATTTTGTATTTTTTTGCTATTTCGTCACGGATGACCCATGGTGCTCCCAACCTATTCGATCTAACCAAGCTCATTTTTAAAAAGGTCTTCACATACGACTTTGTAAACCGATTTCTCTCTCTGTAAATCAATGAAGCATCTTCTATAACAACTTCATTTTCATCTGCCGGAAGAAAGATTCTGTATGAAATAAAGGGGGTTTGAATGACACCATTCGAGTCCATGCGGGAGTTGAAAACGACTTTTTCCTTGACGATGCCATGGGCACGATATCCGCCAGTGTATTTGACAATGACCTTATCGCCCGGGAAAAAGTCGTCCTTGAACTTGGTATAGACTTGATCAACCAAAAGGTCAATTCTTGGTACTGTCGAGAATGAGACGTGTCTGAGGATTGGTTCTTTTACGGGCTCCGGAAAGTTTGATTGCATCGAAAACAATTCGTTATGTTCCACCTTTAATGCTTCAAAGAAGGTGAAATTGGAGTTCCCACTGGTTTCGCAAACAAACTTCTTGACGTTATAGAACGACATTCTGTTGAGGTAGTCCTCATATTTCAAAAACCATTCTCCCGTCTCTGGGATCACCCACACGGGGGTGGACGGTGTTGCATCCGCAGGGAGTAACGGTGGGGGTACAAACGTAATCTGTTTTCGTTTGAATAAAACCTAGAGAAGTATAATAGTAGTAAGCATGTTAGTATGGCTGCTTGTGGCCAATACGCCTCCATTGGCGTGCTGATGCCATGATTCGATACTCTGATGAAACTGCAGGCACGTAGGGAGGACACATACCATGTGGATAGCCGGTAGTGGAGATTAAGGGGTTGCTGGAAGAAGCAGATCTGAGCCAGGCTGACGGCGACAGAAGGGGGAGCAGACAACAGAGAGAAAGGGACAACAAAGCTATACAAGACACACACGGGAGGAAACGCAAGTAAAAATCAACTATGGGAAGAAAACATTCCAAAAAAAGAGAAAAAGCGTTTTCATTGGCGTGTCAGTTTTTGTCGAAATTCCTGCTGCGATGAAAGAGAAGTGTATTGATCATGGCTACAGGGAGGCTATATGGGGGGAGTCTAAGTTATCTACAGGATGGTAGTGGTGGTGAGATCCGGGGTAGTGCTCTGCCGCTACAACTATTTGTAAAGGAAACCGAAGAGACCCTCTTTCTTGCGTTCACGGACTTCCCGTGGCTCGTAGGCAGCCACGTCCTTGACGATCTTTTGGACGGCACCGCTGGCATCGTAGTTTCTGCCCAACACGTCAATGAACTCGCCTTCAGGGTCCATGAGGTAGAAGAAAATGGAGTGGTCGACAAGATAGTCCTGGCCTGGTTTGAGGTCCCGGGGCGTACTAAAGTAAACTCTGTAGTTTCTGCAGCATTTTTTCACTTCATCATAGTCGCCAGTCAAGCCAATGATACCAGGATGAAATTCACTTAAATACTCCTTGAGGACCTCCGGAGTGTCTCTAGCCGGATCACAAGTGATAAAAATCGGCTGGAGAGAGATGCCCTGTTTCTCCAAGTCGTCTAGCATGAGGCCAAGCTTATCAAGCTCATCCGGGCAGATGTCCGGACAGTGCGTAAAGCCAAAGTAGATGATGCTGAACTTTCCTAGAAGATTTTTTTCCGTGAAGGGTTCACCGTTCTCCGTAATGAGGTTGAAAGGCCCCCCGATAAGCGGTTTACCTACACCTCTGTTGGCCTCTGCTTCTTTCCGAAGCTGCAGCTTTTCTTTTTCGGACCGGAACAAGTAAGTGAGACCTGCACCGACTGTTAAGAAGAGAAGGAAAGACTTCCAAGATAAGTATTCAACAGGCTTTCTCTTGATCGTCTGGGAGCTGTATTCTTCAGAACCGATTGGGATACTGGATAAGGGCCGTCTCGAGTACTGTTTCCGTGGGGCAGTAGTTGTTTCAGGCTTTTGTTGCTGTTGTTGCTGTTGTTGCTGCTGTGCATCTGGCTTCTGGCTCTGTTCGTTGAGCAACACACGGGTGTACGTCAATGGCCTGGTCGAGATTTTCCAGCCAGATGTGGCAAGGGCCCGTTGGCTTCCGTTGAGCATAGACACAAGCGTATGTTTTCTGAACATGTCTGCTTGGTTGTCGAACTGTCTGCTTGTTCTGTGATCTATCCAGCTCTTTGTCTGATGGCCACTATCTACGCACCGTCTTTGTATACTTCAAAGGCAAGCTGCTTGTCATCGTCAGCTTTTCCTCCTCTCATGATTTCCCGATAGAGGTGCGGTCTTTGAAATTTTCTTATTTTTTTGTGTCTGTTACTGTATTTGACGGGATAGAGGGCTATAGAGGAGGGGGGGATTACACAAAGATTAGTTCTTACCGGCACCGGATCTGAAGTAGATGACGTCTCCGTCCTCAACCACGTAGTCCTTACCCTTCTGCATCAACTTACCGGCAGCACGGCACGCCGATTCGGAGCCACATTCCACCAAGTCGTCGTATTTCATCACATTCGCCAAGATGAAGGTCTTCATCAAGTCGGTGTGGATGACACCAGCGGCCTGAGGAGCCTTTGTACCCTCTCTGATGGTCCACTCACGCACCTCGGTCTTCTCACCAGCAGTGAAGTAAGAGATCAACTGGAGCTTAGTTCTCATCATGGTGATCAACTTTGGTAAGACACTCTTGGCGCCAATTCTTTCTTCTTCTTCTGCCCTCTCTTCGTCAGTTTCCATATGAGAGAGTCTCTCCTCGTATGAGACGGATAATGGGATAATTTGGTCACCAGGGGAGTAGGTGTCAATCCATTCCTTGATCTTTGGCAACCACTTGTTCTTCTTACGCAAGAAGTCCTTTTCGGACAAGTTAATCAAGTAGATGGAAGGCTTAGCGGTCAATAAGTACATCGAGTTGATTATCTCGACTTCCTTAACATTCCACGTCTGGTTGGCCACACGCTGTCCGTCCTTTAACAGGTCAATGATTCTTTGGACGACAATGGCTTCTTCCTTCTTCTGCTTGACTTCCAAACTCTGACCACCTCTCTTAGTGATCTTCTCAACGGATTCAAGGTGTTTTTCAGCAAACTCGATATCTTTCAATCTCAACTCGTTGCTGATAATCTCTAAATCTCTGACTGGGTTGACGTCACCCTCAATGTGGATGATCTCAGCGTCATCGAAACATCTGACAACTTGGTAGATAGCATCAACAGATCTGATGTTAGCCAAGAATTCGTTACCCAAACCTTCACCCTTGGACGCACCTCTGGTCAAACCTGCGATATCGTAGATGGTGATATATGCTGGAACCCTCTTTGGTCTGCCGTACATCTCCATTAACTTGTCCAATCTTGGCGATGGGACAATGACTCTAGCCTCTTCCGGTTCAATAGTGGCAAATGGATAGTTTGCAGGGTTACCCAATGGGCATCTTGTGATGGCTTGGAAGAATGTCGATTTACCGACGTTGGCCAAACCAACAATACCAGATTTCAAGTTGTTACCTGGACGACCCAATAAGATCTTTTTCTCTTCTTGTTGTTTCTTTGGAGGCATCTTTAACTTTTGATAATGTGATCTAAAAAGGATATCCCTGATTGTGTCCAATCGGTCTAACCAATCTTCTCCTCTATACTTTTTCTTTTAGCTCACTCCCTCATCTGTCTCAAAGCGTCCTCAGAAACCTTCAAAATTTTCCAACTGCACGAAAAAAAATCGAAAATGCCAAAAAAAATGTCGAAAAATGAGAAAAACAGCAATCGACGCGCCGATCGACGCGCCGATTACGTCAAGTGGAGATGCACGGAGATAGCCGAAGTTTGGGGGGGGAGTAAAACGGCCTTCGAAGGAGATAGTGGAAATTGTGGGAAATGTGCAAACGGAGAAAAGTGGGGAGTGGAAACCAAGTATAAATATAATCGGAATGGCTCTTTTTTTTTTGTTAAATTTTGATATTTAAAAGGATAAACGGGGGGGAAAGAATATATAGAAAGAGTGACCTAAATAAATGAAACGATCAAAACAGGAGGAGGAGAACCTCAGGACGATAAGAATAAAGCAAGATTAAAACATACAAACTAATTGACTGGTTAGCTGGCAGCTACACTGGCGCTTCCCATCAGAAGCGCTTTTCGTTCGAAGTAGCAGCAAAGGCGTCTTCGATGCTACTGGCGGTGTCGTCTTCGTTGCCGTCGATGATGCCAAGGTCCAAATCTCTGTTCCTGAAAAGTATGTCAAAGTCCTCCACCTCTTGCCACTCTTCATAGAACTTGAACTCAAAGATTTTGCAGTCCTCAGGCAAGCCGTTGACTGGGAAGATAAGGGTGAGAATCAAGAGGACTGCGGAACTAGCAGCATAACCGGTGAAGAAGGAGAAGTAGTAGACGTATGTTGCACCCATAGGGACAACGTGAGTCTTTGTGGCTCCGACGAAACCGACAATGTTTGGCAAGATACCGCAGATGTATGCGACATATGCCCGCCAGTTGACACCGTTGGAATAGTAGTAAGGCGAGGAGTTGGTAGCAATGTACAATTCAGGCAAGTACAAGAGACCCTTCTTCAAGATGTAGTAGTCGCAGAAGACGACACCTGCAATGGAGGAGAGGAAGACGGAATAAGCACTCAAGTAGGTGGTGAACATAGAAGATGAGGACATCAAGTTCCATGGGCAGATGGCGTATCCAATGGCAGCACAGATGAAGCCACCACGACGAATGTTCATGTACTTAGGCAAGAGGGCAGTCATGTCTGTACCTGCACTTAGGGAGTTTGCCGAGATGTTGGTACCCAACTGGGCGATGGCAAATCCGAAGGAGATGAGGAAGACTCCGCCTCTGTCACCACGGGAGTAGCCGTCCAAGTAGCGGGAGAGCACGTCCAATGGGTTCCAGTATGTTTCGTTGTACAAGACGGTCGAGGCTGACGAGACCAAGATACCGATCAAACAGGTGACGGAGAAGCAGATTGGAAGAGCAATGAATTGGGACCAGACACCGGCGCCAGGCTTGTTGGCGAATCTGGAGAAATCCGGAGCGTTGACAATCAAGGTGGCGAAGTTGGCCAAGGAGTTCATGGTGGAGTTGACAAAGGCCCAGCCGAACTCCGAGCCGGAGATCTTGGAGCCCTGGTGGACGATGGGGCCTCCTCCGTCGGCCTTGACGAGGGTCCACACCAGGAAGGCGATACCGGCGATTGGACAGAGAACGGCCTTGACGGTGAACAAGTGGCGGACAATGTGGGGAGGAAGATAGATGAAGGGAAGCTGGAAGAGCCAGTAGAGGAAGAAACTCAACATCTTGAAGGAGGTGATGTTGCCCGAGAGCGTGTTGTGGATCTTGGTGTCGAGGTTGTTGCCGAAGATGGCCCGGAGCATCAACTCGACACAGTTACCGCCGATGGACGACTGCACACCGAACCAGACGCACGCCATCACAACTCTGTTGATGACGGGCCACATCGACCCCCAGATGCCGAACGACGATCTGCACGACACGGGGAAGGAGATGTGGTAGGCGTTTCCCACCCGGGCGGACGCCGTCACAAAGCACCCGCAGAAGAAGTACCCGACCCACACCGTGATCCAGGTGACCCACCACGAGAGCCCTGCCTGCACGCCTGTGGCGGCGATCTGCCACGTGTTGATGTTGAACGAGTCGGCGATCCAGAAGAAGACAAAGTGGTACCAGTGCCACTTTCTGCGGGCCTCTTCGACGGGCCGCAAGTCGTAGTTGAGCAAGAAGAGCTGCGAGAGCGAGAGGCCCTCTGTGCCCTTGATTTCAAACGGCTTCAGCCACCGCCAGATCCCGGACTCCCCGTGCACCTTCTTGCCGTTGTTGCTGTCGCTGTCGTTGTCGTTGTCGACCTCGATGTCGATGTCGCCGCCCTTGCTTGTGCTCACGAACGGCGAGTCCCTGGACGACGACCCGGACGACGACCTGCCCATTGCGCTGATCTCTGCTGTCATCTTGCCGCCGCTGCTGTGGCCTCGTTCGTGCAGATACCCTGACGACTCGTGCACATGGTAGTTTTCCTTCACGTCCGACATGTTTGCAATGAATGTGTCAAGTGAAATTTTTTTTTTTCCGTGCCTAACGAAAACGACCAGAAAAAATCAAAAATAAAAATAAAATAAAATAAAATAAAACAAAATCAAAGCGAGTCCCAGCCAGGCAGAAACCCCCCCAGTCTTCTCTGCCGTCTGCACACTGCACAGACAACACAAGACGGGGAAGAACACACACATTATATACACATCGTCCCGACACTGCTGCATGCATGCACAGGCCTCCCTCTCGCAGAACCTTCCCGCAGAGGAGAGGCCTCCCGCTCCCACAGAGATAGATAACGCCAGGCCCTGTGCGAACACCCTGTCTGCAACGGCCTCTCCTATCCTCCTATCAACCTATCACGCCCTCACCAGGCTCGCCAGCCTGCCACCCGACCAGATAAGCCGTCTCTGCCTGCCCCGGCTCTCTGTGACACCACCCTACCCGCCGAGAAAATACCACACACCCCGGATACGTCTTATCGTCCTCGATGCCTCGCCGCTTAATACCGCATTGCCGCACTCCACCCGCTGCATCGGAACGCAGTCCCCTGAAGGGCCCCGTCGTGTCGGACGTCGTTGTCGTTGTCGTTGTCGTCGCCGTTTGGGTCGTCGTCTTCGTCTCGGTCTTCGTCTTCGGGGCTGCTGGCGTCGTAGCACACAGCAGCCCGCAGATACATGTCGCCCGGAAGCGGGGACACCGGCACGGAAGAGGCGGGGCCCGCGTAGACAAGCACGTCGTTGACAAGCAGCTTGACGAGGGCCTCTCTGCCGTTGATGAAGACGAGGGTCGTCGTGGCAGCGTCGCCGTCGTCGTCGTCGTGTGGTATTTTCTTATCTTCGGCCTGAGAGGCCGTGAGCAGGATCTTGTGACGGTCGCTGTCGGCAAACAGCACCTGTGCAACACCCGTCGTACGGTCGTAGCGGACGCCTCTGGGTCTGCCCAGATGGCCGTGCACGCTGTCCCGGTCCCGCTGCACGCTGGCATGCTGCTCAAGCACGCTGGCAAACCCCCAGCGGCCAACGCCGTCGAGCACAAGACCCAGACAGAGGCCCTGCATCAGGTAGGAGCCGACCCAGCGGGTCTTGCACGCGTAGATGAGGGCCATGCCGATCACCCAGTGGTGGATCCGTAGCACAAGAGCGTTGACGTTGATGTCGACGTCGACGGCGTCTTCGCCGCTGCCGCCGTCCAGCGGCAGCTGCAACAGACCGCTGCAGCCCTGGCCAACCCACACGAGAAGGACAAGACCCCCGACGTACCACACAAACGCCTGGCGAAACCACCCGGCCCGCCAGATCTTGAAGCTCTGCACCACGGCACAGCACAGAATGAGGCCGACAATGAACAGAAACGCCAGCACGCTGCCCGTGTGCTTCAGCACGTCGCCCAGCAGAAGCCGGTCGATGGGCAACCGCTCGAAGGTGAGGTTGTCCAGACCGGTGACCCAGCACCCGAGGAGAAACACGAGCCGCTGGATGCTGCCCACCTTGTCGTCGCCAAACGTGTACTCGCCAACACACTTCCACACAAACCCGACACTCAGCCCGAGCGGAATCATCCTCTCGACATAGACAGACAGGAGGCGCCAGGCACTCTCCCCGCCGCCATACTGGTTGTCCAGGTACTCGACGGTCACGGGCGGATCACTGCAGAGCACGATCGTCGTGTAGACGATCCCGACGCTCGTGAAGTAGAAGATCCGGGCGTCCCACCCGATGACCGCCACCACCACCGTGTACACGACGCCAACAAGGATCCCGTAGAGCTTGAGGTCGTACACGTTGTGCAGCGTTCCGGCAGCCCTCGTGAGCTGGCTGATGGTGAAGCTCGCCGGGAATTCGGAGTTGAAGAAGAGGCCGTGGCGACCTTGCTTCCGGGGCTCCGCCTCGTCCTCCTCTGCGTCGTAGGGGAAGTCGTCGTTGAGCTGGATCGCCACGGGGCCGCCAAAGAGCTGGCTGATGGCGCCCTGTTCGTAGGCGGCGATGCAGGGGAAGCTGTCCGCCCGGTAGATCGGCGCCCTCTCGGTGCCGACAGGCGACTTCACGATGTACGGCTCGTACTGCACCTCCTGGTCCGCATACTTGACCACGTCGTACGCCAACCCGGACCCGCCGCAGAACGCCGGACACCTCACGTAGAGCGTCTCGTGCCGTCTGAACGGCCGCAGACACTTCCTGGCGTCCAGACCACACTTGTCGTTGGTCCCGAGCCAGAGCTTCTTCGTCGCCCCGCACGGAAACGTCTGCAGAGGCCTCCCGTCCACCAGCGGCGTGTCAAAGAGCATCTTCCCGTACATGGTCCGGAACGTAAGCAGCAGAGCCGTAAAATACACCGCCAGCACCACCATCCTGGCCGTCCTTCCGACACGGTGTCTCAGCACCGCCGGCAGTCGGTTCACTACACGCACTACAGACCCGTACCGACTGAAATCGTCAACCCTGTCTGCCGTCCGTGCTGGACCTCTCCAAATCCTCACCACCGTCCCGAGGACACCTTCCTTGTCCTCGTGTGACAAGTACTCGCCATTTCTGGCGCCGTCCTCCCGCCCATCCTCCCCGTATTCCTCTCCTCCTTCTCCGTCCTCACTTCCGGAGTCGCTGACACTGCTTCCGGTACGGTATGTTGCCATCTCGATGTCGTCTCCGATCCGTTCATCGTCCTCTCCGTGCTTGCTCTCCGGCGTCTGAATCCGTTCTCGTGGCCGCATGACAAACCCGCCATTGCCGTGTCCAACGCCAATGCCGCCACTGTTGTTGCTCTGCACGCTTGTTGATCGCTTAACCGTCCTCTCCATGCCCTTCTGTTGTCCTCTCGACCCCTTCAGATGACCCCTCCCCCCGTCTCCTTGAGACACAATAGGCTTCTTCAACAGGTCCGGAACAGAAAACGGATGCGAAAAAGCAGACAACAGCCGGAAAAAAAGCGCACGTGACAAAGCAAGGCGGTGCACCCGCCCGGTTTTTTTTTCGATGAGTAATTTTCCGTTTTTCATTTTGCATCTGCTATTTCTTCACCTGACAGACAGCCTCCTCCGTTGTCTTTTCTTTTCTTCGGGGGGTGCTTTCTTGGGTTTTTTCCTCTTTTCCTGCTTGAAACACTTTCTGTAACGCTTCCATCCAGTAAAGAATACCGCAGAAACATCCGCACACACACACAAACACAAACATACAGAATATGGCAGACTCAAGATCAGGTTCCGCAGCTCCACCACAGGAAGAATACGATGATCTTCGTATTTTAGCAAGCGACCCTCTCATCTCTCCGGAACTCCTCATCAAGGAAATCCCAGCCACGAAGGACTCGTTGAAGACGGTCATCAGGGGCCGTAAGGCTGCCACGGCGATTGTCAAGCAGCAGGACGACCGTCTGCTCGTTGTGGTCGGACCTTGCTCCCTCCACGACCAGAAGACAGCCATGGACTACGCCAAACTACTCAAGCCGCTCGCCGAAGAGCTCGACAACGAGCTTGTTGTCATCATGAGAGCATACTTGGAGAAGCCTAGAACCACGGTCGGCTGGAAGGGCCTTATCAACGACCCAGACCTCGACGGGTCTTTCAATATCAACAAGGGTTTGCACTACGCCAGACAGATCTTTGTCGACTTGACGAAGTTCGGTCTTCCGATTGGCTCGGAAATGTTGGACACCACCTCCCCTCAATACTTGAACGACTGTCTCTCCTTCGGTGCCATCGGAGCAAGAACAACAGAGTCCCAGCTCCACAGAGAGTTGGCCTCCGGTCTTTCCTTCCCAATCGGCTTCAAGAATGGTACCGACGGTACCCTCGGCGTCGCCATCGACGCCATCAAGGCTGCTGAAAACTCCCACCACTTCATGGGTGTCACGAAGAACGGTCTTGCCGCCATCATCACCACCAAGGGAAACGACTCTTGTTTCGTCATTCTCCGTGGAGGTAAGCAGGGCACCAACTACGACGAGAAATCCGTCAAGGAGGCCAAGGCAAAACTTCCTCCAGGAAAGGTCATTATGGTCGACTGCTCCCACGGCAATTCTAACAAGGATTTCAGAAACCAACCTAAGGTGTGTACTGAAGTTGCCAGACAGGTCGCAAACGGCGAGGATGCCATCATTGGTGTCATGATCGAGTCCAATATCAACGAGGGCAACCAGAAGATCCCAGCCGACTTGTCCCAGCTGAAGTACGGTGTCAGTGTCACCGATGCCTGTGTCAACTTTGCAACAACAGAAACCATGCTCAGAGAGTTAGCTGCAGCTGTTAAGGCCAGAAGAGCCCTCCACGCCGGCAAGAAATGATTTCCGTCTTAAATGAATAATCATTATCTACTACCCGCCTCCACTCCTATCTCCCCCTCTTCCTCTTATATATATACTCTTTATAGCGTGTCTACATACACATCTCATAAACATCAGTTGTTCTACAACATAGCCTGGTAGACCTTCCCCCAAAGTATTCCGTCGGTTCTGCTGAAAAGGATCCTCTGGTTGACTCATCTGCCGAATTTTTCAGCCATCCTCGTTTTTTTTTTTAACATGTTTTTTTCCGTTCGATAACGGTGAATATTGAAAAAGATATATCGGGTTCCAAGAAACTATTCTGTACTACACTATTGTTCCTCTTTAGCCTAAAAGTCTTTTCATTTAACAACGATGTCTTCTAGTGTGGTCCACGTCATTGACGTCAACTCAGGGAACCTTCAGTCCTTGTCAAACGCCATAGCCTCCCTTGGCTCTCAAGTCCAGTTCATCACCCATGGTGACGATCCAGCATTGCAGACCTGTGAAAAGTTGATCCTTCCAGGTGTGGGGAACTTTGGCCATTTTGTGAAGGAGCTTCATGCCAGAGGGTTTATTGAACCATTGAAGGCATACATCAAGTCAGGCAGGCCAATCATGGGGATTTGTGTCGGCTTGCAGGCCCTTTTCGAAGGTAGTGAGGAGAGTGAAGGTATACAGGGTCTATCAATCTTGCCGGGAAAATTGAGCAAATTCAACCCTTCTACGAAAAGTGTTCCACAGATAGGATGGAATTCGGTGTCATTAAAGTTGTCGACCCCATCGGAAGCTAATGCTTTATACGGTATCAGCGAAGACAAGTTCTACTACTTTGTTCACTCATATGCCGCCATACGTACACCTGCGCAAATTAAATCACTCACAGAGGAAGGATGGGATTTGGCGCTTTGTACGTATCTTGATGAGACCTTTCTTGCTGCCGTTTCAAAGGATAACATATTTGCAACCCAGTTCCACCCTGAAAAATCCGGCGTTGCTGGTTTAAAGGTGATTCAGTCGTTTTTGAAAAGCAACAGATATTCCACTGTCAAAGTAGAAAATCAAGATTCTAAAAAGGTAGAAAAAACTGATACGGGACTCACCAGAAGAATAGTTGCGTGTCTAGACGTCCGCACAAATGATCAGGGCGATTTGGTTGTCACAAAAGGCGATCAGTACGATGTCCGTGAAAAGTCAGAAGGGGGGAATGTCAGAAATCTCGGTAAGCCAGTAGAGATGGCTGAGAAATACTACAAACAGGGAGCCGACGAAGTCACATTTTTGAATATCACTTCGTTCAGAAACTCACCAATTAAGGACTTGCCTATGCTAGAAGTTCTGAGGCTGGCTGCAAAGACCTGTTTTGTTCCTCTCACTGTTGGGGGTGGTATTAGAGACGTGGTGGACCCAGATGGCACAAAACACTCAGCATTAGAAGTCGCCTCAATGTACTTTAACGCCGGAGCAGATAAAGTTTCTATTGGCTCAGACGCTGTCCGTGCTGCTGAGGAATACTATGCCAATAATGGCAAGGGATCGGGCACCTCTCCGATCGAAACAATTTCTAAAGCTTACGGTGTTCAGGCCGTCGTCATATCGGTTGATCCAAAGAGAAAATACATTGCTGATCCAAAAGAATGCTCCTACAAGCTCATCAAGACGAATACTCCTGGTCCTAACGGTGAAGAATATTGTTATTACCAGGTCACCTCTCAAGGTGGACGTAAGGTCCACGAACTTGGTGCTGTAGAACTTGCCATTGCTTGTGAGAAACTGGGTGCTGGTGAAGTCCTCTTAAATTGCATTGATAAAGATGGGTCAAACAGCGGTTACGACTTTGAATTAATCAATATGGTCAAAGATGCGGTCACCATACCTGTAATTGCTTCCTCCGGTGCTGGAAAACCACAACATTTCGTAGACGTCTTCCGGAACACGAAAACGGATGCTGCTTTAGGTGCAGGTATGTTTCACAGAGGTGAATATAAGGTCAGTGACGTCAAGGAATTCATGACCAACGATGGTCTATTGGTTAGAATAGATGATACCAAATTAAATCTTTGAAGATGAAAAGGTTATAATTTACTATTATATTGACTGATTTAGACAAAGTAATGTTGTGCTTTTTGGCATAAACTCGTTCATACTACTTTTCTTTTTTTAAAAGGAAAACCTACAAAATACACAAGTTTTTTAATATAACAATAAATATTTTATCTAGTACATTAAAGCAGACAGCATGCATGCTCTCTATTTTTCAAGCTCTTCTTCAAACTGTTCGATTTTGTCGAGCCTTTCCTCTACCTTGTCATCATCTAATTTAAAACCGGCACTAACACTGAATTGTCCACCACAGCCAACGATTTCAATCTTGTGTTCCCTTGTAGCAGTATTGTCGATTCTAGTTGGTTTAGCAACATCATCATCAAGATTACCTAAACCTAGTGCATAGGTATCCGCAAATCCCCAAGAAAAAACAAATCCATCGGTGGTTATTGCCAATGTGTGATGGGAACCACATGCAACGCTACTAACAGGTGGTAAAGTGATCAACTTAGTAGGAACTGGTAGGCAACGAACGTTGCCGTGTGCATCAACAATACAGTCATTGAGAGGAAGCTTCTCCTTCTCAATACCAATTTCTTTCATATCATATCTACCAAAAGTGTAAACCTCGCCAGACTGGGATATTGCTACGGAATGATGCTCACCTCCTGTGATGTAAACAATATCTTTACCTTTCAAAGATTTGATCTCCGTTGGTTTGCTAACAACTGCACCATCTTCAATGTTCATATCCACACCACATTGGCCATACTGATTAAGGCCCCAGGCTAAAACTTTTCCTTCCTTTGTGATTGCAAAACTGTGAAACTCACCTGATCCAATGAATTTGACGTTCTTCAAACCAAAAGATCTTGGTTCTAGCGATGACATCATTGACCTTTCTAATATCTTACGTCCAAGTTGAAATTGCTGGCCATTACCCCAAGCATAGACTAAACCTTTGTTATCAAGAGCCAAAATGTGATCTTTACCTGCAACAATTTGAACAATGTTTTCCAATTCTTCAATCCTGACAGGGGTCTTCTGGATTTTCACATCTTTAGAGAATCCCAAGATACCCTCGTTATTTCTGAAAGTTCCCCAAGCCCAAACCTGGCCACTCTCAAGCAAAACAACAGATAAATTGTCACTTGCTGCAATTTTCACAATCTTATCTTCTTCTGGCAAACCTTCTACTTTGCCGGGTGTTGATTCTGCTTCGTTCAAGTCCCCGTCTTCGTCATCATCATCCTTAACAGAGTCAATATCTCTCAAGTTTTTATCACCCTGACTGGTGGTGTCTCTTCCTAAAACTCCAGAGTCGTTCGTACCCCAAGACCAAAGATTGTTTGACTTGTCCAGCGCAAGAACATGCATACCTCCTACTGCTAAATCAACAACACCAACCTCATCCTTTTTGAGATACGGATTTAATCTAGGCCTCTTGACCTCCTTAGTCTTCGCATCTGGACCAAGACCTAACTCACACATGGATCCAGACCCCCACACAAAAACGTCGAGAGGTGTTGACCTGGCAGTTGCCTTGTCGTTGATGGTCTTGTAACGAGAAGCACGAATCGATTCAAAACTGTGATGATGTTGTGCATCGCCTCTTGCCTTCTTGGCCGGACTTGGAACAACATTTCCCTCCGAAACAAGAGCTCCGGACTTTCTTTTTCTTACTAACTTTGCCATTGTCCGTTGCGTAGGTTGAAATCCCCTATTGCTGACCTTTCAAGCAACAGCTCTTTTTCTGATCTGTGTTCCCATGATCTTTTCCTTCTCTGAGATTATCACCAAGAAAAAGACGTACAAAATAGGGCGGTGCACTTCTCAGAAAAAAATTTCAAAAAAAATTTCAAGTTTCGGTCCTAATCAAAAGCTTCCGGTTTTGAAATCGACTGTCATGGTAGAGGTTGTACTCTCCTCTAATCCTCTAACGAGAAAAGGTCTTAACAGAAATACTAGGCACAGCATAAAATATGGGAAAAATATCTACAAAAGATATCAAGGACCAAAACAAGCATGTTCCGCTATATAAAGACATTGCTTCCACTGGTGGAAAATTGAAGTCGTCACAGATCAAATCAAAAGTGTACAAAAAGCAGACTAGCAACACTGAGGACGATGATGAAGGAGCGGACGGCAGAGACGAGTTTGATTTGGATGCAGCAACCTCACGCCGTGTGCTTAAACTTGCTAAAGAGCAACAACAGGAAATTGAGGAAGAGGAAAACTTTAATCAGGTTGCGTCTAAACCTAGATTCCAATTGATACAGCATGAATCTGAAGATGAAGAAGAGGGAGAGGAAGATGAGGACGAAGATCAAGAAGAAGAAGAGTACGACGTTGAAGTTATTGATGAGGACGACTTAAACCCTTCCGAAATCGCCATGTTTGAAACATTTTTCAAAGCCAAACAAGGAAACAATGCTCCATTCGAATCTATCAATCTTGCAGATAAAATCATGGAAAAGATTGCCCAAGCTTCAGGAGAATCACAGCAACAAAATGGAGATAGTAATGAGCAAGGAAATAAGGAGTCAATCGATGAAAGCGGAAAACCAGCAAATGGTGTGTATTTACCACCGAGAGTCATTGAGGCATACCAGAAAGTTGGAGAGTCACTTAGAGCCTGGAAACACGGAAAGCTTCCAAAGCTTTTTAAGGTGTTACCAACAATTAAAAATTGGGAAGACTTATTGTACGTCACTGTGCCTGAGTTATGGACTCCAAACGCTGTTTATGAAGCTACGAGGTTGTTTGTTTCCAACCTTACCGCTGCGAAGGCCGAGAAATTTGTCTCCCTAGTACTTTACCCAAGATTTCGTCAAGATATTGAAGAAAATGAAGATCACAAATTAAACTATCATATTTACAGAGCGTTAAAAAAATCCTTATATAAACCAGCAGCTTTCTTCAAAGGGTTTTTGTTTCAATTAGTTGAAGATCAATGTTCTGTGAGGGAGGCAATGATTGCAGCCTCGGTATTGAAGAAAACTTCGGTTCCAGTACAACATGCTGCAGTGGCTCTGTCATGGCTATTGGAGCAGGAGTTCTCTCCTGCCGCAACAGTTTTCATCAGAGTTTTGATAGAAAAGAGATATGCGTTACCATACCAGACGATAGATGATCTTGTTTTCTACTTCATGAGATTTCGTGTGATAACAGACAACAAGTCAACATTTACTATAGATAACGAAATGGATGACATGATGGAAGAAGCAAATATTGATATTACGCAACAAAGAAAATTGCAAGAGGCACCTCCACTACCGCTAGTTTGGCACAAATCCCTTCTTGCCTTTGCACAAAGGTACAAGAATGATATCACTGATGATCAAAGAGATTTCCTGATGGAAGTGATCAGACAGCGTGGGCATCGTGAAATAGGACCTGAAATCCGGAGAGAATTACTTGCAGGTAAGCCTAAAGAATTTACACAAGAACCGATGCAACCAAAAGACGATGATGACATTATGTCGTACTTCTAAATATCCTAAATTTATAACCTGGACTATAAATGTTAGTACTATGAATTCACCTTGTTGTAACTTTAATAAACAAACTGGAATATATTAATTCTTCACCCTTGTTATCCCCCAAACGGATATGCCTGTATCCCTGTTTCAAATCGCCAATCTTACAGCACCAGCTGCCAATGGTATATTCATTATTGCTGTTCTTAACAACCGCGTTACCTACTTTCCCTATGACACCAGTTTTAGTTTTATTCGTACGTATAGTCTTGACAACAATCCTAACAAAAGCTAACTCGCTTTCATTTGTGAGATAGTTCAACCTACAAGATGCATTCCATTTCGGGCTAAACGCATCTCCTGGGTTCTCAGCAAGTCTAGTTTTGAATAAAACAGAATGAATAGGATTAGCAGACATCGCTTCAACATGGGTTAGCTTCACGCTGCCGGCTTTAACTTTCTCAACGGTCATTTTGTCTGCTAAAACTGTTTCATTAGGTTGTTTCTTTTCTTCAGGCAAAATTCCCTCGTCCTCTTTATCTGTACTACACTCTTGAGTTTCCTCCTCTTCATCATTTTCTTCTTCTATATCGTCTTTTTCTTCGTCTAAAGTACTAGCCCTGCTATACCTATGAAGATGGACAATTTCAGCATGAATAGGTTGTACATTATAAATTTCAAGTTCAACCCAGGGTGTGTAGCCATTTGAACCATTACTACCAAAATCTTTTGGACGAGGTAATTGCTGACCAGATATTATACATAAATCAAAATAACGCTCCTTATCAAAAACAAGTGAGCTCAAATTTTGAGTTTTTAGCTTTTCCTTATCGTAGGAGTTTGTGTTTGTATCCAATTTTCTCAATGTTTTTGGCTTCAAGCGGTATCCGCTGTACCCTAGTCCTGATTCCCTGCCGGATCTAATGCTTGCAAACAAAGATTCACTCAGCTCTTCGCCACAGTCCCAAATTTGCCAATTTGTAGCAGCCATTTGGCAGCCAAGTTCCCAGAACGTAATTGGATTAAAATTATCTGATCGAAAGCGTACAACTGAAGGATATACTCTCATCATTCCACGTCTGTTATGTTTCAAAATTGAGACAAGTTTGGTTTTATCACGTAACATTAGTATTAAACTACGGTCACTGAAAGAGAAAACATGGTTAAACGTCTTCGATTCAGGTAGTGAAAAATTTCTGAACTTGATCCCAACAAAATATGGCGCCAGTGACGTTAATTCTGGTACTATAATAGTTTTGGTTGTGGGTTTTGAAACCATTTTCTTGAAGCTATTCGAACTTTCATGATGAGTCATTCCCTCTTCATCTTTATTGTTCTCTGTATAAGTAGGGTTTATATCATCACTTTGAGTCGACGAGGTCGAAAAAGAAGAATGCAGACTACGTGGGGAGCCCAGAGGTTCTACGATCGTAGTTGACTTCGATTTCTTTACCTTTATTAATATCTTATGTTTCAGTTCACTTGGAGAAGGTATGATGCTTTCGGTATTCAGCGGATGCATAACAAGCATATCTCCGAATATTGACTTCATTATAGAGACACATTTTAGTTGAGATTCTTGGGAGCATTTGATTTCTAAAGATATGATCAGGGGGTAAGGAGTTGTAATAAATGCATATTTTCGTATTATGTCAATAACCAGCTTAAATTCAATAGAATTTGTTAAGGTGTGGCCGTGAGTAACAATAGGCTGTTGTTCTTTGGTGGCTGGTAGTGTTCCATCCCAGACATCAATCTCAATGCACCTGCATCCACGCTGCAATGCATGAATATAGCCCTCTATAGAAGAGAATCCATGAAATTGTTTACCCAAAAGATAAGTATTGTGAGAGGAAGAAATGAAGTAATCCGTCAATGGATGAGAGTAGTACCCTGGATCTGACATTTCCTCGTTGAATAACGGTGTCGTATAAGGGCTACGTAAATAGTGTGATAAATTAGATGGGGACATATATGAGTTAAGGTCGTTATCGTGAGAAAACTTGATAAATAAATCGTCAATTAGGCTATCACTATACGACGACTCATGTTGAATTTCCCTGACAAATTTTCTAAAGTCAGGTAAAAGCATTTTTCCATTTTGAACATTCAATTCATAGAAAATGGCACCAAATTCTGGCCGATTTCTGAGTTTTGACACGAAATTTTGAAATTGTGGGAAGTCTAATGCATTTTTCTTATTCGTGTCACATTCATCAAAATAGAGACGCAAATATGATACGTCCATATATACATGTAATTCTGAAGTTAGCTTGAGAACATCATCAAATGATAACGTTTGACGGTCTGATTTTTTTGTTTTGTTGTTCCATTTGATCTTAGAAAATTCATGAACATCTGCGCAACTAATCAAACTCTCCTGCTCCTTAGACCATCGAGAGAGCAAGGTCAGTGTTTTCACCATAATGTCGTAATTTCTCTTTGTCGTAGCAATCATGTGCAATGCTTTCAAATCATTGCACAATAATCCCGAAGAGTTTGACGACTTTGATGAAATGTAGATAACGGTGATCCATAAATCGTTGAACTCTTTTGACACGTTGAATTCTTCTCTATAATTTCTAGCATCTTCCCCCACACGTATGCTCTGAATTTTATCCATTTCAACCTTTGATTTCTCCTTCGAATTCCATGTTAGCGTCAAAGATGGCAAAGTTAACTTGAAGGTACGCCGTACTCTTTTTCGGCGAGTGACTCTAATCATGTCTAACCCAGGGGAAATAAGGTCAGGAGGGAACGTGTCCGGATCCATAGGATCAAAGGGAGTAGCTTGTTTCGTGGCCGTCTCTCTAATATCTAAGTTTTCTGGTTCAGCTGGCCTGTGTGCCTCTTCTTGTGCCGAAGGCGGAGGTATCAAAGACTCTTTCAGTGGCAAGCCGGAGTTTGAAGACACTGTATTTCGCCGTGAAGTGTTCATCCTTAGAGAGGATAAATGCCTCGAAATGTCGGACGTTATACTCTGCGACTGCATCATTCATTGGCTTTGGAATGGTAGACGCTGAGTACTACGATGGCTCAATGATTAACAGTACTGGTGGTTGAATTCTCACGTGTAAGGAGAAACATGCCTGGAATGAAATAAAGTAAAAATAAAAATAATTAAAATATTTTTTTCCTCCTCATAGGATGTCGGAAGCTTCTGTTGTTCACAAAGTGACGGTAAGAGTAGGATTTACAGCACATGTTATGTTTTCAATAGTGCAGATATATAGAATGTAAAGAGATATATAGAAGGGATAGATCAATTTGAGTCTAGACGGAGTCTTTTTGGCGACCAATCCGTGATGTCCTTACTTCTACCGTAGTAGTATTTTTCGTAGCCTCTCTTTTCGTTCTCGTCATCAAAATAATCGACTTCGGCAGAGTCATGACCCGTGAAACTGATCTTCGGTAGGATTGCAATGTCGCATACTTGCACAGGACAGCTCAAAAGGGTGAACTTCTTGTACGAAAACCTTTGGGATTTGTCCACTTCTGGGCCAAAGGTCTGCTTATTCAGTACTGCGTTTTCCTTACCGTAATTTTTGTTTTTCAGAGAGGTAAAAAAAGCATAGTCCTCTAGATTGTTCATGTATTCGAAAGCAGTGTCTGTCAATATTGAGGTGCCTGTAAATTGAACCAATGGGGCGCCGGAGGCGTCGAAGTTGCTGTACTCTGCATTCCAGTCAATCGATTCAATGAGGCTCTTCTGGGTAAAGATAATGAACGTGATTCTTGCAATTAGCCTGGCAAAAAGTGGATGGTGTGCCTTGCTACGCATAATATTGTTATTGAATGAAAGACGACGAACGTAATGGTCTGACCAACTTGGGTCGTTCAAATCTGAGTCAATACCAAGCCATACTTTGGTGGAAAGCATTGACAACTTATACCAGTACTTTATCGGCTTGACATTAATTGTGTCCACATCAGCATACACACCACCATGTAAGTAGAGCAGAATGTACTTCAAGAATTCAAACTTTAGCCTTGGGTTAGGGAGCATACGTAACGCGTCCACCACTTCTGGCACTGTAGGCCTCAAAAGGTCCGCCACGGCATCCTCGGCATCTTCAATAGATAAAAGAGTGTGCTCGTGGTCAGGATTTGCATCTTTCCATCTCTGCACTAACGGCTTGCACTCCTCGGGTAATGAGCCTTCGGTATCTGGGTTTGAATCCACAGTTTTCCACAGTTGGTAAATGTTCAACTCTACTTCCTCCTCTTGATTAAATGGGAAGTTGTAAAGTAATCTGTCGAGCGTTGTCGACAACGAATATATGTCCTTTGCCTTAGGTTTCGTCATGAGATTCCCGTTGTGGTCTTTGATCGGTCTATTCTTGAGCTCGTCGTCTGACTTGCCGTCCTTGGACGATCCTTTTGAACGGATCTCCTCCGCCTCAATAAACGCTTTCTGCATCTTGGCGTCATACTTGGACGCGTTAAAGACATTCACGGAAAGGATGTTGAGCACCGTGAACACCACGAGCGTCGTCAACAACACGTATCTGAGATTTCCCATGTTTGTCTGCCTTTTCTCTCTTGCCTGTACTTCTATGTTTTCTCCCGCCTTTCGCCCGTTCGTGATCTGCAACTCTCTTTCCTGGCTTCTGGGCTTTGTTGATTCCTTGGTTTGGAACTTGAAGCCCTTTAGTGCCGGCTCTAGCCAATCATGCTAGCTCTGGCCTGGCTGTTATTCGACAGACAACAAGTTGGCGAAACTCGCCGCTCTCGCGGGACGCGAAGAAAGGAGCAAGCGTTTGTTTTGGGGGGATTGCACGTTTCGGTGATGAAGTTGTTTTCAGAATACTGAAGAAATGGGAAAAGGAGAAGGGAAGAAGGGCGAAGTATAAGCAGATCGTGGCTGAAGGCTTTATATTCTATACACACAGCATGGCAGTGGAAAAAGTGTCAGGCATGCCGCTGGCACAGCCAAGCGGTGCAGCAGCCTCATCCCCAGCTTCAGCTGTTGGGTTAAGATTCAAGCGCAGACGTCGCAGAGTGGTGATCTTGTTGGCTTTCCTTGTGACGGCCTCTGTTGCAATATACATGCTCTTTGGGGGCGGCACCGGCAGCAGCAAAAACTTATCTTCATTGCTAAAGTCTAAAGGTGGTTTGGAACAAGTCGGTGGCAATAACAACAACGACGGCGGCTCATCCGGTGAGGAGAACACCAACATAATAGGAGCTTTGTTCGATATTGATGCTGTGAATAAATACTTCAACAGACTGACTGAGGAAACGAAGAAGGCCGAAGAACAGACAGAAAAAAAGGAGTCAGAGCTGTTGAACCAAGTCAATGACGAGTCAGAAACGTTACTGAACGATGCAGAGGAGTTGAGAAAGCTCTATCTAACGAAGGAGCATGACGGAATGATCAACTTGGGTTCGACAGGGAACATGGCAGACCAGAAGCTGAATGTGTTGAAGTTGAAGGACAAGATGTCTGAGTTAGAAGAGCTTGAAGTAAAGGAAAATTTGGAAAGTAAGGAAAACTTGAAGTCGAATCCGGCAGAAAAAGATAGATCGATGCCATTATCCGATTCTATGATACCAGATGAGGAATCCTTCTCGAAAATCAAGACAGACGATTTTATCAAAGGTGACATCACCTTCCAAAACTTTTTTTCCCACATTTTGGAGTTAATTGCCCGGAATCATTTATCCTTCCCGTTGAAGCGGAGAATGACGTTGGAAAACGGTAAGCCTGTCATTGACAACGTGCTTTTCTACGAAGATACAGCTGAAATTTTGTCGGAACAGCAGCTGTACACGTTCTTTGATTTCCCTCAGAACTTCATCGATGATCTTAAAATGAAACATGAAAATGTCATCAATGGTATACCTGACATTAGTCCTAACTTTTACAGCGGAAACGGTTATGTTTCCGTTGGTGGTGGTCTCTACTCCTGGTATGCTCTTTTGGGGATTGAAACGTTGAGAAAAGTTGGCTCGACGTTGCCAGTGGAAATTTTCCTTCCTAATGAGGAAGATTATGATTATCAATACTGTGAAAAGATATTACCAAAGTTGAACGCAAAATGTATTGAAATGCATCGTGTTTTCGGCTCTGATGCACTGAAGAATTTCCAGGTTGAAGGTTACCAATACAAGGCATTTGCATTGCTAGCTTCTTCATTCGAAAACGCGTTTTTGTTGGACTCAGATACTTACGCAGTGACCAATCCGGATGTCTTGTTTGAATCCGAGCTTTACCAAAATTATAAGATGATTACGTGGCCAGATTTCTGGCGTAGGACTACGTCCCCTGTTTTCTACGAAATCAGAGGTACCGAAGTGGGCATGGTCCCTGTCAGACACCTAAATGATTTTTTTGTCAACCCTGAATTCCTAAACTACAAGCCCGAAGACGATGTTTCAACAGCTGTCACCTATCACGATCGTGCTGGGACAATTCCTGATTTTACAACCGAATCTGGTGAAATGCTTATCAATAAGAAGGAACATTTCAAGACATTGATTTTGGCGCTCTACTACAACCACGATGGTCCTTATGGATATTATCCATTATTATCCCAGGGTGGTGCAGGTGAAGGTGATAAGGAGACCTTTGTTGCTGCTGCAAACTTCTACAACAAGAAATATTACCAAGTGTACAAGAAGCCAGAGAGATTTTTCGGTTGGTTCAATAATGTCCAGAATTATGAGCATTCCACAATTGTTCAGTACAATCCTCTTCTTGATTATGAAATGTTGCAAAATGTTCATACTCAGCTCAGACAAGACATGGAGTCTCAAGGAGAAAACTTTGTCTACGACTACAATAAATATTATTCTGACGTTTTCACGCCAGATGTTTGCGAGCCTATATTCTACCATGTGCACGATCCAAAACTCAACCCTTATAAGATTATGGAGGAAAAATGGACGGAAAATCTTGAAGGAAAGAAGATCCGTAACTTGGCCGAAGATTTCCCACGTGTAAATTTCGATTTAGAGCGTTTCTTGTGGAACGTGATGAACCATTACCTCTGTGAGTTGAAGCTGAAAATCCCAGCTTTTGACGGCAAAGACGCAGACAAGATGTGTAATGAGTTCATGGTGGGAGAGTTGGCCTATTTGGACAAGAGTTCCGACAAAATCACTGCCGTCTACTCTCCGACAAACAATGTCGAACAGATGCACGGTGGTCGTGATTGGAACTAGATTCCTTTCTGGCAGGACATTATATAATAGTACGTTCTCTATACCCACAGGTTCCCTTTCTATTCGTCCTTTCTGTAATTACAGTACTAATAAAACAATTAATCTAGACTATGCATTTTGCAGATGATACGCGTGACAGAAAAAGAGAAAATATCTTCTCTTAATGGAAATAATACTAT
Source organism: Pichia manshurica (assembly GCA_005406165.1). NCBI lineage: Eukaryota > Fungi > Ascomycota > Pichiomycetes > Pichiales > Pichiaceae > Pichia > Pichia manshurica. The sequence continues at coordinate 2,407,344 of BJFO01000007.1, forward strand.
GGACAGCCGAAATGTCAAAAAAGGAAATGAGAAACACGACTTTCCCCAAAGGTGTCCACAACTCTTCCGAATCGGAGGCACCAGGTTGGTACTGATAGTATGACGAATGATGAAATCATTGATGGGGATGGCAAGGACAGTAGGGCTAGCGGGAGAAGTAGGCTCACCGTCAATGAAAAGTACAAACTCTTGAAGAAATATGCACATTATCTAAAAACGCAGTTGAAATCATATTCGGGTGAAGCTGTGAAGAAGGGGAGTACCATTGAACGCAAGCTTCTGATTTATAAGAAGTTAAGGAAGCTCGTACATTATGTGGATGAAAATCCTGCAGAGTTCGGGGAGAAGACTGAAGATTCAAAAGCAGCGGGCCAGGTCGAAGCATATTACAAATTACTTGAGCATAAAGTACAAAAGTTACAAAATCAGAAACAGCAAGGGCAAGACTCAGCCGGGAAAAAAGAGAAGATCGGATCTGTAGTCAAATTAGCTGATCATGAAATGCCGAAAACAACCGTTAAAGGTGGTGAAGAGAACGAAGGAGAGATTCAGATACGAACTAACAATGACATTAGTGAAGGGGAAGAAGAGACTGATATTGTAACAGAGATCGGACCAACTCCTCAATTAAACGGGCGTGTTTTGACAATTTTTGACATCCAAACGTCTCCGGAACAGTTTTTGGTATCTCCTTTGAAGAATCGGCTTAATTATAAACAGGAAAATCACATAGGAGCCCAAAATCTTCATATAGAAAATGATGACGTTTTCAAAACACCTTCGAAGCCTGCATCCCAGCTTGAAAAGCAGCCAAATCAACTTGCAAATTATTTAGATTCCTCCTCTAGGAAGTTAAAATTCGATGATGTGAACACCACCCCTGTGAAGAGGGAACCTGGCACCAGTTTTGAGAATTTAAATGAGACACCAAGATATCTTCGTACACAATCTAGAAGTTTGAAGAATATCGATGAAATCATCATAGGTGATGAATGGAGTGCCGATGAACTTGATGACGATATGGATGGAAATATGGGTGATGACAATGTTGTGCTAAGCGATGACGAAGTTGACATGGAAATAGTGGCTTTACCCGACCTAGACGAGAACATTGATCACATTAACGTTGAACCCAGTCCCATTATAAAAAGGATGGGACGCAGTTTATTTGATCTCCACAAAGATCTCATTGGTCTACGTAGAAACCTAACAGACTTGGAGGAATTGGTAGATGATGACGAGGATATAGCTAGAAGTAAGATACATAATGAGCTAACTGCAAAGCAGACCTTAGAGCCTGAAAAGGAAACAAAACATGGGGAAGAAATTGAGGGTAAGGAAGTGCCCCCAGTTAATGATGAGAACAGCGATGACAACACATTAGTGGAGGCTACCACTGACAATACTTCCGAGGTAATAGATCAGCAAAAGGAGGAAATACAAACAGTTTTTGATCCTCACTACAAGCTAAGGAAGAAGGTAAAAACTGTCAAACGATCAACGAAACGTGCTAAGTTACGCACCGATAGGCTTGATCAGAAAGATGAGCTTGCAGAAATGGATATTCATGCACTCGCATTTGGCAAGAGGCCGGCAGAAAATCCAGACGTGGGTCTGAATTGTGAAGATGAGAACCCTGCAGCAGATGTAAATGGTGATGAAGATGACTTTGCCGAAAGAGAGGAAGAATACGTGCGCAAGGACATTAAGCAATTAGAGAAAGAGCTCAATGTTGGGAAGGCTAAAAGTAAAGGCAAACACCCTCTATCCAACAATTTCGTACGTCTCAAGATCAACAGAGGCCGATTCAAACGTAGAAGATAGATTTCTGATATTTGATCCAGCATATAAAGATGTACATACTTAGCCTGAGTTTCACTTAAATATACCTTTTAATCAACGCTTCGTTTTCAAACGTGTTCTAGAGTCAATGACGAAACAGCTGCGAATAGAAGAATCCTCGAATAGATGTAATGTATACCTTTAAGAAGAGGTGGCGATCCTTTTGCGGCCCAAAATATAGTGTCAAACCTGGCAACATCATCTGTAGTCCGAAGGACGTGCAATCCACCTAATCCTAATCCTTCCAGCTTCCAGTTCAGAACACACCTGTCAGCATCATCGGCCAAAACATCAAATAACCCAAATATATGTTTGCCCTTTTTAATCGGCAATGGCTGATATTGAGGTACTGCCATCCATAGTACGAGCCTTTCTGGTATCATGGCCCATGAGCTAAACATCGCCTCTGCCAGTGTATTTGGTGACGCAACAATTCCTTTAGGGATATCCATGCGGTAAGACTGACATTCGTAATCAAGGGATGTTTTCTGTCTGATCATCTTTTCTACCTCTGGATCTACCTCATTCACTATAGTCAATGTAACAACCCTTTTCAGCTGGCTATATGCCAGCCCAAGTCCAACAACAACTGCAATGGCGGCCGTAGGTAGTGCACGGTAGGATAGTGTCATGATGATGAATTTCCTTACTTAACAAATGCTCAATCACATGGGCCACATATTGATTTCCGTAAAATCAATTGCAGAGTCCAGCATGAATAAGCAGGCCGTTTGTGTCTATTTATCTGTCAAAGATAATGCTTCTTATACAAGCATTTGGCAGGGTAAGCACTGAAGCTGCAAATCAAGCATTCGTAAGTCGCTCGGTCCTTAGTTTCGGTAGAAACCCCGATTAAGACATTGCACCGAACCGAACGGCGTTCAGCACGACGATGACACCTTAAGGGACAAAAGGATATCCTTGGAGCCAATACTGGACCAGATCGGTGACTATTCGTCTGTTGATTTATTCAGCATGCATTAAAAGTTTTGTACATTTACATATTTTATAAGGAAAAGCAGAAACGTAAAGAAGGCGTCATGCACTGAGTAGTTCAAGCATACCGATTATGCGTTCAGCGTCCTGGGCCTTTTTGATCTCAACTTCGACCTTTTTCTGTAGACTGAGAATCAACTCCTCTAGCACAGGCTTCCTCGAAATCAGATCATCGTACATCTCCAGAATGCAAATCACGTAATCTGCAATTATACCAACATTTCTTGGGTCGTCTATAAACTTCAAGCACCAGGTCAAAAGCGGTTCTAGTGAAGTTTCATCTCTGTTGGCCAAGGCTATACGAATTTTACCCTTTTTCTTCAATTCTTCGAGGCAGGTGATGGTGGCTTCGGTATCTAATCCCTCTATTAAGGCATTATTTAAGGCATCAGACCAACGGAAACCGTTCAAATCTCTTTCAAAGGATCTTAGTTTCTTATGATTGACCTTTTCGTCGATAACATGGTGCTCACCTTCTCCTTTGTAATCTGAACCACGCATGAATCTGGCAAAACCATGGGACCTGTCACTTTTAAACTTGAGGCTGTTGCTTGTTGCTGTTGTCGATGATATGTTGTCGTTATTGTTTTTCCTCGTTCTGATTGTCAATAAGCCTGAGTTTAGCCCAACCACTAGATGCTTGAAGTCTGGAGAAACACCACAGCTTAACACTCCAGAGCCAAACTTCCATCCGAACTTGACGTCCCAGTTTGGAGAACTCGTGTCGAATGCCTTGACGTGACCATCAACCGAACCGACCAAGATGCCTCGTTCTCCGGCGTCGCTCAAACAAGTTACAGTTTTATTGAAGTTGTGCAATGTTCTGGATAATTTGCCAGCAACTAAATCCCAGTATTTCACTACGCCCTCACCGGCAGATAGAATGTTTGTGGGCGTGAGAGAAAGCATATCTTCCACTGGAGATTGTTGGTTAAATTTTACTATTGGATCATTTCCTCCTGCCCTAACATCAAAGAGCCTTATATTATTGTCGTAGCAACCCGTGGCAATTAAGTTTGGCGAGGTTGGTATAAACATACCGGATCTAATATAGTCGTCGTGGTTGTTAAAGGAGATTATCGGTTTGGATGACTGTGAGATATCGTATAGTCTGGCAACACGGTCGTCAGAGCATGTCAATAACTGAGTATTAATCGTCGGGTGAAACTTGGTGATGTGTGTTGGATGCGAGCTTGGGGTAATTGTGACTAGCAAAGTTCTCGGATGGTGAGCATCAAAAATCTGGACTAAGCCGGAGGCATCACCTGCGACCAATAGCTTACCGTCGTTCCTGAATTCACCGCAATAGACGGTATCTTTGAATCTGGTGAAGTTTTTCACCACTTTCCTGGTTTTCGAAGAAAACACCTGCACCCTTGTTGACGAAGTGACGGCAAAATCATGAGGGCTGTTCGGGTCGAAGTTTATATGTGTGATAGCATTGTGTTCTTTCACTAGCTGAGAGTTCACAAAGCCTTTCCAGAACTTCTGTTCGGGTGAGATCTGGGTTGGCACCGACGGGTTTCTCACCGTGACAACTCTTTCTCTCGGTGCAGACATCTATCTGTGTTGACTGGCTTGCGATTCAATGCTTGCTGTTTGTGCTTCCCTCTTCTTCTCCGCCTCTTCTCTTTTTCAGGATCGGGGAAGCTGCAAAACTAAAGAATACTAAAAAAAAATTTGCAACGGAAAGGAAAAAAGCCCAAAAAAAAAATTTCAATAATAAAAGTCACGTGACATCCTCCTCTTTGATTTTCCTCTTCTTCGTGTCTCTTTTATCCTCCTCTTTCTTGACACGGTTATCACTGTCAGCTTCATCATCGTCACCATCAGAACGTTCCCGCTTCACCGCCGACTTGGGCTTGAAGAATGCCGTCAGCGGTTCCTTCTTCTTCCAGGGCTGTACATACTTTTCGCTGTCCGTTCGGATGTTCCCAACAGCCGGATCAACAGGATACCATTCCAAATCTTCCTCGTGCTCATATTTCTTCAACAGCTGATCAAGATCCTTTTCACTGGTCCCTTCCCCGTCAAGCCATTGGGTAAAAGCCTTATCTTGAGGGCGGAGAACAACAGGCATTCGACTGTGAAGCCATTTCAGCATCTCAGGCGCCTCTCTCGTGATAATCGTGTAGGACCCAACGTCTTCTTTCTTTCCTTCCTTTTTGGCACCTCTCTTCTCATTGTCATCTGTCGCATCATCCACCTCAAGCTCTCCGTGATGATACAATCCAGCAAGAAACATAAGCTCTCCGTCTTTTCTTCTGATGTAATATGGGATTTTTTTATTCTTCTTGTTGGACGCATTTTTCTTCTCGTCCGTTTGTTGCCATTCATAGTAACCCGATATTGGAATCACACAGCGATGTGACAGGTTTCCCTTCCACGTCCTGTTGCTGGTTAGTTTTTCAAACCGTGCATTGAACGTAGAATAGAAAGATTTTTTCAACTCACTGGTTTTGGTAATCCCGGATGGCACAATTCCCCATCTCATGTACTCTATCTTTCCTGCTGGCACATCAGATTTTGATTCTTTGTCTTCTTCCTTCATGTAAACCGGTGCATACGCCGTAGGCCCTATGTTGTATTGGTGCTTAGTCCGTTTCTCTGCATTCTCAACGCTTTCCAATGGGACATGCTGTCTCGCAAACCATTCCGGAAGTGTCTCCGGGTCAATTGGCAATGCATAACGCCCACACATAGTAATCAGTATAACATAACATCCACGTCCCCAAGAAGTGTTCCTCCCCGTCCCCTTAGTCCCTAGCCATGGTAACGATAATTGACTTGAAAGAAAGCCATTCCATCGCCTTCCGCGTTAGCCAGGATTTGGTGGGATTGGATCCTCTGCTGACTTTACAGACATTAGCCATGAGATCTTCAGTATCCTCCAGTTCTTGCAACTCCTTATATCATCTTTTTTAACTAGATTGATTTACTACGGTTCTCCAGCAATGTTTCTAAGAGCTGTAAGACTTCCTGCAGGGAGGTATCCACGTAGTTTTCTGACAACCTCCAGGAGACTTTTCAGCGATGCAAAGCCTAATGACCTATCCAAACAACCGGCACTGAATCAATTCCAATCAGATTCGGCTTCTGAAGCATCGAAACGGCAAGATCCAATAGCCAAAACTAATACACAGCCTACTGCTGCGGTTCCCCCAGTCTTTTTCCAATCGGATGTTCCACCTCAGCCATTCAAGCCTTCCAAAAGTGCCACATCGCCATCACCAACAGGGCAACAGAACAACCAGCAAATCGAGTCTCAAAAAGTGGTTAAACAATTTAGAACTGAAATGTACACATTTACCTTCATGGTTGTGGTTGCTCTCCTCTTCACAGGTGCAGATTTATACAATCTTGTTTTCACCGGCAACACTGAATATGTCTCCGAAGAAACTTTAGCGCATATCGAGAAGGCTATCGGGGCAGAAACCAACAACAAAATAGATGAAGCTGTCAGTCACTACATAGATGCCTTGAAACAGATGGATTCTGAGGGCTTGGAACATATTTCACCATGTTATACTTCTTGCTCAGTTAGAATTGCAGAATTATTCGAACATGAGAAGAAATTCGACAAGGCCTTGCTCATATACAAGGAATTATCGGATGCTTACCTGAATGCGTTCACGCATAGAGATGATTTTGAAACCTTGATTGACGACAACTCATATGATTTTGCCATCCTTAGATCTTTGACTATTGCCATCAGATATGCGTATCTTTTACCGGCTAAAGACGTCGATCTTGCAAGAGAGACGTTAATGTTCCATATTGTGGAAGCTCAGAAAAGGGTAATCGAGGCATATCCACCTTTCTTATCAGTTCTAAATGATATAAATAACAGAAATGTCCTCGACTTAATCACTGCTGATCTAGAAAAAACCATTGCTCATTTACCTGAGGCTGAACAGGAAAGAATTATCAAGCAACAGGCTAAAACCCCAATCGAATTACCTCTTTTTACGACTGAGCAAACACCAGAAAACAAAATATTGGGTTTACATGTTAAGGCTTGGCCTGTCTTTTCCAGAGTATTGATAAATGCAAAAGATTTGTACGCTAATCTCAGTATCGAAGCAAACGACTTAAGCGCAGCCATTTCAAACTTAACAAGCAACTCAATTATAATTCAGAGATGTTTTGACCATCCTTCGAGGTTGACTCTAACGTTAACCAAACTAGGTGTCGCTCTACAAATGACATACCAGACCATTAGCAGAGATTTTCCAAAGGGTAAAGAAATAGAAATTATCCAAGACAGCGAGCCAGTAAAGGTGAATTTGTCGTCTCCAGAATTGAAAGATTTTGTATTGAATACCACTGTTTCAGAATCTAAAAGAATATTCCTTAAAGTCCTAGTGTTATGTGACACGATGAAAAAACAAGAAAGAATCATTAAAGCAAATCATTTAGGTCAGGATATCGGTCAATGGGAGGCAATGTTCAAACCTGCGTTGGATAAATCAGAGATGGTGTCTGCTGCTTCACTGGGCATGATCAGCTACCAAACTGGCTATCCGACCGATGCTTTGAAATATTTCAAGAGAGCAAAAGTATTAGCATTCAGATTAAACGATCAAGAATATGTAGACGATATTAACGAATGGATCAAGCTGATTGAAGGTTGAGGAAGACTCGTATGTTGAGAAGGTCATCCCCTTGTATATAGTATATATATTCAAAAAGATTTGTAGTTTACATATATTGATAATAGTACTGTACAGAAAGAAACAAAAAGACGAAAAGTAACGAAGAGGTAAAAAAAAAGGAAAAAGGAAAAGCCCAGCTCTAGCTAAAAGAGAAGAAAAAAAAAGTGATTAAGAAATGGAAAAAGGGTAAAGGAAAGACGAAAAAACTAGGACTTCAGTTTTATTGGCTGGGGTCATTGGCTCCAGTGGTCTGTCAGGGCACTATCTTCGGGGTCAAAACTTACCAATTCAGAGAAGTAAAGGAGTAGGACGGCAAATATATTAATCCAATTCCAAAACTGCCACGAATGGATAGATGAAAAAATGGAATGTGGCAGTGATGAGGACATTGTAGAAGAGCAAGAATTTGACATCGTTAAAGGGCCGGTGTTTGTGGAAAATGACGATGCAGTATAAGAGGCAGTACTGGCTGTAGATAGCAAGGTATTGCGTCCTTTTAAAGAGCCTGAAGAAAAAATTAATTCAAAAGCTTTGTTGTGGATCCATGTAAATAAATGGTTCTCCTTGTCAATCTCGTAATTATACTGAATCATTAAATTTGTGTAAACAGCAATGATGATGCAAGGTGAATATAAGTAGATGAGTCTGCTCGATGTAGATTGTTGTGTGTTCGTAGATGATGCCTTTGAAACTTTGTTCATTGGAGATAAAATTGGAATTATTTTAGTAGCAGCAAAAAATACAGTAATTCTGTATGCCAACTGAATCAAAATTGAAAAAGTGAGATTATTTATGGAAATCTTAAGAAAATCCCAAAGAGGCTCAAAGGATCTGGGAAAATGTTCAATAATGAAGTCAAACAAAATTTTGCCAAAATTCTCGGTCATTTTGAAGCATTCCACACTTTTTTCAACAAGCTTGGGGAATCGTGTGGCGATATTACTTGATAAATCGGCAATCTCGTCATTCGACCAATATCTGTTCCAGATTTTGACTACTTTGCTAGATTTGAAATAATTTAAAAAGGTGGATAGTCTGATATTCTCATTGTTCAACGTCAATGATTGCTTAGCCTGATTGTCGATTTTTTTGAATTCGTTGAAGACAAATTTGAACAGGGAACTTATATGGTTTTTGGATAATTCAGGGAATAACTCATAGCAACACTTAACAATGTATGCAACCATCAAAGAACTCTCCAAAGTTGTTGCCCTGTTAAAGTATATTGCGTAAAAAGTAATTAAAATTGTCAATGTGAAAACAGAGCCTAGCAATGAAGCGCTAATTAAGCCAACACTCTCCAAATCTATCAATGGTGAAACATATATCTTACCTGCAAAATAAATACTTGCTGATAAAATGCAAGAGCTTAGCACTAAATTGAGAATTGACCATATATCAGATTTATTCTTGATAAAATATTTGAATAATTGGCCAATTGCTTGTACTGATAATAGGGAGCAAAATCCTTCCAGTATCGTAAATAATGGTGTGGAATTAATCAAAAAAAACTTCCAGAACTGAATTATGTATTGCCACCAGATCTTATGAAAAATAGAACGTGAGGCTAAATCCATAAGCTCCGAATTTGAATCCGAGAGAGTATTGTCGAAAATAGTAAGAAAAAACGACAACAAGGTTGGCAAAAGTAAATGTTGTAAATAATAGAGAAAGCTTGAAATGAATCTATGATATTTCAACACCCTTAATGTAGCCAAACAGAAATATAGAATCAAAATTGTCAGAGAATAACTCAATCCACAATTCAAACCACCAACCTCAAAACTCAATGGTATGGTTAAGATAATGTAAATCAAATAAATTGTGGAGAAAAGCACACGCAGGCTTCTAACCAAAGCATCATTTGCTTTATAGAAACTGTTTACGTTTGATGCATTAGATCTCAGACTGGTAGAGGAAGATGATCTTGATGGAGTACGTGACGAGTGCCTGAGAGCCTCTGCGGGCACTGCGGGCACTGCATGTTGTTGCTGCTTAGTTAACTCTTCTCTGGTAGAGTCGGACAAAGGCGCTCGACTATTTTGCATATGGTGCTGTATCTATCCGTTAATGGATAAGTCCACTATACTGTTGTATGCACCCAAAGTATATGTGAAGTATAAAGATTCAAATGGTGTGAAACCTAAGGACAAGATAGAGATCATTTGTCTGGCAAAGAAAAAAATTTGAATTTTTTTTTTTTTTCCAAAAAAAAAGTTTCGAACTGAAAAGGTATGTTCCTAGATAAAGTTTTCGAACTTTACTGGGTACTATAACAATTACTCTGATCAACAAGCGACTCTAGAAAATATGACCACTATTGACAAACATGAAGGTTCGTCTTTAGGTGTGAAAAGACAAAAAAGATCTAAATTCGGAAGAACAGAGCTGCGTTCTGTCACAAGGACTAGTCGCAGGAATGATTCGAAGAAAGAATCGGATGATGATGCTATTCTCAGCAAAAACGAAGATGACTCTAATATTTCAGATGATTATCTAGATGACGATGTTGAGAATGTTGGGAAAAAAACTACGATTGCATCGAAAAGAATAAATAGAAAAGAGAATAAAATGGCGTATTCGGCCTTGGTCTCATTACTAAAATCGGAGCACAATATTGATGAGCTTAAGGACCGCATAGGAAGTAATGAAGACGAAAAAAGTGTGAGAAAACATAGTAATGAAGATTCTGAATCTGGATCTGAATCTGGTGATGAGGTTAATCGTGATGGATTGGCAGAAGAGCATGAAGAGAGATTAAACGAGGAAGACAGGCTGCAAGATGATATTGACGTTCACAACAAATTTGACTCATTTAACCTCCACTTCAACCAAGAAGAGGAAATTTCAAAACTCATAGATAAGTATGAATCATTGCCTGTAAAAGAAAGAAGATTGAAACTCATTGAAAAAGTAGAAATCGCAGTGGATGAAGATGAACATGATGAAAAATATGTAAAATATAGATATGGGTATCCACAAATCAACCCTAAAGTGGCAGAGAGCCAAAGAACAGGAACGACACTTGATCAAAAATTGAATCATCATAACGTTAAAAAGAAAATTCAAGATAAATTCAATGAATTCGATGAAATAGGGAAAATAGATATAGAATTAATTGAGTCCCTATTAACCTACGAGACGCTCAATTTTCAATATTTGAATAACGAATCAATCAAAAGTAGATATCAGGATTATTACCTCCTTCATGCAATGAACCATTTGCTGAAAACTAGAGATCGTGTCTTGAATAACAACGAAAAGAAAGCATTGTACGAAAGGCGCATGAAAGAAGGCGGAGGTGATGAAGATGACGGTTTAGAGCCTGAATACAGAGATCAAGGTTACACTAGGCCTAAGGTATTGATTCTACTTCCAAGCAGAAACTTTGCTTATACGGTTGTTATGAAATTAATAGATTGTTTGCAGATGGAGAACGTGGAAAATAAGAAGAAGTTCAAAACGCAATTTTTTGATGATTCGAAAATCAGTGATAGAGTTTATCATTCTAGACCTAAAGATTTTGAGGAATATTTCGACGGAAACACGTCGGATTTGTTTGTCTTGGGTATCAAGTATACGCGTAAAACCTTGAAACTATATTCACCATTAGAGCAATCGGATATTATTGTTGCATCTCCGATCGGACTTTTAAAACTATACAATAAAATTGAAGCTCAAGCACGTATGAAGAAGAGTGACAAGAACGATAAGAACAACGAAGGAATGAAAAACAACTTTTTAAGCTCAATCGAAATTTGTATTCTAGACAAGGCTGAAGGTATGATGATGCAAAATTGGTCAAACGTGACGGATATTCTAAGAAAACACTTGAACCAGACTCCAAAAGAGTTCATAAATGTTGACTTCTCGAGAATCCGCATGTGGGCCATTAACGGGCAAAATGAATATTTAACACAAATTATATGTTTTGATAAATATTCAACTCCTGAAATGATGTCCCTGGTCAAGGGTTCGAAAAATATACTCTCTGGCTCAACTTCTTATATCCCAATAGAGTCAATGAGTGTGATTGATTCGACAAACTATAAGTTATACAGGCTTGGTTTAATTAACAAATTTGAGAGACTAAAGCAAGTGTTCATGAAGTTTGAATTTGACGAAAAATCCATTGCAGACGAGCCGTTGAAAAGATTCGATTTTTTTAAGAATGTTGTGCTGCCTCAGCTCGTGAACAAAAGCAGTTACAAGTATGGTACTTTGATTTATATTCCAAGTTATTTTGACTATCTCAGAATCAAAAAATATTTGAATGATGAATCAACCATTTCTTTTGTCGCCATCGACGAATATTCCAGCAACAGTCGCTTGACTAGAAATAGAGCACTTTTTAAAAACAAAGCTAACACAGCTACTATCATGCTCTATACTGAGCGGTTACATTTTTACAAGCGGTTTGATATCAAGGGTGTTAGAAATGTCATTTTCTACCAACTTCCATCCGATCCTGACTTCTACCAGCAGGTTTTGGAATTCATCGCCAACGAAAAACTCCGTGTGGACATGGAGAAAAGTAAGCCAAAACTCAGCACGGCCGCAGGGGACAATGACTCAGAAAGCGAAGAAGATGAGGATCAAGAAGATGATCTTGATTTGAACCTTTGTATGGTCCGTTCGATTTACAGTAAGCTAGATGCTATGAGATTCGGACCCATCGTTGGAACGGACAACGTTACACGTCTGCTTCGTGGAGAGAATGAACTGACTGAGTTTAGCTAGGGTAGATTTTTGAATGAAAATAGATATACAGAGCATTTATAAGAATTCATAGACTGATATATTTGTATGAAAAACCATGGAGCCTTCAGCTTATTAGCTGATTAATTGCGATTATGATGCAACAGATGCACACGTAAGGAGACATTCTTTCGCCGATACGTGCACACTTCCAGAATAGGCCCAATATACCTGTCTTATTTTTGTCTAGCACCGCTGGCCACATTGAGTGGATGTAGGTAGATGTGCATATGAGAAGGATCAGTACTTGTAGTAGTGACGTGAAGTTGAAAAGCGCTGACTGTGTAACAAAGGAGGAAAGAAACGTTAGAATTTGCTATAAAAGAGGGGACTAATGTGCATATACATACCATTTCAGCTTCTGTTTTTCAGGTGTGTTGGGTGGTATTAAAAACTCTATTGAGGCCGCAGGAAAGAGCACTGAGTGTTGACGTTGTTCCAGGGAAGGAACTCTTCATGTGCACGAAACGAATTACGCGGGTGTTGAAGAACTGCGATTTTTGATGGCAGCAAAACGATTTTGCTGGTCATTCGGGGGAGACATGCAATGATTATTTCGTTACTTCAAGGAGCAGGTTTGCTCTTGTCGTATTCGGAGTAGTGAGAATCAGATTGGTTTTTGTTTGTTGTGAACGCAGTGCAGGTCATGGAGGGTGAAATATTTGATTTCGACCCCGTCAACGAGCCAAGTGTTGACGAAAGCAAGGTGAACAATGAATTTGCGAATCGTGCCGATGACGAGGGCGCAAACGACACACAGGCGGACTGCGTAGGCAACACTGACACACGTTATCCGCTTGCAAACATGCTAGGACATGAGTTTGCTGATGAGGAAAGACAAGAAAGAAATGAACATGACTACAATGCATTACAAGAAGGTAACATTTTAGACTATTTGAACGATAGGAAAGATGGCGATGGCGAAGAAGATGAAGAAACCTATGACAAATATGTACCGACAGACCAAGGAGTGGTAGACGAGTATTTGAAACGACTGCAGATGGAAGGAGTTGATGGGGATGGGAAAGAAGTGAATTTCAAGGCGAAACATATAGTACGATCTGAGAACGATTCTGGGAAAATACGATTTAGTAAGAGTATCATCGGAATGTATGTGCCACCAGAAAACTTTGCACGGGTATGTGAAGGAATCTACCGATCGTCTTTCCCAAGAATCGAGAACTTTCAGTTTTTGAAGAGCTTGGGACTACGATCGATATTGTGTTTGATTCCTGAGGAGTATCCTATTGAGAACACGAAATTCAACGAGAGCAATGGCATCAAGTTCTACCAAATTGGGTTAAGTGGAAACAAGGAGCCATTTGTGAAGATTAAGCCGGAGTTGGTGACGGAGGCGATCAAAATATTGATAAGTCCGGAGAACCAGCCGATTTTGTTGCATTGCAATAGAGGGAAACATCGTACAGGATGCATTGTTGGATGTATCCGAAAGCTGCAGAAATGGTCACATAGCATGATCTTTGATGAGTACCGCAAATTTGCGTACCCAAAGGAGAGGCCGCTTGATCAGCAGTTCATCGAGATGTACAATGGGCAGGAGGTTGAAGATTTTGCTGTGCAGAATCGTCTGTTGCCAATTCAATGGTGACCATTCATAAAACAACTAAATAAATAAACAAACATTATTGTAAAAGTACTGCAGACAAAGGTTGTATAGAAGATAGAAAAACGTTGCATTTCCCGTATCATGGGAGGAGAATCAAACGATATTGAAGTACTTGGCCGAGTAGAGTGCGGAGTTTACCAATGCGAAACTTGTCAAAGCCTTCGGGTACAGCTTCAGGTTCCATATGCTACGTTTCACGCTTGTTAGGAAGTACAAAAGACTCCAGCATCCGACGACGGCAGCGCCATTTGCTGGGTCGTTGTCATAGCACATGAAGCCTCCCAATCCGACAAAGGAGGAAAACACCAACACCTGCAAATTGGAGGGGTATGCCGAGACAGGAAGCCTGGGTCTGGCGTAAGAAGAAGCGCCTCCTGCTGCTGCTCCGGAGGCATTGGCGCTGTTTAGGACAGGGAACTGTGGTCTCAGTGCAGGAGAAAGTAGGAGGGCAGCAGAAAAGGCCCATGCCGGAACCGGAGAGACTCCCCACTGGGCGGCCAACTGTTTCGGCGAATTTTCCTTTGCCGCTGGCGGTTGTACATCTGTAGCTGCTAGGGACATTGTAGTTTGTATGTGTCTGGATGAGAATTTGAGTAATTGTGGATTCAAGGAAGAAGGTATAACACATGTTTCCAGAAACTGGAATCATGCTCCACTTATATGCCCCACAGAAAGACAGAAACGGCAAAACAGGGACATGTCATGTCTGTCTAGATTACGTAATCCTTCCGAGATCGACTTATTTTTTTTTTTCGAAATGTGTTTATTTACCAATAAACTATAAAACTAATATACAATTTGGGAAAGTTGGGTTGAGACGAGATAATAAATCAGATCTAGGATCTTTCGCCTCTCAATCTTCTGGCCAACTGGATGTCCTTCTTTTGGATGGTAACTCTCTTTGCGTGGATGGCACACAAGTTGGTGTCTTCGAAAAGGGAGACCAAGTAGGCTTCGACGGATTCTTGTAGCGCACCAATGGCGGAGGATTGGAATCTCAAGTCGGTCTTGAAATCCTGAGCAATTTCTCTAACCAATCTTTGGAAAGGCAACTTTCTGATCAAAAGCTCGGTAGATTTTTGGAATCTTCTGATTTCTCTCAAAGCAACGGTACCTGGCTTGTATCTGTGAGGCTTCTTAACACCACCGGAAGTTGGTGCAGACTTTCTGGCAGCCTTGGAGGCTAATTGTTTTCTTGGTGCCTTACCACCGGTAGACTTTCTTGCGGTTTGCTTTGTTCTAGCCATTGTTGTTGATGTTTTGGGTGCTAAGAGAAAAGATACAAAAATGAAAGCAAAACAAAACAGTGCAAGCGACAACTCTTCGTCAACAATTAGATGGGGAGGGTGCGCTGTTTATATATCGGGCGACGCTGCCGTCTCGCTTATCGGCCCAGTGTTTACCCAGACACCCGCGTAAATCCTGGCCCGATAGTCTTTCTGTGTCCGATCCTGGTCCGGTCCAGAGTTTACTGTGGTGCGGCGTAACTCCTGGTCTGGCCTGTTTGTGGGGAAAAAGACGGTGGCGTTCCCACATTTACGCACAGACACGCGTAAAGCCTGGTCCGGCAGAAGCTGGAACCGTTAAAGGTGTACGAGCCGCCTCGTTGTTTCTGATATAAAAGGTGCAAAGCTGGCCTCTGTTGACGAATTTGACTGAGCGATTCTGACGTGTGTGCGTGTGATTTTTATTGGATTCCCTATTCAACAAGTTTTATATTACAAACAACAACAACTACAACAATGTCTGGTAGAGGAAAAGGTGGAAAAGGTTTAGGTAAAGGTGGTGCCAAGAGACACAGAAAGATTCTCAGAGATAACATTCAGGGTATCACGAAGCCAGCTATCAGAAGATTGGCCAGAAGAGGTGGTGTCAAGAGAATCTCTGCTTTAATCTACGAAGAAGTGAGAGCTGTCTTGAAGACCTTCTTGGAAAACGTCATCAGAGACGCTGTCACCTATACCGAACACGCCAAGAGAAAGACTGTCACCTCTTTGGATGTCGTCTACGCTTTGAAGAGACAAGGTAGAACCTTGTACGGTTTCGGTGGTTAAGCATTATTTTTAGTTAGTCCTATTTTTATACCACAATTTGTATATTAGCAATCAAAATAAAATTGAGAAACAGAAAAAAAAAAAAAAAAAAAGCATTAAAAAAACAGTAGATAAAGTAAGTTGACTATCGAGATGGTTAATGGTTACATACTTGTCGGCTTATTAATAATGATATATATGTATAAATAAAGGATTAGAAGTCTATAGGTTGGATCATGAATCATGCGTCCAATTCCTTTCTCAATCTCTTAGCAACACCTTCGATGAACTCGCCGGTGGTGACGTAGGCCGATCTGTCGGTTTCGCCTCTGGCCAAAGCCAAGTCCTTGGTCATGATGCCGTCGACTCTGACAGTGTCGATAGTGGCCTTTTCCAAGGTTTCAGCAAACTTGACGACGTCAGGGGTGCTGTCCAACTCACCTCTCTTGATCAAACCTCTGGTCCATGCAAAGATGGAGGCAATCGAGTTGGTGGAGGTTTCCTTGCCCTGTTGGTATTGTCTGTAGTGTCTGGTGACAGTACCGTGTGCTGCTTCAGCTTCGAAGGTCTTACCGTCAGCAGAGACGAGGACAGAGGTCATCAAACCAAGAGAACCGAAACCTTGAGCAACAATGTCGGATTCGACATCACCGTCGTAGTTCTTCATAGCGATGATGTAGCCACCCTTGGACTTGACCATCTGTGCAACCATGTCGTCAATCAATCTGTGTTCGTACCAGATGCCCAACTCCTCGAACTTGGACTTGTATTCGGCGTTGTACATAGCCTCGAAGGTGTCCTTGAACAGACCGTCGTACTGCTTCAAGATGGTGTTCTTGGTGGACATGTACAATGGCAACTTTCTGGAGACAGCCAATTCGAAAGAGGCCTTGGCGAAACCCTTGATGGACTCTTCGGTGTTGTACATACCGAGAGCAACACCCTTACCTTGGTAGTCGTAGACTGGAACAACAATCTCCTCGGACCCGTCCTTAGGAGTGAACACCAACTTCAACTCACCACCACATGCTGGGGTGACAATGTTTTGGCACTTGTATTGGTCACCGAAGGCGTGTCTACCAATGACAATAGGCTTTTCCCAGTGCTCAATGATTCTTGGGATGTTTTCAATGATGATTGGTTCTCTGAAAACAGTACCACCAAGAATGTTTCTGATGGTACCGTTAGGAGAAAGCCACATCTTCTTCAAGTTGAACTCCTTGACTCTAGCCTCGTCTGGGGTGATCGTGGCACATTTGACAGCGACACCGTACTTCTTGGTAGCGTTGGCAGAGTCGGTGGTGACCTGATCGTTGGTCTCGTCTCTGTACTCAATGCCAAGGTCGTAGTAGTCCAAGTCGATGTCGAGGAAAGGCAAGATCAACTGGTCCTTGATGAGTTTCCAGATGATTCTGGTCATCTCGTCACCGTCCATTTCGACCACTGGGGTCTTAACCTTGATTTTTTCAAATGCCATTGTGCTGCGTGAAGACTGTCTCTACTGGGGTCGGAAAGAGCTTTAGGGCGATTACGCTGTACCTTGTCTAGCAAGAGTTGCAGAATCAGAGGGGTGGGAGCAGGGAGAAAAAGAAAAAGAGGCAAGAAGAAGGATCACCGATGGCGAAGAAAGGGGACACACACTCTCTCTCCCTCTCTGAACGAACGTCTCTGGCTCTGTCTCTGTCTCTGTCTCTGTGAAACTCACCATCATTCCACGCGCCAGCTTCCACCTCGGCGGCAGCAGCCCGACTTGGACTCCGGCATCGGCGAAACGAGCGGAAAGTCGGGATCTGGCGAATTGCCGGACGGCTGATTTGTCATCGGAGAAAGGGCGAAAAAGTCGGATTCCTGCAATCGCCCTCGCGGCGTCGATCGACGCCTCCGGACAAATGCATCCCGTGAAGGTCACGTGGTTTGTTTGTTTTTTCTTTTTTTTTTTTCAACACAACCGTTTTTCTTTGATTCCGACTTTATGATGCCATTTCATCTTATGCAGACACTTCATGCTACTCTTTTCGATCTTCGCAACAGCGCGTCAGCTAATGGGCAGATGTCAATGTCCTCTCACAGGGAGGGCAGCACGCTGGAGCTGAGCATAGTAGATCTCCAGGAGTTCAACAGCGAGGACACCCTGCGTTCCTTCGTGACTGAATATGCCGAGAAACACGGGTTCCGTGCTGTTATCACGCACTCCAACGATAAGGCTATCCATTTTGCGTGTCAGCACCATCCCAGCCGGCGGTGCAGAAGCAGCAGCCCGCAGCGGAGAAGCATGGCCTCGACAGACTGTCCGTTCGCCCTAGTGGCGCACCATTCAAAGAGGTCTCGGACATGGACTTTGAAGGTCAAACACAGTTTGCACAACCACGTGTGCGACGCGGTGCAGACGGACAGGGAAAACCGTGTGAATGCAGACATCGTGGAGTTGCATAGGGCGGGAAACAAGCCTGCCTTCATCCAGAGGAAGCTGATCTCAAACTATCCGGACATGGAGCAGATCTTCACAAGAAACTACATCTACGAAAAGCTTCGGAACTACAAGAAAAGGGAGAGACGCTCCCAAAAGGCTCTCCGAGGAGAAATGAGGGCAGACGGGAATGCGTGAGGGGCTATTCTATAAGTACAATTAATTATACACATGTTCTTCCCTTATGTAGACGGGTGTCTGAGGGTTGTAATATACGATTTTCTTGGCTTACTCTTTCATTCTCTCTTATCGGTTTTCGCCTTGCTCACCAGTCTCCGCCACCTGAACTGGCATCCGTTCGTGGTTCTGTCCGGGAAATGGCTTGCGATCTGGCACCAGTTGAGGTGATCTATGCTTTTCAGAGAGAGCAGCAGCTTGTCCTCTTTCTTGCTCCAGGGCTTCAACGTCTTCTTCGTGACCCATCTGATATCGTCCATTCGGCTGGCCCCACTGCATCCAGTTCCACTTCTGTTTGAGTTCGTTCTGTGCTCCTTCCTTGCTATCGACGCCATCCCCAGCTGTACCTGTGAATCTTCACTCATGACCGGGGTCGGGATCGAGATCGGGGTTGGGCTCAAAGAGGTCTGTAAGTTTGCCATTCCCTTTGTAGGATCGGATGTCTCGACATTCTGGACTTGCCCGGAGATCATGGGCTGTAATTGTAAGTACTGATGAGGTTCTGGTTCTTGTTGAGAATACCGGAATCTTTGTCGGGGTTGTGGGGGAATGTTTGGGGGAGCTTGGCTCTGCGCGAGGACTTGAGGTGAGGTTTGGAAATATGGCTGCGGTGACTGTGAGATCGAAGGTAAAGGATAAGGCTGCGGTAAAACGTTGTACAGCTGTGGGGTGTAGTATCCTACGCTGGTACTGGCGTTAACAGTGGAACCAGAGTCTATGTATCCTGGCTGTAATGTCGTTGTCATTGTTGCCGACGATCGAGTGTCCTGTTCCATGTTACTGTAGGGGCAATAGTAGAAGTGACTGGGCACCATGTTTGCCATTGTCGTTGTCATTGTTGTCGTCACAGGAAGCGGCAAGGTCGTAGAGTGCGGACCTGTCACAACATAGTAGGTTGGGTCTTCTGTCTGCAAGGGTGGCCCGGTGCAAACACTTTGGGCTGCCAATGGCGGTGTTGGTAACGGTTGAGGCATATAATTGGGCGAGTATGTGGGCTGCTGCATGTTGTTGTGCTGAAACGACAACAGCTGCGGGGGTCCGGGAGTCAGCGTTGACACGAAGACTGGCGGCTGGATATAAGCAGCGTCTTTGGCGGGGGTGTTATTTTCACTTTGATATGGTTGTTGTTCTCGCTTTATCTCTGGAAGGGGTCTCTGTCGGCAAGTAAAGGGGCGTTTTGCTAGCTGGTAGTTATTCATTTTTTATCTGAAAGTTCCAGTGAGTGTTCGTTGTGGGTTTTGAGAGTCAATGTTGCATCCATAAAGACGTAGTGGGCGTGTGTGGATGTAGAGATGTGCCGTTGTTTCCGGGCATTGAAGGAATACAGGCTAGCGTTGTGTCTGTGTGTGGAGGGAGGAAAGAAGGTGGAACACCCGATAGCCAAACAAGCAAATGAAGGTCGGATCGGCTAATGCTGGAGTTAACACCAGCGGCAGAACAGGCAGGTTTTTCTCTATTAAATGGGACGTTTACTCCCTCATGCATGGAAAGGTAGAAGCAAATAGTAGACATTAACCGAGCCGGAAGAACACAATGTAATAAAAACGAACGAATGTTCGTAATACAAGCCCGACACGGTTCCATCCTTCCACGTTCCCAGCTGCCCCGGTCAGTGCGGTAGACTTATTGCCGGCTGTAATCCCACAAAGCGGCAAAAAAAAAGAGAAGCTTGCATTCAGGCCCTTTAGAGGACAACCATTGCAGCGTCTCAAGAAGAAAAAAGGGCCCAATGCAGACAGGGCTAATTGAAATAGTGCAGCTAAAGAGAGAAGCTTCCCTTACTTCTCTCTTAATCCGGCACTAAAAGCAGCAAGCGAAACAACTAGCGTACAGAAAGAACCCGTCCTGCAGCTTGCATCGCAGCACTGTAAGCGGGCCGAGAGAGAAAAAGCTGCGGCTTCATGCGTGCTGACGTAACCGCGTCGATCGGCGCAACCCGACTCAGTTTTTCGCAAGCGCCGCAGTTCCACGTGACAGGAAAGGCTGTAGCAAGATGCCACCAGTAGTGGTTAAGGACGAAAAAAGAAAGGGAAGCGAGACCCCAAAGGTGAAGCAAACGCCAAAGTGATGAACAGGAGCGTTTAGTGCTTCCCAAACAGGCAACTTGTTCCACTGGCATCGCCTCGCCTGCCGTATTCGGCAGCTGCATTTGGCAAGTGAGGCCTGGAAGGACCTTTCGTTCTGCCTCTGGGTCCGCCAGCGTCGCCTGGACTGCCCAAAAAAGGGCATCGAAGCACTCTTTTTCATGCTGCCGTTGGCTATGGCTTTTTTTTTTTTTTTTCCGAGCCGGGGTGACACATTTGGCAGGTTCTTTTGACAGCTTTTCATAATGAAGAAGGGACGGTTGAGCCTGTGGAAGAGAGTAAAACAGGCAGGTGTCTGGGAAAAATTTTCCTGCTTCATGACGGCGAATCTACAGCGGTAATGGGTGGCTCTATTTAAAAGATTCCTATACGCCATCCAGATCTGCAGAAGCAATACCAACCATCATCGAATTAGTCTCTTCTCTGCCTTTACCTTTTTGTTTATCCCTCCAGTAGTCAAGACAGAACATGGTATCCGCAACCGCAAACGTTTTAGCCACAATCGGTACGGTCTGCTGGTGCGTCCAGCTGATCCCACAGATCATCCACAACTATAGAACCAAGAACACAGAAGGGTTTCCCGAGCTGATGGTGGTGCTCTGGTGTCTCTGTGCTCCCTTCTTTGCCGTGTTTGTCGTCGTAGAGGAGGCGTCGATTCCAATCATGCTCCAGCCCCACCTCTTTGGCCTCTTCTGCACCGTCGTCTATGTCCAGGTGATGCATTACCCTCCGATCTCCAGGCCGAAGAAGCAGATCATCCTACGTGCGGGCTCGTTCTTGCTCTTTTGGACCTGTCTCGAGGTGGGGTGCGTGCCCCCATTGAGAATAGTTTATAACCGGGGCACAACATGGCCAACCCTCATCTTCGGTATTCTTGCATCCATACTCATTGCTGTCGGGTTGATTCCACCCTACTTTGAGCTATGGAAGAGAAACGGACGTGTCGTTGGGATTAACTTCCTCTTCTTGTTGGTGGACTTGTCCGGAGCAGTCTTCTCGCTTGCCTCCTTGGCAGTCGACCCTGCAGATCTCGACATCATGGGCCTAGTGTTGTACACCATCTGCGCCACTCTCGAGGTTGGCATTTTCGTCTCGCAATTCGTGTGGCTCATCAGGTTCAGGTTGTTCAGAAGAGAAAAGGCTGCAGATCTCGAAGATATCAGCAGAGAGAACACTCTTGAAAATGAAGTAGAGTACGTGGGCACAGAAACAAAGGAAGATAGTGGCAACGATTCTTCTTCGGAGTTGGCCGCCGAAGTGACGAGGAACGATCACGATCAGGAGGCATTGAAGTGGAAGAATACCAAGCCATCAAAGGAAGATGTTGAGCAGGAAGATATGCCGCAACTTTCGCCATACCAAACCCTGGCTGAGTAAATGAAAGCTTGCGAAAAATGAAAAACGAAACCATCTTGAGATGATAACTCTTTGCTAGGTAAAGTTCCCCTTTCTTCTTCTTCTTCTTTGGGAAGATGGCGCATGGAATCTCTCCTAATAGTGCGTCATCCAACCTTTCCATTTTTAATTTTTAATCTCTATTTTCTAATCTCCAATTTTATACACCTTGTATCATGCATATAAAAAAATTAATGATTGAAGAATAAATAGATCGATAAATAAATATATACTAGACAAGTTTATATGTGTGTACACAAAATTAACAAGTCGGCTGAACTTGGAACTTTGAATCGGAAGATGAATGGAACTAACATGCGTCGGGTTGCTTGGAAATGAAGTCGACAGCTTGGCCAACAGTCTTGATCTCATCGGCTTCCTTGTCAGGTATGAGGATGGAGAATTCGTATTCGATTTCCATAATGACTTCGACAGTGTCGAAAGAGTCGAAACCCAAGTCCTTAGAGAAGGAGGTATCGTTTGTGATCTTCACGCCCTCGGCAGTCTTGCTGTAAGACTCTAATAATTCTATGATTCTTTCGGAAATGATTTCCTTGGTCAACTCTGGAGCATGACTGTAGAATCTCACCTGTCTGTTGTTTTGTAAGTGTCCGTTATTTATGAATAATGCAGTAGCGCTTGGTCTAATGGCATATCTAGATGCTTGTGTGAACGCAGATCTGGAAACTGCTAGCTTGGATGCTGAGGCAAGGGATTTGAACATCTTGTTGCTGTCCGTTCAGGTGGCCGTCTCTGATGGTCTGTCTTCGTCTGGATTCTTTCTCTATCCTTTCCCGCTAGCCCTTATCAGCATCATCTCAAACCCAGGCACCTTCTCTCAACCTCTCTGCAACAGAGCAGAGCGTTCCCCTCACAGAGCAGAGCAGTGAGAGAACGGGGAGGAGAGATTTTGCGCGTTCTGGCCGGGTAAACGCGTCGATCGACGTGCTAACGCTTCCCGTCCTTCTTTTTCTTGTCTTCTTTCATCCATCTCAGAAGTGCTGAGCTTTTTCACGACAAATCATGCTCAGCAGTCATAAATGATGGGAAGACGTATCAACGAATAGAATACTAGGTTCAACTGACTGGTTTCTCCAATCACAAACATGTTCAGAGCGTTCAGGATACCTTGCACCGCTGCCGTTTCGGCGATTAGAACGGCAAACTCGTCTTTGATTGCTCCAAGAATGGCCGTCGGCAACAAATTCATCAACCTGTCTCTGCCTCAACAGCAGGCCACCCAGATAGCGCCAAACACGGTCTTACAGCTAACACAACAAAGAAACGCCACTTTGAACCAGATTAGGAAAGGTCGTGGCTTGATAACAAGGAAGAAGAGACCCACCAAATCTCCACATCTTGAAAACTGTCCAATTAAGAAAGGGGTGGTGTTGAGAGTCATGATTTTGAAGCCAAAGAAACCAAATTCTGCGCAGAGAAAGGCTGCCAGAGTTAGATTGACCAACGGAGAGGTCGTTTCCGCTTACATTCCTGGTATAGGGCATAACTGTCAAGAGCACTCGGTCGTCTATGTGAGAGGCGGAAGATCGCAGGATTTACCTGGTGTGAAGTACCATTTGGTTAGAGGTGCTGTCGATTTGGCTGGCGTTGCTAACAGAGCAACATCAAGGTCGAAGTACGGTGCTAAGAAGCCTCAGGCAAAAGAATGATTCCATTCACCCCTCTTCCTCCTCCTTCAATCTTGTATATACTGCATAAGTGATTCTTATGTGGCTTTTCTTCTTTCTATTATATAGACTTATTTAATGTTAGATCATTTCTACAAAGAAATCAAAGGCTCTTTAAGCATTCTTCGTAAAGTTCCTTTTCATTCTGCGTCAAATTCAACTCGAAAATATCGGTATTTTCTTCGTTTTCTTCGTCACCAACATCTCCACGTTCCTTCACAAATTTGATATCAACGATGCTCTTTCCATTCCTATTAATCTGTTGACCAGAATAAACAACCCGCTTGAACCACTTAAATTCTCCTTCCCCATAACAGAGAGTAACTGCGCTACCAACATTACCTGCTCTGGCAGTTCTTCCGATTCTGTGGATATACTCCTTGGTAGAGCCAGGTAGATCGTAATTAATCACAAATTTGATAGAGTTCAAATTGATACCTCTACTTAGTAAATCTGTACAAATCAAGATACCGCCCTTTTCATCGAAGTTCTTCAAAGCCTTAGCTCTTTCTTGGTTGTCCATCATAGAGTTGATACTTCCAATAGCGATTTGTCCTTTCAGTCCAAGCTTTTCTGCAATAAGGTTCAATAACTTGTTTAATCTTATGGAGGACTCATTGCTTTTAGTAAAAATTAATCCAAAGTTATTGTAGCCATACCCGCTTTTGTCAATCCACTGGAAAAATTTGAACAGTATCAATGGCTTAAAGTAAGATAGTTTTTCAGGTATTCTCAAATATTTCTCATCCAGTGTCCTAGGTAATTGATACAACTCGTTGGTATTTTCGCTGTTGACGATCACCAACCTTGGCCGGAATAACCTCAAGTGAGTGATTTTTTCACTATTAGTAGTTAAAGTTGCACTTAAAACAAGCTTGATGCACCTCAATTTAAACTTCAAGTCTAACCCTTCCTTTTCAGCATTGTAAGTTGTCTCAATCTTGTTCATAACCAAATCACACCAATCTTGAAAATTCTGATTCAATAAACGGTCTGCTTCGTCCACAACCAAAAATCTCAATGCTCTCGTATCTAATATATCTAGATGTTCGACAATTCTTCCTGGCGTTGTAATAAGAATATCAACAATCTTGGATTCAATTTTTTTTCTTTCATCGTTGACGCTTACATCTCCACCACTTTTAAGCGCCATTACATTAATATCTGTCCCCTTCGTCAACTTCAAAGCATCGGCATAAACCTGGTGTACTAATGGTTTTGTTGGCACTATGATTAGGCATTGTATTCCAGAATCCTTTATCCTAGTTTCGTTAGTCGATCCCATGATGTATTGAACAATAGGTACCAAATAGGATAACGTTTTACCAGAACCAGTAGCGGCATTAACTAAGTAGTCACCTCGAGGCTTAGGATCTAGTTTTCCTCGTATAATATCTTTCAGGAGCTCCTGAATTAGAGTTATCTGCACAGAGAAAGCATTCTCGGCGTGAAACTCATCCTTCAAATTTTTCAGAATTGTAGAATGAATACTTGGCTGAAATTCTCGGAAGGGTTTTGTCCGGTTTGAATCATAAAATGCAGGTTTAGTTAACCAATCCAAGGTTTTGTTTTTGTAACTTTGGGAATATAGTTGTTTATCTCTTGGGAGCTTGAGTTGAGGTAACGGCGCAACGTCTTTTAAAGAAAAGGTCTCCACTTCGCCGTCGTCTTCAATGGTATCTCTATCTGGTTGTTTTTCCATTGCTTGTTTAAACCTCGAAATAACAGAGCTATGTGTCTTCTGTGTCTCTTCATCTATGTCAGGGATTACTTCGGGTTCTTGGTCTGAGTTGGAGTCTGATTCTGAGTCTGAGTCAGTATCTGACTCCGACTCAGAATGCTCACGTTTTCTTTTCAGCGTCGGCTCAAGTTCAGTTGATCGTTCAATATCAAAGCCTTTCTCGCTATCAGAGTCCTTCATTTCTATGTCGCCATCCTTATCCCCTTTGGCTACACCATCATTTTTTTGTGGTTGTATAATATTCCCTGGATTCCTATTCTTCTTCTTGAGTTTGTTCAAAATACGGGCTTTTTCATCTGTGCCTTTTTCAGAGACTTTCTGTGAGGTAGATGGGTCGAATCTTGTTGCAAACATCTTAAATGTTGAGCCTATTTGAAGCTTAGGATAAGTACGAGAGCTGAGTACCTCTATCGTGACAATAGCTGAAAAAAAAATTCTCTGTTTTCATGATCAGAAAATTTCCCTTTCCGTACACCGAGCATGCACATTTTATTTACACATTTTATTTTCAGGACGCTTCTAGGGGCTTGATAATCTCATTAATAACTGTACATAACGCCAAAAAAATTTATAAATCTTTCACTATACAACCGTTGTCTTTGTTTTTAAAATAAAAAAAATCTGAAGATCAGTTTATTATTTCAGAAACAGTAACTGGAGTGGTCCTTCGTCTCTGCTTCTCAGAAGAAGATGTGTCGTCGCAAGGCCCTTGCTTCTGTACATTTTCCTGAGGCGGCTCGCGTCTCTTCTCAATATCTTGCACCTGTTCCTGTTGCAATGACTCAATTTCTCCCTGAAGTTTGACCACCTCTCTCTGGAACTTTTTACCATAGAAGTCGACATAATATGTTGCGCCGTTGTATGTAGCACACAAAAAGATAAAGGAGACGAATAAAGAGCAAATATTTTTGTGAGAGTACAACAGTGGACAGATAGACATGGTAATTAATTGGTAGCCGTATTGGATAATTGTAAATGCAACCACCGGAAATGGCTCGGGTAGTGAGTTGACAAACTTCCCTATTGGCTTGGAGGCAAAAGCTTTTCTCAGATATTCAAATGATGTGACTTTCCCTTTCTTGATTTTCTCAGCTTTACGGATTGTAATGAAATAATGATAGCTTAACTGCCACACGAAGTAAAGTATTGAGGTGTTGAAAATGCCATACATGATATCCCAGTGTTGTAATTTGACCGATCCGCTGAATCTAATTATTTTGTACTCATAAGGTAGCTGGTGTGTTATGACATACATGATGACGCCGGGGAGAACGTGGATAAAAGTGGATGTGATTTTGTCGATGCTGTGAAAAACCAATTTGTTCTTCCAAGTGATGACAGCAAACGAAAGAGTTCCCCAAGAGAAGGAGCAGCAAGTAACAAACAGCATCTGTGAATCTGGTAAAACCCATATGTAGAGCATCAACAAAAAGTTCACGTAATAGCAGAGATCGGCAAGATAATACCCGTAACCAATCTTGTAATAGGTGATTAATCTGATTGGCATCAAAATTACGAAGATAATCGAATAGAGGAGATGAACATATTGCGGGCTGTTACCAATGAGATAGCCAATAAAGAAAATCATATAGACCGAAATGGAGAAGAATATTTTTTCTGTGGTAGAAGCCTTCTGTGTCTCGTCAATTCTCTTGTAAGCTTTGTCTATCCTTTCGTGTAAAATTCTTTTGAGCTCGTGAAGGTCATCGCTGCTCATGTTGAGCTTCTTCATGTTGGAGTTGACGGATTTCTTCTTCTCGTTGTAGTAATTTTGGACCCATTTGTAAGTCTCGTCCCGTTTCTTTTTCAGATCAATGCTAAATGACGTAGGCTCCAACAAGTCCAAAAGTGTTATGCCCTCCAGGCTCGGCGTCTTCTGAAAGAATGAGTACGGCGTGTTGTTTACGCTATCGCTTTCGTTCTCTTGGGACGAGTGGGAACTGCTATTGTTGTCCCTGTTGAGCATCTCTGTACCATCAATTTGCATCTCCGTTTCCTAATTGAGGGGTGTCCTCGTTATCCTAACTGCTCCAGAAACAACCGGGGGCGATATCTGCTGCCCAATGGCAAATGATGGCAGACACACACTCTCAAGATGGCAAGTTCCCTGGTTCTCCGTCTCGGAGGGGGGTTCAAGTCATCTTTTTCTTACACACGGGGTAGGGCCATTTTCACATGCATCTGTCACTTTAGGCCCCCCCTTACCGCGACAATTCTGCTGTCGTGTTTTAACATGAGTCCCCAATTGGTGAAGACAAAAATTCTTCTTTTTCCATGCATGAAAGAGGAAAGCTTACCAAGATAGAGAGTCTCGGAAGCTAGAGCAGGTAGTAAAGGACACGCTTGAGATAGCAGGAATGGCGATCACACGCAGTAGAAATATACCGAAGAAGGAGGAGATAAGAAGTGTGAATGTTACAGAAACAGGGGATGCCGGAAGCAAAACTGTTAGTAGTTCTGACTCAAAAATAGATAAAACAGGAGGCACTGATAAGGTGGTAAAGTCTAAGAAGACTGTGAGAATACCAAAAAATGTGGAAAAACAAAGTCGATTGATTAAGGGAAAATCGGAAAATAGCGGTGAGAAACAACAGAAAAATATTATCAAGAGTGAAATTTTCAAATCTGCAAACATTGATACCAAGGGAAAAAAGCTCCCTGCATATAAAGTAGAGCAGCTGCAACGATTACAAAAGCTAATCAACATGTCGTTGGTTGCGAAGCCCCGAGGCCCGATAACCTATAACGATTACGTTGTTGGGAAAGAAGAACGTCTTAGCGTGGACGACGATACTCTCAGAATAAGTCTCGATAAAAAAAATAAGACCAAGATAAGCAATGTTACTAACTATGATCCGGTACGACAGCGCTTGTTGGAAGGGGCGCTGACAGATTCCGAGAGGGCCTCTTTGGCTAGAAATTATGAGACAGTACGCAACTATCAGAACATTAGGGCACCAAAGCTCTGTGATGATTTAACCTTGAAGAAAGTTTTGAATGAGATTGGTGAAGAAAACAAATCATTAAAATTTTGGGGCTATTTTAACGAGAGCTTAGACACAGAAAATTTTGGAAATACAGTGTTATTGGAAAACGAAAGGAGGCTACAGATGCACGAAATTGGGAAAGTGCAAAAGGACAATTTGCTTGAGCAAAAATCGCAACAAAAGAATGCTCAAGGAGCGGTGGGGGCTAAGGTAGGGAACGACTTCGAGGATGGCAAACATGCATCGAGAAAATATGGCAAGATAAATTTAGACGAGGTGGCTATTGAAACAGATTTGAGTAAAATGTTAGAGAAGATATCGGACAACGATCAAGGGCATTCACCTGTGAACGAGGAGGGTGCATTTAACGGCCTTAAACTTATCGATTTTACGACTATCCGAACTTTTGATAACGAAAGGGCCTAGTATTACTGAAGGAGATTGACGGACAGACAAGATTGACTTTTTTGAATTGAAGCCAATCACTGCTTTTAACTTATGCCAATAACGTGGCATTCTGCTCTTCATAAATTCTTTAAATGTCATATATCTTTTACAGGTTAAAAAGAATCCCTCAAAAGGAGAAAGAGTAAAATCGTCGGTATATTTAATTACTAATCCCGTTGGCGCAAAGTATCACCTGTTTCCCTACTGAAGCCTATTTGTGCTTGATCATCAGCAGTCTCCAGAAGTTCCGACTGCGGTTCGGCCTGAGGTTCGTCAAATTCTTCCTCTGCCGGGTTTTCAAACGCATGTTCTTGTATTGCAATCTGCGCCTGTGCGCCTTCATGATTCTCTGTGGTTCCTTCCACTTCTTCATCTTCAGGTTTTACAGCTTGTAGATCAAAGATTTCCCATTCCCATACTGGTCTCAATATAGATTTGGTACCATGCAACTTTGGTAGTTCTTCGTTTACAAACCAGTAGGAGTGGCCAATAAGTATTCCTGCAAGACCCGATAACCATCGTTTCGGGTCCTTCCTATTGTATATTGAAAGATCAAGAAGATACGTGGCCCAAGGCACCCACCGGGCTTTCAGGGATATCATAAGGAAGAGGACTTCATCATCACTGTGTTTTCTCGACCATATGCACAATAGCGTGTCTTTCAACACCGGGCCTATCAAGCCCAGGTTCAGGATGAACGTTGAATATATGTTTATCATGACAATTAAAACAAGAATCATCCATAGGTAATGTCGAGGCGAATTTATGTAAGTCTCGAGCCAGTTCGAATAGCTTGTGAAGAGGTACAGCTTAGTGCAGAAGTCCAGGGAAAAAGTCCCATTGTAAGCTGTGTTTAATAGTATTCGCCAGACCTGCTTCAATCCAAACGGACTGCTTGGATCCAAAAGAAAATCAGATACTCTTATGTAGCCCAGATAGTCAGCCAGTGATAGGGCGGTTGAACACGCCATATATGTTCTGGTGACTGGGGGTATTGACTGGAACCATTGGAATGGCATTGCCTCCATTGTGATGCTAGTATTTTTCGGATCTGCTATTCGAATAAAAGGACCTCAGATTAGGTAGCGGGGGTATGGAATCAACAAGTTCGGAATACTGGAAATCAGGAGCATAAGATGAAGAAGAATGGACACCTTGTCCTTTCCGTGTCATCTATGGATATCAGTTGGGCACGATTCATGTCTGAGAGGCAAATTTGTATGCGTGTTACGTAAGCACGTATAAAGTGAAAAAAATTTAGGTGAAGGGGAAAAAGAAAGGCATGATTCAGTGAAATAGCTGAGCTTTAATGATTCCAGCTTAAGGAAAACAAAACAGATCCTTACGTTTTGAGAAGAAAACAAGCCAAGATTCACTATCAGAAAGAAAGAGAGTGTCATGGTGGAAGAACATGGCTACAAGATTGATTATGAAGAAATTATCAAGCCGTACACTTATTTGAAGACGCAGACACAGGGCAAAGGATTCCGGAACCGGCTACTTGGAGTGTTCAACATTTACTACGGTCTCTCGGAGGCGGACTTGGGTGTTGTACAAGACTTCATAGATATCTTGCACAACTCGAGTTTACTTGTTGACGATGTGGAGGACGACGGAACCGTGCGTCGGGGCAAAATGTGTGCTCATCGCATATTCGGAATTGCCCACACGATCAACGCCGGGAACTTGATGTACTTCAAAGCATGGGAAAAGCTCATGGAGTTGGGTGTGCAAGAGCTGAGCAATATCTTTGTGAAGAGCATGGTTAGGTTACACATCGGACAGGGCACCGAACTCTGTTGGCGGAACGCCTCGAAGTGTCCTAGCGAAGAGGAGTACTTGCAGATGGTTGTTGGCAAGACCGGCGAGTTATTTAGTCTCGGGGTACGCGTGATGGCATGTTTGCAGGAGAGCCGATATCGGAGGTCTGACCTGGAAGACTCAAGTAACGGCGGAGCTCGTGTGACTGAACAACTTGAACGATATTGCGAGATCCTCGGGATGATCTACCAGATCAGAAACGATTTGGAAAACTTGGAGTATGACGGAGTTGACGCCGGTGCAGGCGTGGGTCTGGACAGAGAAAGTTTTGCCCATGATTTGGAGGAGGGAAAGTTCTCGTTGCCGATAATCCATTATCTGGAGAAAAGAGGACTGGTGAATGCTGGCATGCGGGGTGAGAAGGACCTGACGAAGTTTGAGAATCGGGTGGAGCTGGTGCGGGCAATACGAGAGTACGGGGGGATCCAGTACTCCATGGACAAGGTTGACGAATTGAAGCAGCGTGGGTTACATTTGTGCAGGACCATTGGTGACGACGACCTCGACACAACTATTGTCGAACTCAGACAAAGGTTGGCTGGAGTGCTTGCAGTTGTATGCGGAGAAGAAGTGAAAAAGTGAAAAATTGAAAAATTGAAAAATCGAAAAATTGATAGAAGGAAAACAATCACGTGATAATGTGTCACGTGATGCTTTTGCATTGCTCTTTATGCATCCGTGCACCGATCATCTGCCTCCCCATGTGGCGCATGCTCCTTTCTTCTGTGCTGTCTTCCCTCTGCGCAGACTGGCCGCTGACCAATGAGAGGCGCGAAATGGGTAAGGCCCGCTCTGGGAGAACAGACCATTGGTTTGCATGTAGTGCGATATTATGTCAGTGGGCCCAGCGTGCAGTGTGTGGCGCAGCAGCGCATCTTCCTCTCTCAGTGAGTGCCACGGGCAGACAGAGTCGGGCTACGAGGGGGGAGGAAGCAGGAGAAGGAGAGAGAGAAAAAAAACTGGCGTTACCACCCGCTAACAACTAAGTGTCGCTTTCCCACAGGGTGAAATAAGCTTATTCTTCCTTTTCTTCGTCTGCTTCTGATACCTTCCTTGTCCTTTTCTCCCGACTCACACAAACGCACACAGACTCACACAACACAAAATGTTCGCAAACACCATCAGAGCTGCAATCAGACAGAACGCAAGATTGGCTATTGTCCCAGCCAGACAACAACTTTTGAGCAAATCATTGTTCGCTTCCTCCGCTATCAGAAACTACTCTGGCCATGACGAGGAAACCTTTGAAGAATTCTCCACCAGATACGAAAAGGAATTCGACGAAGCTTACGATTTGTTTGAAGTTCAAAGAGTCTTGAACAACTGTTTCTCCTACGACTTGGTCCCACCTCCAGCTGTCATTGAAAAGGCCTTGAGAGCTTGCAGAAGAGTCAACGATTACGCCACCGCTGTCAGAGTCTTTGAAGGTTTGAAATTCAAGGTTGAAAACAAGGAACAATACCAAGCGTACTTAGATGACTTGAAGCCAGTTAGAGAAGAATTAGGTATTGACTTAAAGGAAGAATTATTCCCTCAATAGATTGATCTCACGTTCCAATGATATCAAGTTTGAGTCTTCATCCACAAAATACAAAACCAAAATTAGTTAAAATCTTATTCTAAATAATGTCGGTATAGTCTTATACTATAATAAATATCTATATACTAGGTCACATCTTGGTTGTCAATCTTGAGTTTTTTCCTTGCTGTCCATTCAA
This sequence comes from Pichia manshurica, assembly GCA_005406165.1. Lineage (NCBI taxonomy): Eukaryota > Fungi > Ascomycota > Pichiomycetes > Pichiales > Pichiaceae > Pichia > Pichia manshurica. The sequence goes on from BJFO01000007.1 coordinate 2,439,780, forward strand.
CCACCATCTATCCACCATCTATCCACATCTTCATCCATTCCTCTCTCTAGCGTTTCATGCACCGATCCCAATGTGATCTTCACTCTCTGAATGTCATTAGGAGCATTTGGAAAAAAGCAAAGAAATAAGCCATCAATTCAATTAAGTGGGGCACTCTTCCCATTCTAGCCATCTGCAGTATATCGAATATTTTATTATTTAGTCTTTGCACTTAGCCAGCATTGTTTCACATATGTCTACTCCGGTATTCATATTTGTTTTCTATATTTATTTCTTTATTTCCTAATTTATTTCTCCTACAGTCCTACATTTGACACTTTTTCAACTTTTTATTTATGTTTTTTAATAGAATATATTGTTTCTTTCACACATTAAAGCTGTCAACTGCCCCATTTTATCATCTTCTTCGTGATACTCTCTGTTCTAGTAGCTTTTAAGCTGAACACGAAATTTTACCAAAAGTAAAAAAAAAAAGCCTATAGCGTCGATCGGCGCATGATTTTAGCTGTTAGCTTTCGAGGTTGCTATCACCGAAAGCGGCAAAATGTAAATAGGATCAATTCAGGAAAAAAAATGTAACAGGTCCCACTAGCACACACACATTGCGATCAATAAACAACAACATCTTCACATCTACCTGCGCTGACGTGCATGCCCAGGTACATACGAGATTTAGCAAGCTTTTAGTCTCTATATTTCTTTCTATTCTTGGTTTTCTGCTCTCTTTCAATTTCTTTTGAACTGAATTCCTGTTGTTAGATTAGAGATAAGTAGCAAAGTAGTCAAATAATGGAAAATTACCACGGAGAAGTCTGGGTCTCCAAAAAAGACTCGGTTTCTGACTCCATTTTTGAGAAAGGTGAGATTGTGGAAAAGATAGCAGGCAATGACAACAAATTCAAGATAAAGCTACTCAATTCCGATGAACTAATAGAGGTGGATGCGAAAGACCTTCAAAAATCAAATCCTTCAAGGTTTGACGGCTACGATGACATGGCATCATTGACTTATCTCAATGAGCCTTCCGTTCTCAACAATTTGAAAATACGATACTTAGATGATAAAATTTACACATATTCTGGACTGTTTCTTGTTACAGTCAATCCTTACAAAACGATAAACATTTACAATCCCGACTTCATCAAAATGTACTCCAAGAATAGCAACTCAGCGGTTGAAGACAATGAAAAGTCCACGCCAATTCCAGATAACGAAGAAATTTTGAAGCCACATATTTTCGGGACAGCTCAAAAAGCATTTGAGAATTTGATCAGCAACAGAAATGATCAGAGTATCCTGGTCACTGGAGAGTCCGGTGCAGGTAAGACAGAAAACACTAAGAAGGTGATCCAGTATATTCTCTCAGTTTCTACAAATAACGACAATAAAGACAGTGCGCTCATACTAGAAAACCAGATCTTGCAGGCGAATCCTATCTTGGAAAGTTTTGGTAATGCAACAACGGTGAGAAACTTGAACTCCTCCAGATTCGGAAAATTCATTAAAATTCAAATAAATACTGCCAGCAAAGAATTGTCTGGTGCACACATTGATTGGTATTTATTGGAGAAATCTAGAGTCATTTCGCAAGATTCAAAGGAGAGAAATTATCATGTTTTCTATCAATTGCTGAAGGGTGCACCAATAGAAATGCTTGATAAATTACTTATTTCAGAAACATCAGTGAAAGATTATGAATACTTGAAAAATGGGTTAACAGGTTCAGTTGATAACATAAATGACAAAAATGATTTTCAGAGTCTAGTTAAAGCTTTCAAAATAATAAATTTCACTGAAGCCGAAATTTTCAATGTTTTCAAAATTTTGTCCATTATCTTACACTTAGGTAACATTCATTTCAGAAATTTAGCCAAAGATACCAAGCAAGCAGTGTTATCTGATGATTCAGATAAGGTGATTGATCAAGCATCTCAATTACTTGGCGTTAGCTCAGAAGAATTTAAAAAGTCATTCCTAAGCTCAAAAATAAAGATCGGTAGAGAAATAGTTAATCAACATAGAACGGCCATTCAAGCCAAGTTCTCCATCGACGCTTTGTCTAAATCTTTATACGAGAAATTATTCCAGTATTTGATCGACAAAATTAATGAGAATTTCAAGTCCTCTACAGACTCTAACAATGTCTTTGATGAAAACGTGGATAATTACATCGGTATTTTGGACATTGCAGGTTTTGAAATCTTCGACAAGAACTCATTCGAACAGTTATGTATTAATTACACAAATGAAAAATTGCAGCAGTTCTTTAATCACCACATGTTTGTTCTGGAACAAAGTGAATACATGAAAGAAGGGATATCTTGGAGATATATAGACTTTGGTAATGAGTTGAAACCAACCATCGAATTGATCGAAGGTACCGACGCAGATAAGAGGAAAACTAATATTTTTTCGATATTGAATGAAGAGTGTGTTGTTCCAAAGGGTACCGACAAATCTTTCATTGAGAAATTATTCAAAGAATTAGAAAGTAAAGACTCAAAAATTGATAAAGCGGATCTACCATTCAGAGCAAACAAACTCAGAGACGGTTTTTTGATAAAACACTATGCTGGAAGCGTTGATTATTCTGTTGATGGGTGGTTGAACAAAAACAAAGATCCATTGAGCTCTTCCATGATTGAGCTACTATCAAATTCAAAAGATACATTTATAAGCGATTTCTTCAACTCGTTAGAAGTTAATCTGACAGATTCTCCAGTTAAAGATAATTCCCCAAGAAAAAAAACAGGAATGTTTAGAACTGTTGCTAAACGTCATAAGGAGCAGCTAAACTCTTTGATGGACCAGCTTTCTAAAACTTATCCTCATTTTGTTCGTTGTATATTACCAAATAATGAGAAAAAGGCAGGAGTCTTTAACGACAAAATAGTTTTGCATCAATTGCGTTGTAATGGTGTTTTAGAAGGTATAAGAATTGCACGCTCAGGTTATCCAAACAGAATAGATTTCAAAACTTTTGCAACGCACTACAGTATTTTGTCAAGCATTTCGTTCAACAGCATCAACAATAGCAACAATGATTATAAACAGACGTGTGAGTTGGTTTTAGATGGACTGGATTTAGAACCAGAGGTTTATAAAATTGGTTTAACCAAACTTTTCTTTAGAAACGGTGTTCTTGCCAAGTTAGAAAAGAAGCGGGAGGAAAAACTTGCCACTATTTTTAGCAACTTCAACTCAGCTGTTAGAGGGAGTCTGGTCAGAAGAAACTTTCAATTAAGGCTCCAAAGATTTCGGGCTTCTAAGGTATTAATCACCAATTTCCAAAGATATGCTCAGAACAACTCTGATCCATGGTTCAAGTTGATTAAAGCATTGAAACCAAGATTAGATGATTCAGGTGTGATGGAAATACAGTATTCAACCAAAATAACTAAGCTTGAAAACAGAATTAAAACCTTAGTTGATCAATTGAACCAAGAAGCCTCCGATCGTGATACTACTGCTTCCAAATTAAAGCATCTGGAGGAAGACATATTGACACATAAAACTGTTATCACTAAAAAAGATTCAGAACTCGATAAATCTAAAAACAGAATTGTCAATTTAGAAAAGGAGCTCGCAGAGACTACTCAACTTGCAGAAGAAAGTACTGCTCTTTTGAAGGAAAAGGAAGAAGAATTAAAAACTCTTTCTGCTTCAAACATCGATGATATTGAGAGCTTAAAAGATGAAAACGAGAAACTTAAACAATCGAAAGAAAAGCTGGAAAGCACGCTTGCTTCTGAACTCAAAGCCATTCCAATCCTCAAGGAAGAAATTACTGCCTTAAAGAGCACCATTGATAAAAAGGAAATGGAGCTATCTAGTTTGAGGCGTGAAAAAAGATCAAAGGATGCTGATTCGGATAAAAGGATTGAAGAATTGCAAGTAAAATTGACTGATGCCATTAAGGAAAGCAGGAAATTTAAGGCTGAACTTGATGCAAAATCAGAGTCTTTCGAAAGTAATAAGAACACTTTGCAAAGTTTACAATCTGAATATTCGAAGTCTTTGGAAGAATTAGCGAAACTTCAAGAACGTACCAAAGATTACGACGCAAAGCGTCTTGCCTATGAGCAATCTGAGAAGATCAAGAAGAAGTTCAAGCAATTGAAACATGAATATCAACAAACCAAGTCTCTACTTGATCAAAAGATCAAAGATGAAGTTGAATTTAATAAAGGCCGTCAACAATATAATAAAGAGCTTGAAGAAACTAAATCCATCATCAAAGGTTTACAAAGTGAGCTGGCTGTTGAGAAACGTTCCGCTGTGGATTTGGAGTTGAAGCTTCAACAAGCACAGTTAGAAACTGAAAGAGCAATTAAAGACAAGAAAAGCTTGGAAATGGATACTGCTCAGCTGAAGATGAGATTGCAAAATGTTAATCCAGTCCAAGCAACGATGAACCAGCTGGAAATAAACAAGAAAAGCCTTGAATTGAGCCCTGACGTGCATCAATTACGTGAGGAAGTGAGGTTACTGAGAACGAGACTAGCTTCTGAATCATATGAAAATAGAAACTTGAAAGCCCTTCTCAAAAAAGGCGGTGTCTCTCTTGCTCAGTTGGATAACTTCCGTGTTTCTGGGATTTCTGCTGATAACAGCAATGAAAATGTGAAGATTTTCGATGATAATGATGAAACTTCTGATTTGAGAGAAAAATTAGAGATTGAGAAAGAGGCAAATAAGAGATTGCAGAATCATTATGTTCAATTACAAAAAGATTTAATGTATTACAAAAGCAAATACAATAATGCAAGAGAAAGTACCAATAGTGAATCTAGTGTCTTTGGTTTATTGGATACCGATGCGATGGAATACAAGAGCAAATTCCAAATGTCTCAGATTGAAATCTCCGATTTGAAGGAGCAAGTCAAAGATTTAAAGCTTTTACTCAAGAAGAATGAAAATAAAATCAACAGGAATGAAAAGGTTTTCAATGATTCTACTAACATAGAGAATAGTTTTGTTTTAGAAGACAAGGAGCAAACTAAACTAAAGCGTGAAAACTTGAGATTGAGTTCAGCTCTCAATGAATTGAGGACTAAGTTGAACAGGCTTGAACAAGGAAATAGTAATAGGTTTGAACAAGAAGAAGAAATCATTCAATTGAAAGGTAACCTTAAAACAATTCAGCTTAAGAATAGCGCTCTATCATCGAGTGTGGAGCTTTATAAGGATAGATCTGAGGATTATTACGCGAAGTTATCTAAGGCCGAGGTTGAATTGCAGAGCTCTATAAGAGAGCGCAAGAGGTTCCAGGATGATATAACACATTTGAAGGAAAAACTCAAACGTTCTGAATTACACTTTGAAGAAAGTGATAATCAAGTCCAAATATTGAATGAAACTATCAGAAACTTAGAGAAGAAAATTTCAGACAAAGATTTCCAAATTGACGAACTTAAAGGACAGTATGAAATCTTAAAAGAGAAGTTTGAAAATAGTGAGGAGTTGAGAAGGTCAGTTAAGTCTGTTAGTAATGATTATCAAGAGGCAGAAATTGAGAGACTGAATCAAGAGATAGTTAAAAGCCTCAACAAGGAGACGGAAATGAGCAAGCTGTTGAGAAGCCTTAATATGCAGTTGGAATCTAGTAAAAAGGAGATTAATTCTGTCAAGTTCAACAATAATGAACTTTTCAAGGAGAAGAATGTTTTGACCAAAGCATTGAATGATTGCATGTCTAAGAATGAAGCATTACTTGCAAAAGTGAAAGAAAATATGCTGAAGGCTCAAAACTTATCTCAACAAGTTAGCGTATTGAGAGTCAGTAATGGGGATTTATTGAAAGAGCGTGATGATTTATTAAGTTCGAAGCGTTCGATTGAGGGCAAGTTGCGTGAGATTACAATTCAATTTGATCAGCATTTGTTGAAAGTCAGAGACGATGCCAATAATGAAGTTCTTGCCAAACAATTAGGCGAAAAGCTTGAAAAAGCACAAGAAAATATTGAATCTTTAAGTAAATCATTGAACGATTACAAGTCCATGTATAACCAAATATCTGATGAACTCAATAAGGTCAAAGGTTATTATACTAAGACTGTGGAAGAAAATAAAGAATTAACCAAGTTTAATAACGGATTGATTAATAGACTTGACGAAAGTGAAAGAAAACATAGCGCCGAACTCAAGGCACAAGACTTACATTGGTCCAAGCGTATCAACGAGCTAGATGAGAAGCTATTCATGACGAAGTCCCTCCAGCGGAATGAAACTCACCAATTTGACAGTTTGAGTAGAACAATCAAGGAGCTTGAAATTCGGAATAAAGACCTGGAAAGATCAAAAAAGCATTCAGAAGATGAAATTAAACATCTTGAAGCGACTATTGAGAAACTCAATCAAAGTTATGACAGCCTCAATAAAAGAGAAATGGAAGCACAACTGAAATGTAAACAGTTGTCAAGAGAATGTGATAGAGTGAGAGATTTAATCAGCGCCAACGGAGCATATTGATTATTTATTGGCCTTGCAAATTCATTAGATAGGTTTATGTAGATTATATAAAACAAGTGTACAAAAAATTGATTCGATATATTTTATTTTAATTTGATGGACCATTTTGTTTTGATAACGATGGATTCTTTTCATATGAGTAATAAAAATATGAGCTAATGCCTGCACCCATGCTGGGAGTCGAACCCAGAATCTTTTGATTAGAAGTCAAACGCGTTAACCATTACGCTACACGGGCATTGCTGGCGCCAAAAAGTCTTAATTCCTATATGGTGTTTTCATCCTTTGCAATTTCCTTCAAAAATTTAACATATTATGTTTTTTTATTTAAGAATGTAAATTTCCTAAAACAAATTTGTTAATCAAATAAAAATTAAATCTGTAAAACTCAAATCTCCAGATAGATATATTTATTGTCTTTTGAAGGAATTTTGGACCATTAAACCTTTGCCATAACAAAGTGGTAGTATCAAAAACTCAACAAAGCGCAAGTGGTTTAGTGGTAAAATTCAACGTTGCCATCGTTGAGCCCCCGGTTCGATTCCGGGCTTGCGCAATACAACATTTAATCCGAGATAGTTTAGTGGCTAGAATTTCCGCTTGTCACGCGGGGGACCGGGGTTCAATTCCCCGTCTCGGAGTTGTATTTTTGCCAGATCTTTTTGTTTCCTCCCTCTGCCGGGAGAATCATAGATAGATCGCATAAAACTTCTGCTGATTTAGCCAAGTACTGATTAATTTATTATGTCTAGTTAAGATGTCAATGCTATACAAAGTGTTCGTTCATGCGAGCGTCAACTTACGTCTTTTCCTTCTCTGTGTAATGTTTGACTCTAGCTTATTCCACAACTCTTCTTCGTCGCTGCTTTCTTCTTCTTGTTCGTTTTCCTGTCCAGCATTTGCAGACGAGGAGTTCTCCCCTCTATTCGATGCTTTTGATGCGTGCCTGTCCTTTCTGCTGCTTTGAAGGGGTTCTGAGTGTTGGACTATCGCAATGGCGTTTGACTGAGTTCCAACAAAAACCTTGACTATGCATTCTCTAGTTTCATTATCGTATGCACGTATGTAACGGTCGGATCCTGTTGTGGCGAGGATGGTGTCTTGGAAGTTGTCGAGAGCCTGTGTTGTTCCAATGTGTCCCTTAAATTTAGACAGCTGTGCGCCTGTGGAGGGATCGACCTTGACGACTATGCCCGTGTTATCGCATAAGACGAGTTTTCCGGCAAGCCAAATGGCGTTGATAATTGGTGCTTTTTTTGGCAACACGAGTACGGAGGATCTTGGCTTGCGGCCGAGAGAGGAGTCGTAGTATCGCATGTCCCCCCACTGCGTGAATGTATATATTTGCAGGTGATCTGGGCTGCTAGCAGCGTCAAACAGTATCTTTTTGATATGAATTGGCACACGTAGTTCAAGTCTCGAGTTTGCGAGGTTCTTTGCCTTGAAAACGATTTCAGGCTTTTGTTGCTGCCCTTTTTCCACTGACGGGAGCTTCACAACACGCAGATCTGTCTCCTTCCCGCCATATGCGATATAATCAGCGTTCTTCTTGCCAGGGTGTGTCTGGACCGACTCTATGCTCTCGTTCTCGCTTAGCGGAAGCGTGAAACGAAGTGGCTCTGCGTCAATCTCGTCTTCATTTGGCCACACAAAAAGGGAACCTTTATTTGTGGCGACGACAACACGTCCGGAGTCGTCGATCAGCAGGTCGACAAACCTCTCTTTTTCTTTATCATCTGACCAAGCTGCAATGAGACCTTTGTGTTCGCTCACCAGCGGTAGCAGATCTGCTTCTGCGTTTGCTTCTTCTTTTTCAGTCTTTTGTTCATCCTGCTGCAATCTCGAAGCGTCATAGACCTCTACGGCACCGTTCAGACGTGACACAACCACTTTCTGGCTCTTTTCAGAATACACGAGCTGGAGCACCTTGTCCTTTCTTGTGTTTCCCTCTGCGTGTCTGGTTATAGCCACTGCTCCTTGCGCAGCATCCTCCGAGGGTTTAGATGTGTCTGTTCCGTGAGGGGCGGCGACAACTTTGATGCTGCCTGTGTCTTCGCATGCAACAACGAACTTCATGCTGTCCGTGTGTCCTGTTTCGTCCTCTGGGGGATATTTCTAGACGGCACTTCTTTCACGATAAGAAGCCGGACGGAAGAAAGCTAGCATTCCGTTAAAATTTTTCCAACATGAAAATTGCTAAAATCCGCGACAGGATTTGGTGTTTTATTTCTGGGGAGACTACATGTTTATCGTCTGTTGAGGAGGTGTTGCGGATGGCGGATGGCAAGTGGCGGGGGAGAGAAACGAGGTCCAGGGCAGTAATGGAGCAACAGGATAACGAACACGTCAGATTTGAGGCCTTGCATTCGGCGTTGTCGTATGCGCTTCAGAGGACGCTAGCGAAACTCACACTGAAAACGTTTGTGTCCTGCTATCCGGAGATCGACAAGCATGTGCTGGACTATGTGCGTCGACAGATCGTGAAGTCGTGGCAATCACGGGCAGAGCTTGAATTCCAGAAGATTTTTGCCGAGAAGGATCTTCGGGGGAAGCTCGACGATTTAGACACAGTGATTGGGAATGCGCAACGGAGGAAGGAGCAGGACAAGAGAAAGGACGGGAACGGCACGGGTAGCCCCCATAACATCACGTCACTGACGCCGTCGGAGTTGTCGAAGATGTACATGGTTACGGAGAAGGAGAGGTCGCTGGAGCAGCTCCGGAGTGAATTGGGGACGATACAGGCGGCGAACGAGGAGCTCTTGGCCCGGATCGACGGATTCAAGAAGGAAATCAACAGCAACGTCAGCGAGTATGGGCCGGTGACGGACGAGCTGAAGGTGCTTGATGAGGTTGACGAGAGCGCTGAAGAGGCTGCGTTCAAGGAAATGGTTGAATGGGCTGTTGACGAGCTTGCAAAGTTCGACTAATGTCTTGCGCTGTGTATCCTTCAATTTCCTACCTAGATAAACAAACGAATAAACAAAGAAATAAACAAACAAACAAGCGGGATACTAAATAATCGATGGAAACGTAATATGGCATTTTGCCGGGTTTTCCTGCAGCTACAAAGCTGCTGCGATGCAGAAGCTCGTGAGGAATGGAACACTGAAACTTGCCTGGTCAAACAACAGTTCATCCCACGAAACACTGTTGACGGCGCCCTTGACAAGCCCCTTGGTGTCGATCACAACAACACCCTGCTTGCGGAGGTAGATCCCAACCAAGTACGCCACAATGGAAAAGACAAACAAGACCGAGCTCAAGCGGGACACGGCGTACCCGAGGATTAAACCGGACATTGAACCTAGTGCCACCTGGTGGTAGTTCAGTTTCCCACCAAAGGCGCCATCATAGACGGGCTTCTTCGCATCGTAGTAGATATTTGGCGACCCTGGCGTCGTGATGGACACGGGTCCGTTGGCGTAGGCTGCGTCGTTCAACACAGGCTTGTGTGCTGCCAGGTAGAGCGACGACACGCCCAGTACGCCAAGGAGGGTCAACGCCATGTTAGGCTTCTCTCTGCTGCTGCTGCTCCGGAAGCCTCTGGCAATCGCAGCAACGGAGGAGTGTCCTCCTTTGGCATAACGTGCAAACGAAAAGAGTCTTTTGTGAAGGCCGACACCTGGGGACTGGACGGAAGTCCGCAACGAGCCGCTGCAGTAGCGGGCCCCGAGGCCCTGTCTGGCAATGGAAAGAGGTGAAAGCAATTTGAACATGGTCTATCTCTTCAGAACGTGAAACGTATCTGACATACGATGTGACAGTAGCCAATGGCCACCGCAGACGCCTCCCGAAGAAGGAGGCAGACGGAGCAGGTACACGAGGAAATGTGTCAAAAGCCCTAGACACAAAGACAGACAGACAACGAAACCGGAACCGCGTCCCCGCCCCGACGGCGACGGATTATCTGCTCTTATCTCTGTGAAGAGGGATGTTATATTCCGTGGGGATGTGGTCGTTGGATGATGGAGGGACGACCATGAAAGAGAGTGACAAAGTGGCAGATGCAGGCAGATGTCTGGTGGCCTTCTGCTCGGCGAACCTCGAAGTAACGGGGGCAGGGCCAAACCGGCTGGAAACACGGAAACGGCACGGCACAGAAGACGGAGATAGATTCTCCGAGATTGGAGATTTGGGGTAACACACGAAGAGGGTCAGTATAAATAGGTCGATGCTACATGTATGCATTGCTTTGTGGACAACCAATGCAGCGGAATCGGACCACAGTCTGCTTTTTGTTCACCAGGCCACGATGACGGATATTATTAGCCCTGCGGAGTTCAGAAGACTGTGCAGAGAAAATAGGTTTGACGGCCACACGAGTGGCCGTCTGGCCGGATACGCTCAAGCAAACGTGTTGGTGTTGCCACGAGAAATGGCAGAGGACTTTGCGGATCTGTGCGCTCGAAACCCAGTGGCATGTCCACTGCTGGCCAGGACAATGCCCGGGTGTCCGCACGAAGTCGACGACAAAAGGGTAGTCGACGACAAAGAGTTTGACTTGCGGAGAGATGTCCCAAAGTACCGGGTGTATAAGCATGGAGAGCTGGTAATCGAGACGTGCTCTGTGGAGGATTACTGGGACGTTGAGCGGCACGTTGGATTTCTCATCGGGTGTTCATTTTCCTTCGAAAAGGCACTCGTTGACGCTGGTCTTGCTCCTCGAAACGTTGTGCAAAAACGCAATGTGTCGATGTATGTGACCTCAAAGCAACTCGATGCGGCAGGTGTGTTTGTAAAGTGTCCCTACGTTGTCAGCATGCGGCCTTATAAAGTGGCAGACTTGGACAGGGTCAGGACTATCACGAGACGGTTTCGCAAGACACATGGGGAGCCGATAGATTGGGGTTACGACGCTGTCGAACGGTTGGGCATTCGGGACCTATCAGCACCGGAGTTTGGAAGTGTGTGTGAGATTGCACAGGATGAGGTACCTGTGTTTTGGGCGTGTGGTGTGACGACACAGGTAGCGGCCCAGCTTGCTGGCAAGGACGTCGACGAGTACGTATTCAGTCACGTTCCTGGACACATGCTTGTTTTGGACCTGAAGGACTCTGATATTACCAATTTGTAGTTGTTTATAAGTGTTGTTTTATTGTTTATTACTAGAGGAAAACTCAGCATGATGCGTTAGAGATACAAAGAATAAAATAATGAATAAAATAATGAATAAACAAATAAACAAATAAAGTTACTTTAGTCTAAATAATAAACTGGAACTCTGGAGAGTCGTCACCAATGGTTCTGCTCTTTTTGCGGTCGTCAACTCCTGTCTCCAGAACGACTCTATTGTGCACGTTCCGTCGGTGGAGCATCCATGAGCATGCCAGAGAACACAGCGTCGACAAAACAAGACAGCCCAAGGTAAAGGCGTGCCCAAGAGTGTACGCCGGAGGGGCTCTGTACACTTGTGGACTAATGGCCCCGGAGACATTGCCTAGTGTCTGATTGATGCCGATAGCTGTGTACCGTTTGAATCTCGGAGATGTGTTAGAGGCAATCCAGGACTCGTTGATTCCTGTCCCCGTGTAGAGGGAGAAACAGATGAGGTAACAGGCAAAATATTTGACAGCATTGTTGTCGACGGCTAGCAAGAGGATGTAGCCCGTGATGCCAAAGATGTTTGTGAAGACAATAACCGGTCCACGGAGACGATTTCTGTCGGAAAACTCCGCAGCAACTAGGAAGATAAGACCTGCTAAGAGATATACAGGCACACACAAGTACTGTGCCTGGAGGGCGGAGAAACCTAACCCGGACTTTAAAATCGAAGGAAGAAAGGTAGAGAAGCCGTAGAGACAGATGTCTTGGGTGAACTGGATGACAACAGAAAACATTGTCTTTGGATCAAGGAAGGCAGCACGGGCCTCCTTGAGGTCAAAACCGTTCTCGTCAATATAGAGCCTTCTACGTTTTTCTCTGTCGTTGAAAACCATCTGTTCCTCCTCTGTCTTGATGAGCTGTCTCGGGTCGTCTGGTAGGCCGAAGAAGAGCCAGATCACGGCAGCACACGAGAGAATGCCCTCGATGAGGAATATGTACCGCCATGACGCCAAGCGTCCCGAGGTGATCTCAGTGATGCCTGTGCCGATGAGGCCACCGAAGGCACTTGCCAAACTGGACGAGGCAAAGAAGTATGCCGTCCGACGGCCAAGCTCGTGTGGAAAGTAGTAGTCTGTGGTGAGTACGGCGATGCAGCTGAAGTAGGATCCCTCGAAGAGACCCACGAGGAGACGCAGTGCCAGTAGGGAGCCGTAACTGTTGGCAAACATGGTAAAGAGAGAGCAGAGAGACCAGCAGAGCATCATGCCGGCCAAGTAGTAGCGGGGACGGCGGCATTGTTTCATGAGCCAGACGCCAGGAAGCATCACCGGGATGTACGTAGCGTAGAGCACCGAAACCACCGTGGAGTACTGGCTGTCGGAGATGCCGCAGTCGGCTCCCATCCCAGCCACCTGGGCGTTACCGATGTTCGACCGGTCCAACGATGAGAAGAAGTACATTGTGGCAAACATGGGCATGAGACGCCAGTCGAACTTGTGCACGAGTGACTTTTCGGACAGAGATGGTGGTGCTACTGGTGGAGTTTCGACCCAGTCCACCTGGATCTCGATATCGTTCTTCGACGGGGAGGAGGTGCTTTCCATTGCAGGGTCTTTGTCTGTTTGTTGTCTGCTTGTCCGTTATGCTGCAACCATGATCATCCATCCTTGCGCTGCCCAAGGGCTTCAGACGTCCTCCTATATATACCCGTCGTCCGGACAGACTCCGCAAGGGGTCCTCGAGGAGGATAAGAAACGTCTGCGGAGGGACCCGCTTATCGCAGCCTGACGGAGAATCAGTCTCCGTCGCCGTGGAACAGGCCATCTGGGCGGTATCTCGTCTTTGGGGCTTGCTTCTCCCGGGTAGCCAGCGTCTCCAAAGCCTCTGCAACCTATGCTTCGTTTCTCTGTCGGATTCACCGTTCCCTGGGCCCCTGCAAAAGGTCCTGCCCCCGTCTTCTTAGGCGCCGTTGGCGGTGCCGCTGACGATGCCGTGTATCTGTAGCCGAGATGTGACAGCCGCGTCGTCGAGATCTGTCTTCTGGACCGAGAGAAGTTGAAGTGGAAAAGAAGTCGAAGACGAGGACGGGGATCGGTAACAAGAAGAGGAGTCGGAAAAGAGACGGCAGTACGGGAAAAAAGGCAGAGACAATGGCTTCCGGCAGGAAAACGCTTTTATCGTACGTGGATCCCGACGGTGTCCGTCTTTTCGGCAGAAACTGCTACTAACACACATTCGTTTTACCACAGATGCAAGTTCTGCAAACAGAGGAAAGTACGTGTCTTGAAAACAGCTACCCACCGCTGCAAAAGAACCAGCTACTAACACATCGCATTCTATAGATCAAGTGCAATTTCGAGCACCCGTGCTCCAACTGCATCAAACACAACATCGTCTGCGAGCCCGTGTCTAAGGACCTACGAAGGAAAAAGTTCAACAAGAGCTACGTCAATACTCTCAGACAGCAGGTTGTGCGTCTGCAAGGTTTCATTCTCCAACTGAAAAATGCCGATCGGGATCAAAGGGACGCTATGCTTGCTGCCTTCGAAGGATCTGTCATGGACGAGGAGGAACAGCAGCAGGAGGACGACGGCGGAAACCGCAGGCAGAGAGGCAGAGACTGCAGCGGGCTGGAGAACGGATCACCAAGCGTCACCGACAAGGCAAAGCTTGTCATAGAGAAGTTCGAAACGGGCCAACTGTCAGTTTATGGGAAACCGGTCATCTACATGCCCAAACAGGACACAACGAGACAAAAAAACAAGTCGTCCTCCTCTTCAGCTTCCGAGTTCCAGCACTTTCATTGTCCTGTCATCCTCAGCTACATCTCGAATTTCTTCAAATGGCAGTACATGGAACACAACCTCTACATTTACAGGGAGTCCTTTCTCACAGACTTCTTCAAGGACAAGGAAGACCTTAAGGAATCACTTCCTTACTGTAACGAAGAGCTTATTTTTGCTATCTGCGCCTCCGGTTCCGCCATAGACTTCGGCGACAACGTCTTCATGCACAAAGGCGTCCTTTATGACTCCTCCGACAAGTTCTACAACCGCTCTAGGTACCTTCTTTTCCAGAAGCTGAACTCCGACGACTGCAACAGCATCACGGCGATCCAGACCTTCCTCTGCCTAGCCTTTTACGACCTTGGCAGAGGTAGAACCCTGTCTGCATGGGTCCTCTCCGGAATGGCATTCAGAATCGGCCTCCACATGGGTTTTGAGTTGAATTTGCAATCCTGCCAGAAGAGCTCATCCCAGAGTAGCCAAGACAACCTCACAGACTACGACCTTAATGTTCGGAGCAGAATCTACTGGGGCTGCCGTGTAGCAGATTACTTCCTCAGCTTTGTGCTTGGTCGGGCCCCAACCTTAGAGTATCTCAACGCAACCATCCCGAAAAGTGAAAACCTTCCTACACTTCCTGGTATCGAATACTTTCTCTATTACGATCCCGTGGAGAAGGACTCCAAGATCTCAAACATCTCTAACCCACTCGAGCAGATATATCGGTTGTATCGTTTGGTCCATAAGTATCATGACAAGCTCTATCGGGCCTCTTCCACGGCAGGCCGTTTTCACTTTCAGACCCTCTACCATCTCCACAACTTTAACCTGGAGGCACAGGAATGGAAAAATAATCTTATTGACCAGCTCTACTGGACCAAGGCCGAGTTGAAGACTTCCGGTTACAACCCCAATTACATGTCATTCCGTTACCAATACTATACGATTCTGCTTTCGATAAACAGAGACTTCATAGATGCCAGCGACAGAAATGAACCCACTGATGTCGTCACTCCAAGAAATGTCTGCATTAGTGCCATAGAAGACGTCTACTATTCGATACTATGCTTTAAAACCTACCATAGTCTGAGATACGTATCCTTGAACATGGTTTATTTGTGTATTCTCAGCATTTCCATCCTGGAAAAGCTGCCAGACACGATAAACACCCCCCTACAGCGGTCGTCCATGATAGAGTTTTTTGGTACAATCTTAAAAAAATGCTCCCCTTCCTGGGGTTTGGCACGGAGTGCCTACGAATCCTTTGCCTCACTCTTCAAAGATGGCGATACCTTAAACCAACAGAACCCGGCTCTCAGCATTCCAATTATACACTTCCCTGTCGCTAATTCAAATAACGAAAAAGACATGCATGATATGGACGAGAGCTTGATTCCTTCACTTAATTACTCGTAGCCCCCTTCTAAGTAGCATCTTTATAGAACCAATTACGGATAGTTCGTCTCCCACAGCAACCTTCGGAAATTGTTCGACCATATCGGGGTCGCCACATTCCGAACCCCACACCGACGGAAGATGAATGTCCGTTTCCTCTTCCGCACGGCCTTACTGAACTTGACGGGATTATCTTCGACGGACATTGAAAGGCCACCTCCGGGGCCGCAAGAATCTGTCAGAGCAATAGATTGCAGTACCATGAGAATTCCTAGAATGAACTCTGTAAATGTAGATATAAATGAAGAAATTTCCCCCCTATTCTTCCCATTTCAGAATGCTGGACAAGCATGTGTCTTTTGTTGTGTCGCTTGACACTAATCTTTCTCACACATCAAACAGGCGCAAATAATTCAAGAACATGACAGGCATTCAAATCGCAATCGACAGAGGTGGAACTTTCACCGACTGCATTGGAAACCCTGGTTCAGGAAGGCAAGAAGATGATGTTGTTATCAAATTGCTCTCTGTAGACCCACAGAATTACCCCGATTCAAACTTGGAAGGGATCAGAAGGCTGCTGGAGAGATTAACAGGCGAAAAACAGCAAAGAGGTGTCTCGCTTGACACATCAAAGATTGCATACATAAGACTAGGCACTACAGTCGCAACTAATGCGTTGTTGGAAAGAAAGGGATCAAGATGCGCTTTGGTCACAACAAAAGGATTTAAAGACATTCTTAGAATTGGCAACCAGTCTAGACCTAATATTTTTGACTTGTCGATCGCCAAACCAGATAATTTGTTTGAAACTGTCGTTGAAATTGACGAAAGGGTAACCTTGGAGGATTACACTGAGGATGCAGAAAAGCATTTTACTAAACCGAACGGTGTCGATCTAGTTGAAGGCCTATCTTCAGAAACAGTCAGAATCATCAAAAAGCCAGATGTTGAAGAAATTAAATCTACTTTGAAGATCCTATATTCATCGGGAATTCGGTCAATTGCAGTTTGTCTGTTACACTCTTACACCTTTTCAGAACATGAAAAAATTGTTGGTGATATTGCTAGTGAAATCGGCTTCACCCACATTTCACTATCTTCGCAGTTGAGTCCTATGATTAAATGTGTGGCAAGGGCTAACTCTGCCGTTGTCGACGCATATCTCACTCCTGAAATCAAGAAGTACCTAGCAAGCTTCCAAAAAGGCCTGAGCAATGGTTTGTACTCTGCAAAGAATCCTGACGGTGTCAAATGTCATTTCATGCAATCTGATGGAGGTTTAGTCGATGCGGGTAATTTCACTGGATTGAAAGCAATTTTGTCTGGTCCTGCTGGGGGTGTAGTCGGTTACTCAAAAACTTGCTTCAACCCAGAAAACAACATCCCATTGATTGGGTTTGATATGGGTGGAACTTCCACTGATGTTTCTAGGTTCGGCGACGGAAAACTCGACCATGTTTTTGAAACAACCACCGCTGGTGTCACCATCCAGTCTCCCCAGTTGGACATTAATACCGTTGCCGCTGGTGGTGGATCTATCTTGTCGTTTAAAAATGGGTTGATGCAAGTTGGCCCTGAATCCGCTTCATCTCATCCAGGTCCAGCCTGTTATAGAAAAGGAGGACCACTAACAGTTACCGATGCTAACTTGCTTTTGGGTAGATTACTTCCCGAATATTTTCCTAAAATATTTGGTCCCAACGAGGATGAAGGTTTGGATGTTGAGATCACGCAAAAGAAATTTGAAGAATTGACTGCAGAAATCAATTCTGCTCATTCAGAATCCACCCCAATGAATATTTATCAAGTTGCCCACGGATTCTTAAAAATTGCCAATGAAACCATGGCAAGACCTATTAGACAATTGACTGAATCTAAAGGTCATGCGCTCAATGAACATAGGTTGGTCTCCTTTGGTGGTGCTGGGGGACAATGTGCTTGTGCTGTATCTCAGGCATTAGGTATTGACACAGTTTTGATTCATAGATATTCTTCCGTTCTTTCAGCTTATGGAATGGCCTTGGCTGATGTCGTTGAAGACATTCAAGAACCTGCATCCCATGTCTACACTGATCGGAACACGAAAATGTTTAAGCAGAAATTTGGTGAACTCAAAAATAGAGCATTTGCATCCTTATCTCAACAAGGCTTTAAAGAGGAAAACGTTGATTACGAGCTCTATTTAAATATGAGATATGCTGGTACCGAATCCGCTATAATGGTTAGAAAGGGCGGTTCATGGGATTTTGGGGAGCGTTTTTGTCAACTGCATGAAAAAGAATTCGGCTTTTCTTTTGAAAAAGATATCATTGTTGATAATATTAGAGTCAGAGCGGTTGGAAAAACCAATGCCACAGCACAGGAAAATGTAGATGATCAAATAAAACACTATGAAGAATCTAATCTTATCAAAACCGTTGGTAAGGGAAAAGCTGAATTTTCAAAGATGTCATATTGGGACTCCGACTTTCAAGAAACTGAAGTTTTCAGATTAGAGAAGTTGGATATCGGCACGAAGGTTTATGGTCCAGCAATCATTGCCGATGATACTCAAACTAATGTCGTACCTCCTCACTGTTATGCTCTGGTTTTGAAATCGCATCTGGTTGTCAGAATTGATAAAAACATCAAAGTTAATTCTTCAACAAACAATAGGGTCGACCCGGTTATGCTCTCAATTTTTGGTCATCGATTCACAGATATCGCTGAGCAAATGGGTGTTTCACTCCAAAAAACATCGGTCTCGGTTAACGTCAAAGAAAGATTAGATTTTTCATGTGCTTTGTTTGACAGTTCAGGTAACCTCGTGGCTAATGCTCCTCATGTCCCAGTGCATTTAGGCTCTATGTCAACATGCATCAAATCTCAATTGAAAATTTGGAAGGATAAGATTAAAGAGGGGGACGTGTTAATTACAAACCATCCATCGGCTGGTGGTACTCATTTGCCAGACATCACTATCATTACTCCAGTATTTCAAGAAGGAAAATTAATTTTCATAACTGCATCAAGGGCTCACCATGCAGATATTGGAGGCATTTTACCTGGGTCCATGCCACCCTCATCTACGGAGCTATGGCAAGAAGGTGCTGCATTCTATTCTGAACTTTTGGTTACTGATGGTAACTTTCAACTTGAAATGCTTAAGAAGATTTTAGTTGATATACCTGCACAGTATCCTGGTTGCTCTGGAACGAGAAGGCTTTCTGACAACATATCTGATGTCAAGGCCCAAATAGCTGCAAATAGGAAGGGCAATTCACTCATCAAAGAATTAATTGCTGAGTTTGGTGTCGACACAATTATGACTTATATGAAGGCAATCCAAAACAATGCTGCTTCTACTGTGACTAGAATGCTTAAAAACATTGTCAAAGATAACAATGTATTGAGCTGCAGAGACTTCATGGATGACGGATCGTACATCGATTTGGAAGTTTACAGGGATTTGGATGACGATAAAGTTGTTTTCGATTTCACCAATTCTTCACCTCAAGCTTATAACAATTTCAATGCCCCTTTGGCCATCACATATTCTGCTATCATCTACGTGTTGAGATGCATGATAGATGAAGATATTCCGTTGAATCAAGGTTGCTTGGAGCCAATAAAAGTCAAAGTTTCCGAAGGGAGTATTCTATCGCCTTCAGAGTTCTGCGCTGTTGTTGGTGGAAATGTTTGTACATCCCAGAGAATCACTGACACCATATTGAAAGCTTTCAACATAATGGCAGACTCTCAAGGATGCTGCAATAACTTCACTTTCGGAAAAGGCGGTAAAGGCAGAGATGGAGAAAATGTGGAAGGTTTCGGTTATTATGAAACAATTGCCGGAGGACACGGTGCATCTTCTAAATGGAATGGTGTTTCTGGAGCTCACACCAACATGACGAATACTAGAATCACCGATGCGGAGGTGTTTGAGAAAAGATATCCTGTTTTGCTTGTCGAGTTTTCCATAAATACCGGAACCGGCGGTGACGGTGAGTTCAAGGGTGGTGATGGAGTTGTTAGGGAGATTGAGTTCAGAGAAAAGGTCTGTGCTTCGATTTTGTCTGAACGGAGAGTAGTTGCTCCACACGGTCTCAATGGGGGAGAGGACGGTAGAAAGGGATTAAACTTGTGGATTCGAAACGTCAAGAACCAACAGGGAGAAATTGTGGGCAAGAGCATCGTTAACATCGGTGGACGTAACTCCATAAATGTTGATGTTGGCGAGAGAATCAGAATTGAAACTCCTGGAGGTGGTGGATTTGGAAAGAAAAGGCCAGACGAGACGACCAAGACAGAAGCATGCTTGAAGAAGCCGCTTGATTTGCTACACACGGGCTCTCTCCTAAGCAGGAAAATGCTGCAGTACGAGAACTGATATAACAAATTGTATTTGATTTTTGTAAACCTTTACCTGAACCATTTATGTGAATAAACGAAGCTTAATGTAGTGAAGAAAAATTTGGAACTCCGTGGGAGAGCGAACATGTTTTGGAGAGAAAAGCGGTGAAGAGGATGACGAAAGAACTGGCATCTTGTTCATGTTTGAGGGTCGCTTGGTACGAGGAAGCGGAACGACTAATTATCTGGATTACAAGAAGAACCACAATGAGCATAGTGAAGCCGTTTCCGACGTCGCATGAGGACCTCATCTTGGACGTGGCGTACGATTTTTACGGCCGCCAGCTTGCCACTTGTAGTGCAGACCAGCACGTCAAAGTGTTCGACTTAGATCTGACGACCTCCTTCTGGGACTTGAACGACTCATGGCGTGCTCATGATAGCGCTGTGGTAAAGGTCGAATTTGCACATCCTGAGTTTGGCCACCTGCTTTTGTCTGCGTCCTACGACAGGACCGTCAAAGTGTGGGAGGAACAGTTTGAGGAGCCTATCAATTCAGGACGAAGATGGGCCAAAGTGGCGACGCTGTCAGACTCGCATGGCCCTTTATACGATGCACACTTCTTGCCGTCACATTTGGGTTTGAAAATTGCCACCATTGGGAGTGATGGTAGACTGAGGATATACGAGTCAACTGACCCAAGCGATTTGTCGCAATGGACGATAGTAGAAGAGCTTTGCGTTTTGAAGAACCCAGTGGCAAATCACCTACAGAGTGATTTCAGCATATCTTGGTGTCCTTCTAAGTTTAGTGCGG
Organism: Pichia manshurica; assembly: GCA_005406165.1. Classification (NCBI taxonomy): domain Eukaryota; kingdom Fungi; phylum Ascomycota; class Pichiomycetes; order Pichiales; family Pichiaceae; genus Pichia; species Pichia manshurica. The sequence continues at coordinate 2,460,630 of BJFO01000007.1, forward strand.
AGAAATGCGTTATCAGTGCGTTGGACCAGGGGTACATCTACTACCGAAACGAAACAAGCAATAAGTTCGTGCAAGGACTCGTGCTGCCCGAACACAAGGGTTTGATTAGGAGTGTCTCTTGGGCACCAACAATGGGCAGGAGCTACCATTTGATAGCCACTGCGTGTAAGGACGGGTACGTGCGGATATTTAAGCTTGACGAGCGTAAGGAGGCCGATGACCCAGGAAAGCTAGAACTTGACATCTCACTACTAAACTCTTTCAATGACCACATTGGAGAGGTTTGGAAGGTCAGTTGGAACCTAACGGGGACGATATTGAGTAGCTGCGGTGATGATGGGTTAATAAGATTATACAAGGCCAACTACGCTAACAAATTTCAGTGCATGAGCGTCATCAGTGCGGAGGGAAACAAGTAGCTAGAAAGTTAGATATTAAAATTGTTGTTGATGTTGTTGGATATATATACCTATATCTATATATATATTGACATGTAAATACTATTTGGAAAAACGAGTACCCGGAAAGAAGTTTCAGAAATCCACATTTCTCATTTCTTTAAGATGGTAATGACATCTTCGTCTTGTAACTGATGAGAGAGGCCGACGTACTGGTTCTGATGCTTCACACTGGTACCAAAGACCAACGCAGACTTGAAATCATCAACCAAAGACTTGTGGATCTTCATACAGAAATCTTCAACCGTACACTTGTCACCCTTGAGCACCACAGGATCGGAGAAATCAGGCAAGCGCCCCTTAGGTTTAGTGTAGACACGTACTAGGTTCAAACGATCCCACATGACTTCCAGAAGCTCGTCCAGGTTCCACTCATTACCACTGGAGATTGGAACGGCATTAGGAATACGGTAAAGAAGCTCGAGTTCCTCGATTGAGAACGAGTCAATTTTATTGAGAACATATACCGCAGGAATGTATTTCCTATTGTGAGCCTCAAGAACATCAATTAGGTCATCCACCGTAGCGTCTTGACGGAACGAAACTTCACAGGAGTTGATTCTATATTCATTCAAGACAGCCTTGACCTCATCTTCGTCGATTTTCGTTAAGGCTACTGTCGAAGTGATACTGATACCACCCTTCTCCTTCTTTTTCACAATAATATCAGGAGGCGCCTTGTTAAGCCTGATACCGAAACCCTCCAGTTCATGCTCGATAATCTGCTTGTGACGTAGTGGCTTGTTGACATCAAGAACAATGAAAATGAGGTCACAAGATCTTGCAACAGCAATGACCTGACGGCCCCTACCTCTACCGTCCTTAGCACCCTCGATAATACCAGGCAGATCTAACATCTGGATCTTTGCACCCCTATACTTGATCACACCAGGAACCGTCGTCAAGGTTGTGAATTCGTATGCTGCGGCTTCCGACGTGGTACCTGTAAGTTTCGTAAGAAGTGTAGATTTACCAACTGACGGGAACCCGACAAACCCAATGGAGGCAACACCACTCTTTCTCACATCAAAGCCGACACCTCCACCGCCTCCTCCAGCAGCGGCATCCTTTAGCAAGTCCGCTCTGAGCTTTGCCAGCTTGGCCTTTAACATACCAAGATGCTTCTCGGTGGCCTTGTTCTTCTGTGTTCTGGCCATCTCATCTTCGATGGCCTTGATTTTTTCTACCGTCGTCATTAGCTATTTCGATTTCTGTTTCAGCCTGTACCTTTAATGAGCCCTTTGTGAGATATCTTTACCGAAAAGAAGTTAAGTACTGGTCTGCAGTTTCGTCTGAAAATTTTCAGTCCGGCAAGGATACATGAAAGGGAAAAGATCCTGAAAAAAAAATGCTCCGCGTTGCTTGCGAATCTGGTGAACTTATCGACGGATCGATCGAGGAGGAAGGATCAAAACAAGTAGGATGCTGGCCGGGAGAGGCTATTGGGAAGAGAAAAAAGTCATTCTGCAACTAGAACATGGAAACCGATAGTGATACGGTGCTGCCGTCAGACTTGGACGAGAGAATAGACTTCCTCGTCGAGAAAGTCAATTCTCTGGACTCGAACTTAACGGCAACCGTCAACATTAAACAGTTAACGAAACTACTTGGCGACATAACGGTCACGCAGAACAATATCGATTCGACATTGCAGAGCTACACGACCAAAAATACATTTCAGCACCAGTCTAGCATCAGGTCATTGGAGATTTCAAGGGTGGAGCTCTCGACTACGTTGAATCATTCTCGGAACTTGAAGAGTATAATGGACAATGCTAATTCTTTGAGCTACAAAATAACAGAAAGAGTGCGTCTGCTAGATTCGGAGAAAAGCCAACTCATTCAGATAAAGGAATATGTAGACAATGTGAAGACACTCAAGATGGAGCTTATGAGAGCACACGATGCAATTGCAAGGAAAGACTGGCTCATTGCTTCAAAATCCATATCAATAATCAGACAATTGCCGGAGGGTCTGATCAGGGATCCCTATGTGGAATTCAAAGTCCCAACCACTTCTCTCGAGGAACTCCCTTCTGTATTGTTGACGAATTGGATAACCCAATTAGAGCAGACTTTCGTGCAAGAGTTCAATGATGCTGCGGCGAAGAGGGACGCTCAGAAGCTAACGTACTTTTTTCAACTATTCCCGCTTATTGGTAAGGACAAGGTGGGTTTGAGGTGCTATTCTAAGTTTATCTGTGGTATCATTAGCGACCAATCTAGGTCAAGCATCAGAAACGCCGAAAACAGAGAATCCAGACCGGAGTTTTACGCACAGTTGCTTTTCAGGCTATTTCAAACTATCTCAGGAATCGTTAACCAACATTCAAAAATTATCAGCTCCTACTACGGGAGATCTGTGGTTAACGACATTCTCAAGGATATACAAATGGAGTGTGATTTACAGAGCAATCTGATATATGAAACATATGCAGATTCCAAACGCCTTGAACGGTTTGCTTCAGAGATCCAACAATACGGATATCCTGTTCTTATCAAGGAGATATATAAAAATGTTGCCGAGAGTGAAGACGAAGAAGAAGAAAATAGCGAAGAGGCGGAAGCAGTCGAATTGGCAGAAGTTTCCCAGGTTACTGATGAGCTTTCAGCGATGATGAACCACTGGGCCATGTACTCCAAGTTTTTCGTCGTTGTGTGGAACGAGTTTGCGGATAGCAGTAGCAACACGAACAATAACAAAAACGTGTTCCCTCCACCACTCATTCTATCTTCATTTGGAATGAAAATTCATGACCGGATTATCAGACAGTTTGACCTCTTTTGCACCTATGCTATAAGGAGAACACTAGAAAAAGCCTGCACTATCGAGTCATTAGGTAGCTTATTACCACAATTTTCCGTCTGCTTGAAATTTCTCACGTTGGTGTTCAAAAAGATCGACAATTCGACGACCCATTCATTATATACTCTGATACCTGAAGAACCTGCCGTATCATCACTCGCAGATGATATTATAATCGTGCTGAACACAATTCTACTAGAAGTGCTTGCTACTGGCGAGTTAACAACGATAAAAAATATGGTATCAAACATGAAAAGAATTTTATTGAATGATTTTATGAATATCATACAACAACGTCTGAAGGGTTTATCTTTGAAATCATCATCAAATTTGTTAACTAAAAACACAATCCAAAAAATTCATCAACAGCAGAATCCACTTTCCGAATCTGCCTATAACGACTCTTCGATTAGTACTCCATCAAGAAGCTCAACCCCCGTAGGTATCAATGTTTCTGCTTCTGATATTGCCAATACTGGTTCATTGTTCATGAGGAGTCTCAATGCCGCAATCTCTTACACTATGGCCGGAGAGGGTGATGGGGACCTTACCTATCTCACAGGCGATGATACCGATATAAAACAATACGTGATATACTTAAACACACTGGCTGTGATGTCCACTTATTTGGAGAAAATGATGGACTCATGTATGAAGAATGTCGAGACGAATTCTTTGTTGATAGTGGATGACCAAGAGTTGACCAACATCAGGCGTTCTCTTGAAGGATCTCCTTCGGATGTGGCTACCGACTTCGATATGAAGCTCCCCTCTGATGATACCATTCATTCACGTATTGAAGGTTTACTAAGGAGTATTCCGACTGGATTTGGGGAACGTGCAAATATCCTTATAGATAATAATGTCAGGCTAATATTTGAACGTGTTCTCAAAACGAGAATTATTAAGCTCATTGGTGAATCAATTTCGGAGAATTACCTCATGGCAATCGAGGAAGGCCAATATTATAGTCTGGAGAAAGAAAATAATGCAGCTAATGGTAGTCTTCCTACTTCCCACACTGGGAACGACGTCGACCGAATCACCAGGTTTATCAAGAATTGGAACTCTTTGATTATTCCATATGCCACTACACTAGCAAACTCTGTCTTCAACAAGTTGATTGCCAAGATAGTGGATTTATCTGCCGTGATTTTAGAAAGCAAGATTTGGCAGCTTGAGAAGAAGGTCAGTTCCGTGGGTGCGGTCAAGTTAGAACAGGATGTAAGTACCATAATTGGCGAATTAACGAAGTTCAACTACGCATTACGCACAAATTTTATCAAGGTTACTCAGATCATCATGGTTGTCGGGCTGGATGAGGAGGAGGACGTCACTGCTTTAGAGGACATTGGGGACGAGATTGAATGGGCTTTAACTCCAAGCGAGAGAACAAGAGCAAGACGTTTGAGAGGGTGAATAATTTACGTAGAAGACTGCATTCTTCTACATAATTATAATTATATTTCCATTTGTAGCTTCTATGTAAATAATACCATTTTAGAAATATATATGCAGGAAAGAGCGACGCGTCGGTCGTTTTATTGCTTCTTCTTTAGGAAATCCAATTCCAACCTGAATTTAACTACTCCATAGTTTATATGTCCAGCTTGAGCTAGCCTACCAGAAAAATCGACAAGAAACATGCCAAATGAGCCTAGAATCAATAGCAATACAAATAAGGATGTTCTGAAATCGAAATCAAGTGTTCAGGATAGGCTTCGTCAGCTGAAAAACGCTAGAGCTAAGTCAATACTCGATAATAAACGTGCAGTGTATGACGAGATAGCTGGCATCAAAACGAAGAGACAGTTGGTTAGGTCTGAAGAAGAGGATGATTTAGCAATAGAAGAAAAGCCACGAGAGTTAGCAAGTAGTGCTAAGAGGATGAAAACAGAGCCTACCGTATCTGTATTGGAGTACACTGCAGAGGAAGATGAGAAATGGGAAGCCAAGCAAGGCCGGATTAACGCACATGAGGCGCTGAAAAATACAGATAAAGGTGAGTTGCACAATTACAAACAGTTAGCCGAACAAACGTATTCAAAAAACATACATAACATTGAACGGCAGGGAAAAAAGAAGTCTTCTAAGGATTATCAGCAGGAGAAGGAAGATTATGAGAAAATGAAAGCAAAGGGACTTTCAGAAGAGGAGATACGGACCCGTCTTACATCTGTGAAGAATCTGGACAGGTATGTGAAGGACTTAAGTTCTTGGGAAGGAGAGGTATTTCGAAAGCGTAGAAAAGTCACTGATGAAGGTAAAGACGGCGCAATCCATGAGAAGAACAGACAGTTCAACAGCAAGCTGGAGAGACACTACCGTCAGTTCGAGAAATGATTTATTTTCCTGGATAATTTTATTGTACATTAAACTAGTCTATCTATAAAAGTAATTACTGTTGGGTATACATGTGTAAATTAGCGTTGTCCATGCCGCCATTCAATTTTTTGTCTCCTCATGGCGAGTTTTAATTAAGTCTCCGTTGTCGTTGTATGCATATTCAGAAAGGATAGAGTCTACCTTTTCGCTGAGAAGATGGTCCTGCATTTTATGCCACTCTAAATGACGGTGAAGGTCGTAGTCTTTGCGGAATAGTCTGTGACAGTTGGTATAGGGACAAGAGAGCCGCAGGTCCACGTTGTCAACAAGAAGATCCAAAATATCAGGCGACGAAAAAACCCGATTTGACTGCTGACGTTTGAAACCATTGTTAGTTGGACTGGAGACGACGAAGCCACAGTCCGAGATGTTTTCGCTTCCCTCACTGTGTATCTCAACTTCTTCCACTTCCTTGATGTCCCCAATGCCATATTCATCACCATCGCTGCCCTCATCACGCTTATGTTTTTTGCCCAGCTTTGGCGGCTTTTCCCTTTCATTCTTAAAATTGTACTGCAACTCTTCAGGTAAGGCCAACAGGGGATGCCGTTCGGCAAAATGCCTGACTGTATCCTCTTTCTTCTGGAATTTCTCGCCACATTCGGCACACTTCCACAATTTGATTACAGTATTTTCGTCATGGATTTTCATGTGATTTGCCAACCCGTTGGCACCAACACACTTCTTTCCACAAACCTCACACTCTAACCGTGGGTGGTCAGTCTTGATGTGAAGCTGTAGCGCAGACCACACTCGAAAGGCTTTGTAGCACCCGGGAAAATCACATATCAACTTCGCTGTCTCTGAGTGATGTTTCTCCATGTGGTCCACTAATCTGCTTGGTCTGTTGAACTGTTTCTCGCAGATCCGGCACACATGGCCGTTGTTACCCTCGTGAACAGCCCTCACGTGCGCCTTGAGGGACTGGTGCTTGTGAAATGACTCCGTGCATCCTTCATAAGAACACACAAACGATCGATAGTGCGTCTTCTCATGTCTCTTGAGGTGCTGTTTGCTATTGACGCCTCTACCGCAAACCGAGCAATGAAACGGTTTGTCCTCTTCGGTAACATGCTTGAGCATATGTCTCTCAAGATGGTCTTTCCGCATAAACGACTCTCCGCAATTCTCCACGCTGCATTTGAATGGACGGTAACCGTAGTGAGTCCGGATGTGCTGCTCAAGCAATGAAGGCCTTGAATAAGCCTTCGTACACCCGGGGAAGTCGCAGATATAGTTCTTTGGACGAGGCGAAGATGCCCTAGAGCTTGATGCAGACGGTGAAGACCTTGTTGGAGTAGTAGGTGGACTCCTACTTCTCCCTCTGGCACTTGATGATGATCGTGACCTCGGTGGAGTCGACAGTACCTCAACTTCTCTGACTTCTAAAATCTCTAAATCTAAGTCGTCCTTTTTTGCCGCCACAACAGCATTCTCTTCCTGTGTTTCTGGCGGCGTCTCCTTTCCCAAAACTTTTGGTCTCTGCGATCGTGGTTCCATGCCGATACACGTCTCCATGTGTTCTATTTCGTCTGTAAATTGTTTTTGGGTCAAACTCATGACTACAAGAGTTCATCAGAAAATCTTGAGGTCTCCATTTCCCAGATGAGAAGCAGTGGATTACGTCAGCGGTTCTTAAGTGATCATGTTTTTTTTTTGATGCCGTTGGCATGACGATTTTTACAGACTATGTGCAGATAAGATTGATATCGATTCCTCTTCTTTTTTTTTGAATTCTTAGGTCAATATATTCAATCAGGTCTATTGAGCGGCAGATTATATTTTGCCTCCCGTAGGTTTCTTAAATTCTCTCTTGTTTTATTAATGCAAAAGAAGGATCAGAACGATTCTCCTAACCTCCGAAGCAACTACAAATTTTTATCCTCCACAAACCTTCTGTACCGAGAAGACTTGCCCCCAGAATATCGTTTACCAACATTAGTGAGCGGATATCTGCCGGACCTACGCAGAATCAATACCATTGACAACGAGGAGCAAATTCCTGAAGTTGATTTTAAAGATGCGCTAGCTAAATTTGACATACAAACATGTGGCTGTGATGATGACAATACTGCCGATGAAACCGTGAGAGACAGGTTGAGAAAAACGTACTCGGAAAACGAATTATCAAAATATGATTTTGAATATGGGCGACGGAAATCTTTGAGTCAACAAAACAATTTAGTGCTGGACTGGCAGCCCATTTATAACCAGGAACTCACTAAAAGGGCACCATCAAAAAGAGATACGCTGCTGGACGGGGTTTTTGATGAGTACATACCCAACTTTGCCGCTTTTAATCTAGCAAAGTTTGGAGTTGATGAAACTGTGATAGATGAGTCAGACGATGAACTTGAGATACGAAGCCGAAAAAGAATTGATATTGGAGTGGACGAAGGCGTTGTTAGTACTGAAAGTAAGGCAAAACCAATTGAAATTGAAACAAAGTATGATTTACAGAGAAGTGGCGATAGTTTCGTGGTTTCCGACGAGTCTTTTAAGATAGCTGCTTCTCCAGAGAGAGAAGGAGATCGACAGATTTTATCAAGCATACCAAGAAATTTTTCTTCCTTGTCCTTTAGTTACAGAAGAAAGATGCTAAACGATATATTGCCAGACAGTTTGAAAAATAACCCTGACTATAAGAACCATATTTCAAAAATCATCAGGAAAAACTCAATCTCAGCTTCTTCACTGAGCTCTCATTCCTCCAATATATTTGCTCCAAGAAGAAAAGCTAAACGTGTTGAGCCTAATACGAACGAATTAGGTTCTCTTTTGCTGCAAAATTGGAAGCTGGGTAGGGTATTCAACAGTGGTAGTTTTGGCATTATAAGGGAATGTTTTAACATTAACGATTTAGATAATATCAAGGCGGTAAAAATTATTCCCATCAAGCATTCGCTAAAATGCCTTGAGACTTCCAAATCAGAGATAGTTATGTGGTCTAAATTGCACCATGACTACGTTGTTCCATTACTTGATTTAAAAATCACGGTTGATTACATTTTTCTTTTGATGCCTTTTTATGATGAAGGTTCTTTATTTGATAAGGTTAAATGTTGGGAAACCAATAAAGTTGCACTAGCCGAGCGTTTTGAAACTATTATTTCATACATAAAGGATATAACTAAAGCAATCACATTCTTGCACTCAAACGGAATTCACCATGGAGACATCAAACTAGAAAATTTTCTGTTAGAGAAAAATTCCCCTAGACTTTGTGATTTTGGCATGACCAACTATGATAAAGACTCCTTAGATAAACTTATGGAAAATGTCGATCCAAAAGTTGTGAAAGAACTTGAAGAAGTTTATTCAGCCTTTTCTGACGAATTACCATCAAATGATTTGGAATCGGCGGTACAATCTTTTGATATGTCTGGCCCCATGAGCGGAGTAAATGAATCCACTGAGTTTAGTTCGGCGACCACCATATTAAATTCTGGTGGGTCTGATCACAAGGAACACCACATGAATATTGGCTCCTTACCTTACGCATCCCCTGAACTTCTCCAGCCATGTCCTGTTCCCATTGATTGTAAGGCTGATATGTGGGCTTTCGGCATACTCATGTATGCCTTGGTCATACTCAAATTACCCTTCTGGCATATTTATGAACCAAGACTGAAACTTTCCATAATTGAAGGTAATTGGGAAACTACGGAGTGGAAATCTCAGCTGGAAGAAAATACACAGTTACAAGTAGTGCACACATTAGTGACTGGATGTCTTAAAGAAAGGTCGTCTCGATATTCGATACTTGACGTCACTAAGCTTCTTGACGAAAATCTATGAACTTTCTTCTTCAATGCAACAAGAATTGCGAAGGTTATGGATAATGAGCTAATGTGCGAACCATCGCAGTCGCAATAGATGATATTAATGTTTCTATAAAAATTGTATAATATACTAATGTTCATGATTTCATGTGAGTACATCGTCAAGGGCACTTTGACCTGTCACGTCACTTTCTGAAAGTAGCTTTACGTGGGGCATTTTCTTTTCATCGACTTTGTGGGTCTCCGCATATTTTGCCAGATCATGGCTGGTTACTTCATCAATCTCTTCAGAAGATAAAGAATTACTTTTGAGAGTATTCACTTGCTGAGATGGATCCCTATATTGGTTTAAACCACTACTGCCTCTTTTTGAGCTGTAAAAGTTCAAAAGTGAGCCCAACACCGACTCTTTTTTGAGTTTGATCTTTTTATTATCTGATGAAACCCACTGGTCAGAGCCATTAAACTCACCCAACTCAATAACGATGCCTTCAAGAACTCTCTTTTTAATCACCCTTTCCCAAATGGCTTCCTCGACAGTGGCAAGAGTTGCTAATCTATAAACAAGACATGGCTTTGTCTGACCAATTCTGTGTACTCTTGCAATAGCTTGCAAATCTACCATAGGGTTTAAATCGGAATCAAACAAGATCACGGTTGTCGCTGCGGTTAGGTTCAAGCCTAGGTTTGCTGCCCTCGTTGAGAGCAAAAATATCTTGTACTCAGGATCTGTTTCAAACGTTGAAATGGCTTCATCACGCTCCTGCTTTGACGAAGAACCTGTGAGTATACAGGTTTTCAGTGGAAAGATATTTGTTTTGGAAGTGTAAAATTTATCATTTGACGGGTGTTCGTTAAAATATACCTGCAATAGCTCTAGGGTAGACTTGAACTGGCTGAAAATTAGAATTTTCTCCTTTGGGTATTTATTCAGCAAAGCTGGTATTAGGGAATCCAGGGATTGTAGTTTGGCCGCGTTCAAAACCAAATCGGACGTAACTGTCGTGTCATCGTTCCACGGAAAGAAATAATGATAAGGAGAATCGCACAGTTGGCGTAATTGCATCAAAGGGTTGGAAATCCGTTTTGATTTGATTTGGGAACTGACAAATTCGTAATGCTCGTTCAAAGATTGCTTAGTCTTTTGACTTAAAGAATTCTTAAAATCTGTTGATTCGATGCTTTCCAAATATTGATCAACATACTTTTCCAGCTTCGGAAAATTGTATTGAACATAAAGAGGAAAGAAAGTTTTTAGAAGTACAGAACGGAAATTCACATCAGGGTGAAGCATTGTAGAATATAGGAATGATTGTAGTGGAGACAAATTGGAGTAGATTATGTATTCTCTTTTTGGAGGTAGGGTCAAGACCTCACTTTTCAGTCTTCGCAAAATGAAGGGCTTTAGAATAGTATGAAGATTATTCACCAATGCTTTCCTGACCTCCATGGAAACAAGAGAGTTAAACTCGGAGTTCTTCTCATCGTTTTCATTAACAAGAGACTCAAACTCGGAAAAGTTAAAGTAGCTTTGGAAAGTTGCAAAGTCGTGGAAAACGTCGGGCAAAATAAAGTTCAAAAGAGACCAGAGTTCTGCCAAATTGTTCTGGAGTGGAGTGCCAGTCAAGAGAATACGGTTTGAGACGTCCAAGGCCTTGAGCTTTGTAAAGAGCAGACAATTTGCGTTTTTCAAACGGTGGCCCTCATCGACCACTAAGTAAGACCATGCAATCGACTTCAGGTAGGAGAAGTCGATCAGAGATATTTCATACGAGGTCACGACGACATTGAATTTTCTCAACGACTTTCTCCTGAGCTTCTGTCGATGCTTTTTATCCCCAACATATGGAACAAATGTCAACGATGGCGCAAAAGTGGAGAGCTCCAATGTCCAATTGGAGACCACACTCAAGGGAGCGACAATCAAGAAAGGGCCCTGGATGCCCTGTTCCAGTAGGAAACAGAGAAGGGAAATGGTCTGCACTGTTTTCCCCAAGCCCATTTCATCTGCTAATATGCCGTTTAGACCGTTTTCGTACAACGAGATCAACCAGTTCATCCCGTGCAACTGGTGTGGTTTCAAGGTAACGTTCACGAGCGATTTTGGCTGACCGTAGGTGTCTAATGAGTGTGAGTCCGAAGATGACGCCAGCTTTTGTTTCTTCTTAACCGGTGACTTCAAAGCGCTGTCACCCTGGTTTCCATTCTGGCTCGCTTTAGCAGCAGGCTCCGTCTGTTTCTGTACTAAAGAAGCCGAGATAATCTGCGAAAACGCTTTTGACTGGTCGATCAACAGCTGCAACTTCTTCAGCTTCGACTTATCGAACCTGTTATTTTCTGGCTGCTCGTTTTTCTGTCCATTATACTCTTGCAACAGAAGCTGAGTAAGTGACTTGTGCTCTTCCCCCGTGGCCGTCATATCTTTTACTTTAATGCCTCCTTTCACTCTATTGGGCCTCTGAAACACGTTCATCAGCTCCTCTTAGCCCGTGTCATAGACATCCCGTTCCATTTCATGACGCGTTGTACCTATTTGGCAATTCATGATGGCGTCGATCGACTCTCAGGCCGCGAAAAGAGATTTTTTGCAAGAAAAAAAAGGGGGGCGTGAAAGTCCCGTTGGGATAAAAAAGAACGAGCACAGAAAACGTGAAGGAGAGACAGTCTGTTTCAGTTGTTGATGAACGGGTCGGGTTCTGACCGAAAAAAGAGTGTGGGTCTGCACGACTGTGTTTTGTTCCGTGCTTCTGCTACTTTTAGGGTAACTTTGACAACAATGGCTACTGCACCGGACGCAAATGTCTCCGAGGCTACTCCTCCTGCTGCCGGCGTGGCAGGCGCTGCCTCGACAGCTGATCTATACACTCAGGCAAACATTTATCTAGCAAAGCAAACGAAGCCTGTGATTATCCCGTCCTTTGCCAAATGGTTCGACATCAACGAGATCCATGAGATCGAGAAGAAATCATTACCCGATTTTTTCAGTCCACAGTCAAACACCCGCTACAAAAACCCTTCCATCTACAAGACGGTGAGAAACTTTATCGTGAACACGTACAGGTTGAACCCGATAGAATATCTCTCGATTACCGCCATAAGAAGGAACATCGCGATGGACGTTGCGTCCTTGATGCGCATATACGGGTTTTTGGCAAAGTGGGGGTTGATAAACTACCAGATTGACCCAAAGACAAAAAGTTTTTCGATGGGTCCCCAGTTTACGGGACACTTCCAGATCACTCTCGATAAACCTACTGGTTTTGCGCTACAGGCGGCAGAATCGGCGATCACTGTGAAGGAGGACGATGAAGTGGAGTTGAATGAAAATATGGACTTGGATTCGACCGGTATCAAGGTTGTGTCTCTAAACAACAACTCCAACGAACCTTCTTTCAAGAGACAGAAGATCTCCAACAGCGTGACTCCAAACGTCAAGTTGAACCTACAGTTGAGAAAGAACGTGTACGATTCTGTTGATGACGTGTTCATTCTGCAGGACAGCAACAGCAATAACTCCAAACAGGTGAAGAGAATCTATTGTTCCATCACAGGTAACGATATCACCGAGACAAAGTACCATAACTTGAAGAACAAATCCAACATCTCCCTGGAATGTTTTGAAAACAGCCAGTTTGAAGACTACTTCAAGAGCTCGGACTTTATCAAACTTGAAAAAACCAACCTCAACAACGAGTTCAAGCCTTGGACAAATAATGAAATCTTGCTACTATTAGAAGGTATAGAAATGTTTGGTGACGACTGGAATTTGATTGCCGGTCACGTCGGTTCGAGAGCTAAGGACCAGTGTATTATTAAATTCATCCAACTTCCAATTGAAGATACCTATTTATTCAAACATATCTCTAAATCTTCCTACGTTGAGTACTTGAAGAAGCTCAAAGACGATCGGACTATAGATCTATCATCCCTTCTCTCTGTTATCACGAATAATGCATCTGCAAACACCACTACAACCACTACCTCAACCACAACCACAACCACGACATCCTCCACTACGACTAGTATAGATGCAAGCAACGGCCCTGCAAAGAAAATAGTTGACAATGTCCAGGAGCATGCGAAGTCTGAGCTCAGCACCCAGGATAACGTCATAACGTCGATTCTCAAGCTCTCTTTACGCAAGTTTGAGTTAAAGCTACAGGGTTTCATGAACCTCGAATCTCGAATCAGTGAACAGCAAAAATTCGTCGAGACAGAGAAGGAAAACCTTGTTTTGGACAAGATGAAGGTTAAAAGACAATGTTTGAAGGTCCGGCTACAACTTCTCAAAGCCTCCAGCATTGTGCGTGAGGCAAAGAGTAACCCTTCCATAACTCCTGAAGCACTTGAATCCTCGATAGCCGAAGCTATCGGGCTGGTAGACCGTGCCATAAGCGAGGCCAAATACGATCCTAATGCGTCGTCATCCCTTACCGTCTTTACCAAAGACGGCGCTAGCCGGTCCGACGGTGGCCAAGAAGGTTCTGCAACGGGCGAAAACGTAGCCGAGATGGACGCAAACAAACCGATCAGTGTTGTCGAACCAAAGTTGTATAGTATGTGGAGTGCCTAGTCTGATGGTAGTCTGTAGAGCGTATCTTCCGTTATATAAGTGTTGTATGTAAACTGAAATGTATATTTTATTTTTGTCCGGAACAGGAAAGTTAAGCCGCGAAACCGGAGCTCCAGTGCTCAGCGGAGCGGGCGATAAAGAGTTGGAGGAGGATGGAGAAGTCTTGAGCAGCAAAAAAGGACAGGGAGATAGAGGGGAAGGAGTTTTGAACTGGGTTACAACGACACAGCTATAAGGCAGAGATAACACTGAGACATGTCTCAAACAAGACCAAAGCCCTGGGAAACGGCATCAGCGGCGACGGGCGCAGCGCCGGCAGCAGCAGCCGCAAGATCAACGCCGGTATCGACAACAACAGCAACGACAAGCACCTCGGCAGGTGCAAGCACAGACTCATCATCACGACCAGCAGTCCCTCCAGTGCCTTCCTCCATGGTGGATAGAGCGACGCAGAGCAGCGTGTCGAATACTCTGGCAACCGGATACGGAACAAGCTCGTATGGCATGAATGGACTGGGATCGTCTATGTATGGTAGCTATGGTGGTGGCTACGGTGGCTATGGTGGTTATGGAAGCAGTTATGGTAGTGGCTACGGTGGCTACGGAAGTTATGGTGGCTTGGGCGGTATGAGTAGCTATGGTGGCTTGGGCGGACTGGGAGGATATGGCAGCTATGGCGGCCTTGGCGGTATGGGCAGGTACAGGCAAATGGGATATGGTGGAGTGACGGGAGAAGAAAATGGCGGTGGCTCGCTGAATGGAGTAGCCGATGCAACAGCTCGAACGTTTCAAGTTCTTGAAAATGTCGTATATGCAGTGGGTGCCGTTGCAGCCTTGCTTGAAAGCACATACTATGCTACACATAACAGCTTTTTCACTATCCTAGGTGTTGCGGATCAGCTTGGACATTTAGGAAGTGTCGGCGGAATGATTAAGGATACATTTGGCGGAGTGGCAGACTCTGTTAAGCAAATAGGGAATGGTGCCGAAGGCGGTAATAATGGTCCGCTAGGGCTTTATGCAGTGCTTTCTTGGCTTAAAAGAATATTGAAAAAATTACTTGGGTCGTCTACAACAAGCACAACGGATTCTTCAATCAGTGGCTCTCACGCCTTATTACAAGAGTTCAGTAACTGGAAAAACGGACTGATATCAGATAGGAAAAATCCAAGGGCCAAAAATAGCAAGCTGAGCTTAAAACCACTTTTAGTTTTCCTCGTTGCCCTTATTGGCCTTCCTATGTTGATGTCTAAATTCGTCAGATACATTGAAAGGGAGCAGCAGCGGAGAATTCAAGGTTTGAATGGTAATGCAAGCGCTAACATGAATACAGGGTCGAATCTAAATACTAATACACCTATAGGAGCTGCAGATCACTCAGGACAAAATAAGTCAACTAAAATCGATCCACGCTCTTTAGAGTTTGCAAGGGCAGTGTATGATTTCATTCCTGAAAGAGAAGAGGAGCAGCCAAATGGATGGAAGGAGCTGAAAGCTACACGTGGGGATCTAGTTGCCATCCTGTCCAAAATCGACGGATGGAGCTATTGTCGAGCTAGAGATGGGCGTATTGGATATATTCCTACGCAGTATCTCGAAATCGTAAAGCGTGCAGAGAAGGCGGAAGCTATTGCAGATACCACAACAACAAAAAGCGAATCCGCCAAACAATCTTCTGTTGGAAAATCCACCTAGGAAACGAAGCTTTCCGCCCCTGATTTGTAAAGTAGTTTGTACTCATATCAAAAAATCACTCACAGTGCCAAAGGTTTCAACTCGAAATCAGCTACAACATGGTAAACGTCAGGAGCAAAGGTCTTTACTTTCTCAAGCCAGGTAGGAATGACCTCCCTCTTCTGTGACATAATTTGTAGTTTCTTTCCAGTCGCCCCCAGCATGTTATCCAATTCAGAAACTCCTATGTTTTCATGGACGTGAATCCAAGCATTAGAGTGCTTGTCACCGTATAAGTCGATCAGTTTGCATGCATAAGGCCAAGAGTCCACAGAAGACGGTAATAGTCCCAAATTTATGTGAGAAATGTTCAGTTCAAAATGTGCACTATCATTGGCGTGGTTCATCATTTCAGACATCCTGTCAAGGCAATGGACGTTACTTTCGAGAAACACAATGCATCTCGATTTGAGAACCTTCGCCAGATCGATATTTTCGTTTCTCTTTATCACGTATGCCTGCCCAAATCCGTTTTTCGTGACACCTCTGGCCAACCCTTCAACAGAATAGGGGTTAATTTCCCAGCAAAACACCCTTCGTGCACCCCTTTTCAAATATGATAAAGTAAAATACCCTATCCCAGCATACATATCGACTATGTCTGAGTTTCTAGTGATATTCTTGTACGAAGTAAGTATCCTAGCCTTTTCCTTGATGTTACCTCGAGAAAACATTGTGTGAGACGGCATCCAAGTTTGATAGATCCCATTTTGAATGGTGTGGCACCAAAAATCCGTAAAGTCGCCATATAACGTGGTCAACTGTGATGGGGACCTTATTTCATTCTCTACTTCGGGGATCGGTTTGTTGATTGCCAAATGTGTCAACTTGTTAGAGGGTGTCGAAAAATGGTTTAAAATGAATCTGTATATCTGCGATGCAGTGTTATCGTCCAGAGAATCCAGAAAATAAGACCATACTTTCGAATCAAGTGAGCGTTGAGGAAGCAGCAGTAGTGGTGGGTAGATGGAATACCTTTTGGGAAATTCCCGTATTAGTTCAGCTGTTTGTAAATCATCCAAGTCGGGATCTGCCGAGTGTAGTAGTTTTTTCAGCTGCAAATTAAATTCAGTAGAATCATCGTCTGTGTTAGCAGTTTCCACCAAGGAAAAGTTTTCCTCCGGCAGCAAAGACTGAAAAAAAACAATAGGTTTTTCTTCAACTGTTTTTGGAATTCTGACTGGGATCAAGAAAGTTCCATTTGAATCTGCAAAAATTTTAGTGCTTTTATCCAGACAATTATGTGATTCCAGTATTGACTTGATCCTTTTAATTGCTCGCTTGTCATGCACAGCCACCCTGTAAAAAGACATGATGACAAATGTTCCGGCTCTATGTCTGTCCCTTGTTGGTTTAGCCAACCAGGTCTCATTCTTCCACCAGATATGATAGTATTGAAATTTCAGTTCAAAAGACAAGATGAAAATAGATAGAGTCACGTGCTGTATTTACGTAAGCATTTTTTCCCTTTTTCTTTCTTCGGCAGAAAAAAAAAGGTGAGGAAAAAAGAAAGAGCGGTTGATTATCTCTCCGCCTGCAGTGCAAATCGGAGGAGTGATTGGTGAAATGGATTGGCCCCTTGTCGGGGTCGGAAGAGATGCTTGCTGGAGTGGAAGAGTACGCACGCACACCTGGCCTTCCTGAAGACTGCTCATCGCATGATACAACAGCAATACAACGAGAGACAGCAACTGGAGACACAGATGCAGATGCAACAGATGCAGCAAATGCAGATGCAGCAAATGCAGATGCAGCAAATGCAACTTCAGTTTCAACAACAAGCACAACAGGCACAAATTCATGTTCCTGCCCAACAGTCCTTGCAGACTCCAATACAGCAACAACAACAGCAGCACCAGCACCAGCACCAGCACCAGATGACGCCACAGGAACAACCGCAGGCTCAACAACCACTAACTCAGCATTCCCCACAACAACAGCAACATCTCACCAAGCGAGCTCGTCGGAGACTCCAGATCCAATCGAAATTGGCCAAGATGGACCAGCAGTTTATAGCAGACAAGGATGTTCATTACAGAGATTCGTTGATACAACTACAGTACAAGCTTAGTTCGTTGCACTCTGGAGAGAACGCCGAAAACATGCAGAAGGTTCGAGATCTTGAGGAGTGGAGGGATGCCGAGTTGGTAAGACTCAGGTTGGCGGAGGAGTACCAAGTGAGATTTATCAACGAGTCGTTCAAGCATGAGTACGAACAGACAGTGGAGAACACAAAGGCCATCGTGGAGATGGTGAAGACGAAGTTACAGGAGGGCCTCGTCAATAAGATCAAGCAGTTGAAGGAGGATAAAGCATTGATTGATATTGTGACGTCGTCCAAGTCCGTTTCTGTGCACGCATCTTCGAGATCGAGATCAAGCTTGAACCACGACGCCAACGGCGGGTACAGCACAGACGGAAATGGCAACAACGGGAACGGCAACGGCAACACGTCAGGCTTCGACACGAACTCAAGTTTCTTCTTCTCAGGAGAACGCAGATCGAGGCGGAAAAGGCACCACGAGAGTAGCGTTCTCCATGACTCGAACCTCACAAACTCGAACGACGACTCCTATGACTCGAGCACCGCAGGCGGGTCGAACAGCAGGAAGAAGAACAAGAGCAACGGAAATGCCTCGTCGGCGACCGAGGACTCTAACAAGATCCTGACAGAAAACCCCGTCTTGAACGAGTTCCTCTATGGCAGCAAGGGTGTTGTCCGCAAAGATAAGGTCAACATGAAGCATCCAAGCAAGGGGACACAGCACTGTCCTCCATTGAAGGCTGAGGAGATCAACGAGGACTTGACATTCCTACGTAACTTGCGAAAAGGCAAGGCCCCATAACCGTTTTCTATATATAGATGCATGTATAGTAAAAAGAAGAAGAAAAGAAGACGGAAAAAAGGGAAAAAGAGGTGGTACGTCCGAGGCTTCTTCTCTGGCGTATTCAGTCGTACTCCCGAAGTGCTTTTTCCCCGGTCTTAACCCCTGTCCGAACATGCTGAAGGCCGCATAGGCAAAAACGACAGACAGCGTTGGAAAGCATGGCCTTTGGCAGCTGTTCCGTTTCGGAATGTAGCACAATAGCAAAGAACCTCGAGGATATTACTAAGCGTAGCCATGCAGCCGGCCGCCAGCTATCTCCGGCCCGTCAACTTATCTCCGGAACAATGGATCGGAGACTGTTGTCGGAACCTGGGTCCTTCTCCGCTAAAATTGCTTGCCAGTTTCTTCGGGCTTTTTCAGCAATTGGCGACACGTCTATCACAGATGGATTTCGGACGTGCTTGTAGCTTAAACAGAGAACAGTCTGTAAAGAACGGGGGCCGGACGAAGACAACAACAACAACAACGGGCCAAAAGAGGAGCAAAAACAAACAAAGTGCGGATCGAAAATAAAGTTTTTTCTTCTTCCGAGCCGAGACCCGTCATTAATTCCAGACTGATTGTTTTGTTTTTTTTTATGGTGAAGACGGAGGTAATACCTTGTTCTGTCTATTCCTTTTTTGGCCCGAAGCTGTTCTTGGTCCTTTTGAAGGCCCCGTCGCTTCTCTGTCATATAGAACAGATCCATTCCGCCCTCTGGAGCAGAGCAGTTTATCCACGTCTTCTACAGAAGCAGCTGAAGACTGTCGTTATCACTTTTTTTTTGCCACTTATTTCTTCTTTCGTTTCTTTTTCTACTGCTATTTTCTTTTTCACTCGTATTCCAGGTTTAATTTCCATATTTGTTTGACAAATTCAATAATACATAGCGATGTCGGACAGCGGCAACGTCCCTTCGCCAGCAGAAAAGGCGTCTAGCTCCGACAGAAGCAGTCTGGACTACGAAATCGACAGCTTCCACCCCGGTGCAAACCAGGACCAGAAATATGTTCCTCCGATCGACTCCGAGGATCACCAAATTAGAGACGATTTTTCGGATGAAGTCGACTTCATTCACAGGGCCGTCACTAGGGGCCATTCCGAGGAACACCCCGACACAGATGTCTTAAAAAGATTGTCGACCTTGTCGAAGACTTTGTCTCATCTGAACGCAGAGGACATGAAGTCTTTCAAGGTCGACCCTAATGACTTTGACTTGCAGGCAATCTTGCAGTTCATGGCACACAGAAACGAAGAAAATGGTATAAAGGTGAAAACCGCCGAAATCATTTTCAAAAACTTGTCCATCAACGGTAAAAACACCTCTGCTTCCATCGTCAAAGACGTAGGTGACGTTTTCTTCCCCATCTACTCCTTCTTCAGAAATCGGAGAGACAAGAAGGCAAGTTCGTTCGATTTTAGCAAATTACCGAAGACAAGAAAGATCATCAAGGGTGCCACAGGTTTCGCATCTCCAGGTACAATGACCTTGGTCTTGGGTAGACCAGGTGCTGGTTGTTCCTCTTTCTTGAAAGTCCTGTGTGGTGAGACGAAAACTTATCTAGGTTACGAAGGTGAAGTCTACTACGGTGGTATCGATTCAAAGAGCATGTTCAAGAGCCACAAAAACCAATTGATCTACAACCCGGAATTAGACGTTCATTTCCCCTATTTGACTGTCGAGGAGACAATGCAGTTTGCAATTGGTTGCAAAACTCCTTCTATTAGAATCAATGACGTCTCCAGACAGGAGTACATCAACACAATTAAAGATCTATATTTAACTTTGTTTGGTTTGAAGCATGTTGAGAAAACTTTGGTTGGTAACGATTTCGTTAGAGGTATTTCCGGTGGTCAAAGAAAAAGAGTCTCTATTGCAGAGGCAATGGTCACAAAGGGTACCGTCTTTTGCTTCGATAATGCAACCAGAGGTTTGGATGCTTCCACTGCCTTGGAATTCACAGAAGCGTTGAGAACTTCAACAAATGTCACTAAGACTACTTCGCTTGTTACCATCTACCAAGCTTCGGAAAACATATACCAATTGTTCGACTACGTCACTGTTCTATACTTAGGTCGTCAAATTTATTTTGGTAAAATCCAAGATGCCGTTGATTTTTTCTACCGTATGGGTTACCAAAAACCAAATAGACAAACTACCCCTGAATTCTTGACTGCTGTTACCGATCCACTCGCTAGAACTTTGAGACCAGGATTCGACCAATCGAAGGTTCCTTCTAACGCTGATGAGTTTGAGGCATACTGGCACAATTCCCCTGAGTATGCCCAACTGGAAAGAGAAATCGATGAAAGATTGAAGGCTTCAAATGCAGAAGTAACTGACGAGACTTTCAAAGAGGTCTTAGATGTCGAAAAGCAAAAATGGACACCAAAGAGATCTCCTTACACCGTCAACTTCATGCAACAGTTGAAGTTATGTTGTAAGAGAAGAGTTCAAAACTTAGTTAATAACAAGAGTTACACACTTACCTTGGTCGCAGCAGCTATTATCCAATCCTTGATTATTGGTTCGCTTTACTATAATACCACAAAATCCACTATAGGTGCATTCTCGAGGGGTGGTGTTCTTTTCTTCTCATGTCTTTATTTCTGTATTATGTGCTTGGCCGAGACCGCAGATTTGTTCATGGATAAACCAATTTTGAACAAACAATATGCATATACAATGTATCAACCCTCTTCGGAACTTTTGGCTAAACAGTTGGTCTCATTCCCGGTTCGTTGTATTGCGATTGTCTGCTTTTCCTTGATTATTTACTTCCTATCGGATTTGAGAAGGAGTGCAGGCGCATTCTTTTCATACTTCTTATTTGTCAATTTGGTTGTCCAAGCTGTCAATTCTTTGTTCACGTTGATGGCTTCTTTCATGCCGGACTTATCCGCTGCTAATGGTATCAATGGTATCTGTATGATGGCTATGGTGGTTTATTCCTCTTATATGATTCAAAGACCTTCGATGTATTGGTGGTTCAAATGGTTCTCTTATTGTAACCCAGTTTTGTTTGCGTTTGAGTCCATGATTTTGATGGAATTTAGAGGTGCTAAAATGCCGTGTACCCCAATCGAACTACTCCCTCGTGGTGACTCTTATGCCAACATTGATCCTCTGAAGAATCAAGTTTGTGCCTTCACTGGTGGTGCATTGTCAAAGCAAGAATACGGAGGTGAGAATTACGTCGACGGTATGATCTACTTGAGGTTGGCTTTCGAATATACTTGGAATCACATGTGGAGAAACTTTGGTATCATGTTCTGTTTCATCATTGGTTATTTGGTAGTCAACATGGTTTTGGTCGAAGTGTATAATCCAATCGTTGCATCATCAGATAAGCTTTTATTCATTCATGGTGCTACGATTCCTTCTTCACTTTTAGAAGCTATAGGTGCCGATGAAGATGATCCCGAAAAGAATGTCGGCCTTAAAGAGAAGTCTGAAGGACAAGTTACCGACGATATTATGGAATCTCAACATTCATCAGCCAGTGTCGAAGATCATAAGTTGGGATCAGAAGACATATTTATGTGGCAAAATGTCGATTATGTCGTTCCATACGATGGTGCTGATAGAAAATTGTTGGACAATGTCCAAGGCTATGTCTTACCTGGAACTTTAACTGCATTGATGGGTGAATCTGGTGCTGGTAAAACTACATTGTTAAACGTTCTATCTAGGCGTGTTGACGTTGGAGTAGTGAGCGGTAACATGTTTATTAATGGCAAAGCTATCGATTCTTCTTTCGAAAGAAGAACCGGTTATGTTCAACAGCAAGATTTGCATATAGCAGAGTTAACCGTCAGAGAGTCATTGATTTTCAGTGCAAGACTAAGAAGACCTTCTAGTGTTCCCGATGATGAAAAGATCAGATACGTCGATGAAGTTATCAAGATTTTGAATATGGAAGAGTATGTCGACTCTTTAATTGGTAGAACTGGTTACGGTTTGAATGTCGAACAAAGGAAAAAATTGTCTATTGCTACAGAATTAGTTGCTAAGCCATCCTTACTTTTATTTTTAGATGAGCCAACATCCGGTTTGGATTCTCAATCTTCATGGGCTATTGTTCAAGTTTTGAAAGAATTAGCAAGGGCCGGTCAGGCCATCTTATGTACCATTCATCAACCTTCTGCCACTCTTTTCGAGGAATTTGATAGGTTGTTACTTTTGAGAAGAGGAGGTCAAACCGTTTATTTTGGTGATATTGGTAAAAATTCGGATACTTTGCTAAACTATTTCCAATCTCAAGGTGGCAGGGTGTGTTCAGCGACGGAAAATCCAGCAGAGTACATTTTGGAAGTTATTGGTGCTGGTGCCACGGGTGATAACATTGAAGATTGGAACAAAAAATGGCTCGATTCTAAGGAATGCGCAGCTTTAACTCAAGAGGTGGCTGATTTAATCGAAAGAACCTCTAAACTACCAGCAAGTGACAATAGTGATCTAACTGCAAAATTTGCTGCTTCTTATTTTACCCAGTTTAAAGAAGTTTACAAGAGAACATTTTTACAATTCTATCGTAGTTTGGACTATATCCTGGCTAAGTTCATGTTGTTTGTTTTAGGTGGTTTGTTAGCTGGGTTTTCTTTTTGGAATGTTAAACACACGGTGGTCGGTATGCAAAATGTGATGTTTGCTTGTTTCCTTGCTGTTATTGTTTCCTCTCCATTGATTAATCAAATTCAAGAAAAGGCTATTGCTGCACGTGAGCTATATGAAGTTAGAGAGTCTAAGTCAAATACATTCCATTGGTCTCTATTGATGTTATCTCAATTCTTGAGTGAGGTTCCATACGGAATAGTCTTTTCCACCATCTATTTTATTGCCTGGTATTTCCCAATTCAACTCGATAACCAACCATCAGTTTGTGGTCTGTGGTGGTTTACATATTCTATTTTCTTCCAAATGTATTACATTTCATTAGGTCTTGCAATCGTTTATGTTTCACCAGATTTACCTTCAGCCAATGTTTTGACTGGTTTGGCCTTGAACTTTATCATTTCATTCTGTGGTGTTGTCCAATCTCCAAAGTTGATGCCAGGTTTCTGGAAGTTCATGTGGAGACTTTCTCCATTCACTTACTTCATGGACAACTTCTTATCGATTCTTTTGCATCATCGTCCAGTTGTCTGTTCTGAGGCTGAATACAATTATCTGGATCCTCCTGAAGGGTTAACTTGTGGGCAATATTTGGCAGACTACTTTAGTGAGAATCCTGGTTATGTCCACAATCCGAATGCAACAAGTTCGTGTGCAGTTTGTCAGTACTCTGTTGGTGATGAGTACTTAAGTACTATTGGTATGTCATATCATCATAGATGGAGGAATATTGGTTTTTACTGTGTTTACATTGGATTCAACGTTTGTGTGATGTGTTTGATGTACTTCGTGCTTCGTGTGAAATGCTGGAATCCTCTAAGCCCAATTTTAGCACTACAAAAGAAATTCAAGAAAAAAAATTAATCAAATATATTCTTCAAAGATACCGAAATTTTAGTTTATAAACATTTTTACACACTTTCATATTCGTACTCATAATTAATTAATTAATTGCGGGGGGGAAATAAACCCTACGATATACATTAGTAAAAGTTCATATTAATTACCATCAACTTTTTCGTTCAGGCGCACAAGTTGATCAGCTATGACTGCCCTTACATCGTTAAAGTCGTCATTATCAACATTGTCATCGTATAATTTTATGCTTTGGCGGAAAACATCTTTGAGCTCAAGAAGAGGATCTGTGGGATTATGTACGAAACCACTGAAGTACTTCATATCATACTTAGAATCTTTAGAAACGCTGTGTAATTGTGTATTGAAAGCGACTGACGAGTTGACCAACTCTAATAAGAGTGACATTTTTTCGAAAGAACAGCTATTAAGCAGTTCGAGTGCAAATTTATTTACAAGGGGTATATTTTGCTGCTTCATCAAGGTTAATAAGCTCTGTTTTTGATCTTCCTGCTCCAAGGATACCAAAAGTTTTCCCAAAGTTAAAGGGCTTGGCTTGAATTTATATCTAAACCACGTAAAAGGCTTTTCAGGCAGCTCATTATGAAGCTGCTGCAAAGTTTTGTCTAACATTTCAATTTTGAACATTTCACTTCTTCGAAACTTCTGGGTAGGAAAAACCCAATTTAAAGTAGAAATATCTTCAAATATTCTCAAAGTTTCAGTTATTAGCTCTAATGCTTCACTTGATTTGTTGAATTCAATATATTTTTCAATAATAACATCCAATAGCCAAGGGTCTATGTGAAAATATTTTAGTCTCATTAATTCTAATGCGTTATTCAACTCATCGTATGTTTCAAGGTGACGTAAAAAAACTTCAGAAATCGATCTTGTAATACCGACTTCGTTTGCCATCAACTTCATGATTTCGTCACTTTTTTGAGGAAAATGTGTCATCATTATATTCCACATAGCCGGGCAGAATTTCATTCTTCTTTTTGAATTAAATTTCAGGTCTAGTATTTTATTGTACTTTTCTTCCTGTGAAATATTTTGTTCCTTCCATAAGTTCAATAAAAAGGATAAATATTTGGTCTCCTCAAACGGTGTTAATCCAATTCCTTTTCCATTTTGCCTTATGTCTTCATAGACCTCTACGACACGTGGAATCAAGGTCCTGTGATCTCCGGAGATCTTCAGACGTAACAACAAACTCATAAGTCTTTCAAACTCCTCACGCTTGAGGTATAGAGGTCGTGGTTCCGGTAAATCAAAATACAAATCAAGCAACTTTGACGTATTCTTGGCGCCCAAATGAACTAAAAATTGTTGGTGCAAGTAGAATGGTGGAGTTAACCTTTTGACTTTTAGTCTCTTGTAGATAACAAAGGTGTTTGCTGATAAATCACTCAACTTTCTAACAGCTGCATCAATCTTTATTTGCTGCTGCTGTATTTCTTCCGGCAGATTCTGGTTATGAAACCTGGCTTGCAGCTCCCGCATTTGAGGTTTCGGAAGTGATAAAAACGTATCTGTATATAACGCCAGCAGCCTTGAATAGCACCGCTGGAAACTTCTGTACGGGATCGCTGATGATGAAGCTTTCACGTCCTCTTCTATTCTGTAGCTTGAAGGCTTCTGTAATCGTTCATACCAGGAGGGCAAAGAAGATATATCAACTATATCTTTACTTTCAGAATCACTAGATTTAGACTCTGGAAGTACAATTCGGCTCATCGACGGCACAGGGCTTTCATTCGTTTTATCCGTGCTCGTAGTGAGTGCTGGATTGTATGCAACATTATGTTTATCTTGATCTATTACGGTGAAGCTGAGTTTCGGTAGTCGGGAGTGATGTCGGTGAAAAATTCCAACCACATGTCTTCCAAGAGGAAAACTAGTGGATATCATATTCTGCATTGCACAGGCATACCCTGTTTTTCTAGGTTATGATATCCGGTCACTCTCTTCCAGTGACTTCTCTTGTGTCCTGAGCTCAAAGATTAGAACCGAACGGACGAAAATCTGAAGAAACGTCGGATGCCTACATTCAAAAAGTGCGGTCGTGGAATGTGAAGCCTCCACACTCTAGCCTTCCGCAACAAGAAAGGAATACACAATTTCTTGTCTGGAGTCTGTTGCAATTAAAGAGACTTATGGGATGAAAGATGATACCTAATAACGGTAGGTAGCTGTGAATGAACTATAGAGCCGGCAAATGAGTGTTTTTGTTCAATATTCCAAGCCGGATGCCATACGGCCGAAGAAACGGGACGTGAACTTATTTGCCTATCCCCCCGCCCTCGTCTCTTGATAGATTAGTAATTGATATGCTACCCAGGTTTGATACTTTTTCTCCTATCAATTGATCACATTTTTAGCAGCAGAGTTCTAAATAGCAGATAGAATAGCAAGCAAAGACTAAGCAAAGACCAAGAAAATGACTAGTGCCACCATTAAGACAGTGAAATTGAACACAGGAGCAGAGATCCCTCTATTGGGTTTCGGTACAGTTTCGACTACAGATCCCGAAACATTCAAACTTGCTCTAAAAGCGGCATTGGTGGACGCAAAATACAAACACATAGATACCGCATGGTACTATCGTACTGAAGCTCTCATTGGGGAAGTTTTGGACGAATTGGACAAGTCCGGTCAAATCAAAAAGGAGGACATTTTTGTGACCACCAAAGTTTGGCCTTGCTTTTGGAATGATCCAGAGACTTCTATAAACGAATCTTTGAAAGATCTCAAGTTGGATAAGGTTGATCTTCTTTTGCAACACTGGCCTGTCTGCTTTGAAAAGGTTGAGGACTCCAATGGGAGAGTAGCCGTGCCGAAGGACGCAGATGGGAATATCCTCTATGCCAAAGATGGTGATTATTTAGTTACATACAAGAAATTGTTGAAGTTGAAAGAGGCAGGCAAAACAAAGGCCGTAGGTGTCTCTAACTACACAATTGAAATGCTTGAACGGGTCATCAAAGAAACGAACGTTGTTCCTGCCTGTAATCAGGTTGAACTGCATCCACACTTGCCACAATTGGAGCTTTATGATTATTGCACTAAAAAGGGTATCGTGTTGGAAGCATTTTCACCCCTAGGCTCTTCGGGTGCTCCAAACTTGAAAATCCCCTTGGTTGTCGAGCTTGCTGCTAAATACAATGTTTCTCCTGCTGATATCATTATAAACTACTCAATCGCCAAGAAGATAGTGGTCCTCCCACGTTCTTCCAACATCGAAAGAGTGAAAAAAGGCTATGAACTGGTCGACTTACAAAAGTCTGAAGTGGAAGCATTGGATCAATTTGGTGTTGCTCACCCTAAAAGGTTTATCAGAGATCCTTGGGGTAAAAACCTTGGTTTTGAATACTGGGATTAATTATTAATAGTATGTTTACGTTTTTTCTTGAATTTATTATTATTCTGAATGTAGTGTGGTTCACATATGTGAAGTTAAATCGGCGTACAGATGATGTTATTCAGCTGTTTAAGACACGCCGGTGAAGAGGTAACTATTATAACGTAAGTGAATATGAATGATTTCGACTTTAACTGATACCCTGTCAAATGTTTCTTTGAAACAGGTTCGAAGAGGAAGATCATTGGTAGTTCCTATCATTGCTTTCAAAGCTGGCAATCTCGCAGAGCATAAAAGTTTTTTAGAAGTAGCATTGTTAGGCGGCCATAGGCTTTAGTATGCTGCATGATATTACAAAAATCCGATTTTTAACGGTTGGAGTATTAGAATCAGATTTACATTCTAGCAAGAGAGAAACTTTAAAAAAAAGTGATACTGTCCTTCTTTTAAGAAGTCGACTTTATTTTCGGGCCGGTCTCGAGAATTCCACACTAAAGTCGGCCTAGTGATGACTTTTAAAAACTTGCCAAAAATGGTTCAATGAGGAAAAGAACTAAAATCTAATAAGTTGTTGGAAAAATGAGAAAAATAGCGTACCTGCCGCAGACCAAGTCGAATATCTGATTCTAAATCTGGCCCGATTAGTGACATTCTTCCTGTTGATTTACTAATAAATTATTCTTTGAAGTCAGAAATTGTGTGTCCACTAAGGTTTTCCAAAGTCGATGGAAATGGACAAAAGTTCACGCTTGTAGATCTTAATGACGAGGACGTTCAAAGGATTAACGGATTTGGTACCAAAATTTTTGGGCTCAAGAGAAGCGTAATAACCATATATGCATTTACCTGATATATCTCCTAATTCCACCCTTCCAAATTTCAAATGCTGCCTTTCTTGTCTCACCGGCTGGAATCAGTGGCCCAAAGACACATTTCAATGCTCTGAATGATTCAAAGTTATAATTCTTGAGATATTTGTTATTAGCTAGGGTTTTCACTATCTGCTTTTGGTCGATTCTTTGTGTCGATGTCTCCAAAGGGGCAGAGCTGCCTTGCAACGAGCTAGAAGATTCGCTTAAGAAAGAGTCTTCTATGTTGCTAGTGTCAATTCCCAACTCCACACTAAATTCATCAATTAATTTTTCATCCAATATAGGGACATATTCTTTGCTCAAAACTATTCTCATATCAATGTGGTCCAATAAAGCTAACCCTAAAGCCGGCCGGGTACCAATTCCACTGACTTTAACCTTATAATTGCTATCAAATAGTCTTTTCTGCTCGGATCTCAGAATATTTTGTAGGTCATATTTCATATTGCTCTGGCTTCTAGTGTCGTAGGTGGATTCAGAGCTAAAACTGTCACCTTCTTTTTGAGATAGATTAGAGTAGCCACCAGTTTGAATATCATTCAAATAATCTAATCTCTCGAAGCTTTTACCTGCCTCATCTATCACACCTTCTCTCCTCATAAGTTGGCGAAACATTATTCCAATATCGTCCCAGCCGTTCATCCAACCTAATTGGTACTCTGTGTTCAATTTCCAAAGAATGTCGTTATCAGCGGAATACAGGCCTCTTACGGGTTTGTCTGTGACTTGATTGGCAATTATAATTGTAATATTATATTGTTTCGCAAGCTGTTTCAAATACTTACAAAGTGACTGCACATAATCTCGCTGTTCAGCCCATGTTAGTTGGGCTCTCACGTGGTGGGTTAAAGAATCAATGATCATCAGCTTAATCGATGAGTCTCTTGCTAGCATAACAGGTAATTGGTATCTAAAGATGTGATCTTGTTCTTCTAAATTGGTCATAACATTAGACGTAGTGAGAACATTGTCTAGTTTAGGATAGAATTTTTCGTTTTCAGTAGAGATGCCATTTGTTTTCAGTAATTCTGTAAAGCTATCGATGATTTGCTTCAACCTTTGTGTTGCCAACGGTGATTCCGTAGGAATGTACAAAGTCTTGGCATTCACAAGATCTTTATCATCCGTAGAAAAAATGGAAGGTCCCAAACCGCCGAATTCTAAGGGCAATTGGATAGTGATACTCAATGTTAACAAAAAATTAGTTTTCCCACTGGCGGATTTGCCTGATATTTCGATCAAGTAACCTATGGGTATACCTCCGTTCAAAATATTATCGATAAATTCATCTCCGACTGAAAAAAATGTAGGTTCGGCTGGAAGAGAATTACTAGTGAGTTCATCCGAAAATGGTATCGGTTTGTGCAATGATTTCAACACTCTATCACAAGTTTCATTTTCATATTTCTCAATGAAGGAAGATATCTCACTTTCTGTCCTATTGAGTTTTCTTGCAACGGTAGTAATAGAGGACAACAATAACTCTGGTGTTGTTATCTGATTACTCCGGAATGTGTTGAGCAAGCTTTCACAGTACGCCTCGTTTAGTATGAAAGAACCATCTGTACAATACTTTGTTAGATCCATATCTGGATCTAAAAAACTCTGATCCCAATAGGTCCTGAACGAATCCTTACTTGGGGAATTTTCAGAAAAATGATAGATGGCTGATGTGATTTCATAGACAGCTAATTCGAGATTTCCATTTTTTGTTTTCAGTCTTACGCTTCCTAATTAGTGAACCCATGCGATCAACAAAGGCAAAACCATCTACAGTTATATCTCTCTGTTTGATTGTTGTTTAAATTATAAATAATTAAATCTATTAGCACTGAAGGCAGTGAACTGTAAACAAGTTTATTCTATATTTGAAAGTTGAGGGGCTAGAATTTTATACAAATCCTTCGTCATCCTGGTTTTCATTCGCAAGCTCATCATCAGACATTGCATAATCATTTTCCTCATCAAAGTCAAACTCCTCGGGTCCGCTTTTCCCTTCCACTGTTACGGCTCCTTCA
Organism: Pichia manshurica; assembly: GCA_005406165.1. Lineage (NCBI taxonomy): Eukaryota > Fungi > Ascomycota > Pichiomycetes > Pichiales > Pichiaceae > Pichia > Pichia manshurica. Next base: position 2,490,959 of record BJFO01000007.1, read on the forward strand.
TCTCCCATATTCACGTCATCTTCCTCAAAAACGTCTTCATATATTGGACCGTAATCATTATTATAACGCAAGTCGTACTCACTGTCGTCCTCACCTAACTGCATTCCTTCCTCATCAAGAGTTCCTTTTTTGCTGTTCCTCCTCCTTATTGTAGTCGCATTATCGCCTGCTTCGTTCAATACAGTAGCAAGGAAGTAGAGAAAGGCAACTCTTTTCTTCTTCTTGTTGAAAATGAAATACATATTACACCAAATAACACCTAAATCATCCGTGAAAGATTGTTGAGGATCAAACTGAAAACAGATGCATTGATCTAAATCTATGTATGTATTGATTGTCTGCCATATCCAATCTAAACCAGTAGACTTTCCTGATGAAATTAAAAAGGAATTGACTTTGGCTACTAAATCAGTAGCGGAGTTTAAGAGTGTAAAATGGTTGGGCTGCACTGTGGAAAAATCATGATCTGGAAAGGTCGCATTCAAGGCGCCAATTAAATACCCAAAAAGTTTTCTCGATGAAGATTGACTCAACGGACCAAATGGGGAATCCATTCCAGAAGTAACGATTCCCGGTTCCGGCGATGGGGAATTGAAAGAATGTGCTCTTTTGGCTCTCTTCTCTTCTAACACAGAAATGGGCTTCGTGTATGAGTAAGAGAAAGATCTATTTTTAAGTTGAACGAACTGAGAATTTAAAGAGTCCACAGACTGATTTGAATTGTTCGAGTGTACCGATATGCTTGAATTCTGGCGACTCTGTTTCAAGTTTGGACGATCTTCATTTGTTTTGGAATTCGATCGAGAGTCAAGCCCCGCGTCACCTGAAGTGTCTTCCTCTGAGTTGTAAAGCTTCCCTAAAACCTTGTAAAGTTTCCTATCTGCACCCACTGGCTTCGTCGTAAACAAATCGCATGTTCCCTGTATGTGCATATCAGTGGTGTTGAATGTCAAAGCCTGGTTGACCAAGTCGATGTCAAACTCGTCAATATACTAGAGAAAACAGCAATAGGGATGTTAGTGTCAGGTTAGTCAAAACTGTAACAGATAGGTTAACCTGCAATTTCCTAAAGCAGTACGTACCTTCATCCTGTAATTTGGTTAATACTGGTTGGATAGATGTCTGTTTTTCGGATGTGCTTCAATTGTAGTACTTCTCTTAATTATTGATAATGGCTGGTCGGTATTGCCATTTTGAGTATATGTAACTTTGAACGGAACGGCGTGGATGAAACCTGTTATTATCTATAGTTGAACACCGGGTATTGGAAATATCAGTTCAACTCCAGTGCAGCACATGTGAACAAAATTAGGAAAATCCTCGTGGCAGGCCGCGATAAAGAAGGAGGAAGGAAAGTGGAAGTGCACAGGTGTCGTACAACAAGGCCCGTTGGCGTCTTTTGACGGAGGTTGGACCCTAAGAGAAACTTCTTCGAAGCAAAGAGTACATTTCCAAACTAAGATGTTTGGGACTGAGGTGTTTGGTCTGTGTTTTTTCCAATATCAGGCAAATGAAATTTTGCAATTTGCTGAATTCGGTCAATGAAAATTAAACCTCCACCTCCATCCTAAATTAATCCAGGAGGGAGGCGGCATACAAAAAATGAAATAATCGATCAATCATCCATCTGTTTTGGCGGTTTATTTCTGTAGATCAAAAGACATGTAATTAATGATATAGGCTCTTAAGTAGTGGCTCCTCTTTATTTACAAAAATAAAGCCCGTGACCGGGTTTGAACCGGTGACCAACAGATTTGCAATCTGCTGCTCTACCACTGAGCTACACGTGCAATATGGAGGCTTATAAGGGTCTAAGCCTGTCATTACTAGTGGTTAGCAATAAAATCACGTGGCATTACCAGCATCTGAAAAAGGGTAGGAGGGGTTCTCCTTGTATACTGTTTGTAATTATTTGGCTTTAGACGCCATATAAATTATTACTTATTAGCAAGGGCGGAAAAGAGAAAAAAGCAATGGTGAAACACGTTATCAAGATAAGAGATAACGAAACATGCGGCATTGAAAGATAAGAAAAGATCCGTATCAAGGTTTGACATCAAGTAATCTAGAATCTGTTAAGCCAACAGATGTCCCGAGAATATAGATAGGAGAGAAAATCTCTCCTATCTGTGTTTAAAATTACTAGCTATTAGAATTCATATAAGCGGTTTTAACTGAGTAACGAGATTGAGATATAATGGATATTCACAGTAGAATAGCTAGACTTCAACAAGAGTCAAAAAGATAGTAGTAAAATAGATTTTTACTGCGGTGCTTCTTTGTATTCTTAGAATGACTCTTCTTAGAGTAACGATAAATTCTTACTCTCTTATAGTGTTTGTCAAGAAGATGCCATCACCCGATACGGTTATAATTATATGATTCTCATCATAAGACAGCAATATTTCCCTTTAAATTATGGTGTGAAGTTATAGTAGTATTCTTAAATGATCGATATTTTTATACTTTTTGTAATACATGAAAATCATTTGAGGAGACGTAAGGATAGTATTTGACTTTGATTCGCTCGAGAAAAGATTAAATTTTGGCGGAACGCGAAATTCTAATTGAATAAGATTCTCTTCGGAAATCGGAACACTTTCCTATTATGTAATGCCGATTTGGCAGCCATGTAGATGCTGAAAATCATTAATCTAAGAAGCTATCTAAACTATGAAAGGGAAAGTTAAGAACTTCAAAGTTATCACCTTACTGATATCCGTCTGATTATTAGTGATCCTGTTCTGCATATTCTAGAGGTTTCCTACGATATTTTACTTCTCCGGCCTACTCTGAGCCCAACCTAAGTTGCATTGCATTTGTTTTCACACCAGGAGAAGCAAAATTTTAGCGGAACGCGAAACTTTTGTTAAAAACATTCTCTTCGGATATCGGAACACTTTCCTATTATGTTGTCCATTTTTCTTTTTCTAGCTGCTGTTTGCTTATGACAGATACACGATTATATGTTGAATTCTAGCTATTCTATTATGAATATTGTTGAGATAAGATGTCGAATGCCATTAGGATCTAGATAAGAAATGCCGTACATGGTGAAATACGTTATCAAGATAAGAGATAACGAAACATGCGGCATTCAAAGATAAGGAAAGATCCGTATGAAGATTCGGCATCAAGTAATCTAAAACCTGTTAAGATAACAGATGTCCCGAGAATATAAATAGGAGAGAAAATCTCTCGTATCTGTGTTTAGAATTACTAGCTATTAGAACTCATATAAGCTGTTTTAACTGAGTAACGAGATTAAGATATAATGGATATTCACAGTAGAATAGCTAGACTTCAACACTTTGGAACCATTAATGCGATACTGGTAGCATATGGAGTATTATCTGAAAGATCCTCTAGGACCTGAAAGTTCTATTCACCAACTGTTGACTGTTACGCTTATTGATAAGAGCCCAGCATGTTTACAACATCAACAAAGCGCAAGTGGTTTAGTGGTAAAATTCAACGTTGCCATCGTTGAGCCCCCGGTTCGATTCCGGGCTTGCGCAATACAACATTCTATCCGAGATAGTTTAGTGGCTAGAATTTCCGCTTGTCACGCGGGGGACCGGGGTTCAATTCCCCGTCTCGGAGTTGTATTTTTGCTAAACTTTTTTGCCTTCCTCTGTAGGAAGAATCTTAGACAGAACTACTAAATCATTTGCAAAAAGAAAGGAGAGAAAGATACGTGCAAAATTCGGGCGTTTTTTATCTAAATATACATGTAATGAGAGCGTTGTTTATGAATAGACGTTTCTTGCGATAAAAGAAATCGAATTAGTGAAGCGTAAAAAGCCAGTAAAGAGATATGGCCAAAATTCCATTCAGAAAAGATAATTTGAAAAAGGCCAACCAATTAACATTCTTGGCTAGGCTTTCAAAACAGTTATCATAAGGGTTGTTGTCTGCAATACTGACGTACCTTTTTTTCCTTTCCACGCAGTTGAAGAAAAGCCATATTGTATCCACTATCGCCAACAAAACATAAGCAATTATATCGACGTAAGGTTTCGTAAGGTAACAAGTTTCGAAAGTATAGTCTAAAAAATCATCTTTCGTTTTCACCAACTGATTATTTACAATCCAATCTTTTTCAAGCTTGATCGGTTTGTTATACAATGTTAAAAGTTCGACAGCAGGTCTTTTTATTCCCATAGCCATCGACATACTTTTGACATTGATTCCTAAACTTTTGTGTTCTTTCCCCTTACTGTCTCTATATGAATGGACGACCTCACAATAATCGTGGTCATCGCCACTGAAAATTGCATCTGGGCGGACAGTTCTGAGAATTTCTAGTGAGATTTCCTCATCCATTACAGTTTGATATTGGTAACCTTTAGAAATTGGAAATGGCTTCTTGCCCTCTCTTGACGCACCACAGACCTGAATCTCAGGATCTCTCCATAGTGGGACATGATCAAAGAGGATTCTCGTTCTTTCTTTTTCTGTGCCCTTCAATCCATCGAGAAAGGTGTGAGCAGGTTTCGCTATTTCTTCATCAATAGTATTCATTAACGATAAATCATCAAGCAGGATCAAATCATGATTTCCCTTCTGTATTATTTTATTAGGATGTCCAAAATGTTGACCAAACCTTTCAAGTGAATGCTTTGTAACCCCGTCAGCCCAGCCTATATCATGATTACCAGGAACACTTGTAATGAACTCTACTTCCTTATTTCTCGCAGGATCAACAAACACTTTGATGAATCTAAGGTACTCGTTTTCATAATATTGATCAGTGGATTCTCTACCGTTGTCTAACAAGTCACCCAAGAACAATATCGTTTGCGGTTTTAATTGGTTTATCAATGCCACATAATTTTTATATATGTAATTGTCAACTGTAAATTTTGATAGAGTTAGTAGAGGAGAGAGCCTGCCCGGATATGTATGGTTATCGATTAATTGAGGGTCGGCTATTATAAGGACCTTGCTTATGCTTATATCAGGGTCATACTCCAAATCATTTGCAATCCTTGGGAAAGAACAACGGGAAATCGTAAGAAATGGATCGATGATCTGGAAAATAGTGAAAAGCGTGAACCAACACAGCACTGACACAAGAGTTGCACGGCTTTTGTTTAAAAGAAGAGGGGAAAGCAGCCTCATTCTGGCTCTCTATTTCGAAAGACTCCTTTACTTGGTGATAATAAGCTGGGGTAGAGTGTGGAGTATCGGAAGAAAAATGTCTTCTGGCGTTGTTTTGATCTCCCGGGATGTATGCTACCCTATAGAGAGGAGAAGCAAATGGGAGGGAAAAAAAAAAAGTCACGTGAATGAACCGCGTTGGAGTTACCGGATAAGGCGCTAGAAACCTTTCAACAACCAACAAAGATCCACAAGCTACAGTTGAGTTGTCATGGCCCATCATTGCAGCTCAGAGAGGTCGAATAATTGACATGCAGGAAAGTGGTAAGGTAACTAAGTGGTCGAAGCTACTCGGTAGCGATAATTTCAGGAATTACAGATTTGACTAATCTTTTATGGCAACGATATTGACTGAAAACCCGAGATATCTAGTATAAATGGAACGTATTTTTTTTCTTTGCCATCAAATTATTTTCTTGTGGTGGCTGTGAAACTTCGGTAAATGGTAATACTTTTTTTGCACAAATTTGTTGACATATGAAATTAGAACCAGATCTATCGTTAGCCGAAAAGTGGTAAAAGCGTTAGCTAAAATGGGTAAGCATCAAGGCGCAATTTTAATACTGAATTTCAAAAGAGAAGTTTATTTTCTCCGTGTCCGTTTTGGGACACGTACAAGAAAGCATTGTGCCCTGTAAGCTACTTCGGATAAGATAGAAGACATCGGCGAAAAATATTAACTCTTCATCTCAAAATAATAGGTGTTGTTTTTGACTGAATTTTTGTTTGATAGCCTGAGTTTCTCGGATCAATTTTCTTTTTTGCAAACAATGGGCTATCGGATAAACTGGAGCCAGACCTATTACAACCATTTTTCTACCTCAACGCACGAATCTTTCGTTTTTGATATCTTTACTATGCGTTGTCAGGCCTATGAAAAAAACTGTGTTACTGAAATCAAGGCCTTGAGAGATGTCATAAAAATTTGGTGGACTATATCCTGCGAAGAGTTTCCAATTCATTATGCCACACCAGTGTGTGGGCATTGTGCATGCTAAAGTCACGTGCAAAGCTACAGACTTGAAAAAAGATTTTTGAAAAAAGTCAGCTTTGCTCGTATGGCCAAGTTGGTAAGGCGCTACACTAGTAATGTAGCGATCCTCAGTTCGACTCTGAGTGCGAGCAACTTTATTTTTTAGATTAATATTTTTTTGATGCAGAAGCTTACAATTGCATTTTAAGAATTTAAGTTAATGATTAACCAATTAATTATTTAAGAAAAGATCTAATCCTATACAGTCTAAAAGAGTTTGTTTATCGAATATGAAAAGAGAAGATACTATACAAAATGAGGCCAGGGAATAATATATATTATAGGCAATTTATGAATAATATTCATCATCACAATTAATCAACTTCTTCGACAGTTGGACCAGCTGGTTCTTCAGTAGCTGGGCCTGCACCTGGGAAACCACCTGGAGCAGCACCACCTGGGGCTGCGCCTGGCGCACCACCGGCTTGGTAGAATTTGGTCATGATTGGGTTGACGATTTGCTCAAGTTCCTTTTGCTTATCTTCGAATTCTTCCTTAGTAGCAGTTTGGTTTTCGTCTAACCAGGTAATAGTTTCATCACAAGCCTTAGTGATTTGTTCTTTTTCTTCAGCAGAGACCTTTTCTTCGAAAGCCTTTTCAGAAGAGGTGTTCTTGACGGAGTAAGAGTAAGATTCCAATTGGTTCTTAGCAGCAATTCTTGAAGCTTCCTTTTCATCTTCTTCCTTGAATTTTTCAGCTTCAGAAACCATTCTCTCGATATCTTCTTGGGACAATCTACCCTTATCGTTGGTGATGGTAATCTTTTGAGTCTTACCAGTACCCTTTTCAAGGGCGGAAACGTTCAGGATACCATTGGCATCGATATCGAAAGTGACTTCAATTTGTGGGACACCTCTTGGAGCTGGTGGAATACCAGATAATTCGAACTTACCCAACAAGTTGTTATCCTTTGTTCTTGCTCTTTCACCTTCAAAGACTTGAATCAAAACACCTGGTTGGTTGTCAGCATAAGTAGAGAAAGTCTCTGACTTCTTACATGGAATGGTGGAGTTTCTTGGAATCAATTTGGTCATGACACCACCAGCGGTTTCAATACCTAAAGACAATGGAGTGACATCCAACAATAACAAATCTTGGGTCTTGGAGGATTGGTCACCAGTCAAGATAGCGGCTTGGACAGCGGCACCATAAGCAACAGCCTCATCAGGGTTGATGGACTTGTTTGGTTCTTTACCGTTGAAGTAGTCTGAGACTAATTTTTGAACCTTTGGAATTCTAGTAGAACCACCGACAAGGACAATTTCATCGACAGAAGACTTGTCCAATTTGGCGTCCTTCAAGACCTTTTCAACTGGATCTAAAGTAGATCTGAATAAGTCTTGACATAATTCTTCGAATCTAGCTCTAGTGACGGAAGTGTAGTAATCAATACCTTCGAATAAGGAGTCAATTTCGATGGTAGTTTGGGCAGAGGAAGACAAGGTTCTCTTGGCTCTTTCACAAGCGGTTCTCAATCTTCTCATAGCTCTTGGGTTACCGGTCAAGTCCTTCTTGTTTTTTCTCTTGAAATCATTAGCAAAGTGGTTAACCAATCTGTTATCGAAATCTTCACCACCCAAGTGAGTGTCACCAGCAGTGGCCTTGACTTCAAAAATACCTTCTTCAATGGATAGTAAGGAAACATCGAAAGTACCACCACCCAAGTCGAAAATAAGAACGTTCTTTTCACCTTCGGTCTTCTTGTCTAAACCGTAAGCAATAGCAGCAGCAGTTGGTTCGTTGATAATTCTCAAAACGTTCAAACCTGCAATAGCACCTGCATCCTTAGTGGCTTGTCTTTGGGAGTCGTTGAAGTATGCTGGAACAGTGATAACAGCGTCGTTGACCTTAGTACCTAAGTAAGCTTCAGCGGTTTCTCTCATCTTAGTCAAGATCATGGATGAGATTTCTTCTGGAGTGAAAATCTTGGTTTCACCCTTGTATTCGACTTGGATCTTTGGCTTACCACCTTGGTCAATGACCTTGAATGGGAAGTGCTTCATATCAGTCTGCACTTCTGGGTCTTCAAATTTTCTACCAATCAATCTCTTAGCGTCGAAAACGGTGTTGTGAGGGTTCATAGCAGCTTGGTTCTTAGCAGCATCACCAATCAATCTTTCGGTGTCTGTGAAGGCAACGTAGGATGGAGTGGTTCTGTTACCTTGATCGTTAGCAATGATGTCGACTCTGTCATTGGAGAAATGAGCGACACACGAGTAGGTAGTACCTAAATCGATACCGACAGCTTTTGACATTTTTCGTTAATGTATCTATGTATATCTATAAGTAACGAATTACTTAATTATTGGGAAAGGAAGAGAGAAACAGAAAATACAGAAAGAAACAAAATCTACAGCTGCAAGGAGAGCCCACCACTCTTCTCCGGAAACTTGGAAAGTGGCCGTTATTTATGCAACATTCTCTTGCCATCTTTTGGGAGAACCTTGACGACGTTTCCTGGACGATAGAACTTTCCAGAAGCGTTTAGCGTTTTCCAGAATGAGCCCCCTATCCTCCTCGCTGGCCTTGCATGGAACATTCTAGCAAATTTTGAATTGAGGGATCGACTGCGTCGATCGACGCAAAATCATGGAAAGTGGCAAAATTGAACTGGTGTACAGGGGTTAGAGGAAAGTTGGAGGTCGGGCATCTCGATCCAGGAATCTGCAGTACATGGATTTAGCCTTTCGGGAAGTTAAGTCTGAGGGTACAACCTTGATGGAAGATGTTGGTTGAATGAAGCAAAAGGGCTTCCCACAATCCGAAAAGAAATAACTATTACCACATTGCTCAATCATGTCTACTCCGGCACGTCGTCGTTTAATGCGTGATTTCAAAAGAATCCAGCAGGATTCTGCATCAGCCTCAGGCGGAATATCGGCTTCGCCCTTGGCCGATAACGTCATGATATGGAACGCCATTATCATTGGCCCCGAGGACACACCCTTTGAGGACGGAACTTTCAGGCTCTGTCTCACTTTTGACGAACAATACCCCAACAAGCCTCCTACCGTGAAATTCACCAGCGAGATTTTTCATCCTAACGTCTACGCAACGGGCGATTTATGTCTCGATATACTTCAGAACAGATGGAGTCCAACGTACGATGTCGCTAGCATCCTCACGAGTATCCAGAGTTTACTTAATGATCCGAACATCAATTCGCCAGCAAATGCAGAAGCAGCAAGCTTGTATAAGGATCACCGGAGTCAATACATAAAAAGAGTCAGGCAAACGGTCGAAAAGAGTTGGACCGAAGACTTGAATGATATCGATGGCGACGAGGATGATGATGAAGATGACGAGGATGAAGATGAAGATGGAGAAGGAGATGAAGAAGATGAATGAGGCTGAGAATCAGAAAAACAGTCTTTTTTTTCTGTACAATATTTTAAACTGAGGTTTCTATCTTTCAAATTGACTTTTTTGGTCGTTGATTCCGGTATGGCAGGTCAACTAGCTTCGCAATAATAGCAATAATAGCACAATTCATAATAACAGATAAAAAGAATAGCAAACAATAACGGCAGCAATCAGTACATAACCAGCGGTAATATCGGTAGTGGCGACAGATATGGAGGATGAAGCCATGCAGCACTTCTCCTTTAATTTTATACACTTGCTCATACTTGTGAGATTTACTTTTGATAATATATAGATCTACATATTTAGAAATTAATCTCAGGAATCAGGATTTATTTGGTCATTAAACGTATTTCTATCTACATGGCAATAATATTCAAATCTAAAACAACCACAGGTAATACCATTTTTTACCTTTCTTATTGTTCTTGGCGGATGCTTCATTCTCCAGGGCAATCCTCTCCAACTCCTTTTGTGCTTCTTCCTCTTTCCGTTTCTTCTCCTGTGCCTCCTTTTCTTCACGCTCCGCCACATCCCATGGATACTCTGGAACGGTACCCGTCACATTTACTCTCCGATCTTGTTTGAAACACAAAACCGTCAGGAAGACACAGATTACGAGGACAATCCTGTTTATCGGATTCATTCTCCTATCTTGTCTATACTGTTGAAGCCTTTTTAATCCAAAGCTACGAGGATCGAGGGCTGGATATCTGTGCACTTTGGTCCCACTAGTAGGCTTGAAAGTTTGCAGTATAGATGGTAGCTTAAAGGGTAAATCAGGAGGAATCTCAGGTCTATTGTTGAGTTGTGACGCTTCTAACGCATTGTTCGACATTTGTAATGCCGATTTCTCAGAATCTGAAGATGCTTTTGTCGTTTCTAAAGAAATCTTGTCTATTATCTTGTCCATTTCGGTGTCACTGCGCAACGGCCTCTTTGTATCTTCATTTTTTGATTCCTTTTTTAATTCTTCAACCTCAGCTGCTTCAACCCCGTAGGGCGTGTAGTAGTCATGGAGCTCCACAAACCCTTCTCTCGGACCGTGACTTCCATATGCCCACCATACCGAAAACCTTTTCACGTCCTTATCAAGACTTTTCCAATTCTTTTTCAATAGCTCATTCATCTCCTCGATGACATGTGTTTGTTTGAAAAAGGGTAGCTTATCGAACTCTCTTGGATTGGCAAAATAAATCTTGCAATCAAAATCTTTCAGATCGAAATCCTCATCATTACCGGCGTTAGGATTTAGTATACTGAAAATATCTTTCACGGAAGCTAATGCAAGCTTGTTCCTTTCGGCTTTGATAATTTGTTCTTGTCTTAGTTTCGAATTGATCAACTTTGCCGAGGGCTTAGCATATTTTACCGCCTTCTTCGCCGTATTAACAGTGCTGGACATCTTCGAATAGCAGTGTTTATCAGTGTGTCAAAAGTTTGAATGAAACAATCCACTCAGAGTCGAAGAATTGCTACTTCTTGGTAAACCGCTTCGGGCTCTCCAACTGATGATGCTCACTTTTCCAGCGACCACGCCTTTTTTCTAGACCGCTTTTCACTCACCCTTCTCATAACGATTTATCTATTTGAGTAATCCATACATATCTTATTTGAAAAATAGTCACCCAGCCTAAGGGTACATATATAATCTTATCAAGTACTCAAAAGATGTCAACAACAGAGCAACTATCTGCCTCCACCCAGGATGAACCTACAACCGCTAAGAGTGCAAGTACTCCGTCAGATGACATCACCGCCTCATTCTTGAGCTCTATCACAAACAAACCTGTTAACATCAAATTACACAATGATTTTGTCTACACTGGTGTACTTTCCTCCATTGACGGTTATATGAACGTGGTGTTGCAAAACGCAAGTGAAATTGTTAACGGCAAAACAATGAAGACATACGACGAGGTTTTTTTGCGTGGGAATAATGTGATTTATATCGGCATGGCATAAGCTCCAGCACATTTATCTCCATCAGGAGGCATTTATGTATATTATCCTATTTATAGTACGACTTATAAACAAAATCACTCATAAAGTTCAGTTGATCTTGCATCTGACTCTAAATAAATACCGTCATGAACTGGCGCATATGAGAGATGCCCAATTGGGCAATTTTAGCATGTTGTACTTCCCATTTCCACCGAAACAGTCACCATGTTTCTGAACTGTTTCATATCCAGCTAATTACCTGTTAAAATAGTGAATTAGCAAGCATTGCTAATTGCTTGCTTAGACTATGTATTTTATCCCCATTTGCGATCTGGATAATGATAGACCCGTACAATCATTAGAAAAACCTAAATCCACAGCATCAAAGCTTGTAAACACCTCAGCATTCCTTCGGGAACACAACTGTAATAACACATATATTGGGTATGATCATGCAGACCTTGTTCAAAGAGCAACGAACCTCTTACAAGTACAGGCCTATCAGCTTTATCAGTGGTGTGTAATCCGAGCACGCATTCAACATCCTTATAAGTTGAAACATTTACCTTTTTCCTGTTCAAAAGTGATGCCGTGGAATTTTGTTATAGAAGAGTGTGATATTGAACTCTATTTAAATAATCCAAGATTTTTGTGGAGGTTTTCATTAAACAACTATGAGTATTTCTACCAGCTTTTTAGTAGGGGGACAGATAGGAAACATTTGTACGATGTCGGCTTTATTGATGAAATATTAACCTATGACAAAGATACATCCCAATTAGTGCCATATTTTGTAACGCACGGTGGAACTCTTGAAAATTTTCTTAGAAATATGTTGGGGAAGCCATCAAAAGAATGTTCCAAATGGTACCGCATGTACGATTTTGATGAACTTTTGAAGGACGCATCCCATTACCAATTGAATGAGGTTGAAAAAAATGAATTCCGGAATTCATATGATTATTATCTACATATGATAGAACCACAAACGGACTATGATTCGTTTTTGAGGATAATAATCACAGGACACACTTTGTATGACGCTGGACCATTACTCAAAATGGTATTAGAAAAAGAAAAAGAGTTAGAGGATGAAAAGACGGAGAAAAAGGGAAAACATAAATTTATAACGTGTGTCTAAGAAAAATAATATAATTCGAAAGAAAGTAGAAGTAGAATACTCGATGTCATAATATTACAATCAACATGCTAATATTCATTGGGTGTGGTTCAAATCCTTGTATCTTATAAAATGCTTTGTTCTTGCCCAACAGTCCCTTAGCTGTTGAGGAACTCTTGGATCTGAAACGACACCATCCACACTTGTAACAACTTGATTGATGGCTGACTTCATCAGTAAGTTCTGTGATTGTAACACGTTAATAAAGTAGAACCAGCCAAAAACAGAGAACCAGTTGAGAAACAGGTGCCCATCTCCGAAACCGACTATATTCAATGGCGTGGTAACCACCGCCCAAATGAAAACGACCGTAAAGCAAACTAATTGTACCCAAACTGCCAATCTGAATGCAGCCTCATTGTATTTTGAATTGATGAATTCCAAAGTTGATTTACCCTTGCTCTTCAAAGAATCGCCGATAGGAAGAAGAGGTAAAACGAAAGTACGCGTGTAGTTGATAGCATGGAAAAAGGCAAATATGACAAAAGGAAATAAAGTGAGAGTGAATCTCGGGAAAAAGAAAAGATGCTCCACTGAAAGTAACACATATGGAGTTGTAGGGTGTTTTCTGGCCGGCTTGACCAAAGTTTTCAACAAATTGATGAATCCTAGTGCTTTTTCCTGAGTACTCTGGGGGCTCAAATTGGTGGTACCATCGGTGGCAATGGGCCTTGTAGTACCGTTAGAAGGCCCGGTTGTTGTACCAACTTCATTCTTATCTGTAGTCGAAGTTGTTACCTCAGCGGTTAGCGACTGGTAGAGGGAGATCGCCAAGGAGATCGTGATCGAAAGATAAGCCAAGGGGTAGGCAGCAGAAAAAGATGTAATGGCTGTCAACAAGGAAAAGAAAATAGTACCCAATTGTGAAGAGTACCACACGGAGGAAAGCGTTATCTTTGACATGCTGTTTTCGATGAATATCAAATCTAACCTGTCAGAGAATTGACTTTGTGAAAGAAGAAAGAAAAGGGAAAGAGAATGAAGAGATAAGCACCTGCAGCAGAAAGATGAAGTAATGGGACACATCCCTAAAACTTTTATTTGCCGAATTTCTCATTTTCTCCTTTTTTTTCGCAAGATGAAAAATTATTTTTCTTTCTTCACATTTCCTTTTCCGTTTCCAACATTGATTCCTCTGATTCGAAAGGTAGCTAGTGTTTTCTTTTTCTCGGAACTATAAAAATACGGTTTATTTGATAAAGATGAGACAAAAAAGAGCAAAACAATATCGTAAACAGATTCAAGTTTTAAAGACAACTTTCAAATTCAAGACTCCCATTCAATGTGTGGTAGACGACAGCACTATTTTGGAAGCAACTAATGCTAACTACGATTTGATTAAAGGAATGAACAATATTGTTCAGAATGAAACCAAATTCTTCATTACCCAGTGCTGCGTCCAACACCTTTATGACTCAAATAATCAACTCGCTATCGACCTGGCTAAGAGAATGGAAAAGAGAAGATGTGGGCACAAGGACACAATGTCTTCTTTTGATTGTATCAAGAGTATCACTAACGTTGATGGGGAAAACAAATACAGGTATCTAGTTGTTACACAGGATGAAAGACTAAGAACTAGTTTGAGGAACATCGCAGGCGTTCCGTTGTGCTTTCTATACAGGAGCGTATTAGTCATGGAACCTATGAGCAAAGTTACCAAGAGGGTAGTCCAAGCTGTAGAAAGAATGAAATTGACTCAAGGGTTGAATAGCATAGATGCCGGAAAGAGGATACGAGAGGGTGAAGAAGAAGAAAATGAGGAAAATGAAGATCAACGACAGATTCAAAGGAAGAAGAAGAAAATAAAAGGAGTGAATCCATTGGCAATGAAGAAGAAGCAGAAGAAGAGCGTGGTTGTTGAAAAACCAAAGCAATCTGAGATGACAACATCAGGTATTGAGGGTGATATGAAGAAGCGCAGAAGGAGAAAACATAGAAATAAGACAAACTCCGTAGAGTCTAATGAAGAAGCGTCTGCGATAGTGCAACCGCTTGCCTCAGCAGCCGAAACGCCATCTCAGACACCATTGCTTGGAGCTACTGAGGACCAGTAGTCAATAAAGAACCTTTTTCTAAAATCGTTATGGCCAACACTCGTTGTGTGTCATCGTCACAGAGGCCGGGATATCTAATTAAATAGCATCCGCAGTATATAGATAAAGAACATGCAGTAGATTAAGAAAATTTAGGAAGCGAGAACGTTTTGTGTAGCTTTTTTGTCAACATAAAAACAAAAGCCCTTTTTATTCTTGGCACTGTTGATGATTCATTGAATTGTCTCTCAACAGGCTAGCATATAAACTAGAAGGGCCAATAAAAGGGAGAGAAAAATATGGATTTTGATCAAAAGGTGTTTTTAAGGCAGGAACTTTTGAATAGCAGTCAGATTTTGACCGATAGACACCTGTATCAAGCTGCACGATGGTCAAGCGAAGCTTTAGATGGGATGGCCCCGCTGACCGTAGATCAGCAGTATGCTGAGTATCAGCTAATTAAAAGAGCGTCGCATAATAGCAGCATAAACGGGGCCAGTATCAACAACCCTTACGGCAGCACATTGACATCTCCTCTTTCTTCATCGTTGGCATTTGAATCGAGTGTGACATCTGGATCTGTCACGGGTACAAATACAGGTTTCCTGACGGGATCAGCGAGAGGAACAACTAGCCCCGGAATAAATATAGAGACAGGAAGATCAAGAAATCTAGATTTACAGAATACTTCTGGCCAGAGTGCAGAAAACGAAGAATTTCTAATGTTTACAGAGAGAGATAAAATCGCATTGGCCAGTTCATATTTCAATTGCAAAGAGTTCAATCGATGTTATCATGTTTTGAAAAATTGTAAGAGTTACAAAGCTGTATTCATACGTCTTTATGCCATGTTTTTGAGTGGCGAAAAAAAAAAATCAATTGAAAATGGCACTATTTTAGGCCAAAATGATAATAATACTCAAAACCCTAACTTTTCATTAATAATAAAGGAATTAGAGATATACAAAAAGTCAATGAATTTAACACACTTGAACGATCCCTTTCTTTTATATTTACAAGGAATAATATATCTCAAATCAAAGAAATTGTCTCATGCACAAGAAATGTTTTACCAATCTGTTTCAATATATCCAATTAACTGGAGTTGTTGGAAAGAGCTCATTTCTAGTTTGTCCACTTTCAGTGAAGCTTTGAAGATGATTACAAGATTACAGAAAAACTCAAGATTCACCGATAAAAAGGAATTCTATATAATGTTTCTATTCTTCAAAATAGCCGTTTATCAAGAGTTTTTCCAGATATCAAATGAAATTTTGGTGAGCCTGAACGATTTAACCGAAATTTTCCCTAACTTTAGCTTTTTGAAGACCCAGAAGGCTTTGATCTCATACAATGAATTAGATTATAACACTGCGGAGAATATATTTGATGATATTTTGAAATCAGATCCAATGAGATTAGATGAGATGGATATTTATTCTAATATTCTATACGTTATGGAGAACAAATCTAAATTATCATATTTAGCACATTATGCCTCAGAGGTAGATCCTTTACGCCCAGAGACTTGCTGTATAATAGCGAACTACCATTCCATCAAGTTTGATCATCAGAAGGCAATCATGTATTATAAAAGAGCATTATCTTTAAGTCAAGACTGCTTAAGTGCATGGACACTAATGGGTCATGAATTTGTAGAGTTGAAAAATTCAAATGCTGCTATAGAAAGTTATAGAAGAGCCGTTGATACAAATAATAAGGATTTCCGGGCATGGTATGGATTAGGCCAAGCTTACGAAGTTTTGGATATGCATCTATACTCCTTGTACTACTACCAGAGAGCGTGCTCTTTGAAGCCAATGGATAAAAGAATGTGGCAAGCAATAGGGAACTGTTGTGAAAAGCTTGAAGAATTTGAAGATTCAATCAAAGCATACAGAAAAGCTTCTTCAGTTTCAATAGATTCTGATCCCGTTATCCTATACAAGCTAGGTACATTATACGCTCATATTGACGATACGAAGAACGCAAAAAATTACATGAAGCTTTGTTTAGAAGAGGAATTGAACGGTGACATCACGGATGAAACAATAAAAGCCAGACTATGGTTGGCTAAACATGAAACGCATAACAAAAACTGGCAGATGGCATATAATTACGCAGTAGAACTCACCCAAGGGACTTCTCAAGAAATAGAAGAAGCTCGTGCAATTGCCAGAGAAGCGCATATGCAAATCAATATAACATCGAACTCGATATCCGGCCTTTTGTAACTTGTAATTCTTATGATATAGATTTATCAAACTTCCCACTATTTCCAACCAAGATCACAAATCATATTACGTAAGCTACACACTGTTTTCTCATCATGTTTTCAGGAAGTTTTTCCTTGCATTCTTGATAACCTACTTTTGATCTTTAAAATTGTAATTCTTCTCTTTGAATTACCGAATAAGGACTAGCTAGGAGGAAAGCTAAGACACATTTGGATTATCCAAAATGCCACCAAAGAGATCTTCAAAGCGGCACTCGTTGCCATCACCTCCACCACCGCCTCCCCCTCCATCTTCTGCCACCGAAACTGCATCAAAAAAAAGTAATGTACCTAACGGCCATGACAAAAGTAGTGAACCAGCCCGGAAGAAATTGAAAATTCCACCACCCCCTCCGCCACCCTCAGTATCGTCATCAATTCCAGCAACAACACAAAAGTTGAATAAGCGGTTGCCACCACCTCCCTCATCACATGCCAGACAATCATCAAAAGGCATACCGGCTAGCTCTCGCACAATTATTCCTCCACCGCCGCCACCCCCTTCCTCTTCTCAAGAAGAAAAAAGAGGGATCAAGACAGATATACTCAAAGCTCGAGCTCGAAGGTGGAAAGATTCTCAGAAGCAGAGGTTCACACAAAAAAAAGTTCAAAAAGGAACATACGTTCATAATGTCAAATATGAAATGCCACCCGAGCACATTCGTAAGATTATGAATGATCAAGGCGATCTGTCATCTAAGTTTTTTGATAAAGAGAAACATGCAATGTTAGGAGCACTCAAATATATGCCACATGCCATTCTCAAATTACTCGAGAACATACCACAGCCATGGGAAACTGAAAAAGAAGTGAAGATCCTTTATCACACAAGTGGTGCGATTAGTTTTGTCAATGAGATACCAAGAGTTATTGAGCCAGTTTACAAAGCTCAGTGGGCTACATCTTGGATACAAATGAGAAGAGAGAAGCGTGATCGAAGAAACTTTCGAAGAATGAAGTTTCCACCTTTTGACGATGAAGAACCGTTCATTGATTACTCTAAACAGATTCCTCTTATTGATTCATTACAAGGAATACGCCTGGACTTAGATGCTATGGAAGATGAAGCGGTAATTGACTGGCTCTATGATGCAAAACCGCTCATTGACGATCAAGAATTTGTTAACGGCGAATCTTATAGAAGATGGAATTTGAAGGTAAAAATGCTTGCAAATTTACATAGGCTCTCAACTCCATTGATAAACGACGAAAAAATAGATCCAAACTATTTTTATTTGTTTGATAGAGAATCACTTCTCACCGCAAAAGCGCTTAATATTGCTTTACCTGGAGGTCCAAAGTTTGAGCCACTGTACAAGGATGAAAATCCAGAGGATGAAGATTTTAATGAATTCAACGCATTAGACCGAATAATTTTTCGCAATCCTATACGTTCTGAATACAAGGTTGCTTTTCCGTATCTTTACAATTCATTAGTCAGGTCCGTGCATCTCTCGTTATATCACTCTCCTCCTATTTTATTTTCAAAGACGGACGATCCTGAAATACCTTTATTCTATTTTAATCCGACATATAATCAAATAAGGCCCAGAAAAGGAATAACAAATTCTTGTGAAATTAGTGATTTTGATACAGAGACTGGAATAATGATTGATGATATGGGTGAAGTTTCTGATAGCTCCTTAGATTTACCAGCTTCATTTGAACCATTTTTGGAGGATGAAGATTTGGTTTTTACATCTGATAATTATCAGGCATTTGAGCTATATTGGTCAGCACATCCGTTTAATGTGAATACTGGATCCATGGTTAGAGCAGAAGACGTTTGTTTGGTCAAAAATTGGTACTTGCAGCGTCCACCTTCAGACGAACGTGTCAAAATAAAAATCTCACATCAGAAGTTATTAAAAAATAATGTCTTAAATGAATTGAAAAAAGAAAAATCTCCTTCGAATGAATCTACCCCTAAATTATTGAAAGCTTTAAAGGCAACAAAATTTTTTCAAGAAACCTCTTTAGATTGGGTGGAAGTTGGAATCCAGGTATGTAAGCAAGGTCACAACATGCTAAATCTATTAATCCATAGAAGAGGATTAACTTATCTTCACTTGGATTACAACTTCAATTTGAAACCGACCAAAACGCTAACTACAAAAGAGCGGAAGAAATCTAGGTTTGGTAATGCATTCCATCTTATAAGGGAGATTCTTAGAATGATAAAAATGATTGTGGACGCCCATATCCAATTTAGACTTGGTAACATTGACGCTTACCAGTTGGCCGATGGACTATACTATGCAATGAATCATATGGGTCAATTAACTGGTATATATAGATACAAGTACAAAGTTATGCATCAGATAAGAGCTATCAAAGATTTGAAACATGTCGTATATAGCAGATTCAACAAAATTATCGGCAAAGGTCCAGGATGTGGATTTTGGCAGCCCGCCTGGAGAGTTTGGGTATTTTTCATGAGAGGTATAATTCCAATTCTTGAAAGGTGGCTAGGCAACCTTCTTTCTCGTCAGTTTGAAGGCAGACAATCAAAAGAAGTAACCAAAACGATAACCAAGCAGAGAGTTGATTCATATTATGATTTGGAGCTACGGGCTGCAGTTATGAAAGATATTCTTGATATGATCCCAGAGGGTATGAAGCAAAACAAATCTAAAGCAATTTTGCAACATCTAAGTGAAGCATGGCGATGCTGGAAAGCTAATATTCAATGGAAAGTACCAGGATTACCTGAGCCTATTGTAAAAGTGATAGAGAGATATATTAAAGCGAAAGCTGATGGCTGGATTTCAGTTGCTCACTACAACAGGGATAGAATTCAACGTGGTGCCTCAATTGAAAAAACAGTTGCTAAAAAGAATCTAGGCAGACTAACCAGATTGTGGATCAAAAATGAACAGGATAGACACCTAGAGTATCAGAAGGAAGGATCCTTTGTTTCGCCAGAAGAAGGTGTTGAAATTTATATGAATATGGTAAATTGGCTTGAAAGTAGAAAGTTTGTTCCAATCCCATTCCCACCAATCAATTACAAACATGATAGCAAGATCTTAATCCTAGCACTCGAGAATTTGAAAGAGGCATATCAAGGTAATAGCAGGTTGAATTCACAAGAAAGACAGGAACTCTCTATCATTGAACAAGCTTATGACAATCCACATGAATTCTTGGCAAACATCAAACGAACAATTTTGACTCAGCGGAATTTTAAGGAAGTGAAACTCGAAATGATGGATCATTATAGCCATATTTCTCCTGTTTATGATATCGAACCCTTGGAAAAAATAGTAGATGCTTACCTTGATCAATATCTTTGGTATGAAGCAGACAAACGAGGATTGTTTCCAAATTGGGTGAAGCCAAACGATTCAGAACTTCCACCTCTACTTGTATATAAATTTTGCCAAGGTATTAACAATTTGGATGACGTTTGGAATATTTCACAGGATCAAGCAAATGTAGTTTTGCAAACTTCACTGGATAAATTGGCAGAAAAGATAGATTTTACCTTGTTGAACCAGTTATTAAGATTGATAGTTGATCCTAATATTGCAGATTATATCACTGCCAAGTGTAACGTTAGTATTAACTACAAAGACATGAGTCATATAAATCAATTTGGATTGTTGAAGGGTTTACAATTCGCATCTTTTGTTTACCAATATTATGCTCTTGCAACAGATTTGATGATACTAGGATTGGATAGAGCGTCAGAGCTAGCTGGGTCTCCTCTGAGTCCTAACGAATTTTTAGAGTTTGAAAGCCTTGAAAAGCAAGTGTCTCATCCAATTCGTTTGTATGTGAGGTATATCGACAAAATTACCATTTTTTTCCGGTTTTCTCAAGAGGACTCTCACGAGCTAATTGAAGATTACCTTTCAGAATATCCTGATCCCAATTTTGAGCAAATCGTTGGTTATAATAATAGAAGATGTTGGCCTAGGGATTCAAGAATGAAGCTCACGAGGCACGATGTTCATCTGGGGCGTGCATGCTTTTGGGAAGTTGCTAGACGTATTCCAAGGTCTATTATTGATTTAAAATGGGAGAATTCCTTGGTCTCAGTTTATTCCAGGGATAATCCTAATTTGTTGTTTACGATGTGTGGTTTCGAGGTTAGAATACTTCCTAATTGCAGAGCCAAAGAGAGTAAACCTTCCAAAGAAGGAGTATGGGACCTAATTGATGAAAATTCGAAGGAAGTGAAAGCTAAAGCGTTTTTGCAGGTAACACAAGAAGATGTCGAAAAGTTTCAAAATACGATCAGACGTCTTTTGATGAGTGCTGGATCAAGTCCTTTTACTAAAATAGCATCGAAATGGAATACAGCGGTGCTTTCTCTTTTTGTTTACTATAGAGAAGCTATCATTGCCACAGAACCATTGTTAGACATTTTGGTGAAATCTGAAACAAAAGTTCAAACAAAAGTCAAGTTAGGTTTGAATTCTAAAATGCCAACACGTTTTCCACCTGCGGTGTTTTACACTCCTAAGGAGTTGGGCGGCTTGGGTATGCTAAGCGCATCTCATATTTTGATTCCCGCCTCTGATTTGCGATGGTCTAAACAGACTGATACTGGAATCACCCATTTCCGAGTAGGGATGACGCACGACGACGAGAGATTGATACCGACAATTTTCAGATACATCACAACCTGGGAGAATGAGTTCTTAGATTCTCAAAGAGTTTGGTCTGAATTTACATCAAAGAGGAGTGAAGCAGAACAATTAAAGAAGAGGCTTACCTTTGAAGACTTAGAAGACTGCTGGGACCGAGGTCTACCAAGAGTTAGTACATTGTTCCAGAAAGACAGACAAACTTTAGCTGTTGATAAAGGTTATCGAATTCGTAAGGAATTCAAACAATACTCAATCGTTAGAAATAATCCTTTTTGGTGGCTTTCCGATCGACACGACGGAAGGTTATGGAACCTAAATGCTTATCGTACAGATGTTATTCAAGCTCTTGGTGGTATTGAGACCATTCTCGAACATACTTTATTTAAGGGAACAGGCTTTGAATCATGGGAGGGTTTATTTTGGGAGAAAGCGTCTGGTTTTGAAGATACTTTGAAGTTTAAGAAATTGACGAATGCCCAGAGATCTGGTTTGTCACAAATTCCAAATAGAAGGTTCACTTTGTGGTGGTCTCCAACCATAAACAGAGCTAATGTCTATGTCGGATTTTTGGTTCAATTAGATTTAACAGGAATTTTCTTACACGGTAAAATACCTACATTGAAAATTTCATTGATTCAAATATTCAGAGCTCATTTGTGGCAAAAAATACACGAGAGTTTGGTTGTCGATTTGTGCCAAGTTTTTGACAGTCATTTAGAGGAGCTACAAATCGATAACGTTTTGAAGCTTCCAATTCACCCTCGGAAGTCATATAAAATGAACTCTTCAACAGCTGACATTTTGTTAAATGGTGTTTCTCAACTGCGCTGTTCTAAACCTTCACTATTGTTCGATTCTAATGATGATTATACTGCGGTACAAACTGATAAATATTGGGTTGATGTCCAATTAAGATATGGTGACTATGATTCGCATGATATTTCACGTTACGCTAGAGCGAAATTTCTTGATTATACCACTGACAATACTAGTGTTTACCCATCTCAAACAGGCTTGTTGATTGCAGTTGATTTGGCATATAATATGTACGACGCATATGGTAACTGGTTTCCTGGAATGAAGGAATTGGTTCAAAAAGCAATGAAAACTATCATGAAAGCGAATCCTGCCCTTTATGTTTTAAGAGAAAGGATCAGAAAGGGCTTACAACTTTATCAAGCTCAACCCCAAGAAGCTTTCTTGAGTTCAAGTAACTATGCTGAATTATTCAATAATGACAACAAATTGATTGTGGATGATGTGAATGTCTATCGAGTAGTAACACATAGTACATATGAAGGAAACTCGGCTGTTAAGGTTTTGAATGGTGCTTTGTTCATGATAAACCCAAGAACAGGCCAGCTATTTTTGAAAGTTATGCATAGTTCCATTTTCCAAGGTCAGAAGCACAGAAGCAAACTATCCAAATGGAAATCTGCTGAGGAAGTGGCCGCATTAGTTAGATCATTACCAAAAGAAGAACAGCCGAAGCAAGTTATCATAACGACAAAAGGTATTTTAGATCCTTTAGAAGTTCACATGCTTGATTTCCCTAATATTTCCATTAGACCTACTGAGCTTCATTTACCATTTGATGCGGCCTTGAAAATCGATAAGTTAGGTGATCTTGTTAATACCGCAAAAGAGCCTCAAATGGTCCTATTTAGCATATATGATGATTGGTTAGAAAGCTGTTCCTCATTCACCGCTTTTAACAGACTAATTGTTCTTATGAGAGCGCTCCAGATAAATGCAGACAAGACAAAGTTGATTTTGAGACCAAATAGTAATATTACTACTAAGGAGCATCATCTATGGCCCACGTTGACAATTGACCAATGGAGAAATGTTGAATCTCAATTAGCCGATTTAATTTTGTCTGACTATTCTGAAAAGTATAGCATCAACCTTGATTCTTTGACTGACAATGAGATCAGAGATATCATTCTAGGACAAAACTTGAATGCTCCATCTGTAAAGAAGCAAAAAATTGCCGAAATTGAAGGTAGCAAGACGGTCAGTATTAAAGACAAAGATGGAAATAAAGTTGATGAAGATGAAGAGGAAGGTCAACAAATATCAACGAGAGTTAAAACTGTAAACGTTCACGGCGAAGAGATTATCACCGTTACAACAAATAGCAGTGAGCAAGAGAAATTTGAGAGCAGGTCAAGTTGGAGGAAAAGGGCTATTCTCTCTAGTATGCTTGACTTACAGAAAAGTAAGGTTTTTGTAACCTCTGGTAATTTTGAAGATGAAGAAAGCTATGCTTTTGTTTTGCCAAAAAACATACTTTCCACATTTTTGTCCTGCTGTGATTCTAAAGTTCAAGTTGGAGGTTATCTATATGGCAAATCACCTCCTGATAACGATCAAGTGAAGGAAATTAAAAGTATAGTTATAGTCCCCCAACTTGGTGAACATCATCAAGTTAACTTTCCAGAGAGTTCACCTACAAGTGTATACTTGGATGGGCTGGAACCTCTAGGGTGGATACACACAATACCATCAGGCAAAGAAGCAGATATTGATGGGTGTTACGAAATCATCAATCACGCCAGAATGAAGAATGATTTTGAGTGGAATGAAAAGGCTTCGGTAATTTCGGTCGCAATATCCAGTGGTAGTGTTACCATAACAAGTAATCGTGTAACGCAAAATGGTTTACGCTGGGGTGTTAAATATGCCAAATATTTAGGACAAGCCGACAGATTGATCCATTATTCTGATGACTACAGAGTTACAACTCCATTGATTTTAACAGAAAAATTCAAAGGTTTTACAGTTGTGCCCGAGACAGACATATGGAATTATGCCTTTATTTCAGGTTCGTGGGACAAAGAACAGGAATTCAGCTTGAAAATTGATCAGCCGCTAAGCTTCTTCCATGAACGTCACCGTCCAATCCATTTTGATGCTTTTATTAATTTGGAGAGAAGGATGGATGATGATGGTGATATTGAGGCTGGACAGGAGGATGTTTTCATGTAGCTTGGCTGGTTTTAATCAGTAACTAATTATCAATTGTATACTAAAGGTTAGTAATTTTACAAAGTAGACAAGCTTTGAGAAGTCACCTACTTCATCTATGACTGAAGAGTTTGGTGAAATCAGAGATTGCTGTAGTAACATTAACACTTATTAAATTGATGGATTTACAAAAGAATGGTTCATTTAGTTTACTATTATTAATAGTTCGAAAAGCTAACATGTACAAAATCAGACACTTAATTTGATCTCTTCCTCGTTGATGAGGTCTTGGTAAGGCGCAAGAGCCTTCTTAACAGTGACAGTGACAAACTTTTCCGTCTGTTGTGGTGCTCTTCCGATAAAGGTGCTTGGATCGAGCAAATGGTCAAGTTCTGACCAGATTGGTCTGAAGTACTCGGTACTTCTGATTCTTTCAATTAAATCATTATCACCACCCTGCTGTTTAACTACAGCACTGGCTTGATGGGACAAAACTCTGATCTCCTCGTGGCATTCTTGTCTAGAACCACCTTTTTCCACCATGGCCATGATGATGTTCTCTGTTGCCATGAATGGCAACTCGCTCTTGATTCTTCTTTCAATGACCTTTGGATACACGACGAGTCCGTCGGTGATGTTGATAAGCGTACTGAGTAAGATGTCTGCAGTGAGGAAAGCTTCTGGGATGGAGATTCTCCGGATAGCAGAGTCATCCAACGTTCTTTCGAACCATTGGATAGAGGCAGTCTGGAAAGCATCTTGGAAAAGGCCTCCCAAATGTCTGGATAAGGAGCACACTCTTTCACTTCTCATTGGGTTTCTCTTGTATGCCATTGCGCTAGAACCGATTTGAGACTTCTCAAATGGCTCTTCAACTTCCTTCAAGTTGGCTAGGAGTCTGATATCAGTTGCCATCTTGTGACAGGTGGCACCGAACGATGCCAATGGGTGCAATGCATCGATATCGATCTTACGAGAGTATGTTTGACCTGTACATGGGTACGCATACTCGAACCCTAGCAATTGGACAACTCTTTCGTCCAACTCCTCGACTTTGTCGTGGTCTCCGTGGAACAAAGACAAGAACGAAGCCTGTGTACCTGTAGTACCCTTAACACCTCTCAAGCCCAAGTCATCCCTTGCTCTCTGGAAATTTCTCAAATCCCACAGCATCTCTTGCAACCACAAAGTTGCACGCTTGCCTACGGTGGTCAACTGGGCAGGCTGGAAGTGGGTCCACCCTAACACTGGCAGGTCCTTGTATTCAAATGCAAACTTGGACAATCTGTTGATGACATTGACTAACTTGGCAATCAAGATGTCGTATGCATCTCTGAGGAAAATCAAGTCAGCGTTGTCTGTGACAAAACAGGAGGTAGCACCCAAATGAATGATACCAGCAGCTTCCGGGCATGTTTCTCCGAAAACGTGTACGTGGGCCATGACGTCGTGCCTCACCTTTGATTCTTCTACCTTTGCATCTTCGATCTCCTTGTCGGTAATAATCAAGTGCTCCTTCATCTGCTCAAGCGCCTTGTCTGTAATCACATTCAGTCCAAGCTCCTTCTCGGCGATTGCCAAGTTATACCAGAGCTTTCTCCATGTCGAGAACCGGTTCCGGATGGAGAACACGTGGGACATCTCCTTCGATGCATAACGTGAGGAAAGCGGTGTGAGATATGTATCGTTTGAAGACATTGTTGTTGCTATTAGTGCTCTGGCTACCACTGATGCTTGCTGTAAAAGCTTCCAAGACACAGAAAGGAATAAAAAGAGCCTGTAACTGAAAGAAAAAGTTTTCTTCTCCTTCTTCTATTCTTCATCTTCTTCATCAACTCCAATTCATGTTCCCGAGTCCAATTTCCAGCCGTCTGACTTCTCCCCAAGCCTTGCGTCGATCGACGCAAAGCACCGAATTTCGCAGATCCCGTTTTGGTTTGGTTTCCTTTCCTTCGTTTCTGTTCCTGGCTTGTTGACGCCTGATGAGATGAACTATATTCATTGCGGCGATTGTCGGCACAGTTGAGGGCAATATACAGTATATACAAACAATTGAACGAGTGCATCCATAGCAGCCGCAATGCCAACTACCGTTTCTGTGCCTAAGCCTTTGGGAGACAGCTCTGAGCCTGCAAAGGCTCCGTCCTCGGCAGATACTCATAATACTGGCCATACAACGGGCAAGAAACTCCGCAAGATCGCCAAACCAGCCAAATCGTATGCCAAGACAATCTGGCTTGCTGGACATCTTATGACACTGGGCTTTGGACTTTTCTACACGATGTTCTATATTCAGCGGAAGTCACAACACAGACTCATCCCATGGGTCTGCTATAAGCTGACATTGATTGGTGTCTGGGCGTCTTACCTAGTGTCGATCCAGTCGCAATATAACATCAAGTCATTGCCACACTACACTGCGTTGATCGCAACAGAGAACTTCCAATACCTCCTATTGAGCGTCGTGTGGTTCTTCAACAGAAACTCTCTGTTCAAGATTCTCCCTTACATGGTAGTGTCGCTTCTGCAGGTCGCCTCTTCGCAGAACCTCACTGCGATCCTAAACTTGGAACTCCAATTGAGCAAGGTCGTCCTGTATGACGAACTGTTCCTTTTTCTGCTGTTGTTTGTCGATACGTTGTTGTTTAGAGGAACGTCCGGATACGGTCTGGTTACCTACTGCATGTTCATGTGGTTGAGAATCTTGCAGAGTGAAAACACAAGATTCTTCCTCTATGCGCATCTAATCAAGTTCGACAGCCAGATCTCCAAAATAAAGAACGAAAAAGTTCAGGAGGGATGGTCAAAGGTCAAGAAGTTTTTGTCCTACAAACAGGCAAACTTCGAACAGAAATATCTGTAAGTTACAGTACAGTTTATAGGGAAATAAAAAAGAACTTTATCGAACTTGCGACGCCTCGCTATTTTTTCTTAATCAATCAGAGGTAAGTTTATGGTAAAATTTATTATCTTCATGAATATTTTGGTTCAGAAGCAGAACTGAAATTTGGTTTATCATCATTGAAAAGAAAAAAAACGAGTCCGAGCGTAAAAGAAGCTATTCACAACTGCGTTTCCCTAAACGAAGTTGAAAACATTTAAGCAGAAAGAAAGAAAAAAAAAAACAGACAGAGACCAACTCTAATTAAAAACTCCAGTCAGATGGTGATGCATGTTTATTCTAAGGCACACAGAGATTCACCGAATATTTAACGTGAAACGGTTCACAGTCATCATATGAAGCAAATAACAAAGAGAAAAATCGATAGAAGGGGCTTCCAGGATTTGTGCAGCGTACCCCTACGCTGACCACGAGTCCTGTACCTCCCTAACAATCGTCAAAGATCCCGCATCCACACATGGGAGTTAACCGAAACTGAAGAGAGCAGAAGAGTCTCTTTTTATACTCCCAGCGCGCTGGAAAACTTTTCTTCACCTCACGCAGGGCTTTCCGTGGCACTTTGAAAAGGGTTTTTCTGCATATTCGATAAAGATAACCAGAACCGGTTAAGGGCTTTTTTCTTTCAAATCTTATTATATTTGACATATAAGTAAATAGAAACTATACACGAACCATCATGGATGATACACTATGCTTAATTGATAGCTCTGGTGTAGATCACTTGCTTGGAGTGCTTAGAAACTGGCTTGATGACACCGTCTTCTTCTAATTGCTTAAGAGCGACTCTAGCAAGAGAACCTCCAATCTTTAATCTGTCAACCAAGACAGAGATAGAAACAAATCTGTAGGTTGGGACTTCCTTCAAGATTCTGTCGTACTTTTCTTGGTCAAGGATGACTAAGTGGTTAGCCTTGTCCTTAACCTTACCCTTGGACCACTTCTTCTTGGACTTCTTACCACCAGCCATAGCTGCAGCTGCCTTAGCTGCCTTGGATTGTTGAATCTTTGGAGGCATTTCTGTAAGAAAAACATTAAAGTGAGGAAAACGACAGTTGCATGTTAGTAAGGTGTTTCTAAGTGAAAGGAAGTAGGAGGGTAAATACGAAACGAAACAAGTGATGTTGACAGTAGGAGTAGAGTAAAATGTGTATATATATGCATATGTATATGTAGATGCTGATGCATATATATCTCCCTTGTTGATCATGGTCCACTGATTTGGCGTTACTTAACCACTCTATGTGCGTTTTGTCTCTTGCAAACTCTTCAACCATGCATATAGCGGGTATGTTGTAATTGTGGCATTCGAATGATATAGCAGTGTGCATAAGTTCTATGATGAAGCTCTACTTCATCATCTGTGTCAACTTTTCAAGTAATTTCATTATATCTCTAGTTCTCTTCCGATAGTTGTTCGTCTCTTTGTTACACTTCTTCATTTCAATATCCTGTGTATTTGTACATACTTGTTTGCTACTATAAGTTCTGTGCTGAAAGAGCCAAGCCAAAAAGCTGATACCCTCTCAAGACGTGTTTCCTTCAACTGAATTCTTCCGATTACAGAAGAAAAGCTTTCACCACCTCCTCCTCCCCTAGCCGTCTCAGACGCTCTCCCTCCCTCTCTCTCAGAAACCGGACAACCTTCCCTCACCTTTTTCGCGGTGACTGTCTTTCAAGATATTCCTCAAACTTACACCTCGCACCACATGGTCACGTGAGCTTAAAAACCCTTTAGGAAAGCACGTGATGAAGGAGTTAACCCTTTTTTAACTGGATCCTGTAAATGAAACGGAAAAAAAGTGAATGATTGATTAATCAGACAAACCAAGAACCTTCAAAAGGAAAGAGCGTACCAGAGACAGCAACGGAGTCCCAAACAACATCAACAGACACACCACACAATGGGAAAAAGAACAAAGACGCAGTTAACCAAGGACGCCTTTGTGGCGTATGGGGATCACGCAGACAACTCAGGAGACGATGAACATGAAATGGACCCTCCGCAGGTTGCATCACAAGAAGTGATGGCAGGCCGGAAGATCGCAGGAGTGGGCCGCAGATTCGGTGCCAAGAAGGTACAGGTAGGAGGGGCTGTGGCTTTCCCAGCCGCCCCAACCGACACAGTTCAATTGTCACAGATGAAATCACTCAATGCTAACTTCCTGAAATCTGTCAATGATGGAATAACCAAAAACCCAGTTGCAGACTTGAGCGCTATATGCACAAAATACTTGGACTACGTTTTCAAAGTACAGGGCAAAAAGATTGAGGTGAAGAAAATGGACGTTCCTAAAGTTTCTGTCAAGCCCGAATCTGTGAAAGCCGAAGGAAAGGTCAATCCTTTTGCCATGTTCGCTCCTTTGAACAGCAAAAATGAAAGTAATAACAGCAATGGCAACAGCAATGGTAACGGCAGTAAGATAGAGGTAGAAGACAAATCTGAAAAACCATTACAGAGTGCTAAGCCCGCTTTGTCAGGGGCAGTTAAGGTCGACGATTCATCAGAAGAAGAAGAAGACGAGGAGGAGAAGAAGAAACCAGTCAAGTTGGAAGGCCCTAAATTTGTGCTGAACGAATTACCAAAATCAAAGAACTACGGATTCCAATTTGGGAAAGCACCTCCAAAGGATGAAGACGATTCTGATGATGAGGTCGAGATCAAGGGACCTTCTTTTGTTTCAACCGTTAAAGTGAATGACAGCACGTTCAAATTCCCACCAAAGACTGATGATAACAAAGATACCAAAACAGAGGACAGTTCGGCCACCAAGGTATCTGAAATGAAGACAGATGCGAAACCTTCAAATGGGTTTTCCTTTGGTAATACCGCCTCCACGTCGGCCTCAAAACCAGCATTCAACTTTAACTTGTCGGGGGCTTCAGACAAGCCAGCCACTACTGAGGCAAACAAAATAAGTTTCAACTTTGGAGCAACTTCTAAGCCAAGCAATGATACAAAGCCTACGTTCTCATTTGGCGCAGCACCGGCGTCGAGTTCGTCCTTTTCATTTGGAGCGGCAAAACCATCAACCAGTACCAACACCACCAGTAGTACTTCCAAT
This sequence comes from Pichia manshurica, assembly GCA_005406165.1. Classification (NCBI taxonomy): domain Eukaryota; kingdom Fungi; phylum Ascomycota; class Pichiomycetes; order Pichiales; family Pichiaceae; genus Pichia; species Pichia manshurica. The sequence continues at coordinate 2,521,485 of BJFO01000007.1, forward strand.
ACTTCGGCCCCGAAATTAAACTTTGCGCAAACCACCAACCCTTCGAGTGCTTTTAATTTTGGTTCTAGCCAATCCACATCGACGGATTCGAAGCCCAACCCGACTTCAAATTCTGTGTTCAGTTTTGGAAAAACCAGCGATTCCTCTTCTACGGCATCCAATCCTTTCAACATAGGAAAGCCAACAACGTTTGGTAATCTACCATCACCAGTTTTCAATTTTAGCGCCAGCGGTCCCGCTTCTGCCACATCTGTTAACAACGAGACAAAGACTGATGCTAATAGTCAACGTGATACCAAGCCAGACGACGAGGAAGCGAAGGACCTGGAGAAGGACACGGTGAAGGGGAATTTTGCGGTTGTACACCTGACGGAAAAAATCGAGGTAAAGACAGGCGAAGAGGAGGAAGATTCTCTTTATACAAAGCGTTCAAAAATCACCAAATTCAACCCTGAAACTAACGGCTATGACCAGGTCGGACTTGGCGAGTTGAAAGTTCTCAGAAACAAAAATACAGGCAAGTGCAGAATCCTAGTCAGAGCTGAAGGCTCTTCAAACGTTCTTCTGAATGTTGCCATTTTGAAAGAGCTGAAGTACGAGTTGTTGGGAGACAAGAAGTCAATGTTGAGGATCCCATCCGTGAATGCAGACGGCTCACTGGTGACATATGTTGCCAGAGTGAAGACTGCCAATGACGGGGAAGAATTGTTAAAGGCAGTGCAAAGTTGTCAGTGATCACTGTTCGGTCATGTAGAATAATAATTAATTATGCATACATTAATAATGAAACTAATAGTAATAAAAATTTAAATAAAGAAAAAAAAGGGACTGTGGTAACATGGTACGTCCAGTTTTAGAAACCGAAAGAAATATTAACCGCATAACGTGATGTGAGTAATGTAAAAGTTATGTAGAATATTAACAACAGTATAGAAAAGAAAAACAAAACCAGAATGAAAATAGAAAGGCAAAAAGACAAAATAATATAAACTAAAATAAACTAATCTAAACAGGATAAATGCGTCATATGCTATACATGCAGTTTTTTTTCTTTTGGCGATTCAATTTTTTTTCAAAACATCCCTGATATCCTTAATAAACTCGTCAACTTCTCCAACCTCCAAATAATCAGAGTTATCTAATCCATCAACTTTCATGAGAGTATAAACTTCTTCTTTACTGCCATAGAGTTTAAACGATATTTTCTTGAGTAAGGCTAATGAAGCACGTAGCAAAAGTATATCGCCTTCGAATAAATAGATATCCATGATTCTGAGGACGACATCAAATGAGAGCTGATTGGAAAACAAACAACAAGCTAGACCCTGAACAATTTTTAGACTGTTTATATCCCTTTGGATGAAATGATTATATAAACGGGGGACTAATTGTAGCAAGTATTTGTCAAACTGGTCTTTTATGTCACCAAAATAAGAGGATTGAATTTTCGATTGTTGGATTTCCAAATCTTTGAGTAGTGTAGGAGGTATTTGAGATTCATCCGAGGAAAGCATGAAGTTAGGCAGCTTCTTCGATAGTAAAGAAACAAGACAATTCAGGATGGTTAAGGAATCATCGAAAACGTAAGAGAAGATACAAACCAAATTGATGGCTTTGGAAATGTCAATAGATTTTAGTTTTTCATTCTGACTTGCCAAAACTTTGAACGCTATCAGAACTTGTAAGATCAGGTCAAAATTTTCTCCATATTGGAAACACCTCATTTCTGGGAAAGAATACTGAAGCTTTTCCGAACATTTCTCGATAAATTGTATGTCCTCCAACAATGCAGGATTTTCTTTACCTTTCTTCCGCTTGATCAATTCATCCTTGATTGACTTAAAGTTACATGCTTCATTGAGAATTGATGATGCTTCACTCAATGCCTTTTTCATAACTGCGATTTCAATTATTATCTTTTTCTTACCAATCAATTGCTTTTTCCAGATTTTACCTCTGTATTTTTCAGGTAGATCTCTCCACCACAGTTCTCTAGTTTGCGGCAACTTGATAAGAACATCGTAATTGTTTATCACTTTCAGCCATAGTTTATCATCTTTTTCAGATTGAGCCAAGAGAAGTTTTTTCTTCGATTGATATTCCCTCAATTTTTCCTTTTCATTGTAAATTTCAGCTTCCAAGATGTTTTGGTAATCTTTCTCGTGCTTGAGCATTTCGTACATTGTCTTTGGGGGTAAATTGACCGGTCTTGTGCTTGAAAGGTATTGACTCCTGGATTCTGACTTGGCGCTCAGTGTTGAACCAAGAGATATATTTGAATCTGAGTTTCTATTACTTGCGACATTGTTGTTGTTATCGTTGCTGGCAGTAAGGCTATTTTTTGTACATAGATGGGACATGTTTTTCAACATTGACATCCTTTGCAATGCTTCTTCCAGTTTATAATCTTTGTTCTCAAGTAATAATTTGGCGTCCATAGACAAGGGGTTCAAATATTCATCATCTGCACTAGACAGTTCAGAGATGTCAGAAGTACGGGAAAAAATGGAGGATGCTCTTGTTGCTGGAGAAGAGGCGGTGGAGCTGGCTGAAGAGGATGCAGAAGAGGGTACAAAATGCAAATGGGGTGGTTGGTATTGGGATTTCATGAGAGTATTATTAGGGTTATTATTTGACTGTTTAGCGTTGTTGTTATTAGGCGTCGAATTTTCAATCTGTTGATTTATGTTATGCGTGTTTGTAATGCCATTTTCTGAGTGATGGGAAGAAATGCTGTTATTGCGTCGGATCGAAGACCTTCTAGTTCGAGGCTTGTTATGGGAGAGGGTCTGCAAAGAATATAGTGAAGGAACGTCGTAAACAATCAAATTGTCGGGTAGTTCGTCGTCAGACAAGAAGTCTATAGTGTTTAGAGCCTCCGGACAGTTTGTGGACAATTGGTCCTGGCTCTTCTGCAATCTCTGTTTCTTTATGATTTTCAATTTCTGAGAGGGCGTCAGCAACAACTCCTTCGACGAGTTATTCAGCGAAGACGTCGAATAGTTGGATCTCACGTTTCCACTTCCATGCCCTTTCGTGTTGACGGCTCCGCTGCTGTTGTTGGAATTCAAACTCAATGCAGAGACGGAGGCATGGTTGCCGAGGTTATTTCGTATGGAATTGTGTCTGTTGAGGCCGTAGAAATGGTTTGGTGGGTTTGAAGCGTACTCCAAGGGCACGTCTTCGAACGACTCCTGGATGACGTCCAGAGTAGAGATCATTGGTTGTGGTGTATGCTGCTGGGGAGGAGAGACAAGAGTAGGGTGTGTGTGTGTGTGTGTTATGTGCAGAGATTTCCAGGGTTGTTTCTGATGTGACCTCCTGATGTGTAAACAGCGAACGGTTTGTCCTCCTGATTTATTTTTTCTGTTTTGTGTTTTCCTGCGTGAAAACAAAGATGCGTGGGAAGAAGAGTGCAGGGGAAGTATGGAAAGCTGCTGTGGCCGGATCAAAACTTCAGAATGATGTGGAAGAGGTAGGACCACACGATAAAAGTCGTCAATGACAAGGGAAACAGCTAAAGCAAAAGCAAAAGCAAAGCAAAGCAAAGCAGGCGTAGAAGCAACAGCTACCTAGGACTTCGGGAGTCACAAGGGAAGACAACGGGTTGGGAAACGACGGGGCGAGTTTCTACACGTAACGAGAGAACAATGGAACCGCACGACGATTTGCTGACGACCGGCAGGTACGCAGAAGGTCCAGCCAGACCGGTATCAGCATCACGAACTTCGCCAACAGCGTAGCTTGTCTCTCACTGTCTGTCTGTTGTTGTTTCCGTCCTCTCTGCCTCTCCTCCCCGCGAGAGGTAAACAACGCCGTCGTTCCCGACCCCACGCAGAGATGGCTGGCTGGACCCAGCACGCGGCACGGAAAGGGAAACAAATAACAACAGGCCGAAAACAGACAGAAGTGCGGAAATGCGCAGTGTCTTTTTTCTGGGGAAGGGGGGCGCGGAAACGAGAGAGCGCGTCAGCGGGGGGAGGAATGCAGGATCGACGCGTCGGTAGACGCGTCGGCGGTTGGCCGAGAAAGAGGGGGTGGGGGGTACGGGGGGTGAAGCTATTCGAGATTGTGACGAAAACGGAGATTAAGTATATGTACAGGTTAGTGTTTGTGTGTATGAATTATATAGTGTGCATAGATAGACGTATAGTAGTCGAAAGAATGAGGAACAGGGCCGCTCACTCCTTCTTGTCCTTGTTCTTGGCGTCGTCGTCGGAGACGCCCTTCTCGCCAAGGATCTTCTTGAAGGCGTTGTTCAAGAAGGCGTTGATTCTCTTGAGATTGGTTGGGTGTTCGCAGTCGGCAGCAGCGTCCTTGCCGGCAGCGCCGGCCGTGCCGCTGCCCTTGACGGCGTCGTCGAGCGGCTTCCAGTTAGGGTCGAGACGCTTGGCGGACTTGTCGCCAAACGCGTCGGCAACGGCCTCCAAGAGCGCAATCTGCGTCGCATTCGTAGGTTTCAAGGTCTTCACGTCGATAATCACCTTCAGAGAGCCTCTGTTGCTGCTCATGTCGCTGAGTGGGACACCCTTGTTCGGAATGTCGATGGTGCGGCCGGGCTGCGACCCGGAAGGAACCCGTAGCTTGATCTTGGCGCCGTCAAGGGTAGGCACCTCGATGATACCACCCAAGGCCGCCGTCGTCATTGGGATCTCTGTCTTGTACACCAAGTCCTTGCCGTCCCGCTTGAAGTCTGGGTCCGGCTGCACTCTGATCCGGATGATCAAGTCTCCGTTCGACAGCTTGTATCCGCTGGACGTGGTCATGTGTGGCGCATCTCCTGCGTTGGCCACACGGATCCTCGAGCCGTCCTTGATTCCGGAGGGCAATCTCACTTCAGTCTGCTTGAGCTGTGTCTTCACACCTTCTCCGTGGCAAGCCCCACACTCGTCCTCGTGGTTGATCTGCACACCGGTACCGTTACACGCCTTACACGTCGAGGACATGTGGAACCCGCCCTGCAACACATGCATCTGGGCACCCGTACCGTTACACACCCTACAGGTGGACTTCTTCTTCCCACTCTTGAGACCGCTTCCGTGGCACGTGTCACACTGGACTACAGCGCTGTAGTTCACCTTCACCTTTGTCCCGAAAACAGCGTCCTTGAACGGAATCGTCTTCAAGATCTCAATATCTTCTCCCTGGTAGTGCTGGAATGCGCCGCCCCTTCTGCCGCCGCCAGCCCCGCCGGTGAATCCGCCAAATAGGTCTTCAAAATTAATGCCTTCAAATGGGTTGCCACCCTGTGCACGACCCCCGAAGCCTCCGAAGCCTCCAAATCCTGCAAATGGGTTTCCTCCTCCGTATGGATGGCCCTCTCCGTACCCGCCCGGACCTCCACCTGCACCCTGACTGAACGCAGCCGGACCAAACTGATCGTACTGCTCCTTCTTCTTAGGATCAGAAAGAATGTCGTACGCCTCCTGCAGTGAATGGAACTTCTCTTCGGCACCTTTCTCCTGGTTGACATCCGGATGATATTTCTTGGCTAATTTGTAGTATGCCTTTTTGATCTGTGACGCACTGGCGCTCTTATCTACTCCTAGTGTCTTGTATGGGTCGTCAAGTCTAGATATAATTGTGGAATGGAACTGCCGAGACTGGCTGAGCTGGAGAGAGCATTTCTTGGCAGCTTTCGAATACGCTGAGCAAGCGTTGGCCCTCAAACATCTCGCCCTGAATAGACCGAAAATCTGTGAGTTCATCTAAAAATTTGTGTGCTATTTCCAAAGTTGAAGCAGCTGTATTTGAAACGGGATATTCGATGAGCCTGAACCGTGGTGGCAGAAAGAATGACGCTTAATGCATTTAGCTCAACGCCATCTTTCTATTCATGTGAACAAAAAAAAAGTTGTAATCCGTCTGCGGTACACTCGGTGTGGGTCGGGGCTCTAAGTGAGCTGCCCTCGCACTGGAAATTTCGAGAACTCTATCGCGGAACTATGGAAAGAGACAGGAAAAAATCGGGAGGCAAGAAAAAAAAATTTAGATTTCGCCTGCACCCATGCTGGGAGTCGAACCCAGAATCTTTTGATTAGAAGTCAAACGCGTTAACCATTACGCTACACGGGCGAATCTTGAATAATAAAGTGGCCGCATTGTGATGACAGTTTTAAATTAAAAAAATATAGATACCGGATTAGGTAAGTATTGCGTTTTTGATTCATGTTTTGTTCATTCTGTTGCTTACGTAATCAGTGGATGATTCATGTTGCTCTTTGTTTTTAATGTTGCACTAGAATGTGACAACGATATTCTTAAAGTGATGAAGAGAAGTAGTCCCTCCCTCTACGATTCATAGCCTCTGAGATTCAAAAGGAAATCTCTTTGACCAAAATTCAGGTTTTAAAGCGCGTTACTTTACTGGACTGGCATGCGTTAACCTTTAACCTTCCGCTGTCATCGAGCTACCCAGCCCTCTCCTGATCTGATAGCAGAACGACAGAAGAAAAATATTCACGTCCCTCGCCCAAAAAGCAGCGCTTATCTTATACCTTTGACAAAATTATCGGCTTATTTCATCTTTCTTCGGTAGTTTGTCATTGCAAGCTGTTTCTCTTAACTGTAGCCACATTCTCTACGGTTGGTTTTTTAATTTTGCTTAAATTGGTTATTGAATTTCGTAAAAGAGGTCCAATAAAGTAATGGACAAAAAGGAGAAGGGGGAAGCTGCTGGAAGTAGTACCTCAAATAGTGATTTGCCAGAATCAACCGGTGATTATTTTTCAATAAGTCGAACGTCTACTTCACTTACACAGCAGAGCCCTGTATCCCTACCAACTTCAGCTGCCTCGTATAACAATGCTTCCAGTATCTTCAACTTGCCCAAGTTTGCTAGTAACCGACATGTGCCCAACTTGAACCTGTTACTATCGCCCATCGCAACCTCACCGGCAACAGGCGATGCTGATCCGGCCAATACAGAGTCCTTAGATGCTACCCTTTCACCACTATCTTACGCCAATACAAGCTCGATCTTAAAAGGAATTTTGCATCCCAGTATTTTGCACGAATTAGAAGAAAAAGCTTCATCCTTTTTCAAACCTTCAAATTCTCCCTACTTATCATCTATCCTTCCTCACGATTACTTGAATGCATCATTGAATACAAAAGAATCAGTGTCCAAAAAGTCCACCAAAACTAAAGTGGGAATGGCACAAATCTTAAGCGAATACAATTTAATCAGCAAAATCCACGATGATGAGCATAGTGATGCAATAAATCATTATTTGGCCGAACACAAGAAGACAAAACAAAGATTTGTGATTAGATTTATTCGCCAGTTAACCGTTGGATCTGTTTGCAGGCTAGTTAATAGTTATTTTGCAACATCAGGCAGTAACACCAGAGATTCTACCGATGGATATACCTACGGGGTTGACACCCAAGAATGGAGTTACGAGCCTAGAACATGTCCTCCCGACTTGCCCGGCATTTTCCCATGCTCTAAATTGGAACTGCTAGAGAGTGATAATGGAATTATTGCATTTTATCCAATAGATAGTAAGGTTGTCTCGTTGAACAAATTTAACTTTGATTCTCCAATAGAAATAAAAACAATGATCCTTTTACTCGTTAATATTTTGAATGTGCTAAAGAGTATTCATAAATTTGGTATTGTCAATAATACATTATTACCTAGTGACATTTTTGTCAATCCAAAGACTTACGATGTTTTTATCATGGGATTTGATTTTTCATTCTCAACAGCTGTCGAATTCCAAGAAGTTCCCTATAGATCTGCCAACAAAAACCACTCCATGAACTACATTCCTTTCACTGCTCCTGAAAATTTCCTGAACTCTGTTCCAGTCGATTTCAGGGCAGATATTTATGGAGCTGGTTCCATAATATACTCAATCTTGTCGAAAAGAGCATATAAAAAAAACAATCTATTTCTTTTGATTGCTTCTATCATTACTCTAAAGAGTCCTCCCCTCCACACTATCGACTCCTCGATACCCATCGAGTTTTCTAATATAATCGCTAAAATGATCGAAAAGGACGTCAACTCAAGGTATTCATCAATCGATTACATTATTTATGATTTGAATAAATTGTACCACACTATAACGAAGAAAGAAATACCTCATGAAACTGTTTCTACTTTGCTGAAAAGGACCCCCATTCTTGTACCTTTTAAATTAGTAGGGAGACATGATATAGTAAAGTCTTTATCGGTTTCGCTATCTACCAAAACTGTTAAATCTTTTACGCTAAAAGGGGAAACTGGAATAGGTAAAACGTCTATATTAGAAAGTCTGAGAGTTCCTGCCATGGTTAGAAAAATGTTCTTCACTGCTTGGAAATGCCACAACATGAACTACGTTGCTTCAAAGTTTCAAACATTTGACCTCATCCTATCTCAACTATTGCGTGATATTTTGTCGATGGATAAATTGGATATAATTTTTTGGAGAGACTTATTATCAGTTGAAATTAAATCGGACTTGTCGTTATTATTTGACACGGTTCCAGAATTAAAGTTATTGTTAGGGCCTCGTTACACTCATATTAGGCGTACAAAAATGGAAAGCGTCGTTTATCAAAAAGAACTTGGCCATCAATACATCCTAAAAAAACTGTTTGAACTTTTTAGTAGGCATTCAGGCTGGGTATTAGTTATCGAAAACATTGGCAATTTGTCTGAAGCAGAAGCAACAATTCTTGAAGAACTCTGGTCTCATTTGAAAAACGACTTCAAAAATGGGGAGCTGAATTTCACTTTACTGACTTCATATACTGTAAATGATGGAAATATTTCCGATGGTGAAGACAACATTCCTTCTTTTCTTAAAGAAAAAGTAGTTGAAATACCTCCGTTGACATATGAAAACGTTGAAGAATATTTAAGTATGTCATTAGAATTATACGATAGTCAATTTTTTTGGAAAAACATCAATTCGAAGCAGAATTCCTACTATTATGAGATTTCAAGTAAGACTCGGATGAATCAAGATAGGAGACAGCTGGCTGAATATATTCACAAATATAGTAAAGGTAACCCACTGATAATCAGGCAACTCATAACTCAAATACATCTTACCCAGCTGAAATCAGAAAGCCCTCTGAATGCTATTGAAGCATTTAATAATATTTTATTAGATATTGATAGAATATTTCGGAGTGGCGATATTTTTTACGACAGCAACCTAAACAAAAGAGATATTCAAAATGTTAATACCATCAAGATTTTAAAGTATGCTGCATGCATTTGTGTGGGTAACTTATTTGATATGTATGACCTTTCGATTGTTACAGCTTCTGATGTCTCAACATTATACAAAGTCTTGTTCACTGGGGTCGTTACTCAAACATTGAAGTCCAGCTCCATAGTATCAAAACTACCTATAGACCGGCTAGATGATCCTTCTTTCCCTCTCAAAAAGTTATCGGTGGAAGAAAAGAAGAACCTTTTGAAATATACCAAATTCAAATTCTTTCACGAGACAATTCAAAAGCATTTGGTTAAATCGATGCAAGAGCAAAATGAGTTGGAAGAGTTTCACAGGATTTGTGGGATAAGGTTATTCGAAAACATGAAAACAAAAGAAGGTACGCTTAAGCTATCAGGCGCTGAATGTTTATCAATAGCCTATCACTTCATGCATTCGTGGAAAGTAGCTAGGCCTGAAGAATACACAATTTATAGTAACGTATTGATAACGGCAGGTTGGTATGCGTACTCATCTTACGAACTTGTTTCAGCCCTGCGCCATTTTCAGACAGCAAAAAAATTGACTACTGATCTACAAATCTTAAAGGGCTTAGAGTGGGTAGAAATTCACATATATTCATTGAAAGGAAGGCATACAGTGTGTATAGAGCTAATAGAAAATGCTTTGCAAAAATATAAGCAAAACCATGAAGATCTCGCACAATTCCTGATCGCAAAGATGCAAAGTTTAAGATCACTTAACATGTGGGAAGAAGCTTTCCAAGTAAGTGTTGACACACTTAAGGTACTTGAATTTCCTGCTGACCTTGGTTCGCTTACCGAAGAACAGGTGGAAGATTACACTAATTTTGTTTTACGACCTAAACTTCCTACTTCCCCTTCCGAGATTCGTGAGTTGAAAAAGTTACCTCCTCTAACTAATAGAAAGGTGCTTTTGGTACAAATGGTTTTAATGGATCTCAATCAGTTTACGGTCTACTTAAACAAATCCTACCTATTCCACTTCGTTAATTTAATGAATGTTATTCTTTTCATGGCACATGGAAAATCCGTTTATTCAAGCTTCAGTCTTATAATTCTCGCTAGTCTTGAGGCCGCTAGCGATGCGCAAGGATTGAATAGGGCACATGAATATTGCAGATTGGCCTTCAGCATTGTTAGCTCAGATTCAATTGAGGCAAATGAACTATTTGTTGTTTCTTTCAGATGGTATTGTTGTTTAATTGGTTCATTGATTGAGCCCATCGAGAAAATCAGCCAGTCTTTCGATTTGAGTATCATAAATTCCAAAGCTCAGGTAGTTGAGGCAACATTTTCAAAGGGCATCATTTTGAAATTCAAATTTCAAGTTTGGTTGACACAGGGCTTGACTGCTCGAAATATTTTAGAAAGAATGGAAATCATTAAAGACTTTTACAGGCCTGCAAGTGATCCTAGAGAACTATACGATAAAATTTACAAACTCATCGTAGATTTATTGAAAGTTCTAATTGGGGAGTTATCTTACGACAGCTACATTGAGGATACCCTTGAATTGGATTTGCAGTTTTTGCATATAGGAATGACTTTCAATATTAGTAGGTGCACTTCATGTTACATTCTAAAGAAATATGAGGTCGGAGCTGCCATTGCTTTGAAAGAGCTTATTGGAAATTGGTCCGAGGAGCTTGCATCAATTGAGATGGTTTGGGCTCGCTACATTTTTGTCTTGCTTATATATAAGGACAAGATCAGAAGAAGTGATATAGATGATCCCTATGACGATAACTTATCTGGAAAAATAGATAAGATTTTGAAATCCACACAATCATTTTTTAAAGAACTGTCAGGGAGAAATCCATCGGTTTTTACCTGCATGTTTTTGACAATTGACGTTTTAATAAAAGTTTTGGACGGAGCACCATGTTCACAAATAGACATTTTAGCTGCGTTTGAAATTGCTGTGGATTCGTGCGTGGAGCACCATCATTACTTACTAGAAGGAATTGTGGCAGAGGAATGTGCTAGGTGGTTAAAGAGCGTTTCAAAAACAAATAGCATGTCGACCAAGTATTTTAAAACTGCATATACTGCTTATAAAACATGGGGCCTTACACTTAAAGTTGATCAAATTGCACAGGAATTAACCTCAGGTGTTGACATAAATCTAGAATTGACATCCTCTCCCTTAGTAAGGCCACCCAGAAGGAATTCTGAATTTCTCTTTCAGAATGACATTATTCCATTCCAATATGATTCAGAGAGTAGCTCCATTGATGCTCTGAGTAGTTCACATAAACTTAGAGTGAAGAAGCAGCGAGACAAAAGTCTATCTTTTTCAAATTATTCGTCCAACAATCTAAGATCAAAAAGCGATGATGCAATAGATGATGGAGAAAGCTGTGCTTCTTCAAAGGTTTCAACTGGGATCTCGGTGGAGGGTGTCCCGATAGCGACTTCAGAAACCAATCTGATTTCAGAGTACGCGATAAGTGATAGTAATGAACAGGAAACTACAGACAAGGAAAACTTAGATGATTTCGAAGAAGAAGAGTGGGAGAATGATGCTGTAATGGGGTTGAGTACCAAGATAGCACTTTCCGATGATTTTGAAGAAATTGTCAAGATACTTATGCTTTTTTCAATTCACCTTGTGAATGCAGAATATGGCTGTTTCATTTTGAATTCTGATGATGGTACCCCATACCTTGAAGCGATGTGCTTGAAGAATGACGAGGTCAGATTCTTTTCAGAGGCAATTTTGTCGCTGAAGGGTGATGGAATACCAGTCATTTTAGTGGAAGAATGCATGAAGGAAAATGTGTCAATATGGCGGGATTCAGATAAATTCTATTTTGACACAACATATAAGAACAGAGATCCATATTTTGAAGCCAATAATTGCAAAAATGTCATTTGTATACCAGTGAAAAGTGGTGACTCTGCTGTTGTTGGTGCGTTATATCTAGAGAACCAAAGGGAGTCCACTTTTATTGCACCGAAAAAGATAGAAATTTTAGAGTATCTTTGCTTACAAAGCTACATCTCAATAAATAAAATGAAACTAGTAAAGAAGCTAGATTTAGCAAGAAAAGCTGCAGAAGAGGCAACGGCAGATCGGACCAGCTTTTTGGCTAATATGTCACATGAAATACGAACTCCTTTCAATTCATTAATGTCGTGCGCTATTTTTTTGCTTGATACCAAGCTAACTAAATCGCAAAGGATGTATGTTGAAACCATCAAAAATTCTGCGATGGTGACTCTTAGTATTATCGATGGTATTCTTTCTTTCTCTAAAATAGAGCATGGTTCGCTTTTGCTTGCATTTGAGCCTTTCAATCTGACAACATGCATAGAAGATGCGGTACAACTGGTGGCAGAGCAAGCATCACTCAAAAAGTTAGAACTAGTGTTTATTGACGATAATTACCCAGTGACAACATTATATGGCGACCAAACAAGAATTGTTCAAGTTGTTATCAATTTATTGGGTAACTCGGCAAAATTCACCAACGCGGGGTACATTTTTGTCCAAAGCAATGTACAAGAAGTTGCAAAAGATCGATATGAGTTTGCAATAACGGTAAAAGATTCCGGAATTGGTATTCCCGAGGGTAGCAAGGCAAGATTGTTCAAAATGTTCAGTCAGCTGGATGGTTCGAGCAAACGCGTTTACGGTGGATCTGGTCTTGGTTTGGCAATTTCAAAAAAGTTGGCAGAATACATGGGAGGAGACGTGGATTATGAAAGTAAGGAAGGTGAGGGGACCACATTTAATTTTACCCTTACAAGTAAAGCAGAAAAAATCAAAATGGAAAAAATTAAAGGGATCACAGATGATGATATGGTTGTGATTTTTGACCCTCGTACTCTCAGCTCATTGAGTTTAAAGAAATGCCTTGAAAGGAGGGGTTTTGAAGAAGCAAATATTGGAATTTTCAATAAGCTGAATGCTGAAGCCAGAGAAAAATTTAGCAAAGCAAAATTTGTTTTCATTTATTATGAGATGATAGCTGACGAAGTTCAGATAAAGCGTATGCATGAGGAGTATTCAAAAAGCATAATTATTTACCAAATACCTTTTGGTGTCAAGATTCCGGCTTTTATGGAAGATACAGGGAAAGGGGGTGATGAACCATCTAAGCTGACCAGCTTTGTGTTACTAAATCCCTTCAAGAGAGAAAAACTCGATGAGATCTTAAGGTGTCAGAGAAACGCGATAGAATGTACGACCGAGAAAAAAGCAGAAATCGCCAAAGATATCAAGCTAGGAGAAAAATATCCGTTGAGTATTTTGATAGCAGAAGACAATTTGATCAACACGAAAGTGGTCAGGCTACAGTTGAAACGGTTGGGCTACTTGTCGGACCATGCGAAAGACGGAGTGGAAGCAATTGAAAAGAGCGAGAAGCAGTTCGCCGATACAGGTGCGCCTTATGATTTGATCTTAATGGACTTGCAGATGCCTCGTAAGGATGGATATGAGGCAGCAGAGGAGATCAAGAAGAAATTTGGCAGTAGCACGAGAATTGTTGCGCTAAGTGCAAATGTGTATTTAGAAGAGAAAACCCGGTGTCGCCAAGTCGGCATGAGCGGCTTTTTGAGCAAGCCTTTATTGCCTGAGGCACTGGCAAAACAACTAGCGGAGACATATCTCCAGAAGACGGAGAAATAGTGGTAAGGCCTGCTGTAATGTGTGTGTACTATTAAATACTATACCGTGTACAATAGAAAAAGCAACTAGTTTTCATGATTCATGTTGTGGTCGATAGACGCGACGCCCTAAAACATTTAGCAAAGACCAACACCCGTATGCGGGCAGCTTTCGCTGCTTTTCTTTTGTGCACGCGGATTTGCCATGCTGCTGTCGTTGTCGCCAGATGGATAATTGTGAGCACAGTCTGGTACGTGCAGAGGAGGGGTTGCAGTAATTAACAGCTGCACAGCGTGATTAAGGTTGGATACGGGGTTCTACTTAGTGTACTTCACAGAGTATCTTCATCAAAGGATCAATTACTGCTAGTATCAGCGTATCAGTTCAGTACGTTCAGAAAATCAAATAAGTAGCAGCAGACTGATTCGGCAACACATTCAGTATTGTCATCCTTAGCGCAGTATTTTAGTATTATTGAAGCAATCATCGAGATATTAAAAAGGTAGGCAAGAAGCCATTAAACAAAAAGTTTCATTTTTGTATTTGTTTACTCCTATTCCACATCAGCCAGAATTGAGGGAGTTACATCACTGTGATAAGAGTCGTTCTAATATTGTTATCTTTCCTTTAAACTAGGTTACAAATAATTCCCGATTACACTTTATTATCTGCGATAGTCAAGTCAAGTCACTATATTTGGAAGCTTTGGATTATTTTTTCTGCGGTCGTTTTATTCTTACGTTACTTCGATTTTGATTAGAATACGCTCCATTTACTTTCATATCATTTTATTCATTCATTTGTCCACTAGATTTTCTAGTCTATTATCTCATCCGATTACTATAAACAACGCAAATTTACAGAAATGGGTTCATTCAATAATACGATCAAGTGTGTCGTCGTAGGTGATGGTGCCGTTGGTAAGACATGTCTACTAATTTCCTACACCAGTAATCAATTCCCAGAAGACTATATCCCAACTGTGTTTGATAACTACGCGGTTACTGTCATGATTGGTGACGAACCTTATACATTTGGTTTGTTCGATACTGCTGGTCAAGAAGATTATGATAGACTAAGGCCATTGTCATATCCCCAAACAGATATTTTTTTGATCTGTTTTTCAGTTGTCGTTCCTTCCTCATTTGACAACGTCAAAGAAAAATGGTTTCCAGAAATCTTGCATCATGCTCCACATGTCCCTTGTATAATAGTTGGCACGCAAATAGATCTTAGAGATGATCAGACTGCGCTTGCAAACTTAGCAAGACAACATCAGAAGCCTATAACTGCACAACAAGGTGAAAGACTGGCAAGAGAGTTAAAAGCAGTGAAGTATGACGAATGTTCAGCTTTAACTCAAGTGGGATTGAAAAGTTTATTTGATGATGCTATCGTTGCAGCCCTAGAGCCACCTGTTATCAAGAAATCTAAAAAATGTACTATTTTATAAATAAAATTCACCACTTAAATAGAATGGGATGGAATGGCTTTTGTTTTTGTTTTAATCTTTTTTTCTCGTTTTCATTGTTAGTATTTACTTAACTACTTACCTACTCACTTACTCACTTCGTTATATCTCTTTGTATGTCTCTGTTTTTATATTTCTTTTTTATTCCTATTTTTCTTTTCTTATATTTTCCCCAAATTTTCTTATCAGTCTATTTTATTCTTATTTTAGTTTTCATTTGTTCGTCTATAATTATCCTTCCTTTGTTGATCCTGGATCAACTGTCTCTCTCTTGTATCACACGTCCTTTGAAACGTTACTTATCCTTCATTCATTCGCGCCGGGTAACTTTCCTCGCATAAATTTTCAGTTTTAGACCTTTTTTGTTCATCCGAAATTCAAAGGGTACAAGGCAAACGATACAATAATTCATCAAGTTTACTGTACTCTTCCGTTTCCCTACCACTCCCAAAGCCAGGCATCAAAGGTACATATCCAAAAGAAGTGTCCGAAGATGTTTTCCAATGCACGTTCAGAGACCCTTTTCCTTGGGGGAGAAAAATTGAGCGGCGATGATGTTCGTAACCAGAATGTTCTTGCCACTCAAGCTGTTGCAAATGTTGTCAAATCCTCATTAGGCCCAGTTGGACTTGACAAAATGTTGGTGGATGATATTGGTGATGTTACCGTCACCAATGACGGTGCTACGATTCTTTCACTTTTGGATGTCCAACATCCAGCCGGAAAGATCTTAGTTGAATTGGCACATCAGCAAGATAGAGAAGTCGGTGATGGGACCACTTCTGTTGTCATCATTGCCTCTGAATTACTAAAAAGGGCAAATGAGCTAGTAAAGAACAAGTTACATCCCACAACAATCATTACAGGTTACAGATTGGCGTTGAGAGAAGCAGTTAGATTCATAAATGAAGTGTTAAGCCAACCAGTTGATTCCTTAAGTAAAGAAACATTGATCAATATTGCCAAAACCTCAATGTCTTCCAAGATAATTGGTTCAGACAGTGATTTCTTTGCAAAAATGGTGGTGGATACTATGTTATCAGTGAAAACCATGAATAATGCGGGTGAACTCAAATATCCGGTTAAAGCTGTCAATATTTTGAAAGCTCACGGTAAATCAGCAACAGAATCTGTTCTAGTTGATGGTTATGCACTAAATTGTACTGTTGCGTCTCAGGCAATGGTGAAAAAAATTACTAATGCCAAGATTGCCTGCCTGGATATCAACTTACAGAAAGCTAGAATGGCTATGGGAGTTCAAATAAATATCGATGATCCTGAACAGTTAGAAGAAATCAGGAAAAGAGAATATGGAATTGTGTTAGAAAGAGTTAAAATGATTATTGACTCGGGTGCTAATGTTGTTTTAACTACAAAGGGTATTGACGATCTATGCTTGAAAGAGTTCGTGGAAAACAAAGTTATGGCAGTCAGACGCTGTAAGAAGGAAGATCTCAAGAGAATTGCAAGAGCAACGGGTGCTACCTTAGTTGGTAATATGTCAAATATGGAGGGAGAAGAAACTTTTGAGTCAAGCTATTTAGGTTATGCAGAGGAAGTTTCCCAAGAAAAATTTTCTGATGACGAGTGCATACTCGTGAAAAAACCTAAGAAGCATTCCGCAGCTTCAATAGTGTTAAGAGGGCCAAATGACTATTCATTAGATGAAATGGAAAGATCCATTCATGATTCTCTTTGCGTAGTAAAGAGAACGTTGGAAAGTGGTCAGGTCGTGCCAGGTGGAGGTGCAGTTGAATGTGCGCTAAACATCTTTTTAGAAAACTTTGCAACCACAGTTGGATCTAGGGAGCAGCTTGCCATCGCAGAATTTGCAACTGCATTGTTGGTGATACCTAAAACGTTAGCGGTGAACGCAGCTAAAGATGCCTCTGACCTCATAGCAAAACTCAGATCATACCATGCCGCATCACAGCAAGTCTCCGAGGCCGATGTTAAAAGGAAAAATTACAAAAATTACGGATTGGACTTAATCAAGGGAAAAGTTGTGAACGAGGTGACTAACGGTGTTTTGGAGCCAACTGTGTCCAAGATCAAATCACTCAAGTCTGCCCTTGAGGCTTGTATAGCAATTTTGAGAATCGATACCATGATCAATGTTGATCCTGAGCCACCTAAGGAGGATCCACACGCACACTGATGTGTTTATGTATTCATCAATTATACGTAGATACGTATTCATTTTTAAGCTCTATACTAAGTAGCCCATTCAGAAGAATCTTGTGTCAGGTTTAATCCATGCTGACCCCACTTAAGCCAGAACGTGTCGATTACGAACTGTAGTGCGCAACGAGCGGTACGACCCTGAGGAAGGCTGAGAATGAAAAAAAATGAAGAAAAAAGAAAATTGTTTACTTTTTGCTGGAAAAAAACGTTGGATTGGTGGCCGGAACGAGGTGTACGAGGATTAAGGGGCTCACCTTCTAAGCATACTGGTGGCTCTAGAGAAACAAAAACTTATACACAAGGAAAAGGTAAACTAAAGATCCTACCAAAAATATAATAAAGCATACTTTGTTTGTACAGTGTGAAGAAAGCTTAGGATTTTCAGGGGAAAATTTGGAAAGCAAGGAAAAATAACGAGTAGGACCGAGAGCAAAGTGAATCAAATCAGAAGCCTGGGATCTCAGAACAAAATATGACCACAGGTTACACTTTTGAAACACCTTCGAGTTCTGGAACCATGACAGAAATCGAGAACGCTAAAATCGCTAAAAAGTCGACAGGTAAGAGAAAGTTTCACAAGAAAAGTAGAAAGGGTTGTGCTACTTGTAAACGAAGAAGAGTTAAATGTGATGAAACACGACCTCTATGTGGAAATTGTGAAAGAATGGGAATCCAGTGTGTCTATCTGACTGCGGAGCAAGGTAGCGGTAATAGTTCATTTGAGTCTAGAAAGAGTGAGTCAAATGAACGTGTCTATGTGAAGAAGGAAACTACCCCAAGTCCTGGATTCCCTAAGCAGCAACAACCGCAATTGGATATCCCTAAAAATATATTGCCTGCAACTCCTCTGATGATGAACGAGAGCCTTGCGAGCATATCTCCTGTTTCTCCAATTTCCCAATTTCTGCAGCAATTGCCACAATCTCCAGCTGCTACAGCTGCTGCATCGCAGTTTTTGAACAATTTTCCGCCTGAAGTTCAAGTTAAGCTGTTTCAGCAATTCCAGCAATTGCCGGCTGACAAGCAACAACAGCTATATCAGAGCTTACCTATGAGTATCAGGCCCTCATCCGAATCGTTAACAATGCCTGATGAGAGCATGCTAAACAATATAACGAGGACGACTGCCGGCAATCCTTTATCAGATTTACTTGGTGATTTAGTACCTAACAGAAACAATTTTATGAAACAATCTATTTTGAATAAAACTCCAACGCCACAAGAATTAGCAGCTCAATATCAGCAGCGTTCGCAAGCTTCAAAAGAAATGCCAATTTCAGCTGAAAATGGCGGACCGTCATTATCGCCAGATTCGATTAGATCACCTCTGCCTCCTATTTCCAATGGACAGTCTACAGCTACTGGCACAATATCTGACCTTAATATGTTAGATTTAAGATTAATGTACCACTATACAACAAAAGTGTGGCCTACTATAACAGCTGCAGGGATCTCTGATTCTAAAATATGGTCCGACGATATTCCGATGCTTGCTTTTAAGTATCCTTTTTTGATGCACTCCGTTCTTGCTTTCTCTGCTACGCATCTTTCAAGAACAGAACGGGGACTTGATCAATGTGTAACCTGCCATCGTGCCGAAGCTTTAAGGTTGTTGAGAGAAGCGGTCCTGGAGATGTCACCCGAAAACACAGATGCTCTCGTTGCATCGGCTTTGATATTGATTATGGACTCTTTGGCTAATGCCTCACTATCAACTTCAAGCTCGATAAAATCTTTACCCCCTTCAGCTTGGATTTTCCATGTTAAGGGAGCTGCCACAATTCTTACTGCCGTGTGGCCCCTCAGTGAGAAGTCCAGATTTTACAAATTTATATCTGTTGACTTGGGGGATCTAGGTGAAATTGGATACGATCTGATAAGTGGAGAACTATCAAATACTTCCGATAGTAATGAAAATTCAAGGTCTAGTAGTGTGAGTCTGGAAAAGGGTGCATCCAAAGCTTCTTCTTCTAATGCTACTGGTGCAGTTGAAAATGCACAAAATCAACAAAAAATGAGAGGGAACTCCTTGCCTGGGCTTTCTCATCCCACAAACACTGCTGCTGGTGGTAGTGCTAAGCTGAAAAAGCCAAGGTTTTCCTCAATCGAATGTTTTGATAATGAAATCTCAGATATGTTTCCAATATCTTTCAATTCGCCCTACTTTCCTACTCTTGCTTACATGGCGAGACTCCATAAAGAAAGAGACAAATCAGATTTCATTTTAAGAATATTTGCTTTCCCTGCATTGCTCGATAAAAGATTTCTTGGTTTATTAATTAACTGCGATTTATCTGCCATGCGGATAATGAGATGCTATTATAAATTACTAAGAAATTTTACAGAAGAAATGAAAGAAAAGGTATGGTTTTTGGAAGGTGTCAGTTCTGTTCTTCCTGTCGATGTGGAACAGTATGCCGGTGGTGGAGGTATGCATATGATGTTGGACTTTCTTGGTGGTCCATCTACAATTGATGATGATGGTAACGGGGAAAACTACGTTGCGAAATCCGCAGCTCAATCCGGCCTGCTTGATACCAACAATCTCCCCAGCGCTTCCATGACTGATAGTCTTGGGTTGGATGACACTAGTGGTTTAAATAACGATGAAAATGAAACATGACGGGAAAATTCTTTGCTTAATTATAAATTTGGGATGGTACTACTACTTTTTATCTTTTATTAAATAAAACTTATGCACATATATATAGCTATAAGATAAGAGGCAAAATTTTCAAGGGGAAACGAGAGCAACTCAAACTTTTACTCTCTGGACCCCATCTTCGTCTCTGAGAACTCCTAGTTCCAACAATTTGGCAAATGCCAAAGCAAACTGTTCATTAAAGAAAACTTCATCGTTTGCGTATATCTCCACCCATCTCTTGAATTCGGGACATCTGAGCAACTCTATGTCGGTATTTAACATCATTAAAGATCTATCATCGTTATAATATTGTTCAATTCCGGTTTCTGGAACAATTCCTAAACTCCAGTTTTCATTCAATAATACTTTGAAAAAGTCATTGTCCCATTTAAAGGGAGCTTTGGTCCATATTCCATTAAATCCGCTGTATCTTGCATGGCAACCTCCAATTCCATGTCCCCCTCCAATAAGAGCAACTGTCTCTTGAGCATTAAAGCCCAACCTTGTGTAAAATACATCCTGTATATGCTTCCAATCAAGGGTTGCAAGTGGTAGTCTTCCCATTGGTGGAACTTTAGCCGAGTCAGGACAATCAGTTCTTCCTGGCTTCCACTCAATTTTAGGACCGCCTATAGCTTCCACTGCTACGCAGCCTGCATAAGTATAAAGATCAGCAAAGGTCATCCAAGGGAAGTTTTCATGGACTTGATCCAAATATGACTTACTTGTCGTAAGGCCAGTATTTCCCAAGTCATTAAATTCTTGAGCAAATCTCATTGTACCGCCACTGGAGCCACCAGTACCCGTAGCTTTATCGAAATGTGCACAACAATGCCATGTAAAGCGGATCAGATTTGGACCTATTGTTCCATCAGGCAAATAATTAGGCTGTGGAATAATGTTTCTTATTGCTTGGGCAACAAGGTCGTATCTCCCATAAGTTGGGTGGTTTTTAATATCATTTCTAGAATTCTTTCTTCTTATTTTAATTTTGTAGAATATGTTCTTGGTCGAATCATTAGGGGTGGAAGTTGCTACCTCTTCTACTCTTTCTTTGTCATCAACAGGCTTATCTACTGGTACAGTTTCTCTCTCCTGTTGAGACTCAGCTGGATCAACAAAAAGTCCTGATAGGACAGGACAACCTGAAACTGAAGAGCTTGGTGGTTTGCTACTATTTTTCTTTTTTAAAGACTCAGTTATGACGTAAGGTTTGGGGACAAAATCAATTTTAGGAATGCCATCATCATTTTCTTCAGAACCTGCCGCATATGTTTCACCACTTCCTTTTGATCTATCTGAAAACTTTTCAGTTTCTGTGTACGAGTGAGTTGGATTATAGTAATATGAATGAATTGATCCATTGAAAAATGCTACAGGGTAGTTGATAAAATAACGATCGTAATAGTAATCAGTTCTAAACCACATTCTGGCAAGATATTCAGTGACAGTTGTTGGAGGATCAAACATTTCCCTAACGCTTGGTGCAACTGGTAGCGACTTATTTCTAATTCTGTGTTTATTGTTAAACTTCCTTTGATTGTAGGTTACGTCAAAGGTCTCTTTATCATGATCGGATTCTTGCAGCACGTGCAAAAGATTATAATGATAAACCACAAACAAGCGGCAATAGGATAGTGTATTCATAATTATATACCGCATTGTTTGAAGTGTAGTTTGCACATACGAGTAAGGTAAAAACAGCAATCTTCCTAACGGGGAAGCCGTTTTTGCTGCGGCCATGTAGCATGTTTCTACAGCGTCCATCTTCAAGGCTCTTTGAAAATATCAAGTTGCGTTTAGCCGATTGTGTTTACTGGAATCAGAAAAGAATGGTGGAAATGTAATCGGAAAAGGAGCAGCGATGATTGGTACAAATGGTAGTGGTTAATTGCCTTTTTGGGAAAACTCAACAAGGCATTTTCATGATGTCGAGAGTCAAATCCCGAGGGATGTGGGGCATGAAAGGGGAGGCACACTTTATTACTAGGTGACAAAGACGAAGTGATTTATTATTTGCAGCTATTTATGGAGCTATATGTACAGAACAAGTATGGTACTCTATAAAAGGGGCAACTTTATTTCTCTTGCGTAGAAATATAGAAGCTTTAGTTGTTTGAGTTGACCACGATGGTAATGGGGTGCTCTCTATCTTCATGTGTGATATCGACGTAGTATGTTCCGAGCCTATCAATTGAGTCTAACGACTCGCCAGATTCTGATTTAAGGGTGATAGAAGTATTCTGGCTGTTGAAGAATTTGACAGCTATTTCTGCTTCCCTTAAGTACTTGGCAAGTGTTAGCTCGATCTGCTGGATGATAAAGGACTTTTGTAAAGGCGAAGACAAGATATTTTCTTTTGATCTTTTGACCAATATCAACTTTTTTGGGAGTTTGGAGAAAACTAAGTCCAAATTGTCTTGCGATAGAGCATTGAGATCAATAGCAAGAAGCTCATCCATGCTCAAGAGGCCGTCGGATTTCTTCGATTTTTCTATTTCACTCTTCAAGATTGGGTTCAACTTGACCTTCTTTTCCTTCTTGGCTTCTCTCTGTGCGTTCTTGAGAGCAGCAAGAGCGGCCGCCGCCGCCGCCTTAGTGACGACCGGAATAGCAGGTTCTGCACCAGAATGGTTCATATACACTGCTCCATTATAAGGATAAAGTTTGTTGGTCATGGCGGATGGTTTTACGGCAACAATCTGTCCCTTCACACCAAGCCCTGGAAAGTCTTTCAGCAACTGGACATTGATTCTATTCTTCTTGGATTGTGCGGTGTATCGTACTCCTGTTTTTTTAAGCTCTGCTTTTGAGGAAGAAAGCACAAATGACGATGATCTGGTAAACATGGTTATCTTTTTCCACTAATAGCTGCAGATCAGGCGTATGTATGTCCCGTTTACCTTGATTCTTCGTCTTTTCTCTCTTTTATTTCCGGTTCGTCTTCGTCTTGTCTTCGTCTCTTTTGAGGATTTCGTCGTTCTTCAGGTCTGCGCGAGGGAAACCGGGTAATTTTTGCAAAACTATATATATATTTCCGCCGAAGATGTTAGTGACCATTGATGATCGGGTAGTATACAAAATTAGTGAAAGGGAAACATATATATGTAGATAGATGAAGATTAAAAACGAGGTTTTCTCGCCCGTCCCGTAAATTTAGAGTCTTTACGTACGGTCTTTCCCCGCTTCTCCATGAGGATCTTCTTTCGCATGATGTACTCCTTTTTCGTTTCCATTGCTTTGGCACGTTTTTTGGAGAGCTTGCTGGTCTCTTTCGAGTTCTGTGACTTGGCCATGTTCTCCACCTCCATGCCGTCGATGTTCAACGGTCTGTCAGAGGCCCCTGCCTGAAGCACTAAATAATGCTTCCTATTCTTCTTCGATTCCGGGTTGTCCACCACGACACCGCATTGAAAACCAGCTACCTTAGCAGCGCCAGTTATCTGTACCGTTTGGTCCTCATTTGCCGGGTAGAACTGTCCGACAAACTTCCCGCCCTTGCGCAGGGCCGAATAGAGCGTGTTGAAGAACCTCGCCAAGCGGAACTTCGGTTCGTTTGTGTTTGTATCTGCGTTACAAAGCCACTGTATGGCAGAAATTGAAATAGCAGCATCAAAAGTTCCTGGTCTAAACGGAACTCCGCATCCCATGTCTGCAAGAAACAAGTCTCCCTCTATCTCTCTATCGAGTGCCGTCGCCAACATGTCCGCGGAAATGTCCATTCCGACCCACATATGGCCTTCCTCGGTCAAAATCTCTCCGGAAAGACCAGACCCACAGCCAACATCCAATAAATAATGTGTCTTACCCTTCTCTAGGTTCAACAAGTCCAACGCTCTCAATGTCATCTTAGCCTGGATATGCTGCACACGTGAGGACTGCGTGTACTTCTTCGACTCGATGTTGTTGTAGAAAATCTCCGGCGGTGCAATCTGCTCTGGTCTAGACATTTTCTTTGTTTAAGTTTTTTTCTTCAGCTCTAACCTTTCTTTTGTCTTCTTCTCCTTCCTTTTCTTATTTTCTTTTGATTGTCTTTCCATGACATGAAAAGTTGCAAATTTTTTTTCGTCTTTGCCAGATCCAATCAGACTTCCCAAAACGGCAACTTCCTGCAAAAACATATATGCTTATGTCAGCGATCCATTCTTATTATGCTGCCGGGAGGCAGACGGGGTGACGGAGACGGCCCTGTCTGGCTGTAATGGCTGTCTATTTGCACAGGACGACGAACCAAATCATTGGCGCAAATCGGGAGTTGAACTAGACATTAGTAGTATCTAAGGAAGTGCACAGATACAGAGCAATAAAAACGATGGCGGATCCGCGGGAGGAGTTCCCGATGACGACGCAGTTGTCAGAGAATACCATTAATCGGGCCAACCAAGGGTTGAAACGATTCAACATTTTGAAAAACAACAGCAGCACAAGCGTTGGGCAGAAGAGACAGTCAATTGTGCTAAACGATGAATACGACTCAAGCGACAGCAACATTGTTGGCGTGGAGAGTTTTCCGGAGTCACCTGCGGCCTCGGTTATTGACGTGGAAGAAGCGGAAGAAGTAGAGAAGTCCCCGTTATCTGCAGGATCTTCTAAATCGACAGGCAATGATACGATTCAATACGAGAAAAAGGTTGCCACCGACTCAGCTGCGAGTCAAAGCAATGTCTACAAACACGTTACACAGAGCAAGGTGCGGTTCAAGAAGGACGGGAAGATGCGGTCGAACTTCGGAGATTTGAACTTTATTGCGAGAGAAACCATTTTTGATAGGGAGATCCATTTTGGAGCAAAATTTTACGGTCTCTACGTTGCATGCTGGATTGCCATTGCCTTCTTTGGTGTGGATGTGGTGTGTGGGTATCACCGGAGCCATGGCAGCTTGTTCAGCTCCGAGATCGTCAGGTTAATGCTTAAAGACTTATGGAAAGTGGCTTTAACAGATCTTGCCATGTACTTATCAATGTACGTGTCTGTGATTATCCAGCTACTCATTAAACATAACATCATACGCTGGAAGTACACCGGCTTCGCTTTGCAGACAGCCTACGAAATCGCACTTCTCTATTGTCCGCTCTCCTTTGCAGACCGCATGAACTATCCTTGGATCGCACAGATATTTATTATGTTGCATTCTGTTGTGATGTTGATGAAGGTTCACTCTTATGCCTTTTTCAATGGGTACTTGTGGGAAATAACTAATGAATTGAAATTTTCGACAGTATTCATAAAGAAGAAAGATTATTTGCCTGAAAAAATCGAAAAAGCTCTCAATAACTCGATCGAGTTCTGCAATTCAGAGATCTCATCACAGAAGTTCCCAAAAAATATATCTTTCTCCAACTTCCTCGAATATTCGTTTTTCCCTGTTTTGGTTTACCAAAACAGCTATCCTCGAAACGATAAAATTAGGTGGGGATACCTCTTCACCAAAGTTGCAGGCATATTTGGCGTGATAATATTGATGATTGCCATAGCGCAACATCGATTGTATCCTATTGTGATCCACTGTTTAGAAATCCAAAAAACAACATCACTGAGCTATCGCTTGAAAGAATACCCATTCATCCTAATCGAGACAATACCTCCTTTCCTGACCGTCTACTTATTAGTTTTCTACTTAATTTGGGAATTGATCCTGAACGCCATCGCAGAGCTTTCCAGGTTTGCAGACCGAGAATTCTATGGTTATTGGTGGAATTCGGTTGATTGGAATGAGTACGCCCGTGACTGGAACGTACCTGTGCATAAGTTTTTACTCCGCCATGTTTATCATTCGTCCATCTCAGCTTTCAAAGTTAACAAAACTGCAGCCACATTTTTCACCTTCCTTTTGAGCTCACTCATCCACGAGTTGGCAATGTACGTCATTTTCAAGAAGGTAAGATTTTATCTATTATGTCTTCAGATGAGTCAGTTGAGTCTCGTTCAATTGTCGAAAACAAAATGGATGAGAGGCCGAAACGTTCTAGGGAACTGTATTTTCTGGTTCGGTGTCGTTTTTGGACCAAGTTTAATGTGCACAATGTATTTGGTGTTTTGAAGGATATGTTCAGCGCTCTCCAAGGCCGTCCCGTTTCTTGTTTCAGGCTTGATTTGTGCTGTTAATTATAAGTGAAATGGAATTAAATACATACACCTGTATATTCTTTCTAAATAGTAGCGGTGTGGGATCTCGTTTTGTACAGGAATAGAAGAAAAAGTAAGCACTGAACTTATTTGCCTACCTATAAATCATTTCAAAAGGTCTGGTATCGTTGAAACAGGACCTGAACACTTCGTCGACAACTTCCTTAGCATGATCCATATCTCTACATTTAGGGTGGCCAACGACACTCAACGCCGCCCTACGCTTCACACATGCTTGATGTCCCTTAGCGACTCTCATCATGCCTGAATTTTTCCAAAACTCTGTCATGATAGCACACTCTCCACTCAAACTGGCAGCACGAATCTCACTGCAAGCATGATGCCTCAAATCCATCCAGTCTACCTTGAATCTGGTATTATCATACCAATGGATCAACTCATGTGAAAGCGTATCATTCAAAACCCACTTATCCGGTATATAGTTTGCACATAGTTGGATACCAAGGTCTGGGTGGAAACCTCCAAGTTTTGGATCCTCACAAATCTGGCAGTTAATCTTGGTTGGTGATACGTAGCCACCGGCCTGTTTGATTTGCTCAAACATAAACCTCACTGTTGGTGAATACTGCATCATCCAGTGCTTGTATTCGTCACATTGCGAGCATAGTGAAGCCTTCTTCTCCTCGCTGAGCACAGGCTTCTCCGGTTGCGCTGGCAACGGCGTCGTCGTTACCTGTTGTTCTTGTTGTGGCTCAGCACTCATAGCTTCTCTTGTCTATCAACCCGCTTTTTTACTGCTTTTCCATTATATGGTTTGCATACCTGCTCCTGATGGAAATACATGCTCCCGAAACTTCAACTAGTTCACCGATTTTCTCAATCTCGTTACGTAATCACGAGTCCACAAGAAAAGAGTATCAAAAATTTTTATAACATGCACAAAACGGAGATTAAATAACGTTTGGCAGCTAGAAAGAGCATCTAAAGCAAGAAGACCAGTAAAACTAATAAAATGTCTGAAAATATATGGGTGGCAGCTGCAGATAATAAAATAGCTCTAGTCAAATCCCTTATCGAATCAGGAAAATACAGGCCGAATTCGGCAGATCCTAACGGATTCACACCGATCCATGCAGCAGCTTCGTACGGAAATCTTGAATTATTACGCTATTTGTTGGATAACGGAGGGGATCCAAATGTGCAAGATTCCGACGGTGATACTCCGTTACATCACACAGAAAGTTTGGATGTGGCAAAAGTACTTGTGCAAGAATATAGTGCCAACTACAGGCTGAAGAATAAGGATGGATTTACTGTGAAGGAGTATTTTATTGAGGAAAACGAGTTTCCCGAGCTTATCAGATTCTTCACTATTCTCGAACAGACGGGAGACCCATCGGCAAAAGAACTGAGTTCGTCAGCATCGCAGGCAGTAGCTATGTCGGACGAAAAGTTGCGTTTACCAGATGGGCAAGAAATCAGAGCATTCTTGAGTGGAAGTGACGACGCAGATGTTGACGATCCCGAGGGTATGAAGGCACGTCGTCAACAGGTGCAGGCAATTTTTGAAAACTCTGATCTTTCTGATGAACAGAGGGACGAACAGCTAAGAAACTACGTCGTGGGAGTCGTTTCTGAAAACATGGGCAAACTTAGGGATACTGCGGACGCTGAAGATGCCGAGGATACTGACCCATCTCACAAGAGAAGGAAATAGAATGCTTATGAATGCAGTTGTTGTATATCTATATTTGGAGCATGGTATATAAATAGTTAGATATTGTATGCAGATATTACTATAAAGTAATAATAGGACTACTCGTCCCCTCGTTCCTCATCCTCATCCTCCTCCTCATCATCTTCATCTTCCTCATCTTCGTCTCCTTTTTCAATCAAAAGAGATCCATTTGGCCATATTTCTTTGAATTGATTCAACGCTACAGGTGTCGGCTGTAGTTTTAGACGAGGCATAGGAGAAATCAGGTCAAAAGAGAATGATTTTTTTTCTAGATCGGTGTCTTCGTTAAACTTGAATAAATAGTCAGTAAAATGTTGCAAGACTTCTTCTTCTGTGGATAAATCATTATCGTCAGATTCAATCATTTCATCAATCAGCTTCTTAGCTGAGACGTACATGAACACATCCAGAGCGGTTTCGTTTTTTGCAAATTTGCGAATGAACCTTTGTCCTTGATTAGTTCGAAACTGAATCGTTGTGAAATCACCTCTGTTCCAATTGTTGCAGTCTCTTTTATAACTACTTTTAATGTACCGTATGATGTTTTCCCGTCGTTTTAACGCCTGTTGTTCGATCTTGAGCTTTTCCTCTCGCTCACTTTGTAGTTTTTTCTCCTCTTCGAGTTGCCTCTTCTTTCTTTCTTGTTCTCTTTGCATATCCTTAAATAATGATTCTTGATAAGCACTATCCTGCTGCTCTCTAATGATTCTTGAGCACTCTGCTTCTTGCTTATCGTATCTTTGCGCCACTAGCTGTGGCTCGTACTTGCTCACTATTCTGTTCAATTTTTTGCACAATTTGCTAGTCGAATTCAGGCTTCCATTTCCATCTTCAAATCCGCTCAAAAGCCTATTGTATTTACAGACATATGAGAACTCTGGATGTGTTAGTCCTGTTGAAGAGACGTTCGCAACCAAAGCCAAATATGGGAGTCCCAATGCAGAATATGTTTGGGCTACCTCAAAAGGTTCAGGATAGCTGACGTCTCCGACATATAAAATCACATCGTTGCTTTTGACGAAATTGATAAACAGATCACTTGCTAAAACTTCAGTAATGAGTTTCTCCGAACTCTTAGATCTCGAGTTAAATAGCACAATGCAAAGCCATTTGAAATTATTTCTAGCCTCGTCGAATGCAGCATTAAACTCTCCTTTAAATATCGGCAGACTTACTTCTTTACCTGCAACACGATGTATGTACTCATTGATATTGTATTTAGAAATTTCTTCATTAGTATTGTAAACTGGCTTGGCAGGTAGGTCGTCTTCTTCCTCCCTCAAGCCCAATATTCTAAACAACTTCGGAGAAAAATTGCCAAACAGTCTATTTAAGCCATAGCCAATGAGGAGAAGGAACTTGGGCATCAGCATCAAGAGGAATACAATCGGAGTGAGTATTTTGTTATATTTCAATGACTTCTTCTCAGACGCCGAATTTATCAAGCCTGCTTGAAACTTCCATTTGTTGCTGATAGGCAGAGCACGATGTAGCTTCGGAATAAATGCTTCCTCGGGAAACGGGAACAAAAAGTTTGCCTGTGACATGGGAGGCACTGGCATTGGAGCCCGAAATATATCGTCACTGCCCACTCCGCCGTTATCAGATCCAGTCAGAGAATGTGTCGGAGTAGCGAGCATGCCAGAGACCGAACCCGATGTGGAAACGTTCGGCACAGGAGGAATCTGATGCTGCGAGGCGATCTCGTCAAACAGTTGGGGAAAGTCATTGTCGAAGTATCTTGCAATCGCCACCTCTAAGTTCCAATTACACACTGTAAGTAGTCGGAGAACTTTGCTGCGTTCGTTCTCCCTATCGTAGTTTGTTATTTCTTCAAATTGATCCAACACATTTTGCTCCTCGGGACTAAGGTTATCCATTGTCGTTCGTGCAATTGTATGTGATCTTGATGGCACAATTGAGTCGATATATCTGTATTCCCAACTTGGTATTTACCTGTGTGCAGGCGTCACGCCAATGCAACGGCCCACTAAACCCCAACTTAATCGTCGCAAACGAAGAGCCGTCCACTAACTGTGCATCACTCCCAGTTTGCCACCGACAGCAACTCCCACCACCCCGCTCAGCCAACTTGCTCGAAAGAAAAAATACCGCGCCACGCGCAGAAGAGCCCGAGAACCTTCTCGGACTGCCTACTGTTCGTGTTTCTCGCCCCAACTATGCCGGTATCTTCCCATTTCGATATTATTGGTCTGGGGCAAAAAGGAGATCGCTTCCAAAGTGGATAAACAAACTGGAGAAAGGTGGCAAGGAAAAGAAGAATGGAAAACAAAAAGGAATAACAGTAAAAAGTACAATGGAACAATGTTTAAAAAATACTAGAACTTTTGTTTCTCAATTTTATTTTAACTAATAGTGTCGTAGTTTAACAATATAATTTACAATTTCAAAATCACTCATTCGAACGTTCACCTTTTTACTTCAGTTGACTTGAAACGAGTCAATTTGAAAGTTGTTTTTTTCTAAACTGGTGAAAAATGACTAAAAAAATACAGTATTGATTCAATTTACTTGTGTTTCTACTTATTTTCTCTCGCATATCTTTCTTCTTCTTCATCTTCTTCTTCTTCTGGTAATCATCATCATCAAAATTGTGGTCTCAAAAATAATAATAAGGAGGAAGAAAAAAACCATTTATCCTATTTACTTACTCAATTCAATCACTGCTGATTCATAATCATCAATCCGTCATGATTCTTCTCTTTCTTCTGCCTTATTTCTTTTTCCGCTGATGAACTCTTAAAATCTGCCTGGAGATCTATCTCTGTTGAAATCTCTATCACCTGAATAATCACCACCATCTTCTCTGCTTGATCTGTAATCGTTTCTTGGAGGTGGAGGACCCTCTCTGAACTCACCGCCTGGTGCAGGTGGCATGCCATATTCACCTCTTGGAGGAGGAGGAGCGTTACCAAAATCACCACCCCTTGGACCATATTCGCCCCTTGGAGGATACCCACCTCTTGGTGCATAACCACCTCTTGGCATGTATCCACCTCTACCTCTTGGCATGTATCCGCCTCTTCCCCTTGGCATGTAGCCACCTCTGCCCATGTAACCACCTCTTGGAGGATAGTCTCTGTAGCCACCATGAGGAGGGCCGTAAGAATCATAGCCCATTGGTGGAGGGCCTCTGAAACCGCCTGGACCGCCATAGCCACCTCTGTGCACCGGACGGAACCCGCCACGGTAGTAGCCCCGGCCAGATCCACGGAAGTACCCACCACGGCCACGACGATGAACAATCTGTCTCGAAGCAGAAGCAATATAAGGAGAAGTGTCTTCTTCTGCAACAATGGCAGTTTCCTTGAACTTAGTTTCGTTGATTGCAGCAATTGCTGTCTCCATTTCCTCCTTGGAGGCAAATTCAAGATGGCACACAGTTGGCTCCTCAATTGGAATACGGACAAAAGTTGGCTGCACGTGGATTTCTTCACGTAAGAAGTCCTTGAAGTCTTGCCACGACGTGTGGATTGGCAAGCTACTAACCTTGACTCTATTCTCACCCTTCTTTGCGTATTCTGGTTTGTGCTTGGCGTATTCAACCTGTAATGGTTCGCCTTGGAACGTCTTTTCAACCAGTTCGTTGAAAGCCTTCTCGGCAACCTCTGGAGTTTCATATTCAACAAAGGCATAACCTGGCATGAGTCTAAGTTCTCTTAAAGGACCCGATTCTGCAAAAAATTCCTGCACTTCGTCGTGCTTGGCCTGGGCGTTGATTGGTCTCACAAAGAGCTGCACGTTAGAATATTCACTCTCCATCGCTATGATTCTAGTGGTCTTGTTGCTGTTGCTGTAGCTGTAGCTGCTATATTAAAAGGCCAAAGAGCACAGATGCACGGAAAGTAAACCAGAGAAGCAAGAAGGAAGAAGAGCTACCTTGCAATTTTCAAATTCGCCTTCCCCCCCCTTTGCCCCGTTGCCCTCCTTCGCTCTATCCTTTCTCAGTTGCGCATAATTTGCGACCACGATTTTTTTCGTCTGACGAAAACAAAATAAAAGTGAAAAGAAAAACAAGCCCATGGTGCACGGGTGATTGCACCGCGACTATCGACGCCGAGCCCTTGAAAAAAAATTACCCCCCATGCTTTCGATTACGTAAGAGAACGATATCCTCCCACCTATCGGGCCGGGGATATTCTATTGTTAAGCCCGCCGCCTGAGAAAATCTTCCTCTCTGCTATAACGGGACAATCCTCCTTCTGAGGCCGTCGGAGAAACTAGCTGCTCGGCCCGTGGAGTAGGCTAGTGGGGCACTTAGGAAAAGACGGGCCGGGAATTGATGAGGAAGAATAGCCAGGAAACAGACGGTTTCTGCCGTCAATTGGTTTCAAGACAGAGCGGACTTCTCTTACCAGACAGCTATTCTTGCCGATCAGGAACATGAAGGGCTTTTTGCAAGAAAAAGGCTGTTTACTTTCCCCCGACCAGATAATAAATGTGCCCAGCACACCGTTCGCCATCCCGGACCTAACACCGAAATGTGGAGTGGCCTCCAAAGTGGCCATGACGCCCGCAACTGAAAGTGGTGGCTACGACGGTCATGACCACTACTCTCACATTGATGGGGGCACAATCTCAACAAGTTTGCCCGAGTCTGCAAATATGAACAAGCTGACTCCCGACTACGTTCCTTCTGGCGCTACGACAGCGGAAAGTGAGTTCGAAAAGCTCAGAAAGATCGACTTGAGCTACCTCACTCTGTTCAGGAGAAGTGCACGTTTCTCTAACAGAGGTTTCAACCATTTTTTCCTTTCCCAAGAGCTCAAATGTGATGATCATTTCATGTTGCCTTCAGCACACGATCTCAGCAATTCTAATAGCAGCGGCTATGGAAGAGATTCCTCACTCGGTAACGGGCATGAAAGTTTGCCTCCTAATTACAGAAGGAACACAAGCTCAACAACAGTGAACTCTAATGGGGTACAATCTAATGGTAATCTTTCAACAAAGTCGGTGGACTCCCATGCAATTTACAATATGTCCTTTAGTCATGATGGAAAATACCTAGCCTCTGCCGGTGCAGACGGTTTAATCAGAATATGGGAAGTTATTACATCCGAAATGTACAGACACACAAACAATGCTCATTCTCTGAACGTACCTGTTAAACCACATCGAAAGTCATTCATCGAAAACGCCATTGACGAGACTTTGAATGATTTAGGTTCAATTATCAATGGTTCAGATCAGAAAACCAAGTCTTCATCTAAATCAAGGAGAAACACGCTGGAGTCCTATGATAGTGCTACCACTGATGATTCGAGGGCAAACTCTCACCATTCAATAAAAAATACAGAATATGCTCCAGTTTTCAAATCCAAACCAGTGAAAACATTTTATCACGAAAAGACTGTCAATTCTTTGGATTGGTCCAAGAATAATTTTCTTTTAAGTTCTTCCGAAGATGGAACTGCGAAGCTTTGGCATGTAGACAGGGCAGATTGCTTACAGACCTATAAATTTGATAGTATTGTCACCTGCGCTAAATTTCACAAGTCAGATGATCGTTTTTTTGTTGCATCTCAATGGAATGGTAGAGTTCTGTTTCTCTCTATTTTGGAAAGAGAAGTCATATATGAAGTAAACTTGAACAAGTCAATCACATGTTTTGATTTCTGTCCTCATTCGAAAAGGTTATTTGTAGGCTGTGATAAAGGATATATTTTTACACTAAAGATCGATGGTGGATTAATTATTGAATCAGACTATCAGATAAAAAGAAAGCACAACATGCCTAGAATCACTGGAATTGTCACATTTATGGATGATACAAAGGAATGTCCAAAACACCAGTCTACTTCATCTTATCCTAAAAATAACAGTATAAATAACAATAATAAGGCCAATACTGAAAGCGAACCTCCATTTGCTGTTAAAGTTCTAATTTCTTGTAATGACTCCAAAATTAGACTATTCAATTTTTCAGAAAAATTTCTAGAAGTCAGGTATTCAGGCTATACCAATAAAGCGTCAACCATATCTGCAAGCATAAATGAAGATCAAACCCATGTTATTAGTGGTAGTGATGATGGATGGACTTATTTATGGCAACTTTACTCAGATAAGAGGAATAAAATAGAGAATGAGAAGAAACTATTCACAAAGGCACATTTTGATATCCTAAATTACTTCAAAGATGACACCTGTCTCATAGACAATAAATACTACGGCTCTTTCCATACTCATAACAATAGATGTAATGTGTCAATATTTGCGCCTAGGGCTTCGTTGAAGTTACTAGAATTGAGCAATGATCCAATTTTCGACCTCAAACATCAGTATTCATCACTTGTTGCGGAAAGTCATATCAAGGATTTGGAGATTGATGATTTGTCTACCGCCATCATTGTTTCGACAGATAATACCGGAAAAATAAAGGTTTTCAGGAGAGATTTTTCGAGATATATTAGAAAAGCTCTTCAAGGTAAAAAGGCATCACAGCTTTTAGATAGGAAGCAAAGCGTACTGTCAAGGGGACTGAGTAAGAAGGTAATGAATAGAAACTCCTTGGTTATACCAAATTATGAAGCCACTACAATGAATATAGCTGATACAATGTCTTCTGTTTACATGGATCCTGATGCAACATTCAGGGGCCGTGGTAAGAAGGGATATATCAGGCCTGCAAATAAATATGCCGTGGAATCAAGCATAGTGCCCCCTAAAAGTTCAAGTTCGAATGCTACGAATGCTACCAACATTTCCGATAGTTGCAAAATTGCAAAACACTTTATTCCGAAAATTAATATTGAGAAACAGCTGCAACGCAACAATATGGTCACCTCCACTCCAGACATTTCGACGAGCTCTTACAGTGGCAAGACTAGTTCCGATGACATAAATAGTAGCACTTTAAAAGGTAGCTACTTGCGGCATGATGATGATGACTTGAAAAACGGAAGCCAAAGTCATGATGGCAAATTGGGATCCGTGCCCTTAAATGCAAGCCCCAGCTTAACTAGCGAGTCATCTACGGGCACTTACTCATCTAGCTCCAAAAATTCGATTCAAGTTTCGGACTCAGTGAAAAATATAGATGACGAAATTAAAAAAGTATTGGTGGAAACTCCTCATGTTGGGGTTTTGCATGAGATAGGTCAGAAACAGCACTCACATTCTAATCAATCTCTAGTACAGTCAGAAGAGAGTGGTTTGGTGAAGGGTAATGTTTATATTGAAAAAGCCACGCATCATGTGAAAGATGGAGGAGTAAAGGAATCTCAAGTCGTGAGTATACCCTTGGACGTAGGAAATGGCGTCAACAGGCATGCTGAAGGTTGGAGTGATGTTGGTGATGGAAAGTACACGTGTGCAAAATGTCAAGGTGTCAATTTCACTCCACATCCTATGAATTCAGGCACTACGAATCAGATCCGGTTTTACTGTGACGATTGTGGCCAAGAGGCTAAAATCGAATGAATCAGTTTGCCTTTTTTTCTATCTGCATTTTTTCTTAATCGTGATCTTTACTTTTCAGTCGTTTGTAAATATATCTAGAGTAATCTGTTACCGAGCATCTTAAAAATGTAACGCAGGTGAAAGCACGCAGAGCACAGGTTAAGAAGAAAAGCCAGATTAGGGAATGGCGGAGTGCGCGTTGGTGTCAGTTTGGAGAGGGTGAAGCAAAAGCGGCAGTTGACAAACCAACTGGAATAACGCCTGGTTGGAGTAAGCCTTTCGTTATACATAGCTGAAAGAAAAAAAAAGTCCTGTTTATTTTAGATTTCCTTTGACGAGACTTGTTGACAATTATGGAGGTTCACACGGCGAATAGTATACAGGATAGAACTTTCGAGTTCCAGCAAGCGGTAAATACATTTTCCAGGCAGGAGAAAAAGCACAACAAAGGTGCAAGCATCCCCGGTTCAGTGGGACCGGGATCAGGAGGGTCGTCATCTAGCAAAAGCACCGGAGAAGGAAAAAGTGAGTTCAATAAACAGGCTGGACAGATTGCCAAAGAGATCATACGTGTTACTGGCGCATTATCCAAATTAGCACAATTGACCAAGAGAAAGCAGTTATTTGGAGATAAGCCTACAGACATTGTTGAGCTTACATATATAATCAAGCAGGATATTTTCAAGATAGAAAGAGAGCTTAAATCTTTAAAATCTCTTCAAGTCTCAGGACAACGTGGTAATGGTAAAAGCGGTAGTGATGCGCAGTTGAATATGTACAATAAAAACGTCGTGCAACTATTGAATACGAAGACAAAAAACATAAGTGAAAACTTTAAAGATGTATTGCAAGCTAGACAGAGGACAGAGATGCTTCAACGCAGCAGACAGGAGCAGCTTCTAGCTGCGGTTAAGAGTAGTGTGGGCAGTGCTACAGGAGAGTATGGTCATATCACTGATGATGGCGAAAAAGGCAGCGGTACCAATGGGCAAATTCCGTATGCAGTAAGGACTGCAGCCAAGAACATGTCTGGTTCTCTCGGGTCACCGGGAATGGGCACGTCTGACAACCCATTTTTGGCAAGTTTAGATCTGGGATCAGCGGTAGCCGCTGCCTCCGGCAACGCAAACGGTTCATATCACGACAATCAGGGAGGTGACGTTTTGAGCTTGCCAGACCAATCACAGCAACTTCTTTTGCTGGAAGAACAGAACAATCAATACATCCAAGAGAGAAGCAACGCAGTCGAGGCCATCGAATCTACAATCAACGAGGTGGGTGGACTTTTTCAGCAACTAGCAACAATGGTGCAAGAGCAGGGAGAAGTGATCCAGCGAATTGATGACAACGTCGAGGACGTGAGTCTTAACATAAGTGGAGCCCAAAGAGAACTCATGAAGTACTACCATAGTGTGAGCAGTAACCGCTGGTTGATGCTCAAAATTTTCGGTGTTTTAATAGTGTTTTTCCTCCTGTGGGTTCTTATCAGTTAGAATCCATTACTTTAGAATTTGGATAAGGGTATACAAATAAGGAATGTCTGTTTCCGCCCCTCTTTCCAACAAGGAACTAGAAGACTTGTCGCCGTTGCCCTATCTATCTATCTATCTTAATAGTTGTATATTTAACTTTAAAGGAAAACATGCTTGCGTCGATCGGCGCCTTTTGTATTGTTATCTACAACCCGTGCACCAAAATGATGACATTTCCCTCCCTACGAGTGGGGAAAAAAATGCGAGCCCGTAAGGGTGAGAGTGTATTATTTGATGTAGCATATTGGTATTGTGGAATGTAGAGACCTTGAAGGAATCACTGGATGCAATCAGGTATAGAAACAAATCTACAACAGCGCAACTGCCTACACAACAATGTTTGCTAGATCTATCAGACCATCCTCCTTGAGAGTGTTGAACAGCGGTGTTCGTTTTAACTCCTCCAACGCAACCCCAGTTGTTGCTTCCGTCGAAGTGCCTGAGAAGGTCAAGGAAATCACAGATTTGACTACACACGGTAAACAACTCATCTCCGGTGCACCAGCAGAATTATCTGTATCGGGCAACAGATTGGTCAGAATATATAAGGAAGCAAAATACGCAACTCAAAACGGTACGAGAAACACTAAATTGTGGAAGCTGGAATGGGATATTCTGGGTAAGGGTAACAGGTGGGAAAATGACTTGACCGGTTACCAAGGTACCGCAGACTATATGCAAGCCACCAGAATGAACTTTGTTACCAAGGAAGAAGCTGTTAGATTTGCAGAATCTAACGGCTGGGATTACTACGTCACCGAGCCAAAGACCAAGAAATTTAAGAAGAAGGAATACGCCGCCAACTTCTTCCACTCCAAGGGCCCATTAAAGCATATATTCACCAAATAATTTCTTCCACCAACACATATTCGCCATCAGTACATATGTAGAATGACTGAATACTCCTCCTCTATATAAAGACTATTTATTTATCACTACCATCCATTATAATCGTTATAACTATTATTATTCGTTCCTTCTAATTTTCATAGTAATATGTTAAAAGCTGTTTGATTTGCAATTATAAACATGAACTAGATTAATTATATAACAATTATACATTATTATTATATGTGTGATGTATATTTACAATAAAGTGGTATGGAACTGAAAATCATGATTACCCTTATCTTTGACCATATTGAGCCATGATTTCAGAAACCTTTTTGCTTAAAACTGGATCTTCCTTAACCTTCAACTGGATTTTAGCAGATTCTAATAGTGCAATACTTTGTCTTCTATCTTCCGAAGTTCTGCATAATCTGCATGCATGTTCGAAGCAGTCCATTGATTTTTCAACCTGTTGAGTCAGTAGATAGACTTGGCCCAGGTTAGTCCATGCAACTTCTGACTTTGGATCGATCTTAACAGCTTTTTCTAAAACTTCGATACACTTCTCAAAGTCATTGTTTTTTTGGTAAATTACAGATTTGTTGATCAATGGCAAAACGCCAATGTTGTTCCCTGGCATGGCCTCTTGTAATTTGGCAGAAATGTCAAACTGCTTGGTGGCCCCTGCAATGTCACCTCTATCAAACAGAATTTCACCTAAGTAGTTTGGAATTTCAGGTGCAGTAGGGAATATGCTCTTAGCTTGGTTGAACATTTCAAAACACTTTTGAACATCATTATGTCTATAAGTTATGCATGCAAGTTGAATATGAGCGAAAACGTTTTTTGGGTTGAGGGACTTGGCCTTCTCGAAATTCGATTGAGCCTTAGTTAAATCACCAATTAAGTAGTAAACTTGACCATAATGGTAATAGATGTTAGGATCTTCAGGATTCATTTCAATTGCTTTGGTGAACTCAGCATCAGCGGATAAGTAATCGCCCTTGTCTGCTGCTATCAATGCCAAAACAACATACATTCTTGGTCTCGAACAGATAGACAAAGCTTTTTCAACATATTTGGAGGCATTTTCATTGGTTTTCAAGAATGAGAAAATTCCCATGTATTCGTAGGCAATTGCAACAAGTTTCTTGTCCTTTGGATCATAGCCGTCCTTCTCGAATCTTTGAATGGATTGGTTCAACAAATTGTCAGCAGCTTCATAACCTTCATCAGTATCTTTATTGATTTCAATCAAAGCGCTGATCAAGAAATATATACCAGAGTCTTTTTCGTATTTGGACAGATCTAGGTCAATATCTTCCTTAACGAATGCTCCCAAGAAGGACGCAATAGAGGAAGAGGATGGCAATTCCTTTGGCAAATGAGAATAAACTTCCTCATTCAACTTGTTAGATTGTTTCACCAAGACTCTTTCCAAAATCGATTCACAAGACTGGTCGGTGAGACGTCCGTAAATTGAAAGTGCAGTCAAATCAAACATCGCTTCTTCATATCTACCAAGTTCTTCATAGGCGAGAGCTCTTCTTAATAGACACTTTGAGTAATCTGGTTTCAATTCTAATGCAGCAGTTGTATCTTCAATTGTCTTGTCAAACTTTTTCAGAGCAGAGTAACAAGCACTTCTGTTACCGTAGAAAATATGATCCTTTTTGCAAATTAGCGCATTTGTGTAGTAGATAATCGCTTTTTCGTATTGCTTTGCCTTGAAGTATTCGTTACCTTTTTCCTTTAATGCAATTGCCCACTTCTCCTTATCACCGCTGGATAGCTTAGA
Source organism: Pichia manshurica (assembly GCA_005406165.1). NCBI lineage: Eukaryota > Fungi > Ascomycota > Pichiomycetes > Pichiales > Pichiaceae > Pichia > Pichia manshurica. Next base: position 2,561,009 of record BJFO01000007.1, read on the forward strand.
CACCACCTCTGCTGTGACTTCTGGTAGCTTTGTTTCTGGGTTTACTGGATAGATCGATTTTTCAGGATCATCGTCAGGCACAACCACCGTCGCAGAAGATGAGGATGACGGGGAGGAACTAGAAGCTGACTTACCCTTCCTCTTCTTGTTCTTTCTTTTCTTCTTTGAAGAGTCCAATGATCCGGAAGATGCACCCTTAGAAGAACCAGAGTACTTCATGTAATAGACAATCCCGGCAAGGGTACCCACACCGAGAAGGGCAGTAACGGTAACTGCTACCTTATTCTTCTGTAAAAAAGACATTCGCAGTGTTTCAACTATTGTCAGTGAATAGATTTGGCTCTGTGCTGTGTGACCTTTCCTTAACTCTGAGCAACCCGTTGTTGTACCCGAAAAAACCTATTCAAAAAACTCTTTACCATCCCTTCCGGTGTCGTCACTCCCTGATAAAATAAGTCTTTTCACGAAAGTTCCTTTTCTCGTCCTTCTTTTCTTCCGCATGGCGGGAGAAAAAACGAAAAGAAGTTATCTGGTGCACGGACTTTTTAAAGAATACAAGCTTACATTCGCAAAAAAAATTAATGCGACCTCTGTGGATCGAACACAGGGCCTCCAGATCTTCAGTCTGGCGCTCTCCCACTGAGCTAAGGCCGCTAGGAAGGAAGGGTGCATAAGACAGGATTCGAACCTGCGCACTGTTACCAGTAACAGAACTTGAGTCTGTCGCCTTAGACCGCTCGGCCACTTATGCTTCCAATGAAAAGAAGAGGCGCTATTTACGCTATTATCATAGGTATGTATTCACGTGACCAATACTTTTTACGTTGTGTTATATTTTTCAAATATTGTGCTTAAAGCTTTTGTGTCTGAAATGAAAAATTGGTTCCATCAGCTTCATTCCGTAACACTTGATTTATTTATTCAAGAATAACGCCCACAAGGTTAGATAAGTTATCATATGGGTTACTTGCTCTTGTCTGACCACATCATAAAATCCTTTTCTTGGTCAACTCAAAGAATGACCTTCCTTTCTCCCTATAAAACAATCATTTACCCAAGCAAGAATTATTAAAAGCAGCCACTCGACTCTTTGCATGAATGCTGAAAATCAACCGACTAGTCTCAAACTATGGCATACGCCAAAATGACGAGGCCTAAAATTGTCAGGAAAGAGAACAATAACGACTATTTGTCGGGCAGAGTTTGCGGATAAAATGCGCTAGAATTAAATTACGTGACGCCATGTCATGATAGAGTTCCTCAGCCACTAAATGTACTGGCTGGGTAAGGAAGTTGGTATTTAAGGCATGGCAATCTGTACTTGAGTTTTATTTGTTTGCTAGAAGACTGTTCAAGGCTTCTTGTTGAGATAAGATGTCGAATGCCATCAGGATCTAGATAAGAAATGCCGTACATGGTGAAATACGTTATCAAGATAAGAGATAACGAAACATGCGGCATTCAAAGATAAGGAAAGATCCGTATGAAGATTCGGCATCAAGTAATCTAAAACCTGTTAAGATAACAGAATTTCCCAGCATAAAGACATATCCCGTGATGGATTTTCTGTCTGCTTTATCTCCTGCCCAATCGGAATCACAATATCCAGTTAAGTTGAAGCTTGAACTTTTCTTAAACACAAGTCCGAGACCTATCGTGCCTTTTATGTAACGGAGAACATGTTTGGCAGCTGCCTGGTGATTTGGGTACGGAGTTTTGATGAACCTGGACAGTGCCGAGGCCGCATAGGCCAAATCTGGTCTCACTGTATTCGCCGCAAATAACAGTTTCCCCACCATGCTGCGATACAGGGAGGCATCAGCGTCAGGAAGGGGTTTGCCATTTGGTACCAAAGATGCACCTGCAGCAAGAGGCGTCTGAACGGAATTACAGTCAGACATATTAAATTCACCCAAGAAACCAGTCAGATATTACCCTGGGATAGTTTCCATGCATCTTGGGCAATATCTGACTGGTTTCTTGGGTGAATTTAATATGTCTGACTGTAATTCCGTTCAGACGCCTCTTGCTGCAGGTGCATCTTTGGTACCAAATGGCAAACCCCTTCCTGACGCTGATGCCTCCCTGTATCGCAGCATGGTGGGGAAACTGTTATTTGCGGCGAATACAGTGAGACCAGATTTGGCCTATGCGGCCTCGGCACTGTCCAGGTTCATCAAAACTCCGTACCCAAATCACCAGGCAGCTGCCAAACATGTTCTCCGTTACATAAAAGGCACGATAGGTCTCGGACTTGTGTTTAAGAAAAGTTCAAGCTTCAACTTAACTGGATATTGTGATTCCGATTGGGCAGGAGATAAAGCAGACAGAAAATCCATCACGGGATATGTCTTTATGCTGGGAAATTCTGCAGTAACATGGAAATCGACTAAACAACAAACAGTGGCCTTGTCTTCAACGGAAGCTGAGTACATGGCACTTAGTGATGCAGTAAAGGAGCTGCTGTGGCTAAAACAATTGTTGAAACACATAGGACTCAAGCTGAACAGAGTACCATGCATCTTTGAAGATAACGAAGGATGCAGAATGTTATCAGCACATCCGGTCCATCATCAAAGGACCAAACATATTGACATTAAACATCATTTTGTCCGACATCATATTTCGGAAAGAAACTGTGAAATAGTGTCAATCAGTACTGATAATATGGTTGCTGACATGTTGACTAAAAGCTTGAGTAAGATCAAGTTCAACAAGTTTGTTAAATTAGCCGGTATGATAAATGTATCTGCAGGTGTTTAGATTATGGTGGGGTGTTGAGATAAGATGTCGAATGCCATCAGGATCTAGATAAGAAATGCCGTACATGGTGAAATACGTTATCAAGATAAGAGATAACGAAACATGCGGCATTCAAAGATAAGGAAAGATCCGTATGAAGATTCGGCATCAAGTAATCTAAAACCTGTTAAGATAACAGATGTCCCGAGAATATAAATAGGAGAGAAAATCTCTCCTATCTGTGTTTAGAATTACTAGCTATTAGAATTCATATAAGTTGTTTTAACTAAGTAACGAGATTAAGATATAATGGATATTCACAGTAGAATAGCTAGACTTCAACACTTCTCTTCCTACAATTCATCAGAAAGTCATATGCTGTTTAGCAGGGCAGTTATTCATCTTAACATTATTACCATGTATTCTTTAGGCTGCATGCAACAAAATCCTTCTTCATTCCATTATGGGGGGCCTTCCGGTGGTTCAAACGGTGCGAGCGTATCATCGAAAATTTTGTGCACCTGTTATAGATTTCTTTGCCTAAAAGATTCTTAGCATCCTGCAGTTGAAGAGAGTCAGCACGATGGCATCAAAAAGCAACACCGATAGCAAGAAGAAGACATAGCAGCAAATATGGCAATAGGAAGAGTGCCGAAGAATATGAGATTGGAGACACTCCTTAACTACAAGGTGCGTGTCACTACTTCGAACAGCTCCACATTCGTGGGTACTCTACTTTCCTACGATAAGTTTATGAATTTGGTGCTCGCTGAATGCGAGGAGTTCCGCCTGTTGCAGAAATCAAAGAAATATCTTGACAAAGTGAAAAACGGAGAAGTTGATCAGTCCAAAGTGAAAGAGCAGAAGAGATTGTTAGGATTGGTGATTCTCAGAGGCGAAAACGTGGTCAGCGTGGTAGCTGAGGCAGCTCCGAATGCTAACACTTTAAAACCACAATTGAGACTGAAAAAGGGGAAAATTGCGGTGAAACCATTAATGAAAAAGTTAACTTCTGAAAAGACATCAGCAAAAACGGACTCTGGAGTTCAGAAACCAAGCCACCATGCTAGAAGATGAAAATTTATTCAAACAAGCCTGGATAAATCCTCTTCTTTTCATTTTGTACATTAGTAACAATATAAATCTATCGAATAAATATGTCATCTATAAGTAAAGTGAGGCACAGAATACGATATCACGTTTGATCTTTTCCTGTGCATCTGTCATTTTAGAATGCAATGCCGAATCTCCAGTAATAACCGATGCATTTCTTACTTGCATGCATATTTCATCTAGGAAAGTGATAACTCTGACAATCGTACCCTCTGACTCGTCCGCATCATTTGCGTATTCCATAATTTCTTTAAAGCTTCTGCCTCTAGCCCACTCATACACAGTATTGACCAAGGCAAACCTATCGTTTTCTAAAAATGCGTCTTCTTCTGCAGTCAACTGAATTTTTAGTTCGGTCGAAATCGTCATGATTCTTTCAACAATTGAGCATATCTTCTCTTTACCCTTTTCCAATCTTGGGGTGGACAATTTTGTCGGACCTTCATCCTTATTGTTACCCCTCTTACCTTCAAAGACGAAACAAGACAACAAAGCAACTATCTCTTCGGAACTAAACCCACCCAAAAAATTATCGAAAACTAATTCTGTTATGATTAGTTCCCAGCCTGAATTGATTTCACACGCAACTCTACCTTTGAGGTTGATGGTAAGCTGTTCCGGATTCACATAATCTAAAGTTTTGAGAACTTCTAGCCTTTTATTATATTCAGGTAACAATTCTAAATTCTCATCACTCAATGTTTTCTTCAGTGACTCAATATTATCACTGACTGTCATTCTGTGGGATACTTTCATGTAATTCTCGTCCTTCGTCACTAACTCGATGACTTTCATATCATTAAGTAACTGTGAAAGATCTTTCATCAGCTTGGTACGTTCAAGAATCAACTCGATATTTGATTCAAACATAAAGTTCTGATAATCAATTTCAGACCAATGATCTCTTCTATCTAGTTGAGCGCCGAACTCTCTCCTGAAGTTTTCAATAGCTCTTGGATCTTTGCTGAAAAAATCTCTTGATAAGTGGACAAATTCATTAGACACAAACTCAATAGAACTTAAATGGACAGCCTCAGAATGTATCCTCTTCTTATCAGAAACATGCCATCTCGGGAACCAACAGTTTATAAACCTTTCTCCGAAGCTAGGATTGAAAAATAAATTGGTTTCATTTTTATTTCTATCTCCTCGTGCCTCAGAAACTTCGCATGCAACTAAACAAGTTACTGAATGCTTGTGAACGTAATCATCAAGTATAACTCCAACGACTGAGTTCTTCTGTTTATTTTTGTACACCACCAGTCTTCCGTGCTTGAAAAATTTCCTCAACTTAGGAGAATTTTCGAATGAAAGACACATATCCGATTGCAGTTCTCTAATATCGCGAGATAACGTGTAAATACTTTCCAAGGTGACAAGGTCCTCGGTATCAATGTTGAGTTTGGGAAGAGATTCGAGCTCTTTTTCTAGTTTCAAAATCTCAAGCTGCTGCTCGGGAAGCATGGATTGGGATGAGTTTTCACCAAATGACCTTTTAATCATATCTTCCACTTTCAAAGCTTCTATTCTAAGTAGATTCAAAATCATGGTGTAAGTCAATCTGAATTGAGATGATAGTTTTGTAGGGACGCCTAAGGCGACTTGTTTCAAACTGCTCTTTTCAACTGGTTGTTGATAGGCCATAATCATGACCGTACCAATTTTGTCAAGGCCACGTCGACCAGCTCTACCTGACATTTGGGTGAATTCACCAGGAAGTAAATCCCTAAATCCTGTACCATCATGCTTTCTTAATGAACTGAAAACAACAGTTCTTGTTGGTAAATTCAAACCCATTGCAAACGTTTCTGTAGCAAATAACACTTTAATTAATGACTTAGAGAAAAGAATTTCAACAACTTCCTTAATGATTGGCAAAAGGCCACCGTGATGAACGGCAATTCCTCTTTTTAGCATTTCCCTCATCCTCAAGATCTGAGGTAATTCTCTATCTTCTTTCTTCAATCTTGAAACGGCCTTATCAATAAACATGTGGATTTCAGAAGATTCTCTGGAATTGGAAAAGTTGAATCCGCTCAAACTCTCGGCATACTCTTCACACCTCTTCTTGGAAAACACGAAAATGACAGCTGGTAAAAGGTCCTGTTTTCTCAAATAATCAACGAGTGTAGTCCATGACTTGCTTGTTGGAGCATCTCTTTTGATGTATCTTGGTCCAGCATTGGAGTTGCTACCTCCACGCCCACCCCGAGATCCTCCACGCCCTCCGCGTGAACCTCCGCGTGCAGCTCCACGAGAGCTGCCTCTTACGCTGCCATTATTAGCAGCTTTTGAATCATCTTTTGCCTTGTTGACGGTTTTATTGAATTTATCAGAATGAAGTATGTAACCAGATTCAAGAAAATTTCTGTTGGAATCAATCACTTTGTATGGTGTGTCTTTGGCAAAAATAAAAATTTCCAAAGGAACAGGTCTCTTAGGAGTTGAGATAACATAAATATCTTTTTGTTTGGTTCTTCCCACCCAGGAGGCAAACTCTAAAGTGTTTGGAACGGTAGCCGATAATAGGATAATTTTTACATGGTCTGGTAACATGATAATAACTTCTTCCCATACCACACCTCTGTCAACATCGTTGACATAGTGCACCTCATCAAATATGACAAATTCCACGTCTCTGATAACATCAGAGCCCCTATATAACATGGACCTTAAAATTTCCGTGGTCATAATTAAGCAATTTGCATCAGGATTAATCTGGACATCACCAGTAATAACACCAACATCAAGCTCTTTGAAGGTATGTTTGAAATCTCTAAATTTTTGATTACTCAATGCCTTAATCGGAGAAGTATAGATGGCTTTAGTCATATTTTTGTGAGCCATGGCAATTGCATATTCGGCAACAACAGTCTTTCCTGCAGAGGTATGAGCAGCCACAAAAACCGAATCCCCTTGTTCTAGATGATAAACTGCCTCCTGCTGGAAAATATCTAATTCGAAAGGCCAAGTCCTAGCTGGATTCGGAATCAATTCATCAAAGTTCTCAATTCTGTGATCCAAGTCAACAACGTGAGCCCAGTTAGTTTTCCGCTTGTACTGCTGGACCAATGAAGACGATGCAGTTGAAGGTCGGATAACAGAGCTTTTCGGTATAAACTGACTGATTTCATTTTCAAAATCTTCGTTGTTACTGATTTGTGAGGAACTATCAATTTCCCCTGAAATAGTATCCTTCTCTGTACCATCGCTATTGTCGTCTTCGTCTGGAGCCCCTTCAACAAACTCTCCGCTCAAAGCGTCTAGTTCGTTTGCACTATCCTCCGAAGTGATTTTCCCACCGCCAATAATTTTGAGATCTACTTTCCCCTCTGGTAACTGAAGACCCCTGGAAAATCCCTGAGGTACATCAAACAATCCATACTGATCACGGTGCAAGTTTCGAATGTTACTAGGCTCGTCTTCGTTATTGCTATCGTCCGAATTTTTGAACCCACCTGGCAAGAACGGTAAGCTTGATGTATTTCCTTTAACATTCAATTTAGAATTCCCTGTGTATTTCCTATTCATTGAAAGAGATAAAGAGGTGTCATCGGGGATGAATTCTTCTTTATAAGACACAATCGACCCGTTTATCCCAGCCCTTTTAAATCTAATAGACGTTCTGTTCAATAGTTCAGGCATGTTAATAAGTGAAAAATTCACCTTTTCTTTTTCCTCTGCCGTTAATTTTGGTACATCGTAGAATTCGTTTAATAAACTCCAAGGTAGTCTGTTCGACGCTGTTAAAAAGCTACTTTTCAATTCCTTGCTCATCTCTTCTACGTTATGTGTTGGCACGTTCTCTGCTACCGGCAAACTTGTTTCCGGATCAAGGGAAGCATCATCCACAGGCGAAATTTCCGCTAGTTTTTCGTATAATCTGTCCAAGCACGGCATCATATATTTGTCTGTGTCGATCTATTCTTCCTAACTGTCTTTTCATTGCCTTTTCTTTTGTCTTAGTAACCTTTTTGCTCTTTCATACGTCTGATTACGACGCCAATCTACGACATCCTGGCAATAGCATAAGCTCCAAAACGCCCGTGCACCGCGGACCCCCCACAAAGTATTTGCAGAAAAATAAAGCTTGTGTGATTCTGGGGAAGCAAAGGCCAGAGATGTCTTTACACTCATATACCCTGCTCGATCAGCCCCACAAACGGAATGTGGATGCTTTAGCACAGAGAGACAGATACACATACAGGGAGCCACTTGGAGCACTTTTTTAATCCATTGACTTTAAATAAAATACCGAGAAACAGATACAGATTGCTTGCTCATTGCTCTTTTCTTTAACATTCAACATATCACAGCAAGAACAATAGTTTTAAAGTTTTCTTGATTTTAGTCTGGTATTACTCAACGAGAAGAAAGAACACCACATTGACTCATCTTGAAGATCACAGTATATACCAACGAAATCCTAGTAGATTAACTTGATGCCGTTCACTACACTCGCAGATTCAAACCCGATAAAACTGTGCGTAGTAATTGTTGGCTTACCTGCAAGGGGTAAGTCATTCATATCGCAGAAAATAGTGCGTTACTTGTCATGGTTATCCATTCCAACAAAATCATTCAATTGTTCGACAAGCTTGGAGAAAATTTTGGAAGAGTCAGGAACAAGTGCTGACGAACTTTTCCGCTCAAACTATTCTCCTGACGGCGAAATTCTCCATAAAACTAGAGAAGTAACCCTGAAACAAATATTGGATTGGTTTGAAAATGTGAGTTCTTGTGGTGTGGCTATCTATGATGGGATAAATGCTACAAAGTTTGAACGGGAACGCCTTAACAAGACATTGAATAGTCATAATATCAACACTGTGTTCTTAGAAGCTTATTGTGATGACAAATCGATCATAAAGACAAATATAACTGACATAGACTCTACTTCCCCGGAATACTCACATTCTGAATCCTTACAAGATACAATAAATTCTGTGTCGAATAAAATACAATTTTACAGTAAGGCATACCAAACTCTGACTACGACAGATGAAGGAGAGTTATCATTTATAAAATTGATAAACTTTTCTTCACAAATCATTTTGAACCATATCGATTCATACCTTAAATCTCGTATAGTTTACTACATCATGAATCTACACGTTAAAAACAGATACATTTGGCTGTCTAGACACGGTGAATCGCAATACAACCTAGAAGGAAAAATAGGGGGTGATGCATCCTTGAGTGAACGTGGAGTGAAATACTCACATAAGCTTGTCGAACTCGTCAACAAATACATACCAAACCATGATAAACTAGAAGTTTGGACGTCAACTTTAAAGAGAACGCAACAGACAGCTAAGTTCTTGCCATATCCTCAAAAACAATGGAAGGCTTTGGATGAGTTGGACGCAGGTTCTTGTGATGGTTTAACCTATGATGAGATTGCTGAAAAATTTCCGGATGACTTCAAGGCGAGAGATAATAATAAATTTGAATATAGGTATCCTGGTGGTGAGTCTTACAGGGATGTTATTACGAGATTGGAACCTATCATTATGGCGTTGGAAAATCAGGAAAACGTATTAGTTATCACTCATCAGGCTGTATTGAGATGCATATACGCATACTTCATGAATGTGCATCAAGAAGAGAGTCCTTGGATGAGTATACCTCTTCACACTCTAATTAGGTTGGAGATTAAAGCATATGGGACACAGGTAACCAGGATCAAAGCTGATATCCCTGCTGTTTCTACATATAAGGAAAAGGGTACTTCTAAGCTCGGAGAGTCTAGTAACGGCTCTAATATAATGAGTGGCTCAGTCATAAGTGGTACGACAGATAAAGTTGTTATTTGATGGATATATATATATAATTTACGGTATATTGACGTGTAATCTTGTTCATGATAGATTTATCATTCCAAAGAAATTATTATGTTTTGACCTGCCTAATTATTCTGCATAGAATGGAAAACTTTTTATCCACTCTATGATGGCAGACTCAGCAAATTTCTGTAGAACAAAAGCTCGACAATAAAGTTAGAGTTTACGCAATATCGGTGTCACAATCAATTTCATGATCCATTTCTTCTTCTATCTGTGATATTTCCTGTAATTTAGCATTTATGAACTTATATTTATCATCGCCATACCAGTCATCCACAAACATATAACGTTTGTCAAATAAAGCGTCAAACTTCCTTCTTAGTAAATGCCAGTAAATACGAAAATAGGACCTAACAGCATACTGGCCATCAATTCTGACTTCTTTTGAGGCACAGGAGTTAATTGCAAATAGCACAAACATTACAACTAAATCAAAAAACATTAGATGTATAAGCTCAATTTTGGGAGGTAGCTTCTTAAGAGCATATAATGTCGTTACCACAATGAATAGAGAGACATCTAGAAACATAAGAACCATCATTGTTATGTTGAAGCCCCTATAACAAAATTTGCACGCCAAGACATAGTCTAGCTTCTTAACAATTTCCAGTTCTTGATCAGAAAAATTGAACGCTTTTTCTTCAAATCTGAAATCCAGAAACTCACACAATGGCTTGACATGAGGAATCCAATTTCCGCTGCTTTTACTTGGGAATCTAAGCTTTGAATTTTTTGAAAAGTCCCTTTTGTTTGTAACCGTTTGCTGTTTTAAGGGGTAAGAACAGCCCATCCCGTCCTCAATACCTACACCAGAACTCAGACCAGAAGACAACCCGGTATTTCGTTGTTTCTTTTTCGTAGCATCATCTTTATATTCATTTAAAATCAGTTGCTCAATCTCCACAATGTTTTCGGAGGAACTATCTTTTGAATCCGGCCGCTCGTCTGTCTCGTTCAAGCATTGTGCTACACATCGCTGGTTCTCATTAACACACGATACGACAAAAGGATCTTCAATGAAGGCACTTAAATTCATGTCTGCACTACTATCAATTAGCATGCTTGTCTTTAACCACGCTGTCGCTCCATTAGTTTCTGGAATTAAACTCAATTTGGGCACTTGAACAATTGCATCCTCTGTAAAAGGCTGATTTGCTTCAGTTGGAGTCGGTGCATAGTCACTATCCTCCAAATCTGTTTCCAATTGCTCTTCCACAGAGCCCCCATCCCGTGAATCTTTTTTTCTGTTTACATTCGACTGATCTATGTATTGGTGATGTTGGCGATGATTGCTTAATTTACTAACTTTTCGTGACACTACTCCTCCTTTTTCATCTTTCTTTTTGAATTGCCAATAGAACTTGGCGCTGTCTGCTGGTTCTTCCCAGTATTTTTGTGGCGTTTCACATGTCCACGATAGGGGGTCTCTTGTATACCCCTTTTTGTCAATGATCTGTAGAGCCACTCCTTTGTTTCGTATTGCTGAAGCCAACGCTGAAGACTTGGCATCACTCTCAAGCTTATACTTCGAACAGTTCGATATCGGCGAACTAGAAGATACTCTATCCATATCAATATCTGATATTCAAAATCGATTGATAACAATCTAACCCGGGTTATAAAGTTTCCTATTTTTCTTTTTTTATGGAGGGTGCCTTGTTCAACTGTTAGATCCTTGTTATAAACCCGTAGCAAAGATTCAAAAACTAGTGTTGAGCTTCCAGAGGGAAAACTCCAATTCGAATGAACAAAATAATATATGTATAATTAGGGAGGTTACTGCTCTCTGCAGCGAACTTCAGCAAGCTTGCTGTGATTTATTCCCATTTAAGAAGGGCACATTATAATTTCCCCATTGGGACGGCCAAATGTTAGCGACGAGAGACGCAAAAACATATCATGTAACTGATCTATCAATCTATGTACAGTAAAAAACTACATAAGTGTGCAGTTCTATTTGGTCTTGTTTAATCTCATGGCATCTTCCTTAAGAAGGCCACGGACGGCTTTCCAAAGTCCGTTAACCTCTGTTTCAGTGGGCCATCCAGATCCAGCCCACCTAATTTTGTAGGAGCTGTCAATGACATAGATATAACCAGAATATGCGTTGGTCAGTAAAAGCTTTTCACGATCATCTCTTGACAAGACGGAGTCTCTTCTTGCAATCAAATAATTGTCATGCTGGCATGGTGGCCTTTGGCTTAAAAGTTTTCCTGGGGTGATAAATGTGTGGATGAAATGCTTAGATGCATTCTCGCTCAAAACCACCTCGATGATTTGTGCTTTTGGATACTCTTGTTTGAAGACTTCAATACCGGTACTTGTCATATAGTTGTCCTCACTATTCTTAATTTTGAAATAGTCATTGGTCATTTCATAGCCTGCATCTGTGGAATAGATCCTCAAGATACTGACTTTGGCCTTATCTAGGGCATCCATCAAATCCATTCTTTTACCCGAAAGAGACTTCACCCTAAAATTTGGGAAATACAAGGCCCTTTCTTTTCGAAAAAAGGAAACAGGGGCTTCAAACAATCTTCCTTTGGTTTTAGTGTAAACGTGAAAATCATACATACCACCGTATGCCAAATCTTTCTGAATCGCTTCAACTCTTGTTCTTCTTGTGATACCATCAAAGTAGAAATTCCACAGTCTCTTTGGAAAGTTTAAATTCTCTAATGTAAAAAAAGACTCCGATTTGGTGTCTTTGAGTCTAACTGGTGGTCGGGAAAATCCAAACGGTTTGGCAATCTTGAAATACTTATGTGGTTTAGGGACAATCTTGGCCATGCTCTGCCCGAGGTTACCAAAAAAACCGGCATTTCTGGCAAATATGCGGGGCCCTATCAATATCTTTCTATTCATATCCGGTGCTGCTTGTCTGGGTTACAGGTCATGGCCTCCTTTCAAACCAACCATTACTAAAGTATTATTTTCATTAGATACATCCGAGGACTTCTGAAAAAGATTCCGGAAGCGGTCCAACTCTCGTGCGCCCCTCATTAAGTCGAGAAAAAATCATTCTTTGAGCAGAGTGGAATAAGCTACTGAAATATATCTGATAAGAGTTAACAGCATAGTTATCCGGTTCATATTCACCAAAGATCTATAAGTATACAAGAGAAGGCCTAAAAATATGGATATAAAGAAGATATTCAACAAGAAGAAGGGTAGGTCCAAACAGTTAGGCCAATCCGAGGGCGGAAATTCAGAGTCCAATTCTGTGCACTCTCTGACCTCGGGAGCCTCATCATCTTCGAATTCTTCGATAAAGGCAGCAAAGAATACACCTCCATCATACAATAACGAGGTTTTTACTTCTTCAAGAAGTTTCCAATATTCCTACAACTCGAATACGAACTCTCTGTTCAGTTCCAAGAGGACACTATCAACTGGAGTTTCTTCGCAACCAAGTTCAAATGTCTCCTACAGCAAAAATAATGAACAAGCAAAAATTACGAGCGTTGGTAGACCATTAAGAGTTCTTAATGAGGATGAAAATGAAGAAGAATATCCACGCTCCGGAAGCGTGTACATGGCAGATAGCAAAGCCGTAGCTAATGACGACGATAGTTCATCTAATGTTATTGACAGTACATCCGGTAGATTTCCGTCACTTCATAGAAGTGGTACATCCCGCAGAAGATCAAATTTTTCTGATGATATTTCAATATGTCCAACAGAAAAATCGAATGCCAGTATTCAAGGATCTTCGAATAGTATTGACAACAGCAGTAGCGTTAACATGAATAAATCACATTCTTCGTCTATCTCAGAAAGTGAACTAAGATTGCAATTATCTGAGTTTATTAAATGTCAGTTGAGAAACTTATCAAATTCTGTGAGCAGTATAATTGTCCAGATTTCTCAGTCTGTGTTAAATCTAACGAAGGCATCGATAACAATAAGTGAGAGCATCAACTTGACCTACAAAATGATAAAGAATAACAAATATACGAGCTTACTACTACCAAACCAGTTTGATACCATTAATTCTGTTGGATTGAGAAGACTTATAAAAAACATATTGCATTTGTTGGACAACTTGTTGATTGGTGATGTTTATAACAAGTCGAAGTCGTCGGTCATAAAAAGCCTCCACGATTTATTTTTGTTAATCAAGATTATCCCAAATAGGGTACCCGACTTAACGAATTTCATATCTTACATGTCGCCCACCACATTTCCAATCGACCAAAATGTCGCAAACTTTCCCAACGTTGAAAAAGTTGACCACATAATGTCGAGTCTCCTAGCTAAAGGTAAAGAAAGCCTTTTTTCAGACCAAGATGGCTCGTTCATTGCTCCAGTATTAAGAGGATTCTTCTTACCATCGCTAACGATTATTACATTTATATTTGGTTTCCCAGAAATTTCTAAGGAGCACCATGATATTATTAGATTTTTCTCGACACAGTCAAATGATACACATTTTTTGCTACAGAAAAACCGAATAAGCTATGCCTCTAACAAGGAAATCAAGCTAAAATCCCCGTTCAGAACGGTCGACGAAAGCCAAGGATATTTGCCTATTTCTATGTCGTTATCAACGGACTCGTCCACAATTTCTAGTGGTACGTTAGGTGGCTATTTATATCCAAAAGTGCCGGAGAATTGCTCTAATCCCAAATTACTGAAATATAGGGGACAAATATTTGGGTTGACGTGTGCACATGTTGTCCTAGGTAGCGAAAGTGAGTCGGAAGTGTTGCATCCAAACGTGTCCACACCGTCTCCTGTTTTGATCAATTTGTACAAGAATGCTCTTTTGAACGAAATGATGAATCATTCTGTCAACTCTCCCGAATATAAAGCGTATAGTGAGGCAGTGAAGGTGATAGATGCGGAATACCCAATGAGGAAAGTGACACTTAACGGCAAGAAGGTTAGTAGGAACCTACCAACTGAAGACTTGGGATGCATCATTTGGGGGGAGAGGCTAATCAACGACAACCGCCTTAGTGACCTGGCTATCATCAAGATTAACGAGCATTTGAAGAAGAAGTTTGTAAATTATTTGGGTGAAGATCTGCAGCTTTCGCAGTATGATCCATCATTGATTTTGTCAAATTTGAATGTGAAGAAAACCATTAGCTTACAGCCTCGTAAGAATGGAATTCTTAACACAGCTAATTTGAGTGTGTTTAAAGTTGGTAGTACGACAGGGTATACCAATGGCAACTTGAACGGGATGAAGATGATATACTGGTCGGACGGCTCACTGCGCAGTTCTGAATTCATTGTCTGCTCCAATGGTGGGAAGATGAAAGGCTTTGCTAATGGAGGCGACTCTGGGGCATGGGTGTTGTCCAAATTAAGCGATGTGAATTACATCAAGAGCTATTCGAACGAGTTTAAAGAACAGGCACTTACGGAGGAAGATGAGAACAAGAGTAGCTTGAGTTCGTTTATCGAGAGTTTTATACCAGGAGTAGGTAGCGGAAGGAGACAGGACAGAGGCTTGAGCACGAAGAGACGGAACGGTTCTTCTGCTGCCTCAAACACCGCCACTGGTGCTGCAGTTGGTCCAACAGGAAACACGAACAGTTTGAAGGAGAAAAACGAGGAGAGTGGGTTGGGATTGCTGGGGATGCTTCATTCTTATGATGGTGAGTATCGTCAGTTTGGATTATTCACGCCGATTGATGACATCTTGGAGCGCTTAGAGGCTGTCACCGGTGTGGAATGGGGGGTTGTGGGATGCACAGAAGAGGGTGATGTCGGTGAAGGAAGCGGTAGCATCTGCAGTACGAGCGATGGGAGTGACAAGGAGGAAAGTGAAGACGAATGATTGGACATGTATTATGTAAAAGTTTTCTTTCTTTGTATTTCAGTCTATATAATTAGAAAGAGGAAAAGAAAAACATTGAGATAAAGAATAAATAAATGATAATAAACAGGGGAAGAAGTATACCTTGGTCTTGAAAGCGGATATGGCGACAACACCCTTAGAAGTAAGTGTCCTCTGGGTCGACGTGGTGATCCCAGTGCTCACCGATAATTGGGATCTTTTGGTAGAAGGTCTTTTGGAACAAAGGCCAGTGTTCGGTGAAGGTTGCAACACCTGCGCCAGCGGCAACACCCCAGATGGCAAAGATTGGAGCGTAAGCAATGATGTTCTTGACGTGGAAACCACCGATGGTGGCTGCGTGTTTGAGAAGAGGACCTGAAACGTACTGCAAAAGAGAAACGGTGGGCCAGACAGTGGGGATACGGGTGGGGACAATGTGTTAGTATTCAGTCCTGGTATGCTGGGGAGGGAAAAATAAAGGAGGAGCCAAATCAGTGGCAGCCGCTGTGTGTACTTACAGCCATTGTTGTGTGTGTGTTTGTTTGTTCTACAGAAAGCCAAGACCAAACCTACAACGAAGCTCAGCTCAGCTCAGTTACCTCCCTTTCTATGTCATCTTCTTTTCCGTTTCTTCCTCTCCCTTCTGCCAGCTTCAACACCATGCAATGGTGGCGCTTACGTCAGCACACCTTATATTATTCTACGGTGATCTGATTGGTCAGGGAATGAAGACGGAAAAAAAATGAAAAGAAGGAACTAGGTCCAAAGCAAAGCGTCGATAGACGCGTCGATAGACCTAGAAGCATATTTTCTGGCTGCTGTTGCCGCGGCACCGGTCTGTCCGCGGACGGCAACGACACGCGGGAACAACGGAAAAAAGGCGACGGCACGCGGGGAGACCCTGCCGCGGCAACAGGCTCTTATCGGCAGTGGTAACGGCTGCGGGGAGCGGTGTGCGTTGACAGCTGGAGGAAAGCCATCGGAGTTGCAAGGCAAGCCTGGAGGGCTATATAAGATCACTTGGAGCCCTACTTGGTCTGGCAGGATGCAACATCCAAACAAAACGGGTGCTGTTCAAGGCTCTAGAGAAACATCTAATTACCATCAAAATCCACACGCATATACATTTCTATTTACTGACCATCCGTTTCTTGATTATCCCTCGATAATGCCTACCAAGACACACGCTGCCTACTTCCCAGACAAGATTAGCCCGGTGTGCCACAAGCCACTGCGGTACACGACTTACTACGGCACCTTCACGCACACACCCGTGTTGGGTAGCATGGAGGTGCTCCCTCACACTGCGATTGGCGTCGACTACGATGGTACCATCGATTTCATCGTCTCAGGCGTCAAGGATACCTCTAAGACGGCGCTGATCGGATTGACGCTTGCTAATGCCTCCGTAGAGAACCGTCTTTCGCCAGACGATGTCGACATCATCGATATCTCTGGCGACGACAACCGGTTTTTCTTCCCCGGATTCATCGACACGCACATCCACGCTCCGCAATATCCGAATAACGGGATATTTGGCAACACGACCTTGCTCGAATGGTTGGATGTCTACACGTTCCCGTTAGAATCGTCCTTCACAGACCTGGACTTTGCCACTGAGATATACTCAAAGGTGATCGAGAGAACCTTGGGATACGGTACGACGACGGCGTCGTACTATGCAACGATCCATACTGATGCCACAAATCTTCTGGCCGACTTAGCCTTGAAGTTGGGCCAACGGTCCTTTGTCGGTAAGGTGTGCATGAACCAGCACTCGCCAGACAATTACATCGAAACCGAGGAAGAGTCAAAGGCGTCGACACTCGAGGTGATTGACCACATCAAGTCGAGAAACCCTTCTGGTGACTTGATCAACCCTATTTTGACGCCAAGATTCGCCGGCTCCTGCACAGACAGCCTCATGAGGTGGCTTGGCGATTTGCGGAAACGTGGAGATTACCATTGCCAGACACATCTCTCGGAAAATCATGAGGAGATCGAGTGGATCACAGGCATGTTTCCGCAGTACGACCACTATACTGACATCTATTACAAGAACAATTTGTTGAGCCCAAAAACAACCTTGGCTCATTGCATCCACCTTTCCGATGACGAGATGGAACTTCTTAAGCATACAGGCGCAGGTATTTCTCACTGTCCGACCTCCAACTCATCCATTACCTCGGGCGAGGCAAGAATAAGATGGTTGCTAGACAATGACATCAACGTCAGCTTGGGCACAGACTGCTCCGGTGGGTTCACGCCTTCAATCCTAGAAGTTGCTAGACATGCTTTGCTCGTTTCAAGACATTTAGTGATGAAGTCAAAGGAAGAGTCGGGAAAGTTGTCCTCTTCCGATGTGCTCTACTTGGCCACCGTCGGTGGTGCCAAAGTGCTCAAAATCGACGACAAGGTGGGCTGTTTCAAGAAAGGCCTCAAGTTCGACGCACAGTTGATCAGTTTAGACTGCAAGGATTCGAACGTTGACACTTTCTCATTCCAGAACCCTCAGTGGGGAGTTCTACCACCAGAGATTTCGCAAAAAAAGTTTGCAGATTTAATCGACAAATGGCTGTTTCTAGGTGATAACAGAAACATAGAAAAAGTTTTTGTCAACGGAAGGATGGTAGTCGACAGAACTGCATAATATTTTTATCTCTTTCCTCGTTCAAGTTTCGACTTTCCTCCCTACAATATTCGGTGTATTATATATAAATCAGTAAGTAAGTTAACAAACAAACATGATTGGATTTTAAGTATTACTAAGCCCAATTACTGCTCTATCTAGTGATAACATAAACTGTATAGAAGCGGGAAGTTTTCATGCTTCTGTTGCCACTGTGCAATCAAGTCGGGTATGCTGTCTTCCCAGTATTCCGCATGCGCAGGCTCGCCGCTGGCATTATCGCCATCTTCACCCTTAGACTTCAAAAATAGCTCGTTCAACGAATTCGCCAACTCCAAGATCGCCTGTCCACCTATATGTGCATTCTCCTTGTCGTCTCGAATCTCAACGTTGAATACATGCACTTTCCGGTCAAGCTCGTTTGGGTTGAAGTAGTTTCTAGCCAAAAAGTCCTCGATGACACTGTCGAAACAACGTTCCTCGCAAGTGATGACGATCTCAAAGTCAAGCTCGTCTTTGAAACCGGGGTGCTCTGCCTCCGGCAGCTTTTGCATAGGCTGGTTGAAATATGGCCAGCGTTCAGGGGATTTCTTAATATTCATATTCCGCAGCGTCATGTCGAACACCCCATTGTTTTTGTGCACCTTGATCCCCTGTGACTCAAGGACCCTCATAATCTCTGTATACGGCGTTCCAAACTGAAACACGTTAGGTTTGTTGATCGAGGGCCCTGGTAATCGTACTGCCGAACCAGTTCCGTACGATCGAACCATGTATCCCGCTTGTTTTAAAACCTTATGTGCCTCCATCGAACGGTTGTTGTTCGACGCACATACGGTACAAAATCTCAAGTTAGGCACATCTTCCATTCTGCTGTATTGTGCTTTCACCGTTCTATGTTGTTCTGCTCCTACCTGCTTTCCTCCTCTAGCCTCCAACATGAAAGTCAAATTTGGTGAGAAAGAAAGCGTTGATAGCTATTTATTTTGCACGGAAAACGGCGCTGTCTCGAATTGACACTCTGTTGCTTCTTCACTGATCGTTTGCACTGTAGTTCATTGACAGCGCATTTCTCTCTTGTGCTGCTATATTGTTGTCAGACGAACAACATATTATTTTGTATTGCATGATAATGTGACGTACAAAATTTCCTTTGATCTCCCCTTTTAACTTCTTCTCTTTGCCGGTGGCCTAACAAAAAACACATTGTGTATTCATGCCAGTTTCTACGCCGCCAATACCAGACATTAACCGGCTTGCCACTATAAAAGACTGAGTTGTAACCAATTTGTATTTTCATTGACCTTCTCCATTTCGTTGTAAAGCCCCTTCATCTATACAGGATATGTGTGTAACTCCCCGATTATTGAAGCTCTCAAACCCGTCCACAACAAAAAGTAATGTCGCGTCTGGGAAAAGATAACGGACAAACTTTCAACATGTTCTTGCTGTGTTTGTGTTATCGTCAACAACAAAATAGGGCTGGTTTATGAACGAAGCAGCAATAGCACCAACAACAGTAAAAGGTTTTACAAAAATAGGCCATAATGTTGCGAAGGATATGGTTCTTTGCAGTGCTAGTCTGTCTAGTACGTGCTACAGAATCTCCCGTTCGAGAAACAGCCTCGTGTGAGGAATCAGCCACTGCATTATCATTCGCAAGCACACATTTTACGACAAAGCAGAACGCTATGTTTTTCAATGATTCCAGTACAGCAAACATACCTTTTATTGATGTGAAAACTGTACCGAGTCAAGATCACCAGTTTATAAATTCGACGACAGTGCCGAATTTCCAAAGCTTTGAGGAGTGGAAGAAGAATAAACTTAACCAAGGTCGAGCTGATATGGCAAACAATTCAGACTGTAAATCTAATGCAGAAAAGATACCACCAAATTCCAGCAAAAGCAATACCAGTAACAAAGGAGAGAATATTTTACATTCTGATATTGGAAATGTGAAGGTAAACAAAGACATTAGGCATATTCAAAAAGATGAGATCCACCAGCGCATCAAGACAAGAGAAGGAGATATACAGAACCCCAACACCGTCAATGCACCCTTAGGTGAGGAAATGGTCATTGAAATATCAATGTTTGCAGGAAGCGGTGAAGAGCAGGGAAAACTATACAAAGATCGGTTCAACTATGCTTCATTTGACTGTGCTGCAACAATTGTAAAGACAAATAAAGAGGCTAAAGGGGCAAATGCCATTCTTTTAGATAACAAGGATTCGTACCTATTGAACGAATGCTCTGCGTCAAGTAAGTTCATAATCATCGAATTATGTGAAGACATTCTCGTCGATGAAGTTTTGATTGGTAATTTTGAGTTCTACTCTAGCATGTTTAAGGACATCAAGATTTCTGTAAGTGATCGTTTTCCAACTACCCAATGGATAGTACTCGGAGAGTTTCAAGCCGAAAATGTAAGACAATTACAGACCTTCGGGATTGAAAACCCATTAATATGGGCAAAATTCATAAAGATCGAGTTTTTGACTCACTATGGAAATGAATTTTATTGTCCTATTTCGTCTGTTCAAGTTCATGGGACAACAATGATTGAACAATTCAAAGAAGAGAATCCAGATAACAAGGACAAGAGTGACTCTGATACACTTCTCCCTATTGATGAAAGCAATAATGAGGCACAAATTGTGAATCCAGAGAAGGAATTTCCCATTAGGAGCCCCGTTACAGAAGCCAATCATAGTGCTGAAAACGGAATCTCCGATTTAGTGCCTGAGTTTGATGTGTATCTTGCTAAAGAGAAATTCAAAGCTTGTCTTGACTTTAAGCTATTAGAACCTGAGGTGAATTGTACCTCCAAATATTTAAAGTTGGACCAGTTTTTGGTTGATTATGAGAAAACACAGCATGAAAATTTCGACCAATGTCTGGTAGAGCAAGAAACTGAAGTACCTGGCGCTGAGGAACAACAGAGGATCATTGAAACCCATTCACATACCATTTCATCAAAAGTTCAACCACAGGATTCGATTTATAAGAATATCGTCAAAAGATTGAGTTTATTGGAGTCCAATACAACGCTTTCATTATTATACATTGAGGAACAGTCAAGATTACTTTCCGAAGCATTCACAAATTTAGAATCACAGCAGTCTATTAAGTTTCAGAATATACTGTCTCAATTAAATTCGACAATTCAGTCACAAATGGATATTTTCCAAAAGTTAAACATGGATGTTTACACAAGCTTTTCAAGGTTATTCGAGTACCAACAGCAAAATTTTGATTCGAAAACTATCGAAATTTCTCAACAGATCAGTCAAATTTCCGGCATGATTTCTTTCTATCGGAATCTAACTTATTTTTGTTTGTTTGTGATTATCCTTCTATTCCTTTACATCTTACTTACTAAAGATCTTTATATTGATGAAACTTACTTTGCGGAAACTTCCGCACCTATATCACCATTGTTTTCGCCTGACAATTCCCCTTCTATTTCTCCTGCGGCATCAATACATAATATTAAAGACTTGACGACGCCTACTTCCACTTCAAAAGATGTTTCTGAGCAACTGATTGAAGATAGGCACTTTGCTGATGATCAGGGAATTGATCAGCTACGAAGGTCTTCCCTTACAAGCTCTACCACAGTATCCATCGAGTCTGTATCGGCAAGTGACTCATCGAATGGGCCAAGCACGACTTCGATGAAAATAGGCAACACGGGCTTGTCGCCGCCCGTTTTATATCGACGTCGAAGTACGCTTTTGAACAGTTTTTCAAAATCGTGGTCTCTCTCTCCCAAGAAGGCAGAGAAATTTGGATTCCTAAAGAAGGGTTCAAGCTGGAATTTAAACCAAGACCATGTCACAACAGTCACGGGGGTAGAGGAGAGGTCGTCTCCCCTATCTGAGACAATACCATTAGTTGTGCCAAAAAACGGGAATTGTATATCTTTACGTGACAAACTTAGTGGGAAAGTAAATGAAGCAGAGGAATCAGAGGAGCAAGAACTAGAAGAAGAAGAGGCAACTGTCTCTGTATTGCTCCCCGAAGAGACCGGAGAAAGAGATGAATCTGCAGATTTCGAGTATGTTTACGAGGAAGAAGAAGAAGAAGAAGGAGGCCAGGAGGAGGAGGAGGGACCTGGACGCCCCAATAGAGGTATTGGAGAGTGATCGGGTTTTTTTATAAGCTTTTCTAAAGGAGTAGCCTCGAATTACAAAAGCGGTTTAACTCTAATAGTTTCGTAATAATAGATTAATTAAATGTAAATCGTTCTATGTTAAACAAAAGTAAGGAAGAAAGAAAGAAAGAAAGAAGAAAAGAAAGTGTAAATATTTAGAAGTAAATAAATAATTTCATGAAAGAATGTAGGATGGTGGGGAGGAACTGAGGTGGGATGAAGAACAGAAGAAGCAGAAAAGCGATGACAGTGATAGGGTAATAAAGAAAAGATCGTAAGAGTCGGCTGGTATCAATGTTTTTTCGTAGGTAAAGGCTATTTTATGTATACTCTCTCGTTGTTCAAAGCACTTCTGTTGTGATGGCAGAATAGCCACGCCCAGAATGTGTCGCTATATTGGTTTGTCTTTGAGGTCTCCGCCGTCGACTAGCGCATATTCGGACGAGTTTAGGGAGAAAGTATAGGATGTTGCTGAGGACACGGAGGAGAAGGAGGAGAAGTTGGAGGGGGAGTCACAGGGGGTGCCCATACTTGAATCTGAGGAGGATGAGACGAAAGAGAGGTCTCTCGGCTGCTGCTGCTGCTGAGCGAATGGAGAGGCGTCGGTGAAAGATAGGAGAAGGTTCGTGAGCTCCATCGAGTATGGGTTTTCGTTTATATTTGTGGGTGTCGTGGAAGCTGATGAGTGTTTAGGATTGGAATTTGAGTCTGTGTCGTTGCCGTTGCTGTTACTGCTGGGGATTCTCAGGAGGGAGAGGTCAATTTGGTATAGGTCGTTGTCTTCAATGAATCTTTTGACCACAGTCATGACGCCAAGAGAAGAATATTTGTCGATAAGTACTTCTGAAGGATCTAGCAGAGATTTGAAAAGATGTAGGGAGATCTCTCTGATGCGGGTGATGGAGTCCATTCCGTTGAAGCCCGAGACGAAGGGACCGTGTTCGTGTTGCTTTGGTTCTATGTTTTCGGCATCGGCATCGGAATCGTAATCTTCGTCTTGGAATTGAGATTCGTCAACCTCGTCGCCATCATCGTCTTCATTGCGGAAAGCGAAGGAGAAAATGTTGTTGTCGTTGTTGCCAACTGATGTGGAGGAGGAGTTTGCGGCTTGCTTTTTGGTTGCATTCATGGACTCTTCAAAGAGAGTGTAGATGTGGCTGATGTAGTTAGAGCCGACATCCATGTTGAGGATGGAGCACGCCATGAGAAAGCAGGAGACGCCGACAAGAGAGACCGGGTAGGTGAGATAAACTCTGTTGTAGAGGGTAAGCTCGCAGAGATACCTTGAGACGGCCAAGATGGCAGAGACGGTTGGTGTGTTACCCCTGTACAGGTCGATTGGCTTGTCGAGGAGCTCCTTACCGTCCGGGTCTGAGAACTTAACAGCCAGCTGTAGGATGTCCTCGAGGGTTGTGTGGCCAATGGACCAGTTGAGGGTGCTGAGAATGTGGATCTCCATTTCTCTGAACATGGAGTCGTCGTAGACGTTGGAGCACATGGTGTTGAGCTCCTTCACAGTGGGAACTCTGGACTTTTTGTCCTCGTACTTGGACGCAATCCAGAGCGCAGTGCATCCGATGAGCTGGTAATGCTGCTTGAATGCAATTCTGCGGGCACAGTATCTGTCGATGATGTTCCAGCAGAGGAAGAGGGTCTGGGGCTTCAGCTTGAGGGAGGAGTGCATCTGGACGAGGAAGTTGACGAGGTAAGGTCTCATGAACCACTTCACCTCAGGCTGGAGGTCAATCATGGCCGGGTTGACGGCGGAGTGGGACTCGAGGCTGCCGTAGTGGCTGGAGATGGAGTCGAGGTACTCTGCGGAGACAATCTTGTTCTTGAAGTTCTCGATGGCCTCGAGTTTGGCGGAGTAGGGCTTGTATGCATGTCTCCTTGGAGGGCCGTATGTGCGTCTGTGTGGAGGGCGGTGGACGGAGGACTGCATGGTGGGAGCAATGGCTGGCAAAAGAGCGTACAAGAGGAGGGGGTATCACGGAAGTGGCTTGTATGTGGATATATTTTTCAATTGGCTGGTAGCAAAGTAGCGTATGGTGGACGCTGTGTACACTGTGTGTTGGATCCTGTCCTGGTCGGTTTCAAGCAATGCCGGGTTATTTTTCAGAGGTGAAAAGATAGCTGGGCGGAGGATTGTCCTGGGTTTAGCTTTGGTTTGGCTTTGGTTCGGCTTGGGCTTGGGCTTGGGCTTTGGCTTTGGCGTTGGGCTTCCTGCTTCCGGCTGAACTTCCTCGAGTTGTCTGGAAGAAAGAAGAGTAGCAGCGGGAAGAGCAGACCTCCAGGTAAACAAGTACGACGGCCTTCCAGCAGAGACTCTCCCGAACACAGAGAGCAGGGTGTAAAAGTGATCCAACCCCGGACACCTTCCTCCACACGAGGAGTCCAGCGCAACGCAGGGAGTCCTCTAGACAAACCACCCGAAACGGGACGAAACGAAATGTACACACTCTGCAGGCCCTCTGCACTCTGCGGAAGCGTGTCTTTTCCGCATGGAGCGCATTCCAGGCGCCAAAGGGCCCCCAGGGCGACTGCCGACCGTCTTTTTGTCCGCCTGCCGACGCCCTGCCGGCTTCGCTGCGTCGCCGCGTGGAGGATGCCCGGATCGCCCCTGCGGGAATGCTCGGCGCGGCATTGTTTGTGCTGCAGAGGGGCGGACGCGCCACGCGCGGCGGCAGAAGAAGGCGTGTCGGTGTTGACGGATTGCCGTTTTGGGCGGGCGGGCGCGGGCGACGCGGTCGGCGGACGGAGCCAGCCAGGGGGGGCCCAGGGGAGGGTCTGGGACGGAGGGTCCACGGTCCAGATCACACGACGCGTCGAGGGGGGAAGGGGGAGGAGGGGAGGGAAAGAGAGGGAGAGCGGAGGGGGGGAGGTAGAGGCGAGGACACGCTTTTCTACGGCGGCGGCGGCGGCGGTCGAGCAGGGGGAGCCGAGGGGAGGGGGGTCGCCGGCTGCTTGTATGGCGGCTGGGGCCTGCTGTCCCCATGTCCAGGCTTAACTGAAACTGAAATTGAAACTGAAATTGAGGTCGACGCTGAAGTCGAAGTCGAAGTCTGCTTTGCATAGCGCCTGCGCTTACGTTTGCGCTTGCGGTTTTGTCCCCCCGTGTAATAACGTCCCCATCGGGCTCCTGGACGGATCTTCCAACGTCGTCCGCCGCGTTCAGCCGCTGCGCAGCCGGCGGAACAAAGGCCGCTGGCCCAAAACGCCGGCACAAAAACGACAATCCGTCCGCGAACACTGCAGGCCGACGCTCCAGCGACTCACGACCCGCCAATAGATAATGCGACGCCCATGCCGGCCATCTATCTTTCTCTCTCGGCAGCATGCAACCCCCTCGCATACCGTTCTGTGCTATGCTGCACCGTTTCGCATACCGTATATGCTCCCACCCGCTTCCTTGCACACACGGGGAATGCACGCCTCTCCACGACAAAAAATTTGCAACAAATCCAGAAGTAGAGTGATCTGATTTTTCAATCCTAGAGCCCACTCACATCATCATCGTCGACCTCGCTCCTCTGACCAAAATAATAACGCTTCGCTGGGGAAAAAGAAAACATCGACAGACGCTGCGCCTGTCAACAAAAACAGAGCAGCTCCGTTCACGCTCTGCAACGCCGACCTGCCGTGATCTTTCGACGATCCTGGCTCTCTGATCGGCGTATACGTCTGTCCCTGTATTCTGGTTTGCTTGCTCGCTTGCCCCTCTGCACATCCAGCGCTTTGGTCTTTGCCGACGTGATCCCGAGAAGAACTACAAACAACCCTCTGAGGTTCTGCACGTAAATAATCTACAGCTTAAGAAGGGAAGGAGGTGGAATCACGTGCACCCTGGGAGACGATTGCCCCGTGTGAGTGGCCATGTCGTGGAGGGGGCTTTCCTAGATAGAAGCGGAAACTACGTACCAAGCTATACATAGATACGGACGAGCGTCCAGAAAACCTTGCTGAGCATATGAAGCAGATTCGCGTCGACTTTATCGCAAAGTATATCTAAGCTCCTCTTAGCACATGAAATTTTTTTTTTAAAGTTAATTTGATATGTCGGCAGTCTAGAGGTTATGCAAGTTAATAGAAAGTTATTACGAAGCCCTCTTGGTACTAGAGTGTACACAAGCTTTATATTGCAATTATCCCAATCACCTGCGTCTTCCGAAGATAGCTTCATTTTTGATCAACGGCTGAGAGGCAAGAATTAGTAGCAATTGATAAAAGATGTTAGCCTCTTTTATGTGACGTGTCATACCGAATTTGGTTATTTCCGAATACAGCAATTCTCCCTCCCTTTATCGCATGTTGTTTTCACAGGACTATCGACGCTGGCCAGATTACGCATCTCACGTTTTTCTGCCCCGCTCTAGTGCTATCACTTGCTTACATAAGTGCGACGCGTCGATCCTTGGCACTTGCTTATTTTTTTTCTTCTTCTTCGTTCTTTTCCGTTTTCGTCTCTCACCTTCCTTAATCACCGATATGCCCGTCACGGCGCTCTCTCTTTTTCATTTTTATCTCTTCTCGAGCAACGCCGGTGCCAATCGCCGGCTTCTCCTATTGTTCATACTCTACATCTGATTATATCTCGGACGGAAAAGCTTCAAATCATGGGGAAAAAAAAAGCGACGTTCTGTCAATCCTCCCTCATCCGTCCCTATCCCCGCTATTTTGCCATGCTAAACTCGTAGTCCCTTCGTCGGCATCTTTAACAGTAACTTATAGGTCCAGATATCAGCCTCATCTACACACTCTCTTTCCCTTGCAAACACCATACGGGCCATAGTCACCATCGACTTCTTTGTTTTTTTTTTGTTTTTTGGTGGAAGTCCTACATTGCCCGCTTGTCGTGAAGGTCACTCTGATCGGCTTTTACATTGCACACACTCCTCCGTTTATCGGCCTCTTCCACAATAGCCAAACCCTCCGTCATCTCCATTTCCCTTTTCAGTGTGCATGAAAGTTTTAACTTTTTTTCGTTTCCTTCCCTCCATCCGTTATTGAATTTAACCGGTTTTCTTTCTTCCCAAGAGGAAA
The DNA here is from genome assembly GCA_005406165.1 of Pichia manshurica. Classification (NCBI taxonomy): domain Eukaryota; kingdom Fungi; phylum Ascomycota; class Pichiomycetes; order Pichiales; family Pichiaceae; genus Pichia; species Pichia manshurica. The sequence goes on from BJFO01000007.1 coordinate 2,588,329, forward strand.
CCCATGTACTATAGTTATAGCTTATTTTCATTCACTTGATACATTTGCTCCATATTTTCTACTCATTGACCACAAGCATATTTATTAATCTATTTATTAACCTATTTATTTGTCCGCTGCACTTTCTCGATTAAACAATCTAACTTATCTCCCGTGTACATAATATAATATCACTCTTTTTTCACCGAAGTAGCAATAGATCATCATGTCAGTGGAAGAAAAAGATTTTGATTCCTACGAGATAAGAGAACAAGATCGATGGCTACCTATCGCCAACGTCGACAGAGTCATGAGACATTCCCTGCCGAAAAATGCCAAAATATCAAAAGAAGCAAAAGAATGTATGCAAGAATGCGTTTCTGAGTTTATATCGTTCATAACGTCCCAGGCCGCAGAAAAATGCCTGATCGAAAAGAGAAAAACGCTCAATGGTGAAGATATACTCTACTCACTGTACTCCTTAGGTTTTGAGAACTACGCAGAAGTGCTAAGGATTTACCTCGCTAAGTATAGAATTTACGAATTAGACGAGGTCGAAAGAAGAAGAAAAAAATATCTAGCAAGAAAGGAAAAATTGCAATTACAGGCTGCAAATAGAAAGAAAGCAAAATCATTGGCAGATGAGAAACCTTCACTTAAGGTTGAGCGAGTATCCTCAGACGCAATTTTAGCCACAACATCATCGGCAACTTCTCAGGGCAATGACCAATTCATGAATTCTGACATGTTTTGGGACCTCCAGCGCTCCGAGTCGTTGTCATCAGAATCTTCAACTGGCCATGATGCAATGTTTGGCAACCTTTTACAAGACACAAAATCCGACTCGTTCGACGTGGTATGGAAAAATCCGTGATTTTCTCATTTTTGCTTTTTTTTTTTTGCTATCACCGAAGAATTTCCCCTTCTCCCTTTGGAAAAAAGGGGATTTTCGGATAGTAGCAGAAAGATCAAAAGAAGGAAAGCAATGGGTAGACTCAGATTATGCCCTATGTATTCTCTTCTATTATCATTGGTGAGGATAAAAAATGTTCCCATTCTCAAAAATGCTCCCACTTAGATTTGCAGTGTTAATTTTTCTCCAACTGACTGCTGTTTTTCCAGAGAAATTGATAGTTCAATTGGATCCAAAGATATCTTTCAACTCTTTCGAACAAAATTATTCCAATTTGCTGGAAGCCTCGAATTTTGAACGCATTGAAATTGGGAGCATGAAGGCCATCATCGGCGAGTTTAATTTGAATCTGCAGAAATCAATTTATTTTGATAAATCTGTGCTCTCCATCAATAGCGACGCAGATTTGAACATGTGTGAAGTGCAAAGCTTTGCTCCCAGACATTTAGTGAGGTTGTCACAGTTGAATTCCATTCATAAACGTCAAAAGATGAATTTCAAGTTTGAGTTGTTGAACCCTGTCAATGTCTATATTCTCGATACGGGGATCAACTCAAAACATCCCGACTTTACGAATAGGGTAGAAGTTAGAAAGCACCCTAACATATTGAAAGTACCAGCAAATGTTTATGATGATTCAAATGGTCATGGAACTGCTATTGCAAGCGTTGTAGGCTCCCAACTTCTAGGCGTGTGCAAGAACTGCAACATAATATCCTACCAAATTTTGGATGAGATGGGAAAGGGAAAGATGAGAACTTTAATACTTGCATTGCAATCAATCTTTCAAAACGAGAAACCCGGTACAATTGTCATGCCCTTTGTGACACCAAAATCTCAATTTCTCAATGATGTTTTACACGAAATGAAAGTCTCTAATTTCTCATTAGTTGCCCCGGCCGGTAATTCTAATGAAGATGCATGCAACTATTCACCAGCCTCATCGGTAGATGTCTTGACCGTGGGCTCAATAGACTCCAACACAGACACAATTGCAAAGTTCAGCAACTATGGTCCCTGTGTTGACTTGTTTGCCGATGGGGTCAACATTATTACTTTAGATCACGAAAATGAATTACTAAAACTTCGAAGTGGTACGTCTTTAAGTGCAGGAATTACAGCTGGCTTGGTTGCTACATTTTTAGGCTTGGACAAGGTGGTTGATGGCGAATCCAATTATGATGCTATAAAAAAACTTAAAAACACCGCAATAGAAAACAGAATCAAGCCACGAGAGTTTTTCAAGGAAACTAGGACCCCTAATAAGATTTTACACAATTATTCAGGGAATTTGAAAAACGTTTTTTGATACGGAAACCCATCTAACGAATCAATTGTAAGCATAGAATTAGTAGAGGAATATTTTCTACATTTGCGTTTTTACTAATTTGCTATTTATTTGCTCCGAAGAATTTCATAAACAAAGCATATTATTTTTTTTCTCCCTCTTTTTCTTTTCTTTATGTCTCAGCAAAAGGACTTTTATAATTTAATGAGTGACGTCTATAATATTAGCTATATTTAATATAATCCGAATTTTACATTTACCCTACGACACAACGGACATCTACTAGAGCTAGAGCTATACAGCCAATGCTCGATGCACTTCTTGTGGAATATATGCTTGCAGTTTAAATGTAAACAAATCTCACTTTCCTTATATTCGAGCAAGCAAATTGGGCATTCGTCTCCAATTTTAAGCTCTGTGAAATAGTGCGCATCAGCTTCCCACTCATCCTCATTACACCAATAGTCGATGTTGTTGTGGGGAAACTTGACCAAAGAAGGCTTTCCCCATGGCTTTTGCTTTAAGTACATCTCCATGTTGGGAGTCATATAATGTTCACTTGTTTCACGGATAAGCGATTGAAAATTGGGAGGGCTAAAAGAAGATGCAACCAAAGCGTCAGGGTTTAGACATACTTCCCCCAGTTTTGCCGGATTAGATAAATAGTTGTACATTTCTGTTAGCATGGCCGGCAATGAACTGAGAATTGGGTCCTGGAGTTGGAAGATGTGCGTCAGTTGGACTAGCTGCCATCTATACTCACTTAGATTAGTGAATACGAGGGGCCTTGTGGAAAAACGTGGGCCCCTGTAGGGGTTAAATTCATTGAATAAAGGATATTCTTTCATTGAACGTGCTATTTCCCTTTCTAAGCGAGCCAGTTCTATATTGAAATCGTGGAAAATATGTGTCCTGTTGGTGATGTTTATGGTTCGTTTGGAATCTTTATCTAGTGGAGGATATTGATAAGGCGATATGATGGGGACTTCTACACAGAAAACACCGACTATGACAACAGGGACGATACCCTCATTAATGTACTGCTCTTGATCATTAAATTTGAATGCTTGCATGAATCTCAGGTTTTCTCCTCTCCTCTTCTGATCGCACATGACTTTCTGGATTGTATTGTCCGATTGAAGACTCAAAAGGAGATCCGAGAAATTGGGGAAATGATGTCCCAACGTTAGTATGGGCTCTCCTTTTAACTGTGATAACATGGGCCTAGTTTTTGAATCGAAACTTGAAAGAAGCGAGGTGCATGCACCATAGTTCCAATAGGGACTGTCCAAAAGAAACATTAAATTACTGGCAAACACTTGTTCTAATATCGTGGCTATTGTCTCGATATCATTGGGTAAGAAGTAGGCAGCGTCAAAAATAGTATCAGACGTTGTGAACTTTAAATCTGGTATGTGTCTCTGACAGACGTGAGAGCTTGAATACGGATAGGGGAACGGATACATTCCCGAGCGGTCAATCTCGAAGACGGGTTCGTAGACGTTCTCGTTAAGAATATTACCCCTCCAGTTTTCGTCACTCTGCGGCAAGTACGAAGCTACTCTGAATTCTTCTTCAAAAGCCGCCGGCAGGCTGGATATGTCTATGGGGGCATGGTTTCTGTGATGCTTCCTAAGCACTCGATTGTGCCACACACTTACAAACTTGTCTATCAAGGGACGAAACACGGAACGACTGCTGCTACGGTCAGTCATGGCTGCCTTGCGGTTCTAAGAGCCCTGACCCCTTCTACCAAAAAAGACAGCTCAAGAAGAATAGAAGCAGGTGGTGGGCACAGGCTTAAAACGGAGATAGCTAGCGGCACGTTTCCAGATGGGGCTATTTCCCCCTTTTGCGTTTTTCCTGGCTGCGAGGAAGGCGGTATCGAGCCCCGAGGTTGGCGGCTCGGTGCGACCGGCGCGTTTGAAACATGTTTGGCCCCCAACCGACTGGCCTTTTCTGTTTCATAGCGGGCGCAGGACGTTCTGCGGTGGGAATAAAAAGCACCGGCTCCCTCTTCCCAGGGAAAAAACGGGGAGCTAACACACCCGACGGATAAGAGCCTGCAGCAGGCACAGCCAACAATGGGATTTGAATTGGTATTGAACTACGCGGCCAGCGTGCCGGCGAAGACGTCTGCTACCGCCACTGCCACAAGCATCGAGGAGACCTCGACGATTACAATCACACACACTGTCACGCTGACGTCCACCACTGGCTACTATGAAATGGACATGTTCGCCACACTGCAAAAGCGGGCGCAGCAAACAACAACTGCACCAGCCGCCGCCATCACTTCCGCAAGCAATAGCGCCGGCAACCACTTCGACAGTAGGCTCCTTGCCGCTATTGTCGTCCCAATAGTCTTTGTTACCGTCGTCTGTGTAAGCATGCTTCTCTTGAGATGCTTCACACGTCGCCGTGACCGCCAACTCAGTAAGAACCCCCGTCCATATCTACACTCCTCCTCTTACGATACCAAACCGCAGCCCCAGCCTCCTAGGACGCCAGCCACACTTCTTCCACCAGCCACGCCGCTTGCTTTCCTCGCCGAGCACAGAGATTCTTTTTTGCCGCCTCCAAGTACCGCCACGTCCTTCTCGACCCTGGCCAGCTCCATGTCGCTGTCATCGTTCTCGCCGCTGGCGACACCAGCCGTCCCGGCGTTGATGAGACTTCCCACCGCCGAAGAGCTCGACGAGAAGAAGACGACTCGTGCCTGGAATAGGCACCCCATGTAGAAATAGTAGCACTATCCCGTTCCTTCATTATGTATGCAACAGGAAGAAAAGTTAACGGTAGAAATCTCATTCTCGTCGCAGAGACAAAGCAGCACCGACGCGTCGCCGACGCGTCGCTTCCCCGCAGTGTATCGGCCAGCCAAAGGGCTCCGGGCACTCAACCCGGCACTTTAGTTTTTTTGTCCCTCTCTGACACGCTGCGCAGCGCACTGCCTTCGTACGCAACAACATAACGGTTGTTTTCATTGCAGGCGTCGAACCGTCCAGCTTCTGTGCTGGTTGGACGCCCTTCTTTACACTGAGATCGTCTCTGTTGTGTGCAATACTCTACACAAGTCCCCCAGAAAGCGTCTGCCTTACTGCTACTTCTGCAGACACAGCTAGCTGCTCTAAACGCAACTCGACACATCCCTTTGTGGCCTGCTCGTTCTAAACCAAGTCGTTCCTTACCATTTTTTGCTTTGTTTGTTTTGCTGCTCTACTGAACTCCCGGTCCTCATCAAGACTGCCCCCGTTTCCTCCACAGTACGGACTGATACCACACTAAACACATTCAGACGTGCACCAGTAAACAGTTTCTGGCGACACGTACTGGCTTGACTGCTTTTGTGCGTTATTTTTAGCCCTCCTCCTTTTTGTTTAACGGAGACACCAACATATTCAGCTTTATCATCCGCCTTTACTACACCTATTATCCGGATCACGCCTACTTTGCTACACTCTTCAGCTTACAGCTCTTTCACATCCTTCTCTGACGATATTACCACTGCTCTACAGTAATACCATACCACGGAAATGCAGAAATTGAGAGCTCTGTCCAGGTCCAAAGAGTCAAATGACTCCTCAGACGTTGCCAAACCCCCGACTCCGAAATTCAGAGACTTCTCGTTCAACCTGCATACCGGCTTGAACTTAAGCCCTTCTCCGAACTCAAATTTTACTCCGCCATCCTCTCCCACCGTTACTACCTCTGAGTCGACGGGAAAACTCAGCCCCGAGCTAGCTCCTATCGTCTCTCTGCTATCGGCACAGTCCCACAGAAAGTACTGCGAAGGTGTATTCATGCTCCTCAAAGACTTGGATGCAGATGGGAATCCTTCTGACCGAAAGTGGCTCGAAGTCTACGGTATAATGATAGGTAACGAGGTGGCATACTGGGATTCTAGTCAGCTAGATGCGTCAGGCTCCGTTATGGTGGGAAACAACAAGCCTTCTTATCTTAACTTCTCAGATGGAACCCTGAAAACCTGCTCTTCGCTAGCTTCAGCAAATGGTAACATAGACAACGTCATTGTATTATCCACTACATTGAAGAATAGGTTCTTATTGCAGTATTCCTCAGATGAGGACTTTGCTACCTGGTGTTCATCCTTCAGACTTTCGGCCTTTGAATACAAAACTTTACAAGAAGCATATACTGCATCTTTATTAAGTGCTAGAGGCTCTCTATTATCCGATATCAGAGTCATTCTCTCAGAGAAAAAATTCAACTATGAGGACTGGACAAGTGTCCGATTTGGCGCCGGCATGCCCTGGAAAAGATGCTTTGCAGTCATCGAACCCTCGAAAAAGACAAGAAAAGGTTATAAAAATGGGTTCATCTATTTCTACGAAAATGAGAAGAAAAACAAGAAGACTCTCATGGCCAAAATTACGAACATTTCCTCCGTCTATGCACTTTATCCTAGAACTTATACCATTATCGATAAAAGTACGTTGATCAAACTGGAAGGTTCCATTCAGTTTGACCCTAAGGAAGGCTCAAAGAATTGTTCTATCTTTTTAATGCCAGAGCAACATACTTCTGTTCCAGGATATGATACCCTCATCAGATTCTTGATCCCTTTGATGGATTCTTTCCATTTATATGGTAGGCCAAAGAGACTGAACGCCGACAAGTTAGATCCGAATTCTTTATTATTCGGATTACCAGTACTACCAAGAGTGCATTACTTGGAAGTGAAAGACTTGATATCGATTACGAAAAAAGGAAACTCCATAGATTGGGACCAAGAAGAATGGAATTCTGCAATCAAAGACCTATTGAAGACTAAAGTCAGTAATGGATACAGTGGCTGTGGATCAGCTGATGGTGTAAACGGAGCTTTGGATTTACTAAACTCCTCTAAGGATATGGCCGATGGTAAGATCAAATTTTTTGTTAACAAGCCAGAAGTCAGCAAATATCTCGAAAATAGTCCTCATGCTAGAAGTATGCGGAAGTTCTCCTCAAGTGAAGAACACACGCTTAATACTTCTACTCCGACATCCGTTTCGAATTCAAAACTGAACTTGAGTGAACGAGCAAAGACAAATATAAGGATCACCAATGAAAGTGATGCTGATAATGATCAAAATGACTCTCTATATTCTAAGGGTAACTCTCTTTCTCCTAGAAAATCGGCTGGCTCGAATCCAAATACTACTCCTCTTCATACAAATTCTCTTCCTAAGAATTCACCATCTCCACAAGTTGTCAACATCTATCAGAAGTATTCTCAAATCCCTGATTCCTCAAAGATTAGGAAAAGTCCGGCAGCTGGCAACTTGGAGGATACATTCAAGAAAACGACTCTTTACGATGACGATGAAGATGACGATGACGATTACAAGTTCAACAGAATCAGTAAAGGAAGTGATGCCGATTTCGTTTTGGCTGGTCCTCCTAAGAATGCCACAGTTGACGAACTATATCCTTCCTATGGAGACATTCTAGATGATGATGACGAGGAGGATGATGATGCCGAAAATTCTTCCTTCGATTTTGTTATGCCGAAATCTAACCCAGAAAGAATTTTATCACCTTTTACCGATTTTAACAATAATGTTAAGAAGGCAATGAACGTTGAAAATTCGTATGTTTCGTCGAGAACAATTCCTACTCCTAGCTCAAATAATGAGAAATTGGTTATTTCGAAACAAAGATCGCCACAGAGACGTCCACCCCCAAGCCACACTAATAACGATACAAATGGGCTCTATCAACATGACAAAAGTTCGTATCCGTTGGACGAGTCAAAGAAAGTTGAGTATCCAAATGCAACTGCGAACAGATACTTCTCAAATCCTACTATTTCAACATCGAACAATCGTTCACTTTCAGATAGAGCCGTTGCACAGAGTTCGAATCACAAACCTGAAAACCTTTATTCCACTGCCCCTGTCAATCCATACTTGAATAATCAACAGAGCCCCAAAACTCCGATTGATCAACAAAACCCACCACCCCTTCCACCTGCAAAGCAAGGTAACTACTACATGGATCATAACGACAAACACTCGACACAGTATCCTAACAGACAGACACCACAGCGCCAGCAACAGCAGCAGCAGCAGCAGCAGCGTGCTCAACAGTATGGTTACAACAAGAACCCACATGATGGTAATCTACCTCCTAAACCACCTCCTCATGACTACAACTATGACAGTCCAATAAGCGAGGGATACAGCAGGGTACCACCACCAGCTCAGAATTTGAACTATACAAACAGTCCTGAGTTGGTTCCTCCGCATCAATACAAACACGCAGATCAGAAGCACAATGGTAAGAATTCCAACGTTTACTACAACCCACAGAGGAGTGCCTCCAATCCACTGAATAGTCCTAGCACATCATCATTTGAGGTATATGGGCCGATGAAATCCCATTCTCCTGTCCTCAACCAGCAAGGATTCAGCCGGAACCAGCCACCGGCAAATGGAGGCCCTCTTCCTCCAGCAGGTTACGATCAATACAACAACAGGGGATACGGGCAACAACCACAACAGCCATACCAGACTGGTGGTAACGTTAACTCATATCCTCATCACTATAAGAACAATGTTCCAGTATACCCGGGTCCTGGTGACCCTCAGTATGCCCAACAACAGGTTGCTGCCCAACAACAGCAGCAACTGTACCCGTCCAGCAATCCACATAGATTGAGACATCGTCCGCCCCCACCTAAGCAACAACAGCAGCAGCCACAGCAGGCCTATGGCAAGTCGTTTAAACACGATCCATATGCCATTGCCAAAGCTCCTGGGAGGAATTGAGCCAGGGACTCGACGGGAGTCCCACCCTATATATCTTAGTTCGACGTAAGACAACAGTGTGTACACTAACCTTGTAAACAGGTGTTTGAGCTAAAACAACTATACAATTCTGATATACCGGTAACTGGAAGTACAGTTAATACAATAAAAAGTGGCCTGTTGCCGAATTATGACGTTCACCACGTCAAGCACGTCTTGTTCTGTCCTTTCATGCCTTCAAACGCTGTTTGCCTTCACCTCCTGGTCTTCCTCGATGGTATTGACGCCCTCGTTCTTGTGGAGGGTAGCGGCGTGGATCGATGGCAGCTTAATGGAGTAGCCCTTAATCAAGCTGTATTCATGCTGGATCTCTCCACCCAATTCCTTGACAGATTCCTTGAACTTTTCTGGGGAACAGCTCTCCTTCAAAGTGACAATAAATGTTTTGTGATCTTCGTTGGTCATTTCTAATTAATTCGTCGGGTTGTTTCTGCTAAGTGTCTAGAGATTGGCTGCTTTTGTTAACGCAATTGGGCCAGTACAGTCCCTCTGTGGCGGCAAAAATGCCTATCCAAAGAGAAGAAGAAGTGGCAGCAGCAAAAAGACCCTGCGGAGTGAAGGCAACCCAGCCTCGGCAACGCGCACGACGCCCTCGGAAAAGGGCGAGGGTGTTGAACCATAGCGATAACCAGATAAGCAGACAAAATGAAGGCGGGGGGAGAAAAAATCGTCGTGTCGGTTGCATTAGAAGGAGAGAAAAGTCTAAGAGGTGAACAAAGCAATAAACAGATTAATAATAGTAACAAAGCCAGGATCAACTGGCTGTAGAGGAGGCTGGGGCTGTGTGGGAGGCTGGACTGCCATCATCGCCGTCAAGGTCGCCGACAATCTTGAGTACCTTCTTTATCTGGCCGATCTCAGGATCAGGGTCGGTCTCGACACTCATTAGCAAGCTACTGAGAAGCCGGTCATCGATGTTGTCTGTATCTGTGCCGATACAGAGACCAATAATGCGCTTGAACTGTGACTCTAATTCCTTGTTGGAATTTCGTTTCTTGTTCATCCTGTCCATGAGAACCTGATTGTTCTTCTGGTACGCACGAATCCGTGCGTCGAGCACCACAGACGGAGGGATACTCTTCCGTAAAAGCTCTTTCTTATCTGGAGGCAGTTGCTGCTCGTAGTAAGGGAGAATATCTTCGGCTTTTATCGACGTGAGCGCCCGCAAGACAGCATGACTGGAAAGGCCTGTAGAGTCCGCCGCATCTCCTCCTGCGGCAGAATCCGTCTTGTCATTGTTGCCGCTCTCATTGTCGTCGGCCGTCTTCCCTTGCTCCTGCCCTATTCGTTTGAGTTTTTCCTCAAGAACTTTTTCCACAATCTGCTCGACTTCTTGGTACAGAGGCAAGATCGTGAAGGGCTGGTCAGCGTCGAAGTCACCGAGACAGTTGTTCTGGTCGATATTAATGCAAGAGTTCTGGATCTCCTGTTGGAAAGCGCTTTCTTCTTCAGCAATGGCTTTGTTCAAGTTGTCGATCTTGTTGGTGATTTTGGAGATCTTCCTCACCATCTTCTGTAATTCATCATATTGCTTCCGCTTTCGGGACAATTGCAACGTCTTTTCCCGAAGTATAGGGTTCAACTTATCTATCTGCTGCGACTTCTGCATGATCTCCTGTTTGAAATCTTTACCAAGATTGGCGATAAATGATTGTATCGAATCCAAGATCTGCAGGCTGTTGGTGGACTCCTTAAAATCGTTTGATTCCAGTCGTGATTGCCCTTTGCTCGACTTATCATCCTGCTCGGCGCTGCCGAGACCGGAGAGGATTCCTTTAGTTTTCACCTTGTTGGCATCAGCACCGTTGATGGCAGAGGATGTAGCGGTGCCATGCTTCCGCGTTGCGTTATCGCTTGATTCACTAGTTTGATCAGCTCCAATGTCACGCACTGTTGTGTTCACAATGCTGTTATTCACATCGATCCCCCAGTCTCCTGGAGCGACACCAATCTTGTTGGCTTTGTGTGGGTCGGCGCAGATATCCAACAACTGCGACACAATGTATTTATTACCGGCCAACGTTGCGTAGTTCAAGCACGTATTGCCGTACTTGTCAGACTTATTGACAACCTCTTTGATGAAATTAGTCAATGTCAACGAAGGGTCATCAGGCAACTTCGAGCCTTTCTTGACCACCCATTCAAGAAGAGTTTCCAAGTAATATTTGGACGCATCATATCTCCCTTTCAACCCACATGTGAGGGCAATGTGATGGAGGATGCTTCTGCCTCTGTTGTCCAACAATCTGATTGATGGATAAAGAAGATCCAACAGCTTGTCAAAGCAGGCCAATTCAAAACAGTTTGTAGCATGTACAACTCTGATCAAGGCAGTCTGACCATCGTTGTCACCTCTGAACCTGTTCGCTCCCTTTTCAATTAACTCCTGCACAAGCGATACCTTGCCGAGAGTTGCGGCTAAATGCAATGCAGTCTGACCGTTGTCGTCTATTGGAACATCAATGTTGATCTCGTTTTTATCTATGAGGGTGTCATCATTTGCCTTGGTACTGTCCGTGGTGCCGTCATTATTGACCCCGGCTTCGCCGTTTGTTGCTTCGGTTTCAGTCTTTACACCATCTGAGACAGTATCATTGTTAGTACCGTGCTCGACGGTATTTTCATCATCGAGAGTGCTCGTTTTGAACTTCTCATTGCTTCCTTCAGAGGAATTCAAAAAGCCCGCTTCGCTTTCCAACACCTGGGCCAAGGTAACTTTGCTCTGAAACGGCAAAAACAAAGAAGAGATGATAACTTTGGAGTGCTCGTTGATGACGTTATCGGTTGACAAAGGCTTCAACGTAAAAGGGAAATTTGGATTCCCCTCGCTCAGATCGTACGTGTAGATTGGAATGTTGAGGTCGCCGACAGTATCATTTGCAGTAACCTTCGACTTCTTGCTTGGACTTTCCAAGACACTAGGCTCAGAATTAGTTCTCTTTTTTTTGTTTCCTTCATTGTCAGATTCCTTGTCATACTGCTCCTGTTTCTTCACTATTCCGTCCTTCTCCCTGTTTTTCGCTCCATCTTCGACGGGCCTCTGCGTATTGGAGGGTATACTCAGTAAGGGCTCCAAATATTTCCCAAGGGAATACTTGTCCGCTAAAGCCACAACTTCTTCTGAGGGGAGCCAGTAATCACCGTTCACGTCCGGCGACAGCTTCGACGTGACGTTGTTCTTCAGTTCTTCAGGATCGATCGTGTTCGTCTTCTGAATTAGTTGGAATATTGAGTTCCAATAGAACCTCATGTCTGTCATCCGTCTGATGAGCTGCAATCCCTCCATGTCCACCTGCCAAACCGGTTGGCCTTTAAACTGAACATTTCGAAGATCACTGCTACTGCTGCTTTTGACACCATCTTTTTTACTGTTCTCTCCAGTCTCACCATCTTCGTCGCTCAAAATCGGCTGTGTCAATGGGATCGGTGACGCAGACCCGTCATTATCATTGTCTTCCTTCCCATCGTTGCCACTCTTCGCCGGTGAAATTTCTTTTCCCTGTTCGTTCTCCCTTCTCTCCTCCTCCTTTACAATAATTGAGTCCTCGATTTCCGAGTTTAGGCGTGCTGGCGGCTGCTGGAATGTCGTGTTGGGCTCATCCTGCGCCAGCAACATATCGGTCTGGTCCGCTGGCGATGACATTGGTTGTGCTGTTGACCGCTTTCTCTTATTCCGTTTTCTCCTACGGCTCCCGCTGCTGCTGCTGCTGCTGCACCCACTTCCTGTCCGGCCTACACGTCTATGCCACCCGTTGCACAGAAACACCAACCCAAACATGCTTTTCCTTCCATACGACACACGAAAAAGATGAGCACCACGCAGAAGGAAGACACGCGGTCGATCGACGTAATTCTCTTCCTGTTGTGGCTGCCCAGCCGGGTTTGTTATCGTGACATGTTTCTGAGCCAGAAGGTAATGAAGAAGACCTCCGAAAGGATGAAAAGAGCCAAAGGAAGGGTGACAAAGGGCCCAAAAGTCTCACAGATAGCGAAAATTGCACATGTCTGAGCCAGCAGAGCCGGTGGCACCCGTTGATGATGTCCCGCAGGAGGCGGCGAAGCTGATTGGGCCATTTATTAGAAGAGGCAAAGAACTTCTCAATGTGCAGCCATTGATATCTTATTACTGCTATCTTTATGCTGCACAGCTCATCTTAGAGTCGCAGCTGCATTTACAGTATGCAGAAATTGCCAATTATATCGAGGTGTTGCTCAGCACGATCGAGGAGAACAGAAAGGTCATTGAATCCTCCTCGGCCACGTTGTCAGATATCTTGACCGATAAGGAGAAGTCTTTCAAGCTAGTATTGGGTTTCTCGCTGTCCATATTTGGCAAGGCGTCTAAAGATATTGAAAACCATACCGCATCGAAGTCAACAGTGCAGAGTTTCATGGCGTTCCTGAATTTTGTGGAAGTGTTGAAACTTTGGCCAGAGCTGTACCAATCCCACGCTGACGACATCCACAATCAGATCAAGTATGCCAAGTTTCACTCCAACCGGATCCTTAAGGCAATCAAGTCGAAGACAGATCCAAACGACTACGTAACTCCTCAGGAAGAGCAGGAGTTATCTGACTTGATACAACCTTCTTCTGACGTCCCAGAAACGACAGAAACAAACGATGCAAGTAGCAACACACCACCAACTTTTGTTGAGGATGAATCATCTTCCCCTTCGATAACCTTACCGGAGCCGCCTTCACAGATTGAAGGAGAGATCAACCTTCCCTCTGCACCTGTCTTGATCAAGGGACAGAAGAACAGCCTTGGTCTGCCTTCTGCTCCTCAGTCGTCTGATACCGTCAGCTCGGTGGAACTTCCTGGAAAGGATAAGCCGGTCTCAGACAAACCACCGGAGCTTCCGAGAAAGCCCCTCTCTCCAGTACTCCAAGTGAAGTCATCTCCAAAAATAGTTGCCGAGTCGAAAGTTCTGTCCAAAGATGATGTTGAGAAAATATGGTCAAAGGCGGAGGTCATATCGAACGCCCAGCGCAAGGCCAAGTTTGCCATAAGTGCATTGAATTACGAAGATATAGAGACCGCGATAACTGAGCTTCAAGGTGCTCTCAAACTACTACGGGGAGAATAATACTCCCAGTATTTAAGCCTTATATGTAATTATAATGGGAATACGATAGACGGTTGAAAATAATTTAAAACATAATATGGCAGTCGTTATATCCATAGTATTAGTAGGATTAGAAAGGTAGTATAAATAAAAATAAACAATAAGACAGAAAAAGAATGAAAAAAAGGTTCAACAAAAGAATGATACTGTTGGGAAGAGACAGGTAGAAAGAGAAAAAAAGTATGAGGAAAAACATACCTATCAACCCCAGCTTTTCCGGTCGTTTCCATCATGGTAAGAGTCAACATTTTCTGTACCGGTGTAGGCCTCATTTGAGTTTGCAACGGTGTTTCCAACTTGCCAGATTATCGGACCGCCGCCACCGTTGCCGGCAGTTACAGATGCCGATGTCAGAGGAGCTGGAACGACAGAACCGACAGGACCGGCAGCAGTAGTAGCAGCAAAGCTATCTCTTCTTACAATTGCGTTGTAAGGGTCACCTCCAACCAAGGTGCTTGTCATTCCTGCAACAGAAGGATAAGCTCCAGTATTCGAACGACGGGTAACTGCGTTACCCATGCAACCCTGCGCAGGATAGTAGCCACCACTGACAACTGTGTTTGGATCGATTGGAATACTGGCATGGTGTTGTACAGATGGACCTGGAGCGGCTGGGACCATACCCATTGGTGAAATATAAACCCCCATACCATTAGCATTGGAATACATACCAGAAGTCATTGCTGAAGAAGAGGCAGGTTGGAATTGCTGAGGTTGTGACTGCTGCTGTTGCTGTTGTTGTGATGGCGGACCTTGTTGCTGTTGCTGCTGCTGCTGCTGCTGTTGTTGTTGTTGCTGCTGTTGTTGCTGTTGTTGCGAAGATTGCGGAGGCATACCGAATGGGCTACTTGTTTGATAGTAACTTGTCGGTGGCAACGAATTGTATGTACTAAATGTCCATGAATTGGCTGACGTTGGTGAGGTCAAACTGTTGACATTGTAGTACATGTTTATGCTCCCATTGCTTGCAACCGCCGGGCTGATAAGCTGGTTGGGCTGCTTGCCATCATAAGGAATGGCTTGTCTTTCTCTATCTACTCTTGTTTCTTGATCACTAAGCTCTATTCTCTTAGTGTATAATCTGTGTAAGTTAGCGTTTTCTGTAGGGTTGCGAGAGGTATCATTTCTATTTATTGAGGAAACACTGGCACCTGCGCCAGTGTCGTTGACGGTTTCATTCCCGTTTCCGGAACAAGTTTCGTCAGTGTTGGAATATTTTTGAGAGCTTTCTATTTTGACACTCCTTGGGCTCTCATCGGACGATTTTATCTTCTCGAGAGGATCATAGCGTGAATTTAATCGGCCATGTTGAGAAGGTCTTCTATTTTCAGTTGAATCACCAGCATCTTTTTCGGCTTTGACATAGGATTCAGAAGCACCGTCGACTGTTGTCGATGTCGATGTTGAAGTAGCCGTCGTCGTCCTTGTCGACTTGTTAAAATTCCTATCTGCGTCTTCAGCATTCACATGATAGGGATGAATCGATAGATGATGGTAGCCGAAAGTTTGCCTGTTGGGTAAATAATTAGAACTAGGGAAGTGATGTGCAATTTTAACATGGCTTGAATCAGGACTGACGTTCTTAGTATTTGATGAAGGTAAACTTCTTGGCAGTGGGTAACCGGAGGCATCGGAGAAGCCTGAGATACCAACATAGGAAGAGACACTGTTCCTAGGGGTCAAATTCTGATGGGGGTATTGGTTGCCGGTTTCCGTGGAAGAATGGAAGCTATCATTTCTCAAATGAGGTTGCATTGTGGAGGTTACTTGCGAGCTTCCTGGCGTTAGGGTGGGAGGATATGATACATGATGGATGAGGGGTTGAGTTGTAAGGTTTTCTGAAGAAGGATAGCTGAAACTCAAAGACTGCTGGTAAGGACCCGAATGAGGAGGAGGGGGAGGATGGTGATGGAAGGAAGGGCCTGATATGGATGAATGTGCAGAGCGTGGTTGAATTACAGGATATCTTATCTGAGATAGTGACTGCTGTGGTTGTTGAGAAGATGTAGGTTGCGGTGGAGGTGGCTGTTGTGATTGTTGCTGCTGAAATTGCTCGTGGTAAGGTGCTGATGAAAGATGGCCAGATTGCCTGTACTGCACCTGTTCTGGGTCCCATTCGGGGTAATCATGCCAATACGGATCGTTAAATCCCTTGGGGTTTGTATACGTCACTGGCGTGTTTGTGTAAGTCACTGGTGTGTTTGTATATGTTACCGGTGTGTTTGTGTACACGGTATGGGGGGTTACTGCTGCTGTTGTTGCTGGAGCGGCGTCGGTGAATCCCAAATGATGGTCTTTCCCGTTAATTGAGCCACTTCCTTCTGGATGCAGCTTGTGGCTATCAACGGACACCGATTCGAGTGTATAAGAAGGCATATCCGGGTTGGACTTGCGGAAAAGCTCAATGGCCTCCTGTTCGGCCTTCATTCTGGCAATAGTGGCCCTGTTCCGACTTCCGGGAGGCCGTCCAGGGCCCCTCCGGCGGCCTTGCACCTTGGCATTTTTCGTAGAGCCGGTTTTCTTCTCCTCAGTGATGCTGTGGTCGTAATAAGCCAGGTTCTTGTGCTTACCGGCCTTTGCATGTGCAGTATTTGGACTCGTTGTCTTTGTCGTCGTATTTGTCGTCGTGGCAGCCGCTGCCATAGCCGCGTTGTCATCCGGTCCTTTTGCGGTGGAATAAGAAGAGGAAGATAATGAAGAAGACGAGGAAGAGGTTTTTATGACAGAAGCCGACCCAGAATAGTTTTTCTTGGCATTCCCGTCCTTGTCATTGTGATCCTTGTTGGGATCGAGGCCGTCCGTGTCCCGACCGGCTCTCTCACCATGTGGTTCCACCCTCTGGAGGTGTTGGATAGCCATCTCTTCCGACGTGTGTAGTGGTGGTGCTGATGGCGCTGTCTCTTGCTGCACTGCTTGTGCCCCGTATGTGTGTCTTCTTCGCCTGTTGTTGCTGTTGTTGCTATGGTTGCTGTCTGAGCGGTGCAGCTCGGTTCAATTGTGTCGAAGAAGCGCCCGTTCAGAGCAAGTGTGTTTGAAGAGAAGCCCGGCCTGGTGTCTTGTGTCCGTATGTGTCTTGCCGTGTGCTATCCTGCTCACCATGGAACCCAGATAACAATATGTACTTGTATTTTGAGTTGCAGATAAATAGATAGATCGTGCCTCTGGCGCCTGTATCGTTTCTTTTTTTCTTTTTTCCTCTCATTGCTCTCTCTGGGCATTTCTCACGACCTCTTAAACTGGCCATGAAGTTTACTAAAGGTGGGGTATAGACACCGGAGACGGCATAAGCAATTCTTTGGTAGTGGCTACAGTGGGCACGGCGGGCTACAAATATGTACATCGAGACAGATATGACAAGTTCAACCGATCAACAGCTCCAGCGGCGGAAGAAGCCCCTCACGGCGTACCAGACCATCTGCGGCGGCCATTGGGGGGCAATATTCCGCCCCCGACTTCGTAACAGCAGCATCTAGATGCACTGCTGCTATCCACAGATTGCATAATCTTTCCAATTGCTGTACTTCCGTCGTAGCTGTTGACGTTGTCCTTGCCGCCGGCGTCTTCTGTGCTATTGTCTTCAACACCTCCGAGATGCGTTTGGCGGCGGTATCTACATGCAGTGTGCCTATCTGGGCCCTGCAGCCGGGCGTAATGCGCGAGGCCGGGTAAGCGATACTATAGACATGTATTTTGAATGAGATACAGGTGGGTAGATACAACTAAAACTACTGCTGCTGCTCTGGGACGGAGAATGACCACTCAGACCCAGTCCGGCTCCCCTGCAGCAGACGCCTCTTGAGCCGGTCGCTCAACATATCGGGTAGCCCGCTATCGACGGACTCCACCTCCGTGTTGCTCTGGCTGTCGCCCCCGGCACCGACACTGCCGTCCACCGAAACCAGCTCGTTCTCTCCGACTGGAGAAGAGGAAGGAATGGCAAAGAGAGGATTGCTGGTGTTGTTGCTTGCAACTTCTGTATCAAGAACTTCCTCGGACTCGCCTTCCTCGGCCACAGACGCACTTTGGATCGATGTGATGATGAGCTCCTTCAGCCGGTTCCGCTTTTCAGGCAACCCAGAATTCTTCAACATCTCGATCGACTTCTCGAGATCAATATTCACGCTATTCAATCTTTCCTCCTTCTGCTTCTGGTGCTCCTCCTTCACCCGCTCTGCTTCCTCGACTTTCTTCTGCACCTCCTCCATCGCAACGTTCTCCTTAGAAACCTTCTCGTAGCTCTCTATAAAATCAGCAAATTTCTTGAAAAAACTGTTTCTAGCAAACTCGTCCGCCTCTGGATCTTCTTTGAAATACTTCATCACATTATTGAACCGCTCCATGATGATTAGTTTTTTGTTTTCAAGCTTGTCAACGTTCCGTCTCATATCTGGCAGCTCCCTATACACGATCTTCAAAAACCGGTCCTCAGGATGGAACGAGCCCGGATTGCTGAGATTCCCCGTACTCAGCGATGAATCAATGTTGTTCACACTCGCAATCAACGTTGTGCAATCTTTATCTAAGTGTTCAATAGATATCTTCGATGCATACTTCACGGGCCGTAAATCATTCAAAAAT
This sequence comes from Pichia manshurica, assembly GCA_005406165.1. Classification (NCBI taxonomy): domain Eukaryota; kingdom Fungi; phylum Ascomycota; class Pichiomycetes; order Pichiales; family Pichiaceae; genus Pichia; species Pichia manshurica. The sequence continues at coordinate 2,607,031 of BJFO01000007.1, forward strand.
TGCTGGATTTCAGGAAAATCACGCCTCACGGTTTTCTCCAAAAACTGCAAAAAGGATAACGAGTTATTTTGGTTCTTGAGAAAATTCAACCTCTGCAATGTGCTCAACCTGAACCCAAATGCCTTCTTATTGTCAGAGTTCATATAATTACCCAACAACAAAATCACTTCAAATAATTGCTTCAAGGAACTCGACTCTTCGACACAGTTTGAAGCAGCTTCCACTCGATCTAACTGCTCGTTCATTAAACTGAAGTCTTCCTTGAACGATGTGATGATGTTCAAAACACGCATACGAGATCTCCAGTAATGATTCAAGTTGTAGAATGTCTCCAAATAAATTCTGTCGGGTCTTGCCAGTTCGCCAGGATCCTTGTCAGGTCTGGACACAATTCCCTTTGAATCCCACTCTGTCGAATATGGCTCGAGGTTCTTGCCTAGAGTATTTGGAATTTCACAAAGATCAGGTTTGCCCAATAATTCCATGATTTTGGGCTTGCTCATCACCTCGACAGAACAATGTAATATTTTCATCACAACTTCCATGTCAGAATCTTTGTGTAGCGATTGCAAACAAATGTTGAACTCTTGCTTAATTTGAGTACTTAAAAAGGACTTCTTTTCAATTGCAACCTTAGAGGTCTTTGGGTTCATCTTAGCTTCGAACGCAGCGAACAGGTCCTCCATGTTGTCAAAAATACCCTTCTGTTTGAACTGCTCTGCAAATTGAGATATGTCCATTTCTGACCAAAGTGAATTATCAACATCATCGACTTTCTCCCAATGTAATTGCTTCAACTTTTTCTTTGTTCTTGGTAAATAATCAAATGGGCTGGATGAAATAATCGGTGATACGCTTGGTGATAAACTGTTAGTTTTTCCAGGCAATGGAGGAGGTGGTGGAATTACACCATTCATACCAGGAGGAGGTGGCGGAGGTGGAGGTGGCGGCGGAGGAGGAGGGGGAGGAGGGGGAGGAGGAGGGGGAGGGATGGCACCATTCATGCCAAGCAATGGAGGCGGTGCGGGTGGTGAAGGTGTTGGTGCAGAAGGCGCCGGAGCAGGAAGTGTTGATGCAGAGGGTGCTGGAGTAGAAGGTGTTGATGCAGTGGATGCTGGAGCAGGAGGTACTGACGTTAAGACTTTTTCATCTGCAAGGTCCTGTGAAACTTTAGGAGAAGAGGACGAAAGAACACCCGAAGCCGTCGAATTGAAATCATGGGATGACTGCAAATTTGCATCATCTTTATCATATGATAATTCTTCAACACCTGAATTCTCATTACTGCCCGGTCTTCTTGCTATAGCGCCAAGCTTTTTCGGGCCCAATGATGCTTTGCTTTCATTTAAGCCAAAGAAACCTTCTTCATCACCGTCATCATAACCATTATCATTAAAGACATTACCAGAAGACTTTCTACCTCTTGGTTTCGTATAAGCAATTCCTCCTCTGGCCTTACTATCGCCAAGCGAAAGGGCATTGTTGTTGGTGCTGCCCTCTGATATAGACTTTTGCTTAGCTACTTTCTTTTCCAATTCTCCTAAGAAAGGTCTCATACCATTAACATCAATTTTTCCGATGTTACTGGGCGTGACAATAGGGCCAGCAGAAAACTGTGCCTGCGGCTGAACCTTTTGGCCACTGGCGTATTTAGCTTCAGCAGCCTTGACCGCCTTTTGAGCATCATCTTCAATATTTTCATCTCCTGCAAGACTCAATTGGAATTTTAAGTTGGCACATAACTCCTCAATACCATCCAATTCTTGTCTCAACTGTTTTGACCTTGTAGTATCAAGTTTTTCAAAAGATGTGTTGTATGGATCAAGCGTTTTATTACCATTCGACGACCGACTTTCATTCTCGGTCTCAATTTGCAGCTCTTGGAATTTCAGATCTCTCAGAGAATTTTGTAATTTATTCAATCTTTCTAAGGCCAGGATCTTCCTCCTTTCCATTTGCTCCTGCTGATCCAGATCCGCCTGAAGTTTAATAACCTTGTTAGCGTCTTTCTGAAGAAAATCTAATCTCTTTCTGAGAGAATTTAAAGTCATTAAATCTTGATCTCTATCTTTCGAGGACCTTTCTTTAGAAATGTTAATGACAGGTGGCTCTGGAATACTATCAATAAACTCTTCAAAATCCATTTGCTCTAAATCCCTTGCCTCTTTCTCCAAGCCTTCAAGAGCAAACATTTTATTTTTCAAGTTTTGATATTTCTTACTATCATTAGAGAAGCGAGATTTCGAGCCAGATGATACCTTCCGATGATGAGCCGGTTTCAATGTTTTAAATGCATTTTCAGCCTTTTGTTCACTATGATGTACTGCTAACAAAAGTTTACGCGTCTCTTCTTCATTCTTCTGCCTTTCTATTATGCGCTTTCTATTGAGATCCGCAATTTGGTTTTCCTTCATTGCAACAGTTCTTTTCATACCGGTAAGTAATCTATCCTTTTCCTCTAACTCAGTTCTCAACTTTTCAACAAGACCTTTAGATCCTTCATCTAATTGCCTTTTTATATTATCTCTCTCTGCCTCTAATTCTTCCACCTTCCTTTTCGCTTCTTTCTGTTCCTCCATTGCTCTTCTGGCAATGTCATCACTTCGATAAGACGCCAAAAGCTTGTTTATGTTGACATTCATGTTATTATCTTCATCAGAGGACGCTATAGTTATATTGGAAACAAAGTCGTTGGTCAATTTCAAATTTCTTATCAAGTCATCGCTATGTTCTTCAACCAATGCGTTCGCATTAAGAAAAATATTTTGAACCAATGATAGTAAATAATCTCCAGTTTTAGTACCTTTTGAATTATCCCACATCGCTTTCAATAGCGAAGCAGGATCTTGAAAGTTAATTTGCTTCGATTTGAATTCATTAGTTTTTCTGAACTCCAAATCATCGTTCTTTCTTTGATTTTCTAGATCGCTCAAAATATTATCAATTTCGGAAACTTCTAACAATTCACATCTATCAAGTAATTCATTCAGGCCGGCAACTTGTAAAATTCTCCGCATCTGTAAACGATCAGGCAAATTTCCTGCATGCTCAATTATCAGCCTAAGTAAAAGTAACGTTGACTCTGCATATTTCACCACAAACAAATTGTCCATTGGTCCACTCATTTTAAATTCAGGGAAAGCGCCCACTTTAGAACCCATTTTTCCATGACCCAAAAATACTCTCAGAGCACACCAAATCCATGCTTCGTACCTAGGTATTTCTTCAGTGTTTGAAAGAATTACCTGAGAACGCTTATCCAAACGAACGTTAGTTGTAGATTTTGCATAGCATTCTTTGATATACATTAAATGGCAGTTCTCATTGACATTTTTCTTCAGTGTAGAGTATAAGGCAGATGATTGGGAATTCGTGAATGAGAAATGAGTGATTATATCGGTGGCAAGTTTCTTGACCCAGGCTTTAGGAGAATATAAACCACTGAAAATCACTGGAATGAACAGTGGCATCATTGATGTGATTCGTTCTGCACTTATGGTTGACAAGGCTATCACCTTTATACACCTAAATAATCTTGATTCTTTTTCAATGATACTTTCGTAAGATTCCGAAACGTTGGTAAACAATTTTGACTTTACTGTTGTTGCAGGAAGTAACAGTGGCTTTGTTTTGTAGAGATTGTTTAGCACATTACAAAGACAAACTGCACCATCTTGATTCAAAAATTCTTTCATCCAGTTCAAATCTTCGGATGTTAAATAAACCTCTAACTCTTTCAGCTGCTCGATGGTGATGCTATTGTTGAGTAAAAGTGTAATAAAATTTATTGGCTCTGTCTGCTGCTGCATTTGGAGCTGAAACTGAGCCTTAGATTTAGTTGGAGATCTTAAGTCAGGTTGCTCTCTTAATCTTTGTCTTTTGTATTCTGTGAGCTTCTGTTGACGAATGAGCATCCATTTTCTCTCGATTGAATAGTTTAGCATTTCTGCCTTGGCCTTTTCCGGCAAACTTTCAAAGTCTCGTGTTTGCATCACTTCAGTAAACATGTGCTCAATTTCATTCGGATCATCCGGAGGATCCAACACGAACTCATCTGATATGGTGTGTCGATGTGCTTTTCTAAATCCAACACCTGTTATTTTCTTTGCATGAGATTGCGATAAATTATGGAATGTTGTGGAAGGTGTAGTATAGCTAGCATTGGTGCTAACTTTCGATAAAGAGTCCATACTAGCAGTTTCACTGGATTGTCTGGATCTGGAGAAAAATCCGTTTGACGGCGTCTTTGTTGGCGACTCATTCAAGTGTCTGTCACTGCTGGCAGAGATTCTTGATGCGTATCTGGAGAGATTGTCTATAGAAGGTTGCTTTGATGGTTTCCTCATACTCCCCATTAACGAGTTCATTATCCCTCCACTGCTGGAATTGTCAGACTTTTTGGACGACTTCATTTTGATACAAATTCAGTATACAAGGAAAAAACAACAATGATCAAAAGAGCATCCAGGGCTTCAGCTTATAGAGACGAACCGGGTAGGAGTTGCCAGCAACGATCGGGTATTATATGAATCTGTCGTCTGGAACCTGCTTTGAGACTGTAAAAACTCTTCCCTGGTTTACCTAAACACATATATTTTTCTTACTATCTTCTCATTGTTCATGCGTGCCCATGTTGCCTTCCGAAACAATTCTCCTCCGTCTCATACGACAAATCGAGACCTGGGGGGTTCCGGCCATAGATTTTGTCGTATCGCGACAATATTTGTGTCGCGGATCTAAGACAGATGCCGCAATCTGTTTTCATCAAAGGGCTGGCTTAAGAACAATTTCACTCTGCTGTTAAGTCTTTCTTCTACTTTCCAATGGATACTAAAAGAATAATCTGGTTTCCATTGAGTAGAAAAGATAGGTAGGTTTATTCATGTCAAATAATTACACGGATTTGCCCCAGTTGGACGAACTATCGACCAGCGAAGTACCATATAATGATCTTATTGAAGATGAAACTAGCATGATTTTTCCGTTACATATGGAAGAAGCGCCTGACATATCATATTCAATGCAGGTAGGTCAGCTACCTGAGTCGCAAGGCTCTGATTTGAAAAGCGCATTTTTTAACATGACGAACTCTATTGTTGGTGCTGGTATTGTCGGTATTCCCAAGGCTTTCTTGAACTCAGGTTTGCTTACTGGCACCTTGTTAATGGCGTTCCTAACACTCCTAAATGACTGGACATTACGTTTGATCATCGTTAATACTAAATTATCAGGAACTAAATCATACACAGGGTTTGTGACGCATTCATATGGTACAATTGGCAAAATAATTGTTTTATTAGCCCAGGGCTTGTTTGCATTGGGGGGAAGTATAGGATTTACAATTATTATTGGAGATTCCATTCCGCATGTACTCAGAGCTTTGTTTGCAAATGCTATTGAGGCTTCCTCCTTTGTTGATTTTTTGCTCTCAAGAAACATGATAATTGGGGTTTGTGTTTGTTGCGTTTGTTTTCCTTTATGCTTAATTGCGGATATCTCGAAACTTGCGAAAGCTAGCGGTTTAGCACTGGTAAGTATGGCTGTAATCATCACAATAGTTGTGGTAAGAGGCCCCAGTGTGGATGCGTCATTTAAAGGATCGATTTCTGGTTGGGACTATGTGATCAATGGCGGAATATTCCAAGGTATTAGCGTCATTTCCTTTGCTTTGGTTTGCCATCACAACACTACATTCATCTATGATTCAATTAAAATTCCTACTCTTGACAGATTCAATAGGGTAACCCACATATCTTGTGCCATATCTGGGTTTGTATGTGGCTTGATGGGCATATGTGGATTTTTGACATTTGGGAATAAGACGAAGGGCAATATACTAAACAACTTTCCGAGCAACGATTGGGTCATCAATGTTGCAAGGCTTTGCTTTGGTTTGAACATGATTACAACGCTACCTTTAGAGGTCTACGTCATAAGAGAAGTGCTTAAAGATTTGTTTATAATTTACAACCGTCTGAAGGCTCCAAATTTTGAGTTAGAAAAGTTCAACCGTTTTCAAAACCTAATAGTGACAGTGCTAATCATAATAATTCCTCTTTCGGTTTCAATGTTGACATGCAATCTAGGAGCTGTTTTAGAACTGGTTGGAGCTACCTCGGGATCTACTTTGGCATATATTTTGCCTCCACTATGCCATAACAAAATGACAAGAGAGAATAAAACCCTGGCTCAGCAAGCACCATACTACGCCTGTATGATTTTTGGTGTTGCTGTTATGGTTCTTTCCTCTTCACAAACAATTTTAGAAAGCTTAAAAGAAAGTCCAGATGCCGGTCATTGCGTGGAATAACTTTTTATGAAAAAATCTATGTACTTTCAGACGTGTTTTACTATTATAATTAGAACGTTGTACAGTTATTTAAACTTATACCCCTTCTTTTGCTTGACTCATTGATTCATCAGTACTCATTAGTTGGTGCATTGCTCTAAGATTAGCAAAAACATCACCTTCATTTTGAGTGAGCGGTGCAGAGCTTTTTTCTTTGGTATTACTTTCTTTATTTCTTCTTTCTTCATTTACGTCAGACCCGGAATCATAGTCAGAATCAAATTCTAGTCCATTAATAATGGAAGGATAACTTTTTCCTTGTAAATTTCTCTTCATGTCTTTAGCTACTCCATAAGGTGAATCATCTTCATCTGAAACTAGAGGATTAATATCATTATTTGAATCTTGATGTTCGATGCCAAACTCATCAATGCTGAAAATATCTTCTTCATCGTCATCACTTAGTGAGCTATCCAACCCCTCATCCGAACTACCTGAAATAATATCTTGTGATTGTTTGCTAGTCTTTCCATCATCTTCATCGTCATCGTCACTTTCTCTCTTTTCTTCCTCCTCTTCTTGTCGTTCAAAATTCTCACTGTCACTACTGTTAAAGCTTATAATACTATCGTTGTCTTCGCCATCACTCAAAGTTTTACTTCCAGATGGTTGAAGTAATTTCATAAGAGAGTCTCTATCTGGTTTTGAGTGAGCAGTTTGGGGACCAAGATTTTCATTATCACTAACCAAATTGTCATCAAGATCACTTACCTCGTTTAAATTCAACGTCCCGTTCATTAAAGATTCATACTGCTCCTTTGTGATCTTTCCGTGTCGCTTCTGTAACAGCTGCTGCAGTTTCTGTTCCCTCTCAAAGAATTCATCATCATTAGATAACTCATCATCACTATTGTTAATGAATTCTTTAGATAAATGTGTCCTACGGAGAATTTCACGGTCGGAAAGTACCTCATCATCATCCACAACAATCTTTCTTCTTTTGTAAATTCTCTTTTTGTTAACGGATGTTTTTTCCTTATTTTGACTGTCACCAGATGCAATATTTCTTCTTCTTTTTCTTCTTTTTCTTCTCGTCTTTGCCTTACCTGACTTCCCTATTTCCACCAATTCGCCTTCTGAATTTCTTCTCATAGCTTTACCTTTTACCCGATTGTCTAAATAACTCAATTGGGCTTCCATTAATCCCAATGCATCTTGATCTTCATTGTCAGATCCAGCCAAATCGTCATCTTCATCGTCATTAATTCCCTCATCACCATAACCGTGGTGTCTATCAATAGAATCTACATCACTACCATCGCCACCATATCCTAAAGCCCTCGTCTTATTTATTCCCAGTTTTTTAGACTGTCGTATGACAATGTTAGGATCTATGATCCTATTTTCTAATTCAAAACTTTCTAGAGGGGTATTCAAACTTATTTCGATTTTTTCTTTGTAGCTTTGCAGCTCGAACATTTCCCGCTTAATGAGTATACCGTTAATTATATTCCCTTGCCTGCAGAGCAGCCTGAAATAGGGGTTGGTTCTGCATTCTTTTAGACATGCACCGTCTAATCGATAAGAACCAAGCTTCCCTACAACGGGCACCGAATCAGTCATGCTTTTGTCCATCTCATGATACCACTGAGTTAAGTATTGCAAAAAGAGTTCAAGAATACTGGTTTTATCCTGAAAATACATATGAGACACTAGAACAGCAATTTTTTCATTGTCAGAAATGTTATCATCAACAAAATAAATGTCTTCAGTCCCCGCTTTTGACATCGATTTTTGCTCTCTAACAGTTAAATCAGCTGACGCAAATGGATCACCCGTAATATAGTATTTTCTGATTTCAGCATCTGTCATTTCACTGAATGACATTGGCTCCAGCATAATTGTGGGTGTATTGGAAAACATTTTTGCCAATTTATGCATGAAAAAGTTCATCAGGTCACCAAATTCGACTTTTAATGTAGCTGAGATTGGAAAATCTTTTAATTGGTATAACACCAACATAAAGTCTAGTCTGACTAATTTGAGAATGTTTGACTCAGAATATTCCAAAAGTTTACTAAAGTAACTCAAGCATAATTTCAAATTTGTTTCGTTTATTTCTTTGTACTGATAGAAAAGCCAAATATGTGTATTAACGGTCTGATCATGGTATAATATTTCTTTAAACCTATCACATTGGCTCTTGTCAAGCATTTTGTATCTTTTTAGGTTTTTATGTTGCAATTTTACATTTGCATTTTCCTCGAACACTGCACCTTCGTCATAATCTTCGGTATTTTTACCAGCCAACATAATCGGCACCTTCAAACACTGGATGTACTTTATCACCTTTAAGACAGTACTGGTAAATTCGATCATTTCCATAGCAAACGGAGGAGATTTTTGATGCGAATTCTTCGGCAGGGCTAATAGCTCGGTTATTTCGGAATTTATTGAAAAGATAAGTCTTAGTGTTCCTTCGCCTCTAGCAACCAGTGCATTCAGCAAAGCTTTATCATCACTTAATAATTTAGAAGTATCAAAATGTTCGTAAGAATGAATACAAATTGCTGCCTGCATGATTTCTTTAAGAATGGAAATTGTGATTGTCAAAATATCATAAGTTTTGTCTCTAGATAAATCCAGGATAAAGCTCATTAAGGAATCAATAGCTTTTTTACTGAACCAATAAAATAGGTATTTGTATCGTTCTACAATTTTCAGACCTTTTCGATTCGTAGCCTGTATATTTTTTTCATATTTCAATATCCACTTGACAACAAAATAATAATGGTAGTCGAAGGTATGATCTTGAACCGTAGCGTTCTTTAACAAAACATTATAAATCTCCTTTGATATCACACTAAACCCATTTTCAATGAAATCTTCGACAAATTTATTGAGTAAATTTCTAGTTTTGTGGTTAGGCTTAATAAATTTTTCTGGGCCTAGATTTCCTTTGAATCTTCTATTAAGGGCCTTGCCCGATCCAGTTTTTGAAGCATTTGAATCGAGCATTTCGAGGACATTGCTGTTGAGCAAGTTATTTTGGCCTGAGAGAACGCGATTACTTTTATTGTCTTGTATATTAATTAATGAACCAAAGTTGGCATGCCTGGTAGAATTCCTTGAATATAATTCTTTCTTTCGCACATTTTCAACCTCAATTAGCTTTTGAAGTCGATTATTGATGGCAGACATGGCAGGTTTATCATTATGTTCGTTCACATCACTTAAGTTTAATTTCTTGCTCAAAGTTTCTTGTAGAGTAGGGGCTATGGTAATTTCTTCAGAAATGATTGCTGGGTCTATGTTAAAAAACAAATGAAAGTAAAAGTCTAAACATGCTGTTCCTAAAATCTCAGTCTCAAATTCCTTCGATAAATTGGAGGCGATTGTTTGGACGATGGATAAAACCTGATACTTTTTATAGACAGCAAGAACAACATCAATGGATATATCTTCCTCCGTTATTCCAGCAGGCAGCGTTTCAAAAACATTGATGATACTGTTCCTTCCTTTTTTTGCGGATCGAGCATCAGATGGTTGTATTCTGAGGACATTGGCAAATAATGTCAGACAAAGATTGAGAATAATGTTATCTCTTCTTGTTACATTTTTCATTTCTAACTGTAAAATGGGAATAATCATTGCAATCAGGTATTTAAATATCTTCCCCTTTTTATAGTGTAGTAAATGGTACTTGTATTCTATCTGTGCTCTTCTCAATTTGGCATGTAATTCTATCTTATTTTCCTTGGAATCATCTTCTAACCTCAAAGGAGTAAGCAGTCTAACCATAAGTTCTATACTAACTAAAAGGATCTTTACAGTTTCCGGATTCTGGTGGGTTGTGTCGACAGAACCATACTGAACCATTATTGGAATCAAATCATTGATAAATAGTCCACTGTCATGACAAGCCGAAGCTACACTCCAGACATTTCTCTCTTCATCTATACGTTTCAGTAATTCTTTAAGATCTTTCAAGCAGCCTAATGCTTCAACTCCTAGTATATACTCATTTGGAGGATTAGGGTCGAAACCACCTAGGGCTGAGCAAAGCATGGCCACCTTCCGTCTAATGGCTTGCTCATCTCTCTTTTCGCCCAAAGACACTGCTACGAGCGGATTCCTAGTCATGTTCATCACAGATTGAAGTCTCTCCTCCCTCTTTACTGCAGCATTGTTTTCTCCTACTTCTGTGTTGTCATAATCCTCCAAATCCGATAGTAAGTCCTCTTCTATTTCTGCATCTTCCTCTTTATTGTCAAAAGCGGTACCCAGGCTCTTCTCAACAAGTTCTTCAAAACCCTCTTCTTCTTGCCCGTAAAATTCCTCTTCTTCATTCATCTCCAAAGCTTTCTTTCTTGTGCTTTGCTTATGCAAATGTCAATCTATGCCCCCAATCTCTCTACTTTCCAGTCTTTTCGTCATCATTGTTACCGTTCTGAAGACATGTACGTTGGAGAATGAGACGCGACACGAAACTTACAAATTCATGTTGTCGTCTTACCTCACTGTACGTGTAATTTCTTCGATTGCTGACGTAAGCATGCCAAGCTCGTGAGGCGACGCGAGAAGGCCCCATGTACTAAATACAAAAAGGAGTTTCTATCATTCTTCTATTATCTTTGATACAGTATACGATTTTTTTTTAATGGTTCTCTTAGAGTCATCTATTTCATAAAAAACCATGATTCCTATTTATTGAACATAACTTTTTGTTAAAATGTAGGTTTTTTTTTAGTATGAGGGCCTTAGTTGCGTATAATATACATAAACTCGTCAGTTTCAAGGCTAAATATAATATATTCAAATATAGGAATGTTGGATCGCATGGAAAACGATCAAAGTTTTTGTACACTGTAGAATTAACTAGCACAAATCATTGTATGAGTCATGCGAGACACAATTTTTGAATTTATTATAACAAGGTGTTTATTGTGGTGCGCTTTACGGATTCAGTCAAGCTTATAATCGGCTTACATACGAAAACTGGGATAAGATGTGTATTCATCATTTTGCCTCTCCTATACAAAAATCTCAATGTTCCTCAACATCAGGATTCTCCACCACCACCAGATCAATTGGATCGTTGTCCGATACCACAACTAAGCTCTCTTCACCGGTGGCAGAAGTGCCATTTTGAATGCTGCTGCGATTAATTTCCTGGGAAGGGTCACAGTCTAGGTCAAAAGCATCAACAGTGAAGTTATTATCGACATTGACTAATGCCTCTTCTTTGATATTTGCGGTAGTGCCGAAGATTTCCGCCGCTTTATATTTTTCTTCTTCTTTAGGGGAAGTAGGGCCTGCATTTTCTACTTCTTCTTTCCAAGCTTCATGATCAGGTTTAGCAACTTTTTCTTTTTCATTATCAAATTCCTCCTCTTCATTGATTGATTCCACGCCTAGATCAATGAATCCATCCAATTCAGAGCCTGCAGAGCTTAATGAAGCAATTTGGGGCCTGGAATCGTGAACGCTTAAAAATTTTCTTGTGCAATCAAAAGAATTGATCTTTTCCTTAAAAGCATCATATTCTTCCCTCGTTTTGATCAAAAAACCAATTAACATCGAAGGATCAATTTTGCTAAGGTGTAACCTTCTGAGCTTTCTGGAATGAATGGTGCTAAGTATTCTCATTCTCGCGTTTTCATTAATATGCCCGGATTCATCCAATAAAATTGCGCTCTGTGGGACATGTGGATCAAGGTAAAATAAGTAATCAGACTGATAGCCGAAAAAATAATGAGAAGAAGATGGTCTTCCTCCGGAAATTCCAACACTGTGAGGAAGCTGTAGCAAATACTTCAAAAAATCCCAATAAACAGGGTTTATATTTTGAACGCCTAGCCTTACACCACATAATATCAAAAGTGGAGTGAAAATCTCTTGACCGTCGCTTCCTTGCGAGAGATCTAATACTTCATCCTCAAATATATCTCCCGAATCGGTGGAAATATAAACTTTCAAGTTCGAAATTGTGTTTTTTTCTTCACACAACTTTTGAATGCTTTTTGCAGCGTTAGAGGGACCAAACCACTCACCTGGCCTTTTGCCACAATATTTTGCTGCATATAACACGTAATTTTGAATCGAATAAATTGCTTCAGGAACATCGGCAAACTGCTCAACTATTTCCCAGTGTATTTCGAGATCTTCTGAAGAAGAGTTATCTAATTGCCATTCTCGTCCCAATTTCAACGCTATTAAAGCGTTTGCTAACAATGATTGACTGGTCCGTATCATGCAACCCCAGCCTGAATCTGTGGTGAACCCTCTCCCCAAATTATTCACATCCAACGTACCCCTTAATATCGAACCAATGGATAAGGGCGAAGGACCGTTCTTGTCACGTTCTATAATTGGAAATCCAGCTCGATAAGTAAACCATAATCTAGTATATAGATCTTCCCAAAATGCTTGCGGGCAGCCAGGTGGTAAAAGGCTGCGCTTTCCTAGCTCAAGGCTGCCGGTTTCAGATGTATTGCCCGAAAATTTGTTGAGAAATGCCTTAATGTTATTGAAGGGCGAATCAGATTCCCTGTTAGCTGTACTGCGGTTTTCATCAGCACTTGGTCGTAATCCTTGAAATTCAACTGAGTTCTTATCAAGAGTCGGTCCCGGAGCACTCGGAATTGGCTCTTTTAAAGGTTGAGTTTCCAAGTTGTGTTCCACTTGCGGTGAAATTGTGTATGTTTTCCCCAGAATCACCAAGTCCGCTGATGAGCATTTCTCGGAGGGGTCGGGCGTCTCCCAAAAATAATCTAGCATATCGTAGATGCCATGACCACCACGGCTTCCTGAATCCTCGGAGTCCCCCATGGCCGTGCTTTGCGAAGCTGCGTGATGAGTATCCCGATCCTTTAACATGGTTCGTTCATGCAGGCCGTCGCCCCTGTGTATGTCTGAAGTATCCCGGCCAGATAATAACTGCTGATAGGGAGAGAAGAAAAGTGTGTATCACCGATAATGCGATAAAGCTAGCGACGCGTCGCTGTTAACGAAAGGCCCTGCCGAAGGCGGTAGTTGCTTCTCTGCATGAATCTGGACCTCATGAAGGATGGAGTTAGGAAAAGATTCACATGGGTTAAATGTAATGGAGTTGATAATAGACACCTCCTACAGTATATGGCAAATATGGGACACGGAAAAGGTAAAAAGCACGGTGGAAGAGGCAGCGGACGAAGTAGGGGTGCATTTAGGTCTAGAGGAAGAGGCAGAGGTGGTGGCAGAGGAGGAAAGAGAGGCGGTTCATTACTGCCTGGTTTCATAGATGAAGCTGACTTAGATTCTTATCACGACAATGACAGGAGTGGTCTCCTCTCCGTACAGCCAAATCGAGTCAAGTTGAATAAAAAGTTAAAGGTTTCTAGGCTAAAGCAAATAAATGATATGGTGGACTTGAATAGAGGTAATTTTACCAACATAGAGGAAATGTCATTAAATTCCATGATGTATCATCAGTCTAACATGAGGAGGAAGCGTGACAACGATAAAAGCATGTACAGCGAAGTAAGATATACCAATAGTCATCGAGAAGACATTTTCAACAAAAGTTATAGAAAACTCTCGATTGAGTTCGTCAAGGCAAAAGAAGTATATGATCCCTCGAAATCATTGTTTGAAAAACTTGCCAAATCCAATCCCACCAAAACTCCCACAATTGTGGATATAGAAGAAGAGTTGATCAAAGAAAATGGGGCGTATCAAGATCTAGATGAGTATTCAGAAAGCGAGACTAGCGATTATCTGGACCTCGATGCCCCATCAAATGAAGGAATATCAGAGTTAAGTGAACCGTTGGGTAAAAAGCTGTGCAATGATTCAGCGGATTTACTAGTTGATGAACCGGACAGAGAATCAAATAGTAGGATAGGTGATCAATCAGAGATACTATCGGATAGTAATCTTTTAGAGGAATACGAAATAATTTCGAAAGTGAATAGTCAGACCACTAGGTGTACCGACCCTCCATTGTTGAAAATTGAAAAGTTAAACAATCAACAAAAAAGATCGAAAATTGTCTTTGTTGATGATAATGCAGAGAAGGAATTCAATGTTTCTTATGATGAAGATGATGAAAGCGACGATGCAGGTAACAGCAATGAGCTATCTTCTGATTCTAAAGTTCCAACCAGTGAAAGCGACGATTATACTGAAGACAATCTTATCTTAAATCAAAATGAGTGTGATAATCCTAACATAAGCCCTAAAGAGATTCAAATTGGCCGTTATTTGGGTTCTATGAAGACTACCAGCAACGGTGATAATTACATTGAGTTTCCTATTGGCAAGAAGAATAAGAAGAAGAAAAAATCTGAAGAGGTAATTTACATGGTTTCAAGTGATAACGATGACTTCAGTGTGGATGATGTGGTAGAGCATGTCAACAAGAAGCTCTATGGATCATCAGGGGATAAGAAAATTGCTGAAAAGAATTTGCTTGAAGAACCTGAATTCGGATTTTTGGAGGAAGACTATGTCTCCTTCGACGTTACAAACATAAAAATCGAGAATTTACGTGTTGGAGCCAACCAATCAAATCAGCAGTTTTATGTTCAGGCTCCTTATTTGTTTGGGTTCGATGAGTTTCAGTGGCTAAGCAGAGAAGATTTTCTGAACTTTCTGGTTGAAAACGGATTTCCAGAGCACAGGTTTGACGCTTTTATAAGAAGTACTACAACTCATTTGGTGCATCCTCACATCCAAGAAAGAGAGGATAATTTTGAAGAAGATGAGTTATTCATATCAGATAGCTCAGAAGAGGAGGATTTTTCAGTTTCAAAGTTGACAGAATCCCATGAAAGTAAGAACACGTTATCAAGAGACGATACTGATACAGAATTGGACGAAGAGTTGATGGAAGGCATAGAAGATCTCTTGACAATGCACAAGTCAAGCCAGCTGTCACATTTCGATCCTTTGGACATTGGAACCAAATCAATAAAGAGCAAGGGAAGAAAAAGAAATTCAGGACTTGAATTTAACACGGAAATCAGCCCTGAGTTTCAGAAGTTCTTGAATGACAAATATGTGCTAAGGAAGCAAAACAAAAAGGAAAAAAAGGAAGAACGTGAGTTTGCCAGAAAAAATAATGCTTACATGCTAACCAAATATCCTTATGTCTTGGAAATGACCGAAATTATTGAAGAATTCAATGATTTCAAAGAAGACCCTTTGAGAGATTCATTGCGATTTCCACCATTGGACTTCCACGTAAACATGGTATTGAAAATGATTAGTGAAGCATTTGGATATTCATCCCGAAAGATAGGAAAGGGCAAAAAAGAATATCTAGAAGTCAGGAAACCTAGGAAGTCAAAAGGGAGGGAGCCTGATTGGGATAGGATCAGAAAATTAGCAGCTAAACGAAAACTATGCTTCCGTATGGATGTTCAGCTTTCACGAGAAGAAAAGAGGGAACTGAAGAGAGTCAAGGGTGGTAATGTAGAAGTTGAAAAAATGAGGAATAAAGGAAGAGGTAACTTCAGTTACAAAGAGGGGGAGGTTGTCGGTGCAAATGCTAAAGAAATTGATGCTTCTAGTATTGGCAGAAAACTGCTTGAAAAGATGGGCTGGCAAGCAGGCGATGCTTTAGGACCACACGACAACAAAGGTATCATGGAACCTATTAAAGTCGTTGTTAAGACATCTAAAAGAGGTCTTTGAGCTGTGCATCAGTTACTTGCTGATTAAAAGATAATCTTCACAGGTTCAGAACTATATAATTATATTCAAAATACTCCACTCTAAATTAGCCACCCAGGTCGTCTATCGAGTTAATAAACTGTATCCAGCCGCTGTCTTCTAGAATGTCCATGATAGTATTTTGGATCAGAGGTTGTGGAGATAGTTTATCCTTAAGAGGTGACTTCATAGGTGGATGTGAAGCAGATGAATCGAAAATTATCGTGTTACTGTCGGTTCTAGTAGAGGTCGCACTAGCATTGTTTAATTCATTTCCTCGATCATTAAGCGTGTAGTTAAATGCCGGAGAGCATTTTTGTTCTGGTTCTCTAAATGTGGCAAAACTAAATGTCTGCTCCATGTTTTCGCTATTAGGCTGTTTATTACTTTCAAATGTTTGAGGCGTTTTACCATGCTGCGTTAATACATTGAAAATGGACTCCTTTTGCTTCTTATTTAACGTTGAAGTATACAAAGGCATATCACTGTCATCAGAGCTAGAACTATCTTCATCACTACTAACGGAGTTTTTGCGAACATCCGTCACATTTATGGGCATAGCTGATTGTTCTATCTTAACATGTTCTTTTTCTTGTAGTGTTTCAGGAAGTTGTTTTGCTGCCTTGTATAAGTCCGCCTTTTTGTTATTCGAAGTACCAGTTGCTTCAAGTGTTCTTGTTCGATCTTTTCTTTTGATGTTTAACAATATCAGAAGTTTTTCAATAGTATACAGTCCCCGAATTGCACCAGTCACCATTGATTTAAAGGATTGAAATATTGGCAACGTTTGCGTGACGAGTCTGAGAACCTCTTTATAGTTTTTCATGTGATAGGCATTTAACATGCAATCGACAATGAGGAAAACGGAAGCATAAAGTACATGTTCACATATTGCGGGATAGGATTTGTACTCCAGGGGAATAGTTGGACACGTAAATGCTTTGATTATTTCACATGAGCTCGCATAACAAACTGGATAGTAGTTTGAAGACCATTCTTCGCATGATAAAAATGTTGATAATTTAAGGTTAACATCTAAAATTTCATGATGAATTAAGGAGTTGACATGAAAGCTCAAACATTGAAGAGATGCTTGAGAAAAATTATCATTTTCTTCCTGATTATAAGATTCTAAATCACGAGAAGATTCAACTTTGAGGAAACGTAACTCTATATCAGCTAACTTCAAATTTCTTAATGTAAGTTTGACACTATCATGGTAAAATTCCTTTTTTATCATAGAAACATTCACAAGAAATCTCAAAAAGTATTGTGGCCAGTTTAACAACCTTTTATCTTTGTCAATCCATTTTTTGAGCCTTGGAAGGTTGTTAGCATAATCAAGACTAGATAAAAGGTATCTGTCTTGGTCATCATACCAATCGTACGCCAACATATTCCAAAAATTAGCCACTTTCAGTTCATCCTCGCTTTTCATAATGTCTAGTTTATAAGATAAAAAAAAGGATACGCAAGTTAAGTTGTTCGATAATGTGTTACCTCCTAGGAAACCACACAGAATACGCAAAATGGATATTATCTGGATTGCTTTAAAGTTTGGATGTGTCATGTATCTTCCTCTATAAAGCGATTCAAGCGAAGCACTAAAAAAAGCCTTTGAATAATTGTCCCAGTCATAAGTGCTAAACTTCAATTGCATTCTGGCATCGGGATCGCACTGATATACTCCGAAGCACATTAAACCGTACATCAGACTGATGAAAAGATAGTTCAAAGCACTTTTGGTATAGAGTGCGGTAATTTGTTTCTCTTGAATGGCATCATCTGCCCAATACTCTTCATATTCTTTCATGAATTCGGCCACATTTATTATGGGAAAAAGAGTAACAATTTTTAAGCCGCATTTAATTAAAATATCACAAGTGGGTTTTTTCAATTCTGAGATCAGGTCCAACTCGTACAACCAGCACTTACATTTAGAATCTTCCGCATCATATTTGAGGAAATTCTTATCGTCTAAACGTAACCATTCTTCAGTGTTATAATTCATTTCAGATACGGAATTGTTGGAACTGTCCAATACAAGCCCATTTGCAAGACCCTTTTTCAACAGACTTATTGTAGAGAAGTAGGTATTCCATTCTGCATCTTTGCAGCCTGACAACATCTGTGGATTTTCTGTATTAACAGGCTTTAATACCACCTCATTTAAACTCAATTTCTTATTAGAGGAAGAATTTTTCTTGCAGATGTGGGGGGACACATTTTTTGGATCGTCCGTTCCTCTGGTTTCGTAATCGAATCGTTCTTCATTTTTCACAGATTTTAGTTTCACTATAGTGTCCTGAAGCTCTTTTATCTTCTTCTTCAAAACCTCATTTTCTTGTGAGTATCTCAGCTCTGTTGTATTGTCATTGCTTATTAACAGTCCATCGAATACTATTGGATCTCTCGTACATAGGTGTGCTTGATTTCTGGCAATACAACGATCACAAGGGATTTCAAAATTGCACTTAACTTTCCTTTTCTTGCATCTAGAGCAGGATCGGCTTATTCGGTTTGTTCTCTTGAGTTTGGATTTGTCAATTCCACTCAATTTAGGAACTTTATCATCAGCAACTGCAGTCCGTTGGCCTTCTTCAATTTTTTCCCCTATGTTCATCGTAATTATTTCCTACTGCGCTCCATGTGTAATTTCTTTGGTCGTATGTATCTTGATGGTTTGAAAAATCAATCAGCCCTGTCAAACATCTGTCAGTCCTTCATTATGCTATTCTGATGTTACTCTAGACACTTGTTGTTGGAAATTCTTCTCTAGCGTTTCACCGGAATTTCTCAATAATTTCCCAATTAGGAAGTCTTTTGCGTCAGCGATTTCTTATCTTTCGTGAACGGCTGAGGGGAGGGCAAAAAGAAAAACAGCTTTTGATTTCTAAAGACGGTGAGGAAGAAAGAAACTATGTCTTGTTTGACTAATATTACATAATAGTCAGGTTTAACGGGATTATTATTTTTAGAGCATTACCAAAAGTTTATTCCGTAAAATGACAATAGCTTTTTATATTACGTTGTGTAGATTAAGATAAAATTATCGAGACCAATCCGGTTTTCTGAATATTAACACCGAAGACATTTTCCAGGCTTCTTTTGGCAAAAAGACAGTTTTTTTTTCGGCAAGAGTCGTTGTCCCTGACTTGAGAACATTTTTTCGCAGCAAATTCGATCGGTGGTTTGTGAACATTCTTTCCTTCCCCGTCAATTATATTTCAAATATATAGTTTGCCCCAGGGCTTCCTGTGGCAAAACTGCGGAATGAATCCTCCAGCTGTTTGACACCCAAGACGAGACACGAACACTGGTCAGGCTCTCTGATGTCCCTTGGGTTCTCCTTCTTTCACATGTTGATTTGGTCTACTCCGATCTATCTCCGGTCAATGGGATCGAGTAAAACCCTCCAAACATGTCTTAGTGTACTCGAAACCTTCATCAGCGTCTTCCTCGAGTAGTCGTAATATTTCTCAATGAAATTTTTTGTTTCCAAAAGTTTTTCACTCTACAAACCCACCCATCTCATGTAAAAGCTACTTGATTCGATCCAGAAATATTCTTCTATTACGTTCCACTAAATGGTAAAAGGGTGCACCTAAAAACGAAGCTTCTGCTCTGCCTACAAACACGAGCAATGATTGACTTTAAACCAAAACCGTCGCAAAGGTTGTTTAACAGCTGGAACACTACATTCTTCTCTGCAAACCGAATATAATTGTACCTCTTTGCTCTCCTTGCCGGACACTGTCTGGTTCAACAATGGATCCGCCGGATACAATTCCGCCGTTTCGGCGCCAGCGAGGGCGTCTGCCGGACTCTCCCAATTTGTCAATCGCTTATGTCAGCAGAGTAATAGGATCCGACTGACCAGGTTTATCAACATGAATCAGCGGGCCGGAAACTATCGAAGGCTAACGGGCAGTAGACAAGCAGAGTTAAAGAGAAAGTTTGCCGCGTGCACGGGGCTCGATAGGTGATAGGGAGACGATTCTGAAAAGAGGGAAAGCAGAAAGACAATGTTTTTGCAACCAGACAATATTAAATCGTGCTCGAATTGCAAACAGAAGAAAGTAAAGGTGTGTATGAGACCGGTGATGGCATCGCAGACCAAAGTGTCCACCGATAAGAGCCTTGCGCTGACAACTCCTTCTCTTTTTCCATTTTTTCTGCTAGGAAAACACATACTAACATTCTTTGCCGTTTCTTCGTCGCAACCCTTGCTTCATTTAGTGTTCTGGAGAAATTCCAGTTTGTGCCCGGTGTAAAAAGGCTTCATCGAGTTGCGATATAGTGAATAATGTCTTTTACAACTTTCAAACGGTGCAATCGCTCCTGGAGGTGATTCAGAAGTTAGAGGAAAAGGTTGCCGAGGTTGAACCATCGCATCCAGCATACTCGGTGGGGAACCAGCCTAACAACGGAGATCAAATTGTTCAGCGTCCACATTCGGACCAAGAACGAAATCAACAACCGCAACAAGTGAATGATCATATATCTCCTCAATCGCAACAAACTACTTCTCAAACTTGTTCACCTCGTGAAGCTTCAACTCCAAACTCTACCAGTAGTAGCAAGGAGAAGCCTAACAGCAGAGGCACCACTATCGAGTCTATTTCAACTGAGGTGGGGAGTTTGACCATATCGAATAGTGACAATACTCAGGGAAAGTACATTGGTGCTGCCACAGGTTCCAATTTTGCAAGATTATTTTTGAAGCAGATGCATTTGAGCAGGTTGAATGAGCTCAATTCTGATACCATGGATGAGTTCGATTCTTTCGATTCATCTGTTACGAGGTCATATGCACCACTTCCTCCTTACCGGATCTCCAAATACGCAGTTTTAAAGTACATTAATTGTGTTCACATTTATTACCCTTTGTTACTACTACAAAACTTGAAACATACGCTTCATCTTATGTATTCATCGCCAAGAGAAGTATCGCTGCACGATAAGTTTATACTTTTCATTGTCATCTCTATAGGGCTCGACCGAGCAGAGAAGGATGTTGAGATGACCAACTACAATAACCAATTTAAACCGGTGGAGTATTTCAACACAGCCTATAGATACTTGGAAGAAATTTTATCAATCCGATCGGAGAAGTCACTTCAAGCGTTATTACTTGTTATCATATGGTTGTTAAATACAAATGTATTGAAAGATGACAATGGCGATTTATGGCATTTGGGCAGATTTTCAATGTCTCTTGCTATGGAGTTAGGTGTTCACAGGTTTAATGCTGATTGGGATTTTGGAGAAATGAAAAACGAATTGAGAAATAGGTTGTTTTGGTGTACATATATCTTAGAAAGAACAATTGCAATGAAATTTGGTAGAGGGTTGTCTTTAAGGAAACAGGCGATTGATACCCCAATACCTCAGCTACTGAAGGATGACTATATATCAGATAACTCAACTTTTGGAGCCGAGCTTTTGAATGTTTATGATCAAGTCCAATTTAAACCATCTCTGTTGTTGATCAACATTTGCGAGATCTATGGTGATACCTTGGAGACAGTTTATATTTCTAGGCCTGCAGGATCAAAGCCAGCTTTAAGTCTGGAGGAGATAACAAACTATAAAATACAATTGCAAAATTCGCTAGATCAGTGGATGGCTCAAGTTGATAAACAAATACCCAATTCGTTGGAATGCTACTACGAATTAAAGGTCAGATACTGTATAGCGTCAACTATTCTTAATCGACCTTCTCCTTCATTCCCTATGCCAGATACTGAATCAATTCTAAAATGTAAGATAAACTGTCAGCTATGCATCTCTTCTTATTGCTGGTTGCTTGACCACGGATGGAAAATCAACCCTACTTGTTTGCACGACTTAGTTAATGTGGGGCTCACAATGATATATTGTTGTTGGAAAACTGAGACAGATTCAAACACCTTAAAGGAATTTTCTCTCAAAATTTTGAATATCATGAACGAAGTGGTTAACTATTATTCAAATTTTACCAAATTCAGGAATTTGTTTATTATTGTTTCTTCGATAATTATTGATGGATTTGACAATAGTGCTGGTATCAATGGCAATAGTAACGCTAGTAATGGTAATAGTACAGATACGATAGCAGAAGTTCAGCCTGCTGTGGGACAGCACGAGTTTATGTTCCGGAGTGTTCCTCAACAGCTCCAACAGGTAAAGTACAGTGTGCAGTATCCTACTTCTTCCCATTTTTCAAATGCCCACTCCAACAACTATGAATTCAATGATTGGTTCACGCAAGAGCTATTTCAGGACGTTTTCAGACAGTACTATTTTCAAAATAACGATATAATTATGGAAGATCTTGATAACCTATTCAGCTCTCAGGCAGATTTCGAGTAGTATTTTTTGTATTATTGTGTAATATATAGCCTCTTCAACGATATAATATGCGAGGTTCCCAATTAAAATGTATACTAAGAAAGAAAATTTAACGAAAAATAATGAAGTTTTATCTAAAGAAGCAAAGAAAGAGAAGAAAAACGAGGGAAATGTCTAAAAGATAAAAAATTGTAAGTGAAATCAGAAAGTGTAACGGAAATGTTTATTCTGATGGTCGGTCAGATCCTGCTGGTCGACCTTCTCTCCGATCTCGATCTCCGTGTACAAGTTGTCCGCAGCTTCGTCCTCCTTGTCCTGCATCCGGTCTCTCTTCCGGTTTTCCCAGAAGCATAGCCCCGCATACAGGATGATCATCCCGTACATGATGCAGCACGCAGACAACATGGCCTTGATTCCCATCGTGTATGTAGGAGACTCCGACGTGCGGAAGAATTGCGGTCCGATTAAGTTACCCAAAGCATAGAACAATCCCACCGAGATCGAGTTGAACGCCTTCTTCGTCTGACCCGACGTGTTCGAAGATATCAACGATAAACACATCACGTACGGAGCGTTGTAGAAGCCACAGATGTACACGGCTGCCAACGATTGATGCAGATGCGCCGCATGGTCAATCTTCCAGATCATGATGATCCCAGCCATCGTCACCCCTGTCGTCACGAAGATGAGGACAAACCGGATGTTCTTCACCAGGTACGACAACCCGGCGCATAGAATGCACACACCCATCGCAACACCCGCCTGTGGTGTAGCAAGAAGCATCGTACGGTAGCTCGAGTATCCGAACCCCTTGATAATGAACGCGTTGAAGTTCGTGATACCGGCATTGATGAAGTTCTGCACGATGATAAACACAACAAGCGACCAGTATTTAGGGTCAAGCAACGACTCCTGGATCTGGTACCACTTCAGATCCTTTGTACCAAAATGTATACCCGTCTGATTCGTCGCACTTCTGGCAACAGCACATTTCCTCTCACTGTCGTTCAAGAACCAGGCACTCTCGATTGTCCCCGGAATGATGAAGAACGTCGCCAATCCAAACACTACGGTCACCGCACCGTACGTGAGAAACATGTATCTCCAGATCTCCAACGATCCCTTCCAGTTCTCCATGCCGTACGCAAATATACCGTTGAACACACCCGCAAACGTGTTCGACCAAAGTGCCATCCTTAGCGGCTGCTCCTTCTTCATGTACCACGTTGAGGAGATGATGATGCATGCAGGCTGGATAGCTGCCTCCATCAGCCCAAGGAAGAATCTCACAGCCATCAACCCGCTGAAATTGTGACATGCAGCCATGCACATCAATATACCGCCCCACACAAACAATAGCACAGACATGAACTTCGTTAGATGTTTCACCTTGGGTAACAACACAAACACCGGGATCTCCGCAAACAAGTATGCCAAATAGAAAATAGTCGCCAACCAGCTGTACTGCTGTCCGACCAAATTACAGTCCGTTTCCATCCCATACAACGCAGCATATGAAAGGCAGTTTTTGTCTAGCAACTGCAAGAAGATGGTGATCACCAAGAAGGGAAGAATAACACAGTCGATTTTGAAAACCACCCGCTTGTTGAGCTTCAAGTTAGCTGCCAACGCCTCCGGATCTTCCTCCAAAATGACGGAAATAGCATCTTCACCAGAGTCGATCAAGCTCTGTGATCTTGCGGATGTCTCCTCGAAGAGTTTGGCATCGGCCTCTTCCTCCCTCTCGTCCATAGTTGGCACGACTGGTTTGTCTATCTGCGTGTCTCCGACCAGCATTTCAGATGGCTCCAGTAGAACAGCGTACCGCCACTTTACATCAGATGCGACAAGGGACAAAATCGGAACAATGTGGTACTCGCAACAAAGAATATGGCTGTTCAGGACGCCAAAATTGAATGCAGCTACCGCCCATCTCAACCCTGCTGTCAGCTTATCCCTCGTCTGTTTTTGACGTCTCCACAGGCCTTCCATTTGGGCTGAAGGTCTGGTCAGGCCGTGCAAAAGATCTCCTCATCGCCTGACAGGGGCTTATCGCGCTATCCCCGAAGCCTCTTCTTTTCTCGCGCCGTCCATCCTTAAATGGATGCCTTATCTCCTACCGTCGTCGTTTGGACGAATATGTTCTACTCAGGTCAGTCACTCGTCGATTAGAAAAGAGAATAGATAGCTAAATAAATAAATAATCACTTACTTCCCGTGGAAGTGTTCCTCGGATTGCCGGCATCTGTGTCTGCGTCAGTGTCCGTGTCAGTGTGCAATGACAAATCCCTCTAGGCCGATTCCATCTTCGAAGTCTATAGTCCACGTCGTAGTGCCAAGCACGTTGGCATGGCCTTCGATTTCCACGATACAGGCGTCCTGCTCCCCTGCGTTCGCCTTCAAACCTGTTTCCACTACACGGGCCTTCAGGGTGGAGCCGATTAGCGACTTGTTCACGTAGGTGTCAGCACTCCCAATTCTGCCCTCGAGGAAAAGTTGTGCTGTTCGACCGGCGGTGCCCGAACCACAGGGTGAGCGGTCCAGCTGTTTGACACCCAAGACGAGACAAGAACGCTGGTTGGGCTCTCTGATGTCGCTTAGATTTTCCTTCTTGCACATGTTGATGAGGTCTACTCCGTGCAACCCCCGAATCTGCGGGAAGTCCTTGTTGGCTATCTCCAAATCCGACATCGCTTTAATCTTCTCCTTGACCTCATATCCAACCTGTATGATTTTTGTCGCATTCTCGGGCTGAATCGCAAGCACCGACTCGTCCACCTCTGTGAAGAAGTTGAATGCTCCATTGAATACAATATCTCCCCTCAGCTCTCCGATGCTCGTATCGACCGCAATGTCCTTGTATAAGATAAACGTAGCAGTGTTGCGGAACCGCACAAACTCCACTTTGCGGCCGTTCCAGCACGCCTCCATTTCAATCGCCCCTACAGTCGTCTCCAGCGTCACCTGCATCAACTCGGGCTTCAACTTGTACTTGCTCCTGTCTATCCACCCATTCTGGATCAAGGTGGTCACCACAGAAACCATGCCATGTCCGCACTGGTCCGTGTACCCGGCCGGATTCATGAACAAGATCGAGGCGTCTGCATCTATCTCCCGGTCAACGGGATCGAGCAAAAATCCTCCAAACATGTCATAGTGTCCCCGAGGCTCCCTCATCAACGTCTTCCTCAAGTAGTCGTAATGTTTCTCAATGTAATTTCGCTTTTCCAATAGTGTGTCTCCGGGGATTCTTTTCGGAAGTCCGTTGGTGACGATCCTGAATGGCTCCCCACATGTATGTGTGTCGATGGTCGTCACTACTGCAGAATTCATCGGGCGTTACTTGTCTGCCTCTTCTGCCGTCACTGCTCACTGTTCTTGCTACCTGTGGGATGAAAAAAGCGCTTTGGCAATGGGCACTGTGACCACAACGTGTGCCAGGATTTAAACTGGATTTAAGAAGAGAAAAAAAATTAAAGGCAGCTGCTAGATATATATATGTGGAGAGAGAAAGAGATCTCTGAAAAAACTAATGCCTTGTTTCTCTCTACTCGTCCCGTCTTTCCGTAGCAAAAATCTCCTTCGGGCTATGCCGAAACTGTCTCTGTTTCCTGCCCACGTCTGATAACGAATTCTTCGTGTACGGTAGGTTCTTTTTAACACCACCGGCGGCTAACAGACTCTCGGGTGTCTTCACCCTGTGGGCATAGAACCAGGCTGCAGAAGGAAACAGGCACAACGTGCTGAGAAGCACGCTCGGCGTCTCCGATCTGCTTTCTCGGCGCCAACGAGACCGTTTGCGGCCACCGCAGGCCCCGGTCGGAGATTGACGCAGCCACACCGTCGTCCGCTCCCCCAGCTCTCTACTCGAAAGCGGCTAGCCGTAGCAGGTACCACCGCTGTTATCGTCACCTTCCTCTTCTTCTTCAGCTTCTTCACTTCTGCTCTGGACCCCTCCACCAAGGCCATAATGATGTCTCAAAAACCCAACCAACAGGTCACGTGTCATGTTGTAGAAAAAAATGGGGCACTGCTGACGTAAGCAGCCTGCTCGGGTTTCCGTCGGTGCCTGCCATGTGAGTGGCAGAAAAAGAAAGTCGGGGCACCTTCTCGATGCCGCAAGCGGTGACGGTGACGGCCGGAGTGAAGTCGATGAGGGTGTTGTTGTTTCTGACGGCGGCTCAGAGATGTGGACGGAGGGAGGAAGCGGAGGGTTGCCAGCACAGCAGGAACGTAGCCTTGGCACAGCATGCAGGTTGACGGAGCCGGGACGCTTGTTCCAGACAGCATCAAGTCGTGCACGAACTGCAGGCAGAAGAAGGTGAAAGTATGTCGCAGTGGAAGCTAATTGCCCGGGTTTTTGGTCGGATTCGAAGCAGGAGAGGACAAAAGTACTAACAGCAGACGCATATGTTTTTCTACAGTGTCAGGGGGAATTACCGTGTTGCAGTCGCTGCAGAAAATGGGGGTTGCAGTGTGACATGCCGCAGAACGCTTTCTACACGTACTCGACAGTGAGCGCCCTGTTGGAGAAGATCGACAGCTTGAACGCCATAATTGGCCGTTCGCAGCCCCTGAAGCCTGTTGTGTCGACAGAGTCGACCCTTGTGAGCCACTCTTCCGAAGCAGAGAACTTGACGCTTTCCATTGACGAGCTTTCGAATGAGGTGGGCACGTTGACGACGTCCAGCAACGAGGACCTCCAGGGGAAGTACATTGGGGCCGCCACGGGCACGAAGTTTGCCAAGATGTTCCTCAGACAGATGCATTTGCAGAAGTTGGACGATTTGGAGCATCTGTCTACTTGCGACTTCTCTCTGGACGACACAAACGTCGGCATGCTTTCCCGCTCCTGCGCACCGCTTCCGCCCTTTGGGATCGCCAAGATGGCCGTCAACAACTATATCAACTACATTGAGGTCTATTACCCGATTTTGCTGGTCAAAGACTTGCTCAGCTCGCTAGACCGTATGTATAGGTCGCCCAAGGACTTGACATACCACGAAAAATACATCGTCTTCATGACCATTGCGATAGGCTTAGATAAAGGTGAAAAGGACCCAAGGTTGATCAACTACTACAACCAGTTCAAGCCGGTAGAATTCTTCAACACAGCACAGAAGTACCTGGAAAAGTTACTTCCGGTTAGGTCATTATCAACGTTACAGGAATTGATCTTGCTCGCCATTTGGCTGATCAGCACAAATGTATTCAAGGATGATAATGGAGACTTATGGCACCTCGGCCGGTACATGATGTCGCTAGCGTTAGAATTGAACTTGCAGAAGTTAAGACCAAACAAGAACGTTTTGGAGTCGGAACAAGAGTTGCGTAATAGATTGTTCTGGTCCACTTACCTCTTGGAGAGAGCAAATGCCGTCAAGTTCGGTAGAGGCCTATCATTTAGAAAGCAGGATATTCAAATAGCATACCCGAGGTTTCTTATCGATGATGATCTGACTGGAGACAATTCTTTGAACGATTACAACATGGCCAAGTTCCAACCATGTTTGATAATGATTGAGGTATCTGAGATTTACGGTGTTTTACTAGAAACAATTTACATCTCCAGAACCAAGGGCTCCAAACCCATTTTGAGCGACGAGACAATGCTTGATTATAAGTTTAGAATACAGGAATCGGTTTCCCGTGTTTTGACCAAAATACACAGCGAAATCCCCAGGGACTTATTCTGTTATCATGAATTGAAGATTAGAACACACATAGCTTCGATCTTGTTGCACAGACCCTCACCCTCTTACTTATCTCCTGATCTCGACTCTCTACTTACCTGTAAGGAGGACTGTTCAAGTTGTATGGAATCGTTTAAAGTTTTGATGAATTCAACCTGGAAAATCAGCCCTCCATGTCTTCACGACTTGGTTAATGTGAGCTTGACGATGATCTACTGCTGCTGGAAAACAGAGTCAACTTCAGAACGTTTAAAAAGCTTTTCCACTGATACCTTGGGCGTAATGAACGAAATCATCAAGATATACCCAAGTTTTACTAAATTCAAGAACCTCTACATTGTCGTTTCTTCGATAATTATCAATGGTTTTGAAAATACGGAGAAAAAAGATTCTCAGGTAAACCAATTTGCGGGCGATGTCTTTTCTGATGTTCCCTCTCCACTACAAAAGCTGAAAGCTAACATGATGCAAAGTATAAACCACAATTATGCGAATCCATTTCAACCGCAGCACAGAGCGGATAATAAACGACGCTATACTGAAACAGAACCTAATGTTCCTACCTTCTCGCCTCTCACGTCATCACAAATTCAACACCAGCTACAGCATGTTCCAATAAAGTTCAAGGACTCACAGAATTTTCAGCAAGGTTCAGTAGAATTTCAACAGCATCAACAGCGACAACAACACCAGCATGAGTTTCAACAGTTCTCCGGAAGCAATACACACCCAATTCAAAGTAAAGACGATAAAGTCTATCAACAGCAGCGTTACGCTTACCAATATAATATGCCTGCAAATGGTTCGCAGGAAAATCCCGCCGTTATGGACACCCTGACGCAAGAACTCTTCCAAGATGTTTTTAAGCAATATTATTTTCAAGGTAATGATACTGTCCGGGAGGATATTGATCAACTATTCGAATTCCAGAGATTTAACTGGACGTAATTTTCCTTGCAGGGTTTTGACGGAAGACAGTAGAACACTTCACGTTTCTTTGGGTAATCAGGACATTAAATATAACTCGGTTTACAAATAGATTTAATTATGGATTCTAAAACGAAAAATACAAAAGTAGTGGAAAGTAATAAAAAGTAATAAAAAGTAATAAAAATCAAATTTGCAAAAGCAGTAAAGAAAAGATTAAGAGTAATTAAAAAGTGTAACGGAAATGTTTATTCTGATGGTCGGTCAGATCCTGCTGGTCGACCTTCTCTCCGATCTCGATCTCCGTGTACAAGTTGTCCGCAGCTTCGTCCTCCTTGTCCTGCATCCGGTCTCTCTTCCGGTTTTCCCAGAAGCATAGCCCCGCATACAGGATGATCATCCCGTACATGATGCAGCACGCAGACAACATGGCCTTGATTCCCATCGTGTATGTAGGAGACTCCGACGTGCGGAAGAATTGCGGTCCGATTAAGTTACCCAAAGCATAGAACAATCCCACCGAGATCGAGTTGAACGCCTTCTTCGTCTGACCCGACGTGTTCGAAGATATCAACGATAAACACATCACGTACGGAGCGTTGTAGAAGCCACAGATGTACACGGCTGCCAACGATTGATGCAGATGTGCCGCATGGTCAATCTTCCAGATCATGATGATCCCAGCCATCGTTACCCCTGTCGTCACGAAGATGAGGACAAACCGGATGTTCTTCACCAGGTACGACAACCCGGCGCATAGAATGCATACACCCATCGCAACACCCGCCTGTGGTGTAGCAAGAAGCATCGTACGGTAGCTCGAGTATCCAAACCCCTTGATAATGAACGCGTTGAAGTTCGTGATACCAGCATTGATGAAGTTCTGCACGATGATAAACACAACAAGCGACCAGTATTTAGGGTCAAGCAACGACTCCTGGATCTGGTACCACTTCAGATCCTTTGTACCAAAATGTATACCCGTCTGATTCGTCGCACTTCTGGCAACAGCACATTTCCTCTCACTGTCGTTCAAGAACCAGGCACTCTCGATTGTCCCCGGAATGATGAAGAACGTCGCCAATCCAAACACTACGGTCACCGCACCGTACGTGAGAAACATGTATCTCCAGATCTCCAACGATCCCTTCCAGTTCTCCATGCCGTACGCAAATATACCGTTGAACACACCCGCAAATGTGTTCGACCAAAGTGCCATCCTTAGCGGCTGCTCCTTCTTCATGTACCACGTTGAGGAGATGATGATGCATGCAGGCTGGATAGCTGCCTCCATCAGCCCAAGGAAGAATCTCACAGCCATCAACCCGCTGAAATTGTGACATGCAGCCATGCACATCAAGATACCGCCCCACACAAACAATAGCACAGACATGAACTTCGTTAGATGTTTCACCTTAGGTAACAACACAAACACCGGGATCTCCGCAAACAAGTATGCCAAATAGAAAATAGTCGCCAACCAGCTGTACTGCTGTCCGACCAAATTACAGTCCGTTTCCATCCCATACAACGCAGCATATGAAAGGCAGTTTTTGTCTAGCAACTGCAAGAAGATGGTGATCACCAAGAAGGGAAGAATAACACAGTCGATTTTGAAAACCACCCGCTTGTTGAGCTTCAAGTTAGCTGCCAACGCCTCCGGATCTTCCTCCAAAATGACGGAAATAGCATCTTCGCTTGCAGAGGAATTTGCCAAGTCGTTCTGCTGTGATTTCGAGGCCAAATTGGTGACGATCTCTGCAGTTTCATTCATTGATTCTTTTTCTTCCACCATGGTTGTCATTCTTGGCAAATTTGATCGGTCAGTATGGGGTCAGAACTCATACATTCCTTGTTTTTAATCCTACTGCAGATGGGAACCGCCAGCTTATATAGACTTGAGAGTTTCTTGGAATTATCAGCATGCCAGAGAAGAAAAAACCGTTTAAGTATGCTTTGAATACTACAGATTAGATTAAGTGTGGCGCTTTTGTTAGAGCAGCTGTCAAATTTTGTCGAGACAGACGAGACGAGAGCGATAAGCCGTATGACACTTGAAACAAACGACGGGACTGCCGACGCACTCAAATAAATCCTAGCCACACTGTCGGAGGTTCCGAGGGAGGGGGGTATTTGCAACTACAAGTATCCTTCAGCTTGCTGATAAGTGCAATGTCACGTTAATCACGACAAGACAGAGGACAGATGTGGAAAGAAGGGTCGGGAAGTCCGCTGTGGGTTAAAGTGGAAAAAAAATAGAGCTTGTTTTTTTTAGAAAATGTATTATAATGTGACTTTATTTAATTAGATTTATTTTAGTTTTTTTCCTAAAAGGAAAAGAAACCATTTCTATAAACAATCCTGTTGAACCCTTTAGTATACCGAGAAATGAAGAAAAGAAAAGAAAAGAATGAAGTTTGACAGAGGAAGTAGGTGGAGTAGTTGGAGAGTAAAATAAAAAGTCGTGAAGAGTTGTGAGAAGATAACCATCGTCATCACAGTCTTTTCTACAACGTTGGGCTCTACCTCCGAAGAGAAAGGTTATCATGGGACATGCTTCTGGTTAATATGCTCTTCATGTCCTCGTCGTTTCTATTCCTATTCAGAAGGGCGCTTGAGTTGCCGGATACATGATTAGACGACCTTCCAATGTCGTCAATGTCAAAGACATGTCTCAATGGAGGTAAGACAATCTTGTTGAACGAATTAAGGGGTCTCAGGTTAGGTGACTGCAGAGGCGTTGTTAGAGGAGTGCTAGAAGGCGAAGTTATGTTGAACATGGGTTGGTGGTATGCGGAAGACTCGGGAGAGTCTGGTCTTGATTTCTTCCTTGGGTTTTCTTCGATGCTGGTGGATTGCAACATGGTGGAAAGGGATACTGAGGAGCTTGTGCTTGGCCTTGAGTATGAGCTTAACCTGGATGCAGGCATCAGCGGTTTAACGTTAAAGGAGGAGGACAATGTTGTTGTCGAGGAGGATCTTCCGAGGGACTCGAGGGAGCCCAAGGAGTTGGAGCTGTTTGTCCTTGAGGAGGCAAAAGACTTTATCAGACTATTATTGCTGCGTGGAATGGTGAAGGAAGATGAGGAGGATGAGGACTGGAGGAAACTCCTTGACTTTTGTATGTGCGAGTTGCTAGGGGAGAAGGGAGATGAGGCAGAGGGGGAGGTGGAAAATAGCGCAGGGATGTATTCGGTGGGGGTGTGTGGTATCTGGAAGCGAATGTTGGGAGGAATAGGGACAGAGTTCCCTTGCGGTAAGACCAGAACGGGAAGCTGTTGGTTTTGTTGTTTCGATTGTAGTAGTAAGTCAGCGGAAGCCTTTTCTACGGAGCCCTGGGTGGCTGCAGGGTTGTTGAGAAGGTTCGAAACTGTTATTTTCGACTCCGGCTGCTGTTGACCCTGTAGCCTTGTAGGAGGGGGTGTGGTTGTTGCAGAAGACGAATGGTACATGTTGAGGATGTCCGAGGAACTTTTGCTCTTGTCCAGATCCACGAGGGAGGAGGAGCTGATGCTCTTGTTGAGCATGTTCTGCTGCTTCAGCTGCTCCTCCTGCATCTGCAGCTTGGTCTTTCTCGGCTTTCTCTTCTTCCTTACCGTGGGGTTGGTGTGTATTCTGAGATGGCGGGTTAACTCGTCCGAGCGGGAGAAGCGTTTCGGACACCCGTCGAACGTGCAGCGGTGCGGTTTCTCTCCCGTGTGTGTTCTGATGTGTCTAGTCTGGTGCTCGAGTCTGTGGAACGCCTTTTTGCAGAGCGGACACTTGTACGGACGGTCGTTTTCCCGTTTCGACGAAATGTCCGCTGCTGCTGCTGCCGCCGTGGCGGCAGCCGATGTCTGTGTCGTTGTCGATGCCATTCTGTCGTGCTGGATAGGGGAAACTGTCTGAGAAACAGGCCAGAAGAACTACGAACTCAGGAAGAAGAGGGACATACCAATACGGAAGAAACAGTGCAAATACAGCACAGCACAGCACAGCAGCAGAGGCAGAAGGGGAAGATCCGTGAGGGCCATTATTAGACGCACGGACGAGCTCCTGCCCACCCCACGCTGGAAAAAAAAAGCTGTTTTCCCAGCCTGGAGCGAGCAAACAGGACAGGAGAGGCCGCGAGGCTGCCGGGATCTCCCCACAGGCGCACAGCCGGACCGGAAGAACTAGCGGCTGAAGGTGGGGGCGGGAGAGACGGGAATAGGTTGCGTCATCGGCCGGACGGCGGCCTAGCCCCCCTTCTGGTCACCGCTGGTGGCTGCCTTTTTCTACATATGCCTGAGAAGACAAAGACAACTGCGATACCAGGGCTCTCTCGTCAGCTGAAGCAGAACGAGACGGGGAAAAGTTATTCCGTAGCGTTTCTTTTTAGCGGGGGCGGAAAAGAGTGGGGGAAGGGGGAGGAGGCGTTTTCGGTCTAGTTGTGCAGCACAACAGCGCGCGCCCAGCGAGAAGATAATCCGAGAGGCCAGGCCCGCCCGGCCAGGAAAAACCTCCTCCCCCGCATCGGAGCGGAAGAAAGCCGCACCGGCCACGGCATTTGCAGGCGCGGGGTCGATCGACGTTTCCTGGATTATCGACGCGTCGGGGTCGTTGTCGTCGTCTAGGGTGCGGGCTGCGGGCATTTCTTCCCCGCGTCGAAATAGAACTCGCTGCCGTTTCTGCCGTTCCGGGGTAAAGCTAGACGAGATCCGTTCTGTTGGTGACACAGAAACGGGGACGGGCGGGGAAACACAGACGGAGGGGAGGTTGTCTGTTATGATTGCCGTGTCGCCGTGCTGGCGTCGATCCTGTGGAGGCAGACCGACGCAGCAGGACGGTGCAGAGCACCAAGGCAGAGACAGAGAAAGAGAAAAGAGCGGCACAGACAGAACTCGGCCGGACTCGAGGCCCGCATTCCCCAACATGTTCTGCGGACTCATCGTCTCGGGGTAATAGGAGCGTATGCACGAGACATCAACAAACCCTCCCCGAAACGCTTCGGGGAGCAGGGAGCAGGCCTCCTAGGGGTCTGTCTCTGTCTGGCTCTGTCTTTGTCTTCTTTTCTCTGCGGTATGTGCTTCTCTTCTCTTTTCTGCTCCTGACGGCACCGTGCCCCGTCTGCTGTCTAACTCTGTAACCTGCCCCTGCACCTGCACCCACCCCCACACCATGTCCGGCACCAACAGCACCGAGTCTTCCCTCATCGACGCCTTGATCAAGTGGAAGTTCTTCCCCGACATCAACACCTTCGGCATCCCCGACTTCTCCAAGCCGATCCCGGCATGGCCCTTCTCCTTCTCGAGCAGGTTCCTGCAGACAGTCGTCTACCCGATCTCCTTGAACGGGTTCGTTGCCGTGCTCATCGCCACCACGTACTTCCTCTGCGTCCACCACTTCAACAAGGTCCTGCTCAACCGCCAGATCGAGCTCTTCAAGGCATCGAACCCAAAGGGCACAGCGTTGCCGAAAAACTTGAAAAAGCTCAAGCCGGCACCGTACAGAATAGCCTCCCTGCAGGGCTTCAAGGCGCTCGTCTTGCTCCATAACGTCTTGCTCTGCGTCTACTCCGTCTGGACCTTCATCGGCATGACCAGGACCATCAACCAGATCTCCTCCAAGGTCTTCCCGCTGCTCTTCCAGAACATCAAGTCCAGCCCCTTGTCCAGAACAGAGCTCTTCTGGCAATGCATCTGCAACAACAACGACCACGACAACAACCTCTGGTCCAACTACGAGGACCTCAACTTGAAAGGTTTGACCTTCTACGCCTACCTCTTCTACTTGTCCAAGTACTACGAGATCCTCGACACCGTCATTATCCTGCTCAAGGGAAGACCCTCCTCCCTCCTCCAGAGCTACCACCACTCCGGCGCCATCCTCTGCATGTGGTCCGGCGTCAGATACATGTCCTCGCCCATCTGGATCTTCGTCGTCTTCAACTCCTTCATCCACTCCTTGATGTACTTCTACTTCTCCCTCTCCTGTCTCAAGATCAGACTTCCTCAGTGGTTCAAACAGTCCTTGACCTCCTTGCAGATCCTCCAGTTCATCCTCGGCGGCTCCCTTGCTGTCGTGCATCTCTTTGTCAGATACTACGACTCCGTCGAGGGCGGTTTCAGCAGCTGCATCGCCACCAGCGAACAGGCCATGGCCGTCTACATCAACGTCTTCTACCTAGCTCCTTTGACCCTCTTGTTCGCCGCCTTCTACATCGACTCTTACAAGAAAAAGAAGGCCATCGCCTCCAAAAAGAACATTTGAGCAGCGCTTCTAACCTTACCAACGTCCACATATGTACATTTTATATATCCTTCTTCCCCCTCCCCTCCGATTAATGAAATCTCTTGTGTCAAGCCCGGTTCTTCTTCCCGTCTTCCCTCTCGGGCTTTCGCTCTCTGCCCGCCTGGTCCCTCTCCTCCTCTCTGCAGCTTAGAAATGTCAGCAGCCCTGACCCGCACGCCATTTTTTTCACGTCTCACGGGACAAAGGCACTCCACAAAGGCATATGTACCAGTAAACCCTTTCGGCCACCATTTCGTCAACATTCTTTGTGTCCACTCCGTCGCCACAGCATTGCTTCACCAGAACACATATTGCTGCCATGGTCCTGTACTACAGAAACAGTCACGCCTTCGAATACAACTTCGAAACAGTCACATTAGCCTACTTCAACCGATATCCAAACCCCTATGCTACCCACGTCAAGTCCATCGACACCATCGACGTGTATATGGACGAGCGGGGAAGACTGCACCAAATAAAACTCATCAAAAAGAGCGGGCGGTTGCCGCAATTCGTCAAGCCTTTCTTGGGAAAGATTACAACGACATGGATCGTCGAAAACACTGTCGTTGACCCGAAATCGCACGAAATGACAACTTACAACTGCAATTTGGACCACAGAAAGATCATCCGAATCGAGGAATTTAACACGTACAAATATAACGTGGCTCAAAATGTTACAAACTCGTTTGTTACTGTGAAGTTCAGCAGCGGCTTCACTCACAGGTTTGCATTCGGCCTCGGAATTAGAGAAAGAATCGAAAACTGGTCAAAGAACAAGTTCAGCGACAACCTCATGAGAAGCAGGCAAGGGTTGAGGTTAGTCATGGACTCTGTCAAGGAAAAGTTGTTGGCAAGAAATTTGACAAGCTGAATTACTCAACTCCCCCGCTTCATCTACGACCATATTTTCTATAAAGTAATAATAGACTCGAGATTTATATATAGCGTATGTATCAAATCGAAATCGAAATAAAGTAAGCTCTTAAAATAAATGTCGAAATGACAAGGAAAAATACAAATAATACCATACAATTGTACATTACCGATTAGCTCATCCTTCCCGCTCTCGCAGGCGGCCTCAGGCAAAACTCAAATCCCATCCAAGCGTCTTCACAACAGCATACCAATCGACAAACTTCTCACCCTTGTGGTTCAGCTCCCAGATGTATCGAATTACAATCTGACAACGCAAAACGTTTTTCCATTTATACCTCTTGATGAACTCTTTAAATCTTCTTGTCATTCCGTCACGATCTTTCTTCCAAACGCAGTTCATGCCGGCAATGAACATGGGGAAGCAGAGACATGCTTCAACATCGGATCCCAATAAAACATCAAGCAACTTCACGAGTTGAGTAGTCAAATATTGGATCTCAATAGACGCAGAGTTCATCCGGAGAACAGACTGTCTCAGATGTATTTTGGCAGTCACCTGAAAGCACTCGAACATTGTCAATTGTAACTCGAGATCTTTGTTGGAAACACACAGTGCTATTTTGGGCCTCACAGCAGCTATCCTTTGCTCAATATTCTGACATTCAATCATAACCTGGTCCAAATCTTCAAGCATAACCTCTTTGTCAAAATTTTCGTCTACCCATTCATCGGACACCGTACTGGGGATCCCGTTCATGAAGATACCGTCAGCAGATGAAGCAACAGAGGATCCCTCAAAATCATTACCAATCCAATAATCTTCCTCGTTGAGTCCATGCACTTTTTCCTCAGGAGATTCTGCAACGTTTTTGGACATATTCTGAGAGTCATGTGCTCTTCTCTCCGAAACACCTTTAAATTCGTCGTTTTTATTAGAATCACGATTTTCGGTTGTCTTTGTTTCATCTTTCATAGACCTTTTTACTAACTTCTGGACAACAATCACTAACTTATTGATTTCAGCCAGAATCTTGAAAACCGGTGAAGATATGCCATGCAAGGGATCTGCAAATCCTAACTCATTAGATTTGGACCACATTTTTTCATACTCATTCAAGTCAAAGTGAATTGTTCTCTCGTTTATTACCTGGATTGCCGTAATATCGTGATAGGCGTAATTAGTAACTAAAAAATGCTCATCTTTACTCTCATTGAATCGTTCTAAACCACCCTTTAACTTAATGAGTTTAGCACCGTATGTTAGATATTTCGACCATTTGGAAACATCACCTTTGCAAATTTCAACTCCGCATAAAATCAAAAAGGCAGCTAATCTCATATTAATCATATTATCTTTGTTCAGTCTTGATAACTCTAGATCTTCGTATACTTCAGCATCGTCATCGCCTTGATCCTCTTTAACTATTTCATCATCCTCATCGTTCACATCGTCACAGATCAACTTCAAATTACCTTTAATTTCCTCGTTTAAAATAGGTCTTTCCGAAAATCGCTCCAAGGCCAACTTAATATAGTAATTTCCTTGTTTCTCCATTTTCGGTCCGCCTAAATGAAAGGCACTCCATGCCAAGATACCATATAGTACTGATTTGTCTATGTGTGCCATCGGAAGGAAAGTGTTCAAATACATATTCTCCACCTTAGGAGCAGAACATACAATAAAACTCAATTTATCTCTATAATACTCATAAAGTTTCTTCCCGACGGGAGTTAAGCCTGCAAGCGTTGTGTTAAGCACAATCGAAGGATTTGTGTAAATTTGGGGCTGTGTACTGGATTTAATTTTATCAATTACTTTATTTTGGCTTTGCTCTTTATTGTTATCATCGTTTCCCTGGTTAGTATTGTTAGCATAATTACCATTGCTTGTACTGGTGGTCCCATCGTATGGAAAGCCAAGGTTGAGTGCTGCATCAAGAACATTTCCGTTATACGGTGACTGATAGCTTATTTTGAAATCCGAATTTGAATCGTTATTGTCGCCAGTGATAGATGTTATCTGGCTTAATTGTTCACCTAACGGGCTAGGTTGAAATCTAGGAGAAAATTTGAACGCTTCTTGAATTTGTGACATCCCACCAGATTCATTTTGTACTTTGTGGGGGATAGAAGGAATTTCAGTTTTAAAGTGATCTTGAAGCAATTTTGAAAATCCGTTCGAAAATAAGTCTATAAAACTGGTCGGATTCTCTTCTCCGTTTAAAGATAAAGGCGGCACTGACGACACATTTGGAGCATTATCCTCATTAATAGGTTGAGGGTTCCCGTCCTGAGACATCGAAGAAATGAAAGTAGATATATCAAAAGATGGTGAAAGTGCTGGTACAAATGGTGTTTGATTTCCTGATACCTTCATACCGTAGCTTTGAAAATTTTGATCGTTATTAATCACTTTATCTACATTCTGAGATGATACTCCATTACCTTCAAGCTTTTTAATCCCAGTATTGTTCTCAAAGTTGGCTTCCAAATGCGTTGACCCGCTGGCTATTTTATCAGTTTGGTTAGAACCTACTAATTCTGAGTTTTCATTGATAGGTATTAGTTTTTTAACATCTGGCTTTGAAGAAACCTTTTTTTCGGGGTTAAGTTG
Organism: Pichia manshurica; assembly: GCA_005406165.1. Lineage (NCBI taxonomy): Eukaryota > Fungi > Ascomycota > Pichiomycetes > Pichiales > Pichiaceae > Pichia > Pichia manshurica. The sequence continues at coordinate 2,645,714 of BJFO01000007.1, forward strand.
ATTCGCTATAACGCTGGTTTGAAATTCCTGAAAAACAGGAACATTCGTCATCGATGCCATACTCATAGCTAGAGGATTAAAAACAATTTTAGCACTATATTTCATTTTCTTTCTGGAATTTGTGTCAACAACGTCTTCAGTTCGTACTTTTTTCTTTCTGTTTCTGGCTTTACTGTTTTTTTCTATTTGCTTCATTTCTTCCTTCAAAACTTTTATTTCGTCACTGGACATTTCCTTGGTAATATATGCACACCTTCTATTAAGCCTTTTGCAATCTCCACAGATTGGTTTGACTTCGTCGCAACGCTTCTTCCTTATCTTACATGTTATGCATCCCCTGGAAGATCTCTTTTTCGGGTTCTTGGGATCCGCAGAAGTTTCAAAAGATTCCTTCATCATATCATTTGCATTGCTATCAAGGTCAGACCCGGTTTCTTCCTGGTCTTCCTGCTGTTTACTCTGTTTACTCTGTTTATCTTCAATCATGGGTATTCCTGGTTCGAACAAAAAAACAGCAGATTACTGTTCCTTCCTGAAGCCAAGCTTTATGAACTATATGTAATTCTTACTCCTCAATAATTTTCTGACTGGCTTCCCTGTTGTCTCTCAAGCTTGAAATACTAGTATGTGATGCACAAAGAGTATATTGCGAAAAATCTGTATTAATCATTTCCTGATAACACAGAATAACGGTATGTAGCGTTTTGTTACCTCGGCATGATTTTTCTTTGTTGTTTTTTCCCCAATGCCTACACTTCGCCTCCGAAAAACGGACAGACTTTTTTTTTTTGTCCCCACAGCTGGAGGCCATCTCTATGAAATGTTGGGGCTCCATTTTCTATCGTACAGACAAGTCCTGGTATGCTTTATGAAGATGTCCATGAAACGGATCCGCCCCGTCTGGTTTTATCTATAGAGAATATACAATATGAACGTAGTTTGGTTAAATTATTGAATTATAGTACAAAACCAAGGTCTTGGTAACGAAGTCCCAAGAAACTGGATCGAAGAATATGTAGGTACCTTCTTCAGCGCCTATTCCTGCAGCCTTTGGCTCACTGTTGGTATCCTTTGTGAGCCAAACTTGCAGCTCTTTGTGATATCTCCAGTTTCTTCTATTCAACTCCCTTGCAGATAACTCTTGTAGGATGTCCCGAGGCTTTGTATAGAAGATGAAAAAAAGGGTTAAATCATTGAGTGAAGATATGCGGTCTTCTATCGGTAATAGCTCGTTAGGCTTAATCGTGAAGCTTTCAGGTTTGGTAAATAATGGCTCCACTTCAGACCTACTTGTTTCAAGCCACGGAGACGATAAAGTTTTAGAAAGAGTATGTGACTTGTTGTCCAAAGACAAGTTCAGCCCAAGCATATTCAAGTCTATACCTTTTGCTATATTGTTTTGGTCATTATCTTCGTTTCTCAAAAGAGATACTAAACCTTTGAGTCCAAATTTGTCCATGTCCTCTAAGGCGTCATCGTCTATCTCCTCTTCGGGGTTTTCTAGGCTGTTGAATGTAGTATCTCCGTTAGGATTATTGTCAGACTTTTTATCGTCTGTCAATTCTGTGTTATTGAGGTTGTTCCCGTTAGGAACTACACGTGATGTTGCGGTTAGTCCAACGTCTGAATAGCTAGAACTACCCAATATAGGGCTTCCTGTATTACTGCTGTTGACACTGGCATTCTTTAATATGGTCGAAGAGCTGAAGCCATTGAGTCTCAATATGTTTTGTTGCTGAATCTGCTCAGGCGTGAGCTCAGATCGTTGTTGATTCTTCGAGAGCTTGCCCTGCTGAGAACCGGACCTCTCTGTTGTGGGTACCTCCATGTTCGTATATTGCCTTTAAGTAATAATAGAAAAGTCTATGCGGAGAGGGCAATTATAGAGTAACTCTGCACCATTCTCAGTCCCTTACACTCCACGATATCTACAACTTTGATGTTGAAGATGTTTAGCATGGAACGGCGCAAGTCTTTTTTGCCGGGTAATGAGGTATATAGGATTATCACAATTAATCTCTTTTAAGGCGGGAAGTTTACTTTTTATGGCATTACGAGGTAAATAATTAAAGTAGTACATTACTAACTATGTCATTTAGAAAGCTGCCGAATATAATCGTAACAGGAACTCCTGGTTCAGGGAAAACTTCACATGCGGAAGAATTTGTGTCACAGAATCCTGAATTTCAACACATCGATGTCAGCGGATTTGCGAAGGCTAACGACTGTATCGAGGGATATGATGAAGAAAGAGATACTAGTATAGTGAATGAGGATAAGCTCTTAGACTTGTTGGAACCTTTGGCAGACAAAGGAGGATTAGTTATTGACTGGCACTGTTGCGAAATTTTTCCAGAAAGATGGATCGACTTGGTCGTCGTTATTAGATGCAACAACACGATACTATATGAGAGGTTAGAAAATAGAGGCTACAAGCAGTCCAAGATCACCGAGAATGTAGAGTGTGAAATCATGCAGGTTTTACTTTCTGAAGCCATGGATAATTACAACCATAATATAGTCGTCGAACTACAAAGTGAAGACTTGGACTCGTTGGATAATAACGTCTCCAGAATTTCACAGTGGGTGGAAATGTGGAAAGAAAACAATCCAAATGGGGTTTCCAATGAACTGGAATAATCTATTTATAGCTATCATTTAAACAGATGTTTAAAAAAATAAAATGTATGTACAATGTGTGTGAACATGGTTTATGTATAATAAAGGATTAATAAGTAGATGCATAGGGAATAGACAGCCAACTGACCAAAAATGTTAACACCCTCGGAGATCCTCATCTATTATTTACCTATCTTAATCCTCAAAGCTCTCTGAGCTTTTCTTCTTTTTCTTAACTTGTGTTTCTTCATCTTTAATCTTCTCTTTCTTAAAACTGAAGTCATAATCATCTCAGTTGCATTAGCATCATTCATAGGTTCAATCTTTTGAATAAGTTGTTCCATGATTCCTGCTTGCTTGTGGCTGCCGATTGCAAATTGTATGTTTTGCCTGAATGAAGAAGTCATTTGTGTTGAGAATGGTGTGATAGTTACGGTTCTAGAAGTCATAGTCGACGCAAATCTTGACCCCAACGTCGGGAAGAGGCGTGCTACACCCTTGAACATTTTGAGTATGTATAATGAAAGCCGATGGGACTAGCAGACTATGCTTCTAGCACAGAAAACTGCCAAGCTCCTGTGAAGCTCTGTCCAACTATTCTTGCAAATCAAAAAGCTCTCGTCCTCGAGAGGGAAAAAATGAGGAACCTCACAAGAAATAGAGTTAGTCACGTGATTTTGAATGGGAATCACCAAAACTTCAGAGCTGAATAGTTTGTTCTTCTTTATTAAAAATAGGTGGTCAACTTATGAGCTACACTCATGTCACTGCAATGAGTAAAGAAGACGGAGGTATAGGAAAGTATCTTGCTGATTTTTTAGAAAAGAAGAAGAAAAAAATATTCAAATTGAGGCCAACAGGAATCGAACCTGCAACCCTTCGATCTGGAGTCGAAAGCTCTACCATTGAGCCATAGCCCCATTTGATGCTTATGTAAGTGATTTACTAATACCCCAAGTTAGTTAGAGAGGAAGTCGAGAAATTGCTCATGAAATTTATCTTCTACATTTCGGTTAGTTCCGTTATGCTGAATTTAGTCCTGTTGAAGTCTAGCTATTCTACTGTGAATATCCATTATATCTTATTCTCGTTACTTCATTAAACAACTTATATGACTTCTAGTAACTTAAAATTCTAAACAAATGGGAGAGAAAACCTCTCCTGTTTATATTCCAGGGACATTTGTTATCTTAACAGATTTTAGATGTTGCCGAATCTTCATGCGGATCTTTCCTTATCTTTCAATGCCGCATGTTTCGTTATCTCTTATCTTGATAACATATTTCACCATGTACGTCATTTCATTACCTGGAACCTAATGACATTCGACATCATATCTCAGCAGATTCTCTCTTGTATCCTTTCACAAAGATCAGCAGAAAAATCAAATTTTTTCAAACCGTTAATCAAACCATGACAATTTTGAGTCGCTCATATTCAACCTAGGCACGGCAAGTTTAATAACTATTAGTATAATGTCTTTTTATTGTTCCTTTCAGCAAAAATCCACTTGCAATTTACAAAGAGAAACCATGCTTTTTACACCTATCCCTCTCATTCACATATTTATTATGTTAATTTGAACAAAACTCGTGGAGCTGGGATAGTTGGTATGTGTAACCGGTGTAACTTGAAATTAATTAATACCCACTATAGAATCCACTTTAATATTGCTCAACTGACTAGGGTCGACTGGAATGGAATGAGAAAGATTTACAGCATGTGTGGGTTTGGCTATTTCAGCCAAGAATGATACTCACATAAGGGATCGAGACAGATAATAGGTAAAGAAGCATTCGACATTAAAGGATAAAGAAGAAGTCTCTATGAAAATTTGGAATCAAGTAACCTAAAACCGGAAAAGTTAGCAGATTTCTGAGGTTATAAATACAAGTGATTTCCTCTCGTATCCTTGTTTATAAACAGCTGTCGTTAGAAGTCATATAAGTTGTAGTTACACAAACGGCAACTAGATACAAGAGTTTTATGCAAGCAAAAAAAAAATAATGCTGGTAGATATAGTAGACTTGAAAGTCTGAGGAAATTAGCAGACTCAGCATGCGAGAATTAGGATTTCAGGCGTGGAATTTCATTTAGCTCCACAGTTCTTCTGCTAAACGTAAGCTTTACCAACATAGACCTAATACTCTAGAAGAGGCCAAAATTTTTTTAAAGCCTTTGGAATTGCTTCGAAATTTAAAGTAATGGCCTTAATGCAAAAGATAAGTTTGATAGAAGTGGCGAGCATATGCGCACTGATATGCTCAAACGAAAGCATCCCTTTAACCCTCGAAATGTAAAAAGGACCAAGCATTTTTATAGTGGAGAAAACTCGATAACAGGAAAGGTGATAACGGTGATAGCCGTGCACTCAATTACCACTCTGTGAAACTCATTTAGAGTCGGCATTGTACGCTGTCGAGTCTGATGATTTGTTCTTTCATCCTTATTTAAAAAACGTTTATTATACTCTTCATTTTGACATCTCATTCTTTAACCCATCAGGCAGAATAAAGATGTTACTAACCTCCTCAAGCGTAGTATATTGGGCTTTTACTACAGTATTAATTGTTTTTGTGGCGCAATCGATGCAAACTGACGTAATGGTTACGGCTAAAGACATGTATATTGCTTGCACCGCATCGAGATTTCCTAGGCTAACTGATTGCTTTGATAACAATTTTAGATGTTACCTTATGTGGTACGGTATTTACTCAATGAAGGATAGAAAATCATTTGATTATGATGGGTTACTATACCATGACGCTAAAACCAGAGCTAATGTTGTCGTAGCCCTGGGGGTAAATTCAAGTTTAGCTATTCAGGCTAACACTGACGACTGCAGTGAGTACAAAATGTTTCTTCAGTTAACATATACTCAACCTTATAATCAAAGTTTTGATTATTGTCAGCGTCCTTCAGAAATGTGGTATTATAGTGAATTGGCGGCTGACTTTAACAGACAAATGTCAACGATGCACAGTAGCGATAAAGAGAAATGTAATGGCAAGACGTGCGAGATAACGGTATCTGCAGGTTGAAAATTGATGACAGTGCCGGATGTGTTAATTTTGCGGCTCTTGCTGTAACAGCTGACACTTCTACTGCAGTATATCTTGATATTGTGAAGACTTGAAAAAGGTGAAGTGCTATGATTTACTGTCCTCAAATAATGAAATCGATTATAAAAAACAGCCATATAGCCATCACATGGATGCTATACTTTATGAAATTTAGTATAACCCGATTTAAAATAAAGTAGCCGATCATAGTATCATTTTTATAAATAATTGATGATTTAGATGATTTATAGCTTCTACGAACAATGGCTAAGTGGCTGACTATATTCTTCACAATGCAGCTTTCAATACCTGGATGAAAAGTATCAGTATTATCATCAAACCTCCGGTTAGTACTCGTCGCTTGAAAGGAGAGCGAGCTTCGTCCACATCACTGGCGCCGTAAACACAAACCCCAATAATACCCTTTACACCGTTTGAAATGGACATTTTGAGTAATGCAATTATATCATCTCTACAACTGGTTCCTGGAACCCAGTAGTATGCTTTACAAGATTTAGAAGCGTCCGTAGCAACAATAATATTATCGATCAATCCGCCATCACCGGCAACAAAAGACGCCCACCAGGCAATTTTAGTCCAGTATTGAACACTAGCGTTGCCATTTAGTTTTTCTCTTAGATAGATTGGGATGCAGCTGTGTATATAATCATAAAACGGAAAATCTTCTTTCCTCAAAATAGGCGTTGCCGCAACTGTAATAAAAATTACGTAGAACGAAATGATTTTGGATGGAAATGACATTTATCAATGAAAATAGTTTTTTTGGGTCCATAGTTCTGATAAACGAAACTTCTATTTCCTTGTTGCGATTGAACCACTTTTTCTGCCGACAGCAGTGCCGTTAACTCTTTAGATTCTATTCTTTGGTTATTTTCGTTTTGCTCGGTATGGCAGCTATGGCATTATAATCATGCGTGCGTATCTTCCATTTTGTGCATCAGAAGCTGAAAAAAAGGCGTTCTACCGCCTTTGGGGTGCAAATAACACCGATATTTTCCCTGTTTTGTCTTCCTCGCTATTTTCAATCTCCGAGGTATTATTTGTGGCACTGAGGCTACTTTTTGTTGTATTTGAATATGCTTTGGGCCATCTTTCAAGTTCATTGTAGTAAAAATATACAGCATAGTGTCGTCTGTTAAGATCTGGGATAAAGTACAGACGCCATGATTTCTATTCCTTTCAGGACTTTGGTCTGAAGGAAATTAGAGCTAACGCTGCTTCCAAAGTCAGATATGTTCGCAGAGGCACTACGGGATGCCAGAGCGTCTTCTCAAGATCACATATATAGATTTTTGTGATACTCAGTATAGCTATATAATGAAGCTATACATTATTAGGCGTAACTAAGCCACTATAGAGAGAGAGAAAACTGCAAGTATTTATATGCCTTATAATGAGCATCGATGATGTGTGCTGCCCCACAGGACTATTTAAATGTCTCAGGAACGCATCAATCGTAAGTCCACACTAACCATATAAAACTTAAGCAAGCCTACATCAGGATTCAAAATTATTCCTGAATTTGAATAAATGCAATAGACTGTTAAAACAGTTACTTATAACACTGTAGGAGATTAACAAATGAGGTACTACCCTACAAAGACTGGTAGAAAACTTGTGCACAAAGGCCTGGGGCAACACTAAATAAAATTTCAGTGATAAGCCGGCTATCTGCAAAGACAAATGATGGTTCTCAATAAACTAATCAATGCAAGCCGATAATAATCAATAATGCCAATAATGCCAATATTTGGAAGAGAAGACTGGTATATAATACTTGAATGATATTGGGGGCGTTTAGACTCAATCATCCCGTTTTTGGGCTCCAGGAGTGTACAGTTTTAAATGATACTATTGTTGCGAGATTTTGAAGAAAAGGGCTTCTCAGAAAACTAAATCCGTTCTAGAAACGGTTTCAGCTTTTTGTTCAAAAAATATCTCGGGCAAATAACTATTAATGCCATCTCACTATTTACCCAAGCTTCAACAAGCAATACTGGCAGCAGCTCATCAGGGATAAGATCATAATATTTATTCATTTTTCAGAATGATATAATCATAGCAAAAATTAATGCAAGAGGATAAAATTTTAGTTTTCATAATTACTATTATGGTCTGTTTTACGATTAGTGTAGTAAAACTTACAGATAACTCAGTAATGATTAACTGTTTAACTCAATCAGAAGAACTGTCTCTGCATGATGATTTATCATAATTAATGCGAGATGCCAAACAATTTTGCAAAGGTGGATTTTCAAACATCACTGTTTATAGGAAAAACTAAGCTGATCACCTTGGTGTTATGCACATCTGCTTTCTTGTTCCGCAAAGGTTGTGCCTCTCTAAATAGCTGTTACGCTTTGGCGTTAATACCAAAGCTCGGTAACATTACCGATTTTGTTTGCTATGACAGCTTTTGCGTAATGAAACTAAGCGTGTCGGCTACTGGTGCAGTAAGAAACGGTTTATTTTTGTTTCAATAAAGTTTAATCTAGTATCTGCGGTACCAGGCATTTAAGCAAATTTAATACGGATTGAAGGATTAGCTGGAGCATCTCTGTTCTAAAATCTCAACCTTTCCTGTCTCAATATCCATTATAACCAGGTTTAGTTACGCAACTATTGTTAGGGACGCCTCTTGTTTTTATACACACATCATAAGCGTATAATCGACTAACCGCGATAAGCTTAATCTTGAGAGACTCTTTTATTTGACTACTCAGCGCTCCACATAAGTCAATCAATACTTATAACGATTAATTTATTCATTCAATACTATACCTATGACATAACCTTCTGGATTTTTATTTCTTAAATCGCCTGAGTTTTTTACTTGCGATGTCCTATGTTCGTTGCAGTTCTTCTAGAGCTGTGCAGCATTTATTTCAACATGAACGAGCTGCTGCAACTAATTTTTTTTTGCTGAAAAAGAAACAGAAATAACAATGAAGTTAACTTTCGATTCACTTTGGGAAAAAAATGGGTAGAAAACAGACCTACAAAATTTCATGCTGAAGAAACATTGAAAGATCTCTTTGAGAGCACCATAAAAGGCTCAGCTTATAAAAGAGCATAGCAATGATTTTTAAGTTAGACGACAGAAACCCCAGTGCTTCGCGTATTTTTTAAAATGTATTGGAAAAGGTATTTAAATACTTAACATTCTCTAAAAAGGTACCATAACCGGGCCAAGAGCACCCTAGACAAAATAAATATGAATAACGTAAAAATATAAGCAAAAATAACGGTAGAAGAACAATCTTTATAATAACTCCGGCCCCTGTAGCCGCCTCATAAATCCGAAACAAAAATATCCTCCTCGTAGTCCGAATCGTTCTCTCCGTCACCAATGCTATCGATTTCATCATCCCGAGCGCTCTCTGATCCTAATTCCCTGACCCTATTGGTGTTTAATTTGGTATGTACACCTGCGTTTGTGGTATCATCATTTGTATTATCGTTGGATATCCCCGTATTGTAGTATTCCGGCTCGTTTTCGTCGTCGTCGTCATCTTCTTCTTCCTCGTCGTCATCGTCGTCATCTTCCCCATAATTCCCCACTTTGACCACCTCGGTTACTATATCAACATCGCTATTGTAATCATCATTCCCAACGACAACGTCGATTACATCCACCAATGGGCTATTAGAATTGTCATCTTGAGAATTTTCATTATCCCAGCTTCTTCCGTTACCGCCCAAATAGTAAGAGCCGTCTGACATACTCATCATGTTGTGTACACCAGCTTCAGATTGTTGATAACTGCTCGCAAACAAATCTTGATTCCAAAGAAACCCTTGCGATTCTGACAAGCTGATGGAGAAACTTGGAATGTTCTCATTCGTAGCTCCGCCATGCGAAGAAAAGGCAGAAAGCTTGTAGCATTGGACAGATTCATTTTCAATCATATTCTTCGACAAGAATGATCTTCTTCTTGTAAAAGGAGAATACAAGCTGTTGAAAGAAGATTGTCTTCTCTTCTTTATTCCGATGGGAGCTGCGCTGGCAGATAATGAGGGAGACATGTGTGCAGGGGGAGACCCTACGTGGTGACCATCAGAGGGGGCATATGACTTTCTCCACGTTATTGGTGATGCATTGGACATCATTGATTGCCTATGAGTTCAAAAGGTAAAGCCTGAGCAAGAGAGAGAAGCGTCAGAAGGATAAAGCACAGCAAAGGGATAAGTCATCTAAGAGAACGGTTGGCATGCACGAGATAAGTAGAGAAATAAAATATGCGTTCTGATTTGTTCCTTGCGCTCCGCATTAAATCCGTTAAAGCAGAATTACGTAAGCACATTCAGAATGGATCTGGAGTTGATGAAATTCCGAGTACATTCTTATTTTACGGAGTGGATTTGATTATTATTTATAGGTTGTATATATACTAGCAGTACTAGGGTGCTCACTATGACGGAGATAATATAGAGATACAGATGGATGATGTCTAATCCTTAGACTTCTTCTTCTTCTTCTTGTCCTTCTTGTCTTCACTTTCGTCTTCGGCTTTTCTCTTCTTCTCCTTCTTTTCCTTCTTTTCCTTCTTTTCCTTCTTTTCCTTCTTTTCCTTCTTTTCCTTCTTTTCCTTCTTTTCCTTCTTTTCCTTCTTTTCTTCCTTTGGTTCCTTTGGTGCTTCCACGAGGTCGCTGGCTCCAGACAATGAAAGAGCCTCCTTGATTGCGTCTGAGTTCTTCATTGGAGCCTTACCGGTAGTGTAAAATTCCAATCTGTCTTCAACTTGCTGCTTCAAGACCTTACCAAAAATATTATTTGCATCATCACTGAAGTTGTCGATTCTAGAAGCAATAGAACACTTGTTGGCCAAGTATCTGGAAATTCTACCCTTATTCTTTGGGGATGCCTTTCCAATGAAGGAAGAATGGTAAATTAAACCGTACTTTGGAGTGTTACCTTTAGTTTTCAAAGCTCTGAACAATGCCTTTTCTGCACCCAAAATTTGGACGGTGGAAGCGGCTTGCTTGGACAAATTGGTCAAAGAACCGGCATGAGAAATCAATCTTGCACCAACAACCTCACCAATCAATTCCGATAAGTTAGGAGCAACCAAGTGCATCTTATCAGTCAAGTATTTGAATAAGTTGATTCTGTAGTTTGAGATAGAGTCAGTTCTTCTAGCAAAAGTTAAAATATTCTCCATATCGGACTTGGAAACATCTTGACCCATGGACATTTTGGCAGCATCAATGATCTTCTGAGCAAGACCTGCGTCGTCATTGACCAAAGCTGCAATTTCATGTAGACTCTCGTCGTTTATGTTTGACTTGTCTTGGATCAAAAGAACCAACTTGCAGTAGGTGTGGTTGTCGTTGACTAGCTTAGCCAATTCTGGGAAATGCCAACCGTACCATTCCTTCACTCTCATGGAATAGGTGTTGATGTCTTTATCTAACTGATCCAACAATGCGATGGACTGTATAATGTGGTTATCATTCTTCTGAACTGAGAACTTAACTTTGGCTCTAGAGTAAGCATGTCCCAAACCTAATTGTGCTCTTTCAATATCTCCATCTTGCAAGTTCTTCAATAGCTTGGCACTGTGTAATCTGATGCCTCTCAATAGATCTTGAACGACTTCATTAGAGTGACAGTCAATGTATGGAAAGCATTCCTTGATGGACGGACCCAGCTGCTTATCAGAAATACCCAAATTGATTTGTTCATCTGATTTTGGAATATTCAGTTCGATAACGGATTTCAAGTAGTCGGAAACCAAACCCTCACTGATATCATTGGCATTTTCCAAGGCTTGTGCTGCACCCTTGAAAGGAGCAAACGACACCAATTCAACCATCTTGGAGAAAGTTGCAAGGTCGTTGGCTGCCTTCTGGACATCCTTTAATCTTGAACCAATATTGTCTTGCTGAAGCTTGACCTTGAAGATCGCATAACCGGTCGGCTCTTCAAAGAGAACGTAATCTAAACCTGCCATTGCTGTTTGTAGCGATTCTGACTTCACTCCTGTTTCCGGCTTTGGCGTTGGCTCTGGATACAACAATCAAAACTACAAACTGTTCTCTTTCCTCCCCATCTAGTAACTGACTGCAGTGTTAGAACGACAAAAAAAATTTTCAAATAAAATAAAAAAAATAAAAACGAGAAAAAATGGAAAAAAAGATAAATTCCTCACAAAAGTTGAAAAAAATCCCCCAGAAATAAGAAAATCCAAGTCTCTCGTCCTTCTTTGCCGGGTAACACAGTATCTGTCTATAGATAGAGCGTGTTTACGATGTCCGTACTCCGTTCCACTGCGATGAAGTCGACATTGACCAGCGGTATCCTGTTGAGGAAACTTGCAGCAGCTCCGGTAAGACCAAGCTCGCCACAAGGCCCACGGTAACTGCCATCGAGGAACTCTGACATCATTTGGGCACTTTTCTGCTGTTCAGTTGACACTTCAGCAGTGCGTTCAGTTTCTTCGACAAAGAGATGAACTTTTCGAGGTTTCAGCACATCTAGCAATCGCACAGCCAGTAGGTTGTACAGGAGAAAATTTCTAAACTGTGGGATCTCGATGAGGATACGTTTCTCGTTATCTCTTGGAGGCAGCTCAAAAATGCTGATGGTTCTCATATCTTGGCTCCCGTACATGTATTTGTATTTGCATTGGGGTTGTTTTTGGAAATAGACTTGTTCCACATCGTCAAAATCGTCTTCTATTCCATCCGCGTTGTCATTGGCGTTTTCCTTTAAATCGATATCTATAGTTCCAACCTTCTCCCGACTTCTGTACTTCTTTTGTAACGCCGCTCTGCGTTTCAATTGTTCTGGAACAATGTATAGCTGACATCCCGTGAACTTTGCCTCTAACTTGAGTTCAATATCTGGAATTTCCATTTGCTTGGCATACATTTCGTAAGGCATGTCAGCGTAGTCATCCTGGATGATATAACTAGGTACCCTGTTTTCTTCGAACGGACGAAACTGCAGTGATTATTACATTATGATCTCATCGCGTTAGTATTTCACCTCACATCTTCCGCAGTTGGAAAACTGATTTTGTTGGACATACCATCTTTTGCTGTTTTAGCCTGCCTGTCTTCCTGTGATTTGCTCGAAATGCATCGATCTCTTTTTTATAAAAGGCGACAACTTGCTGAGCCGGTCCAGTTCAAATCGCCATCTACTTCCCTTTTTGTGCTATTGCTTACGTAACACCAGGCGTATCAATCTTCGCTTTTCTTTCCTGGTACCTTTTCACTATATGGAAAGGTTGCTTTGAAAGACCATAGAAAGAGAGCACTAGGTTGAGTCTTTCCATAAAAAAAAAGCTAGATAGAAGACTTGATTACAACTACCATTATTCTTATTAAATATGTCGGTTATGGAAGAGCTAACACAGCTACAGAGAACTTTGCAGAACTTGATTCAGTCAAGAACAAAACTAGAAACACAGTTCCAGGAGAACAAGATTGTCAAGGAAGAATTTGAAAGCTTATCTTCCGATTCAAATGTATACAAACTAATGGGTCCCGTGCTACTCAAACAAGACAAAGAAGAAGCTGAAGAAAATGTCAATAAAAGATTGGAGTTTATAACGTCGGAAATTGAAAAAGTGGAGAAGAACATAAAGACAACGCAAGCCACCATGCAATCCAAGAGAGCCGCCTTACAGCAGCAACAGCAAAAATTATAATTCGTTAAATCATATCTATTTATAAAGAGCTTATATAAGACTACAAACAGTACAGTATTAACCTCTAGCTAATTGACTTTTGATAATATTAACCGTACTAACCGCATTGAAAAAGAGCCATTCCTCGACAGAATTGTATACGTAACCGGCAGTCTCAATTTCCTTCAATCTGGAATCGACAAACTTAGATGTGTCGCTCAGATCCTTGGTAGTGTCTGTAAGCATGAATAACTCGCTCTGGACAAATAAACCACTGACTGAAAATCTCTTTGAATACCATGTAAAATCTGTAGATCTGTCCCCAGCGTAATAAGTGATATCATCAGATAAACAGTGTAGCTCTGTAAGCGATTTAGTGAGGTTTTTAGGTAGAATCATGTGTCCCAAAGCATTTGGTAAGAACTTTAAAACCGGCCGGTTCATTGCCAGTCTTCTGTTGATCAAGTACCTCAATCTGTCTGTTTCTGATTTGTCTTTGAACTGTGATTGGTATGCTTCAGTTTTTCTGAGGTTATCAAGTTCTTGTCTACAGTTTTTCAAGTGGAACAAAATCAATTCCATTTCCAGGTCCTTGGTTGAACTAGTGAAGTTGAACAATGCATTAGCAGAGTTATCATTCAGACCCATAGCATAAGATGCATTTTCAACTGCTTCCTTAGTGAACCCGAGTTCAGGGACATACTCCTCGTACGCTTTGCCAAGCACTTGGTTTTCGACAGTACTCATATCCAAAATCGGAGGATTAACATGATAGAAAGAGTGGTAACTCCTGACACTTAAAGCAACATTGCGGGATGCTTGCTTCCCCAAAAATCTTAGTGACATGACTCTAGTGGTGTTCTTGCGGGGGAGAATATTCCATTTCTAACTTTATCTTACTCTTCTATCAACCCGAATAATTGCGTGATGCAGAAGTTCCACATTTATCTGTATTCATGTTCGCTGCCCCGTTTTCTAAAACGTCGATCGTCTTATGCTTATGATTTGACGCAAAGGCTTTCAACTAGACCTGTTACAATGGCTTTTCGGGTCTACGAAGAGCGTCTATTTTTTGCTATTCTGTCTTCACAGAGTAGCATAAGATGTCTGTGAAATTTACAAAAAAATTGGTACTGCAAGCAGATGGGTTAAAAGCATGGTTTATCAATAAGGGAACGTACACTAAACCTGAAACTTATCGAGTATCAGACGATCGACGCTGTAATCGATGGAGACTTTTTTTTTAACATGAATTATGTCCATACCTTAATACATCAACAGGTGAAGGACGTTCTAAACAACTAATAGCCTAGACGGGCCATTCTCATGACACACTATTTTGCGGAATATCTACCCAGACTCAAAACTACCACCGTTCAAATTGAGATACCAAGGGAAAAGGTACAATCTGTGGAAATTAAAAATGATTCGATTTTGATCAATTCAAACCTCACCATCAAACTTCCGAATGAGGTGAAGGCGGCTCAGACTTCACAGACGATTACTGCTGCTACCTCCGGAGCTACTTCTTTAAGAATTCGAGATAATCAGGTGGGATTCCTGGCGAATGATTCAGTGGAAAGTTTGTTACAAGACCAGTACCAGTGGAATGTGGATAACATCCAAAAGTATCACATGGGCGATGCTGTAAAGTGCAGTAATTGCGGTTGTTTGGTTATCGATCTTAAACAGGTGAAAAAACTCCTACCGATGCCCTCTGAGCTATGGTACGAGATGCTTGACTTTTGGCATTGTCATAAACCTACTGTGGAAAACAGCAGCATAGGCTTGTTGAAGAAGTTTAACCAGCTGAAACCTAATCCGAAGAACATGATCATTGGGTCGTACTACTTCATAATAAATCCTGAAGATTGGGCAGATATAGAGATATACGGTGAGGAAAACTCGTTGGTGAGGTGCCGATCTTGTCACGAGCTGCTGGGTGAATTAGATTCGAACATTGGCAGTTACAAGCTCCTCAAATGGCAATTGGAAGTGGGAAACGAGCAGTTCAAGCCATATTCCTACATATCACTAAAACTCGTCGAGGAGATGAACTACAGTGCTGTGAGGGTGTTTAGAGTTGTTGATGAGAAAAGCAAGCGGAGCTTACAAGTCTGGTGTTTTGGGCTGGGGATCGACGTCAACTCGGACACTCTGGGCGTCATGAAGAACTGTTTGAAAATACTATACAGGGACGATGCTTTTGAAGATCACAAAGAAGGTGGCAATAACGGCGAGATTCTTATAGAGTACGCGAAACCGTTTGACGATTTTCATGAGTGGCTCAGCAAGATCAACAGGTCGCTACCGGAGAATTTACGGGAATATAACGGCTGGAGGATAAGCTATATACCTATGCAGCAATAAATAAAGGGGGAAAAAAAACACAAAAGTAAAAAAAAGGAAGAGAAAGAGGAAGAGGAGGAGAATACACAGAAGTTGAGCGGGACGGAAAGGACTAGCTCTTTGTGTGGTTTTTCAATTCCACTTTCTCCACGTCGGTGTCCTCGTAGAAGTCCGCATCCGCGTCCTCGGATCTCAATTCTCCGTCCAGCAGTACGGCATCTTCCGGCGACAAGTTGCTCTTCGGACCATGGAAGTATTTGTACTTGTAGACGAAGAAATAGATCATTGCCAAGATCCAGACGCCAAAACTGAGAACGACCGTGTAGTTCATGTCTGTCTTGACTGGGTCCTTGTTTGCAGGAAACATGCACAACAACATGATGTAGGCCCCCCAGGAGCAGGAGATCCAGTTGTTGATAGTGGAGATCCGGTCACCGAGGTAGAAGGAGCCGGGCTTGAACTTGTGCTTGCCCGAGGTGAGTTTGAGGAAGATCGGAGTGCACCAGGCGAGGTAGCAGCCGCACACGTAGAGGGTGAACAAAGCGTTAGCGGCCGCGGTGCCTGCAAGACAGAGACATCCGAGCATGAGACCGATGATGCAACTGAGGCCGACGGCCCGCATTGGGACCTTCAGCTTTTTGTTGACGACCTTGACGATGGAGCAGAATGGCAGGCCGTCGTCTCGGGCAAAGGCCCAGATCTGTCTTGAGCACGCGGTGATCAAGGACGAGCCCATCAGCCACTGACAGGCTGCCATAAGCGACATGAGCGCGATGGCCCATCTTCTGCCCAAGGAGTCGTAGAAGAGCTGGGCGATGGGGAAGCCTGTTGGGCTGTCGAGGACAGCCTCGATGTCCTTGCTGATGCATGCGTTGATGACGATGATGATGATCCAGCCTAGCAGACCGCAGACGGAGATCGAGCCGCAGATGCCGATGGGCACGCCGTAGGACGCGTTCTTGGCCTCCTCCGACATGTGCACGCAGGAGTCGAACGCGCCGATCGTCCACACTGCGGTCATCATGGAGAGACAGAACTGCCAGCCCTTGGGCCAGTTGGAGTAGTTCTGCACCTCGGCGAAGATGAAGCCGCCGTCGTTGAAGCCGCCCATGTTGATCTTGGTGCCGATGGGCACGGCGATGAGGAAGAGGACCAGCAGGCCTGTGTGGGAGACGGACGATATTGTCTGCAGCATTGCGACGTTTTTGGACGAGATGCAGGTTGCCAGGCCCTGGAAGATGATGCACGCGGCGAACACGCCGTACGTCTTGCCCGTGGTGATGTCGAAGTCTCCGTCTTTCGAGAGATACACGGCTGCGAGGATCTCCTCGGCGTTGCCGTAGGCGACGGAGACGGCGCCCGCACTCAAGGCCATGGTGTTTGTCAGTCCGATGAGGAACGACAGCGGCACCCGGATCTTCTCTGGGGCGTAGTAGAACGTCCAGTAGTACAACCCGCCCGACGTGGGGATCGCGGACGCCAACTCCGACATCGACACGCCGATCGACAGAATCAGCACCGACGCGATGGCCCACGACCACAGGAACCCGGCCGGGCCTGCCGCGAGCCCTGTTGCGGTGATGGAGGCCACCGAGGGGAGGATGCCCATGATGGAGTACGAGATCCCGAAGATCTGGAACGTGGAGAACCGTCTCTGCAACTCCTGCTTGTATCCGATTTCTGCAAGCAACGTCTCGTCGTTGGCTGCTGTTCTTGGGTCGAACTCGGCGATGTGCGATTGGTGGGTGTTGATGTCGTGCATTCTCGACTGCAGCGGCGAGAGCACCGACGTGGAGGCGTGTAGCGATGTCATCGCGGCTTGGGGCTATCTATACAACGAGAGGGCTACGACTGAGACTCTTTCTACACCTTCTACACAACAGCGGCGGCGACACAGTGGCGGCGGCACAGCAGCCCGTTTTATAGCAACCACGCTGTGTCCCGTCCGACCTTCTTGCAGCACACACGTCTTGACCCGTCCTGCCTGTTTTGTCCTATCCTATCCTATCCTATCTAGCTGCCACGACTCTCCATGCCCCCGATCCCGATCCCGGTCCCCAAGACCAATGCCAATGCCGCTGCGCTGCCAGGGCGCCCATCGCTATCGCCCGCTTATCGTGGCGGGCTTATCTAACGGCCTCGGCCGCCCCCGCCGGATCCGGCAACTCGGAGAACTGCCCCGTTGCCCTCACTGCTGCTGCAGCAGTGACACCAGCAGCGGCGCGACGGCCTTTCTGCTCTGCGCCACGTCCCGCTGCTCGTACCTGGCCAGCCTGGCGTCCGCGCCCACGCCCGCGGCCGCGGGCTCGAGCTGGAGCTGCCGCTTTAGGCACCTCAGTGCGCTGTCCGAGAGGCCGTGTGGCGGAGCCAGGGCGAGCTCTCGCCGGAAAATCTTCTTGCCGGACGCCCCTGCTGCGTCCTGGAAGGCCGTCATCACCACACACAACTGCATCTGCCGACGCTCCATCCACCGGGCCACGGCGTCCTCGACCGCTGCGGCGCCGTAGAGCTGGTGCAACCGCTCGAAGCTGCACGCGACACTCGAGATGCCCATCCGCACCGCGCGTCCGCCGTCGCCGTCGCGTCTGTCGTCGCCGCCGGCTACGTCGTACTCCTTGTAGTCCTTGCGAAGCAAGTCCGCCATCGACAGGCCCTCGATGTCCAGCTTCGCGGCCTTGGCAGTCGCGCCGATCCGGTCGAGGACGGGGCGGACTGTCGTCGCAGACGTCTTTGCAGAGGACGACGGCTGTCCCGCGTCGAGGACGGGCGCAAAGAGCTCCGCATACACCTCTGTGTCCGGCGGCTCGACACGGTGACGCAGACAGTCTGTGTCGATGGCAATCGCCGTGACGAGAAACTCGAGCTCCCTCCTCCGTTCGGCAGCAGCAGCAGCAGCGTCGGCGTCGTAGTGGGCAGCAAACTCCTGTCTGAAGTGCTGGAACACGAGCGTCGAGCACGAACCGCACGGACGCACGATCCGGGGGTCCGAGTCGAGATACTTGCCCACGTCGGCGTGGTGGTCAATGACAGCCACCACGCGGGCCCGCTGCTGCTCCACAGCACGTCGGAGAAACGCGTTGTCGATGTCGTTGTGGTCCACAAGCCGGACCCTGTACTCCGTCGCTGCGTGGCCGTGCCGTTCGAGCTCGTCCGCAAAAATCAGGTCCTCCTCCCGCAGACCGACGGCGTGCAGCGAGTGCTCGATGTCCCGTCGAAGCTTCAAATCCTCCCTCGCAAAGCTCAGCACGGGGAACACCACCGTCTCCGCCCCCCGGCCCCTCAGATAGCTCAGATACGAGTACCCCAACGCGGACACCACGCTGTCCATGTCGCCGCCCGAGTTCCCGATCACCAGGTCCACCACCTTCTGTGGCCGGCACGCGTCGTAGCTGCGTCTCGCAGACCGCACAAACTCTACCAGGCTCTTTCCGCAGACACCCATATTGCTCTGGCCCGTCATGTAGTGTTCTTTGGACCTCTAGCGTCTTCCTGAAGCCGTCCAGACACAGGCCCTCCTACGCAGGAACCATCCCATCCCGGTCCCAGAAGAACGCCTGGACATTTTTCACCTCAGGGTGCGCCCCCCCCTCCCCAAGACGGACAGACAGACACATGAAGAAAACGAGGAGGAGACAAAGAGCGATGCGGAAAGAGCAACTCTGTCCCGCTGACATCCAGAACAGCTGAGACCAAAACAGTCCTGGACAGCACGGACCGGAGCACAACGACACAGCTGCACCGCTACCCCCCTCCGACCCCAAGCTGCACATATCTCTGTGCAACCATTGCCGTCTCTGCGTACCGGCATTCCCCCCAATTTACCCCTTTTTCCCCCCCTCTTGTCCTCCTTGGCGTCTTTCGCAACAGCATAACCAGCACACGACACAATGCCATTCCCCAGGAGAGTGGGCAGGCTCGCCGCCCTGGCGGCGCTTCTACTCGTGGCCCTCTACCTCTTCAACAGACCCGGCAAGAGCATCGTGATCGACCCCGCCGCCATGGCAGGCCTGTCGCAGCCCAAGCCCGAGCCTGGAGTGGACGCAGAAGCTCAAACACATGGCAGCCTTGCCGCCGACCAGGCCGCCGTTGGCGGCCTGGACGGCTCTCCAGCATCAGAGAAGTCCCAGAGTGACAAAAAGGCCCTAAACGCCTTCTACGAGAAAAACGGGCTCAGCTTCAAGCACCACAAGGACGTCCCCCGTGAAAAGGTCGTGGAAGACAACTACGAGGAGCTGGTGTCGATCTTGAAAATGCCCATCCTGGAACCGAAGGTCGAAAACCTAGTCCGGCCCATCAACCCTTCCACATACAAGTTGGCGAACGCAACGTTGATGATCATGGCCAGAAACCAGGAGCTGCGAGGCGTGCTCTACACAATGAGACAGATTGAGGAAAAATTCAATTCCAAGTTCCACTACCCGTACGTCATCTTGAACGACGGCGACTTCAAGCCAAACTTCATCGAAAGAGTGACCGCCATGACCTCCTCGAAGGTCTATTTCGAAAAGATCGAGCCGGAGGTCTGGAACCAGCCCGACTGGGTCGACACAAAACAGCAGAAGAAGAAGATGAAGGTCCTGCAGAAGCAGAACATCGCATATGCAAACAAGGTCTCCTACCACAACATGTGCAGGTATTACAGCATCAACTTTTTCAACCACCCGAGAATGAGAGAGTTCAAGTACTACTGGAGGTTCGAACCAAACACAGACTACTTCTGCGACATCGACTACGACGTCTTCAAGTTCATGGAGATGAACAACAAGGTCTACGGATTCGTCATCAATTTGTACGATGCCCAGGAGACGATGCAGAACTTGTGGCCTGAAACGCTGAAGTTCCTCAACAAGAACAAGAATTACCTCAACAAAAACGCAGCCATCGACTTCTTGATGGAGGATATGCAGAATCCAATCAAGAACGAGTTTACTGGCGGCTACTCCACCTGCCATTTCTGGTCCAATTTCGAGATCGCAGACATGGACTTCTACAGGGGTGAAGCTTACTCCGAGTGGGTTAAGTATCTCGACCAGACAGGCGGATTCTACTACGAGAGATGGGGAGATGCTCCCGTCCACACTCTTGGGGTCGGACTCTTCGCCGACAAAAATGACATCCACTGGTTCCGGGACATCGGTTACAAACATCACCCCTACACAAACTGCCCCAACTCCCGTAAGTGCCAGGGCTGCGACCCCGGACACTTCACCTTCGACCATCTCAAGGACCAGAATTGCCTTACCAACTGGTGGAACTACGAGATGGATGACACACAGCGGAACCTCTACTGAAGAAAAAGTGGTGATTTTCCACCTTCATTTTCTTCAACTTTTTCGTCTGGCGCTCCCTTGGACGTTTCCTCATTCTCATTCTCTCCACACACACGCTACTCCTAAACAAAGCAAAAACTATGTATATTCTGTGTACTCTCCCTCTACAATACCCTTATTTGTCTAAAAGCAAGCAAAGCAAAACGGAACGAAACTAGTAACACACACGATCAAACATGCCTGCTGTTAACATTGCCATCATTGGTGCTGGTGTCGTCGGTAAGGCGTTCATCGAGCAGCTTGCCAACATCAAATCCAAGAACATCTCCTACAATCTTATCTATCTGGCCACCTCCAAGAAGGCTCTGATCAGCAAGGACTACTCCCCTATCAATGTCTCCAAGGCTTTGGGCTTATTAGCAGAGTCCAGCACGGCTCCATTCTCCACTTCTGACTTGATCACTTTCCTCACCAAATCTAACTTACCAGTCATCTTGGTTGACAACACATCCAACGAGAAGCTTGCCGAAACCTATCCCCTCTTTGTTGAAAACGGCATTTCAATTGCCACTCCAAACAAAAAGGCCTTTTCAAGCACCTTTAAATTGTGGAATGACATCTTCGCAAAGGCAGGTGACGCCAACAAAGGCCTTGTCTACCACGAAGCATCCGTCGGCGCAGGCCTTCCATTGATCAGTCCTTTGAAGGAAATGGTTGAAACTGGTGATGAAATCGTTAAAATTGAAGGTATCTTTTCCGGTACCTTGTCTTATATCTTCAACGAATTTTCCACTATCGATCCAAACTCCACCAAATTCAGTGAAATCGTTTCTGTTGCAAAGAAGTTGGGTTACACAGAACCTGATCCAAGAGATGACTTGAATGGCTTGGATGTCGCTCGTAAGGTGACAATTTTGGCTAGAATCTCTGGATTGCCAATTGAAAGCTCTACATCTTTCCCAATTCACTCTTTAATCCCTAAAGAGTTGGAATCGGTCCAATCTGCAGATGAATATATGACCAAGCTACCAAATTTCGACGGCGATATGGACGCATTGAAGGCTGAGGCGGCAAAAGAAAATAAGGTTTTGAGATTCATCGGCTCTATTGATGTTCCAAACAAAAAGGTTTCTGTCGAAATTGCAAAATTCGACTATTCTCATCCTTTTGCTTCTTTGAAGGGTTCTGATAATGTCATCTCTATCAAGTCAAAGAGATATCCAAATCCTCTTATAATTCAGGGTGCTGGTGCTGGTGCTGATGTTACTGCAATGGGTGTTCTTGGTGATGTTATCAAAATCGCTCAGAGAATTGCCAAATAATCTTATCCAAAATACTGTGAACCTTCATACTTCACTTCGTATACAAAATAAAACTAGTTTACTCTATTTATAATAATCATACAAAATCTTCACATCCTTCGTCTTTTTCAAACGATTTGACACCCTCTCTAAAAATATCTCTCAATTTATCCTTACTAGTACAGATTGATCTGAATTCCAACATAACACTTTGGGAATCAAAGTAAATGGCTTTACTCTTTCCCAAGTTATGGAGTTTCCCAATGTTCAAATTTAACCTTGAAATATGTGCATTGTTTGGGGCCAAAAAGAAATCTCCATTATTTCGTAACTCGGCAATGTAACCTCCTGTAGAATGGATAAATTGTGCATATTTAAACATAGGCTTGCCCCAACTGTAAACAACATCAAAATCATCATTCTTAAAATAGTTGGCGGTACGATTGTCGAGCATGAATGAACTCTTTCGCAACAGATATAAATGAAAGTAATATTTCTCTTTTTTGTATATCTTTTCTAATCCTCTGAACTCCTCATCTTCCCATGGATTCAACGCTAAAGATATTTCGATTGTAGAGTGTAACGGGTTTCTAATTGGCAGCGTGAACAACTCTTCCCACGGTATTTCAACCAATGATAAACCATATCTTTCACAGTATTTACTCCACCCATTGATTAGATCCTCGATAAGTTTCGAAGTGGTATTCAGCCACTCAATTCTGAGATGGAAGCAGTGATCAGGATTGTGGACAATATCATAATGAACTTTTATTTGTTCTGGTTGCCACGAGTAGCCGCTAGGATCCAAGTCACATAAAACTTCCTTACTAAGCATGACGGTTTTATTCTGGCGGAGTTCGCCATTTGTGTCACCAGCTTTATTATGGGGATCCTGAGACCTATAATCTGGAACAGTAGTACTACGCCTTCTGTTGCCATCCTCTTGCTTTGCATCTTTTTCTAGGCTGCCCGATTCTTTATCTACTTTTGTTAATTTGGCGGTATTTTCGGTGAATTTCTTTCCAAGATAATAAAAGTAGTGACCATCCAAAAAATTGTGCGTAGAGACGACATGTGAAAAAACTTTCTCTGACATTAACTTGTTACCATAATCTACTGCTTCTTCCCTGGTTTCAATATCTTCAAAATGCTCGACCAAAAAGTCAACCAAATCCATTCCAAGGAAACAGTTCCTATAAAATTTGAGATGCCAATGCCTGTCAATAATGGGAATTCCTTCATGGCTTTGTAAAATCGCAACTAATTTGTAGGGGTCAATAGACTTATCAAATTGTTGTCCCTTGCTGAATGAGCCTTTGTTGGATGATGTTAAAATGGAATCCGGTATGAAAGAGTTGGTATTATATAACTTTTTCAATGAGTTGGATTCGTTTCTGAGATAGTCAAATAATCGGCCGGTGTAAAAATATATCTCAGGAGAAATCTCCTGTCTTTTATTGAGCTTTTTTTCCTCATTGGTCCTAAACCTAGTTTTGTAAATATTCATGATCAAGGATCTGATACCTTCCAGTCTGATTTCTTCCGTGGTTAATTTCTCATTTGTCAATGAAAATGCATTTTCTGGAACAGTCGCTGGCAAAACAACAAATTTCATGCGATGATACTTTTGTTTATCAATCGATTCGTCATACCCTGCAAGAACCTGATCTAACTGATTCCAGTTATAATTTCTTAAATTTTCATTAGTCGAATTTGTGATAGTGACAGGAGAATAAACTTCTGCGTATCGGGTTCTGATATATTCAACATATTGTTTGTCATTTGATAAAGTCAATTGTTCATCTGTGCTAGTAATTCGTTTATAAACTTGGACATTTATCAAACTATTAAAATCGCAGCAAATCCTATGAATTTCATTTCCCAAGCTTAAATAAACCCTAGAGCCAATAAACTTACCTGGATTCATGAATTGAATTAGCATCCTACTATCTCCATTGGGCTTTCTATGCTTTTCTACTTTTTCAACCTTTTCTCCTATACAAATTTGAAAACCAAGAGACAACCTCAAAGAAATCATACTCTGCATTAGGGTTTCACTCGTTTGGTTTTCATTCACAATGTCTTGATTTAATAAAACGTCATAAATCCTAAAGGTGTAGTTTTGATTGAAGTCTGTCAATGTTGGGAATATTGTGGTTAAAATTGGCAATGATGCTGGTGAAGATAACGATATCCATTTGACGGCTCTTCTCCTAACATTCGGCGGAAATACAAATCTCCATCGGCCATATGATATTTTACCCAGAAGCTCAGCTGTTAAAGTGTTGGAGGGATTTTCAATATTTGTCCAATAACTATTCAGTATCGAGTCACGCTCTTCTAAGTACCTACTACGAGCTGATTCTTTGTTGGCCTTTTTCGGCGATTTACTACTTCTCTTATTTCTTGCAAACTTTTTGGATTCCAGCATTATTTTTGGATTTGAAAGTTGACCGATACTGCTGCTGCTTCTATTAATGGTAACTGCACTTGATGTCGATGACCTTGCGCTATTACTTGGACATTTTCCGGAATTATCAAGTTCGCTGCTAATATATGAAGAGCTACTCAACGTTAAGGGGTCAATCGTTTGCAAGTCATCTGAGCTGCCTTTGTTATCAGTATCTAAACTTTTTGTTTCTGCGTCAGATAAAGAGGGTTTGAGTATTGGAGTGCTTATCATTTTTTTCACAAAGTTATATGCTGTGAAGGTAGGTGTTTTGACATCAGTATTTTTTGAAAGCGATAACAATGAAGAAAATGCTGAAACGTTTGATTTAGAAGTTGTTGATATACCCACCGCATTACAAGTTGCAGGTGAAGATTTATTTTGTGTTATTATCAACTCTGATGGTGTCAAAACGTCATCAACAATACCAGCAGACATGCTATTTTGATGATTTGTTATGGCTATGGTCCTGTTCTTTGCGTTTTCATTTAACCTATTGTAAGCCATAGATTTTTCTACCTTACTTGCAGCCTTTCTATCTTTTTTCGTCCTTACGAAGACATCTTGATCATATGATTCCATTGCTTCTACAGCGGATCTGTAGTTTGACAAATCCAAATCATTGATGGTAACTGTAGATAGCTCATTTTCCATTACTCCCATCATTTGTAATTCATAGATCTTACATTTCGGTAACCATTGATGAACTGCCTGACTACTGTCACTCCAGAAAGATATGTCTAACCAATTTGGTATACAATGCTTCAATCTGTTCTGATTATCCAGATATCTCACAAGTGGAACAATATGTAAAGGAGGCTGGCTTAAGCATATTATATCAACCGTGGAGTCTACTGTGGTCATCAACTTGCTTGTTCTTATCAACATATCATATGAGACATCGAATAGACCTGTACCTGGGGATATCATAATAAAATGATTGGTTGTTTGTCTTAGATAGGAATCTTTGAAATCGTCACAAACCAAACTCATCCCTAAATTTATAGCTTCCAAGACTGAGCCCTTTGCAGATGGTAAAATGCTTCCCTGAATTAAATATTCTTGCGGATGACTTTCATCTCTATGCTTGTTTTTATGCAAATAAATGTCTCTTTTAAAGTTAGCAAATTCTAATCTTAACGTTGCCATGATTTCGTTCCACAACAAAATGTGGACTTGATCAACCACAACCCTATAATAATCGGTCTTATCAGGCGGGGTCTCCCCCTCTAAATATCGTATTTTTTCTCCGCCTAAATCGACACTGCTGAAAAGGATAATTGTAATTAGATGGTGAGTTCCAAGGTCTTTCCACTTTTGAAAAGCTTTAGGAAAAAAAGAGTTGACCAATTTATGAAACATTTGCTGACCGCTTTCTTCAAAATGCCACATTTCTGATGATATCTGAATAAAGACAATCAGCCTAGCTGAATCGGATCTGAAGACAACTTTGGTATCCTTTCCAATGTATGAAGAAAAAAATTTATGGCCATTTTTGTAAATTTTACTTACACTTAGTCTGATAGAACCATTAATGAAAGATAGCCTCTCATTTTTATGAACACATTTGTCGACTATTGCATTCGATATATTCCACATGTCACCCCTTGAAAGATGAATATCTTTAACATAGATCTCGATAGTGTCGGCCTGCACTAATTCTTTTGCTCTCACACGTACTAAAACTTGACTTCTTGGCTTCAAATCCAAAGTAGTGACAATCGGTCCAGACAAGATAGATATGATCCCACTTGTTGAATTGGTTGATTCTAAATTATGTGCTGCGGTATTATCCAAATTAGAAGGCGGCACGAAGTCTGGGTCAGTTCTCGACTCTGTAGTATTTAATCCATTCGAGGTTAAGGTTCCTGTATTTCCATTTGCGTTCGCTAAATCATGAGTGGTTGACTCATTATCATTACTAGCTAGTTTTTCTACTCCAATTGACTTTGAGTCGTACCCAGTACCAGTCGATTCCTTTTTAAACTCCTTGAACTTAAAGAAAAATTTCTTTTTGGACCCAAATGGACACTGAACTTCACCTACATCTCCTACTTTTGCACCAGGAACCAATTTAGGATCGACTAAAACAGTATCAGGGGAAGTTCTTGACTCATGAAATTTCACTGTTAGTGTAACCGGTTTGAAAGTGCCCGAAGAGTTGTTGATTTCCGAGTTGGAAGGAGAAGTGTCAAGTTTACCTTGGCTTTTCGGTACATTTCCCTTTATTTCGTTCCTTTTTCCAAAATTAAGTAAATGAGAACTTTTGATTGACTTCTCATCATTATTCTTTATTCGTAGACTATTGGTCGACTCTTTCATGTAGCTATCACTATTGCTCATATCGTCGCCATTTTTCCTTCCGACCACCAAAGTTGCTTCATTTGTTCTTTGACTAAATCTTGATCTCGCATTATTAAAATCAATGTTTATTCTTCTTTGTTTCTGCATAATTGCTGAATAAACAAAGTGCTGTGGAGAATTGTCTTGCTTGAAATTTACCAGCAAAATCAGAGCGTCTCTGATATTATAACGGCATGTACTGATAAAATGATGATTTTCCTTCGTATGATGCGGAGAAAAACTGTCGCTCCCAGATCAACAAAAATTACGTTAAGTAATGGGATTATTAGATCTTAGTTAGAAAAGGAAATTTATAAATGAACGATATCAACTAACTACAATGATACATATCTATTGTTATTAGCCTTGTTTTTTAAAATTTCAGCAAGAGAGTCCTGAGCGCAGATTCTTGTAAGCATTCCAGAAATTCTGGTGGTTGGCTCTTTCGTGATACTGGATAAAATAGTTAAATCTTTCACTTCCCCCTCTTCAAATGTAATCTTTTTAGGCCTATCATCGGCTTGTTTCAATTCCTTAATTTCATCAGAGAGGGAAGAAATGGTATCTGCATGACCATATAAATTGTTTTGCAGGGATGATACAACTGATTTAATTGACCTGTCATCCTTAACGACCTGCTCGGGATAAACTTGACTCTTTAAAATCAGCAACTCAGACTGTACAGTTCTGTCCACTTCTTGAACGGTTTTAACTCTTTCCCTTAAGTTTCGACGAGTTTTGACATTTTCAAACGATAATGGTCTGTTAGAATTCACATATGAGCGCTTGAATTCTAAATCCTTCTTGGTAAGTTTATCTAGAGAATGCTTATATTCGGATAATTTCCTAAAATCAGCAAACAAACCCTTCCTCATAGTCACACTATCCTCTTCCAATAGTCCATAATGTTTACTCAAATCACTGAAAATTTTAGCCTGTTTTTCTGCTCCTTGTAAAAGTGTCCCGACCTCAAAAAATCTCCAAAAGTTACTAAAACCAGATGAACTCTCAAGGGTGTGGAAAATCAGGCTTTCATTGGATTGGTCTGAAATATACTCATTCATTGAAACGATATTTTTGTGAAGCACGCTGAAGTCAATGAAAACATCATAAATAAGTTTTTTCATTTCTTTGCCAAGTGGCGGAAGTTGTTCAAATTCTTCTGGGTAGGTGACGTCGCCACGAGCATGCAATAAAGGTAAATTCATTGGGATATAGTGCTTACTAAAGTAAACTTCATCCTCCTCAAAGTTAGACACCTTTCCTATTACCATTTTCTCAACATCGGTCGAGACAACAGAATATTCAGGACCAACTGATACTGATTCTGGGACACGTGTAGAATTAAATATAACTGTCTTTGAAGCAGTATCTGGTAAAGCGTTCACTGATGATTCAATGTAAACGTAATCAGTATATGTATAAGCATCCTGCATATCAGGAAGAGTAGAGACATTTGAACTAACTGATTCAGTATGAACAGACTTATCGATATTCAGGTTTTTGGTGGAAACCGAAGAAATAGCTGATTCACTTTTCTCTTCAGCAGCCACGCTTGTTTTTTCTTCTTCTTGTTCTTCATCTTCATCATTATCATCATAATCCTCTTCTTCTTCCTCTTCTTCTTCTCCGGCAGAATCATATATTGAGCTCAACTTAGGAATTTTCTTCTTACCTGTAACGCTTTCAGCGGCTGCTGTGATCTTACTACCGGCATCACTTATGTTGTGTGACGATTCTGGGAAAGATAAGCTTTCATTCTTATCTACAATTTCAAACTGTTCTTCGCTGTCAACATCACCACTTTGAGACTTTTCAATTGTAGATTGTTTTAAGTCTCCATTGATCAAATGTTTCGAATCGGATCCATCATCTATCTTCGTCTCTTCAGGTGAAAATGATCGAATAGCTTCGCCAGAAATTTCCTTTTTCTTCTCGACGGAGGGTGTAGGTTGTACTTCATTCAGGTCGATATTTTGCGCAGTTTCGGTGACCTTTTCAACATCTCCAGTTTCAGCAGCCTTCTCCTCAGTTTGAGCTTGAGCAGTATCCGAGTCTTCAACAACCTCGCCCAACCTAACAAATGCTTGCTCCTTTGCTAGTTCCTTTATGGATTTTATATTCGACTTTTCCGCAGGTTCTTCAATGGATACTTCAGATGCCTCTTTGGAAGATTCATTAAGACTATCATCAACGTAAGCGCCGGTATGGGAGTAAGTTTCTTCAGTTTTTCCATTATCTTCTTCTGAACTGGCATGAATTTCCTTCTCAGATTGAGGAATTTCTGTGGAAGATTTGGAAGCAGTTTCTTCAGCACTTGAACATAATTCTAATGTAGCTTCGGAAGGACTACTTTTCTGACTTAGAAAAATCTCTTTGTTTGATTCAACAAGTGATCCAAATGCAGATTTTTTGGATTTAGAAGCCTCTGAATTTTCATCAGCCTCAGCATCATTATTCTCGTTCTCATTTTCGAACTCTTCTTCTAGCATTCCTTTTTTCTCAGTATCCTTCGTGTCTGCCGCACCGATGCTCTCTGTGTGTTCGCCTAAGCTTTCGTCCACTGAACTTTCAGATTCTATAAATGTATCCTCACCTAACTGTTTTTCATCATTTGTCACGTCATCCTCGTTGGCTTCGGTACCAGACCCTGCAATGTTTACAAAGAAATCATTTTTCTTGACTGGAATCTCATCCTCTTGCTCATCAACCTCCTTTACTGAATGTGCCATCTCAACTTTTTCCTTGAGAGCTTTCAATCTTTCTTGCTCTTCTCTTGCTTCTTCGGCAATAACTTTTTCTTGCTTTTCAGCAAGTTCGGAAACCTCCTTCATCTGATCAGTAATCAGCTTCAAGGCAACAGCGAAGCTTTCTTCCTCTTCTTTGATTTTGGCATCTATTTCGCTTTCAATAGCTCGTTCTTCTGATAATTTTTCCAGCTCGTTTCGTCTCCGTTCGGCTTCTTTGCTCAATAAGTCAGACATATTATCTAATCCTGTTTTTACTTCTTTCAAAGCCAAATCTCTCTGCTCTCTTTTTCTGAACAATAAATCAAGTTTCTTCTTGTGCTCTTGCTGCTTAGATTCTTCGACCTTCTCTTGTTCAGCTTTCTTATCTATTACACGTTTCTTTTCCCATTCGCTAACCATTTGGTCAATGTCTTCAAGAGTTTCGTCGTAGAATTTTGCTCTTGAAATAATGAAATCTCTGTAAGATTCTCCTGCACCTTCAAAATTTATTTTACTCCTAGCTAGCAGATTTCTAACAGCTTTTTCAGCAGTCACATTACTATTCAATTCAAAATCGAATTCGAACTGGCTTATCTGTTCATCCAGTGATAACGCAGCCTCTTTTTGCTTTGATTGGGCCACACGTTCTTCTACTTTCCCGGATACTGTGGATTTGGGTACTAATATAGGCTTATTCATTGCGGTAGCACGCTCTCCAAGATCAACAAAGGATTCGTCATCCTCTTCACTTTCTGAGACAGCATCTGATTCTTCGGATTCTTCTTCGAATTCTTTTCTGGATTCTTCTTCGATTTCTTCTTCTTCGTAATCTGACTCTAACTCTTCAATCTTTTGCTTTGTTTCGGGGCTGAGCGCTGACTTGGTATTGTTCTGAAATAGTGAAGACTGGGATGAACTATTCAAGATATTATTGAAACTCTTACCAAATTGCCCAAAGGAAGGAGGATTTTCTTTCTTTTCGGCTTCAACCACCTTAGCAGCTGCAGCTCCGAAAAGGTTAGCAGGTTTGCTGCCAAATGATGTATTTAATGAGGAATTAGAAGTTTGCGGAATAGCAGGAGTAAGATTGGAAAATGGGGTTTTCTGGCTAGATCCTATCTTCGCACCGAAGAGCCCACTAGGCTTGGCTGTTGATTCCGCAGAAACTCCTGAAAGTTCACCTATTTTATTAGATGTGATTGCAGAAAAAGGCGAAGAGTTTGAATTTAAAGAAGAATCTTTTCCTAAGCTACCAAACAAACTTCCAGTGCCGCTTGTATTTTTGCTGAACTGGCCAAAAGGACTGGCGGAAGTGTTGGATGTCGTATTGGTGGATGAGAACATCGCAAACCCACCAGATGTGCTCGTAAAAGGCTTTGTAGTAACCGTGTTGTTTGTTTTTGATGCACTGGCGCCAACCGATGAAGTTGACGACTCTGCACCCATTTTGAAGTTATTTACACCAAAGGTAGATTTGCCAAATGAAGAGCCAAATGAGGCGGAGGTACCAAAAGGCGTAGAAGATGTTGAAGCAGAAGCTACTGGTTTGGCAGGGGTATTTGAGGTTGCATTTGCAGTCGGTAAAGCTGAGGCGAAACCGCTAAAGCCAAAGGAGCCTGCTGCTTTTGTTGGCCCACTCGCTGTATTCTGCTGAGTGTTGGAGTTTGTAGCTGTAGCTGTGGTTGTAGAAAATGGTGACTGGCCACCAAATGGTGATTGGCCACTAAATGATGATTGGCCGAAAGGATTTGAAATTTTTGCAGTGGATGATCCACCGAATATTGAGGAAGATTCGGCTTTTGATTGCAAAGGTTTAGAGGGAGGTATTGATCCGAAAATCGAGGACGGCGTTGAACCGAAAGGATTGGAGAGGCCTGCAGAGTTACCAAAAGAGGTAGTGGTGCTGCCGAAAGCCAGCGCTGGCTTAGTGGCAGACTGGATACTATTCTGTGGTGTACTCTTAATTGTGTTGGAAGATGAAACGGAAGGCTTAGTAGTAGCTTTACTCAAGTCAACTTTTTTATTCAATATATCATTTTTCGTCCAGATGTTCCAGCACAACAATTGTCCTCTGTTTGTGAGAATAGCCAATCTTGGTAAAGGATCTGACACATCCACGCCCTTGCATGGTTCCATGACGTTGATTGAGGAGGTTAAATCTAATACTACACCTAAGGGGGTGTCATCATCTCCGGAGTCGTCATCCATGGGCATTGTCGCCCTATCTGAGTCGTTGAGCAACTCCACCGTCTTGTCCTTGAAGAAAAAATCGACGTCTGTTGACTTCGAGCCTATAGAGACGAAAATCTCAGGATATTCAACGGACCAGTTCTTCAAAATGAGGGTGTAGAAGGATGCTATTCTTGGGATAACGCCAAACGGAGAGTACAACGAAGACGTGGATTCAAATTTAGTAGGAGAGAGCCCTTGAGTAGTCAAAGTTATGATGATAGAGGTGTATTCTTCTTCTTCCTCAGAGTCTATAGGTCCCCCCAAAACGGAGAGCACAGTAGTTTCGTCCAACTGCTGGAGATGGCGGATTCTGTCTTCGTCGTTACTTTTTTCCACGTGAAACGAGTTCGCCTTGCATCCAATCAAAGTCTTAAAGAAAGTCACTCGAGTGTCCTCATTGGAACTGTACATGATGAGATCACCAAACCAGTTAACAGCAGAAACACTGGAGAGTATTTGTTTTGCCGAGTTTTTAGAAGAGTCAATCAAGTGGAGGATGCCCGAATCGAGGAGCAACACGGCAAGGTTTGGATCTACTGGCGAAGGATAAAACCTTTGCAGTTTGTCGCTAGACGGGAACGTTGCAACTGTTATCTCGTTGTAGTTACCGCGTAGCAGTATCATGACGTCAATTGAGGAGACGCTGGTTTGGCCGTCCCGAGTGGATATGATGTAGAGAGTGGACTGATCTGCGTTGAGCTTGATCTGGGAAACTTCACCAGGTATGTTGAAACTGTGGGAGATCAACGGCGGCGACGTCTCATTTTGCGGCTCTTGTGATTCTAAAACGTTCGAGAGGGCTTTCGTTGAGATCAACTTGAGTTGGCCGTCGAGGTATGCAAATATTGTTTTGTGCAATTGGGAAATGTCAAGGTAGTTTACCGCATGGTGCTCAAGGAGGGGCCGCAAGCGAGAGGCATCAACCGAGTCGAAGACGTCAATTGGTGTTCTGGCTTGGAAACCTAAGTCCTGTGATGAAAGAAAGAAAAAAGCGTTAGTATCTTATCATAGGACGAGGAAGGGGGAAATGCGAGGTGTGTGAACATACTTCTGCCTCTAGCCTATCTAGTTCTGGATAAGCCATGGTGCTATTTGTCGACGGAGACGGTGTATTTTTGTATATGTTAATTAATTATTATTTACTATTCGTTATGTGCCATTTTGTGTTTGCCATTTGATGAAATCTCGATTCGGAAGTTCATGTAGAAAGGAAAAAGAGAGAAAAACAGAAGGATTGGCCGGTGCACGGGTTGCAAGAAGTATTATTTTTTTGGGAGCGACGCGTCGATTTCGACTTGTGTTGTAGAAAATAGGTTGATAGATGGTTAAAAGTGGTAAATACAAATGATATTGAAATTCCCTATACAAAACAGAAAAGAAAGAATGGAAACAAAATACAACTCGAAATAAAAAAAGATGACCAATGGAAACCCCTGGGTTTCAGTACGTCTGTCATTCTCTTCCTCTCTTTACATGATAATTTGAGGAGTTTCGACATTGTCCTTGATGGACTTGTGAGGCAAGACCTTACCACCGTTGACATAGACCTCGTCCTTGACGGTGACGTCTTCACCCAAGACGGTGACGCCTTCCAATCTGGCCCATCTACCGACGGTGGAGTTCCAACCGACGATGGTGGACTTGACGAGAGCGTGGTCCTTGATTTGGGAGTTCTTGAGGATGGTGGATCTGACGATTCTGACACCGTCGCCAATGACAACGTTAGGGCCGATGACGACGTTAGGACCGATGGAGCAGCCCTTGCCGATCTTGGCTGAAGGGTCGATTAAGACATTGCCGCCGGTGATGTAGTCTGCTTGGGAGAGGTTTGGATTGTTTTTCTTTGTTTGTGCGGAAAGATAGAGACACATACCGGTCAAAAAGTCCTTTGGTTGGCCGACATCCATCCAGTAGCCTTGCAAGTCGTAGGAGTACAACTTCTTTTGCTCGACCAGGATAGGGAAGGTCTCGCTTTCGATGGAGGTTGGTCTCATTTCGATCAAGTCGATGACGGAAGGGTTGAGGACGTAGATACCTGCGTTGATTCTGTTGCCGACAAACTCGACTGGCTTTTCGACGAATCTGTCGATTCTGTTTGGAACGTCTCTGTCGTGGACAATGACACCGTACTTGGAAGGCTCGTCGACCTTGGTGGCGACAATGGTGGCCTCACCGTCGTGGGCGTTGTGGAATTCGAGCAACTCCTTCAGAGGGTACTCGCAGATGACGTCCGAGTTCAAGACGAAGATTGGGGTGTCGTCCTTCTGGAGGATCTTGGCAGCCAACTTGAGCGGACCGGCGGTGCCGAGGGGCTCTTCTTCGACGGAGAAGGTGATGGAGACACCGTACTCCTCTTCGTACTGCTTGAGGGCGCCGACCATCACCTCAGGCTTGTAGTTGACGGCGAGAACAATGTCTGTGCAGCCTGCGTTGGCGAGCGCCTCGATTTGGTGCAAGATCATCGGTCTGTTGGCGAACTCGACCAACGGCTTTGGGTAGGAGAGGGTGAGCGGTCTCAAACGAGTACCGTAACCGCCGACAAGAATTAAACCTTTCATTGTGTGTATGTGTGTGTGTGGGTATGCGAGGTATAAGAAAAGGGTATGGGAGGTGGGGGGAACAGAATAGACTTCTAGCGAGAGGAAAAGTGTTCTGGTCAGGGGAGGGGGATCCTAGAGACTCTTGTCAAAGAAGGAGGAAGAAGAAAGAAGAGAGAAGACAGAAGAGAGGACAAGAAGAAGAAAGACGGGAGAAAAGGAAGAAAGAAGAGAAGAGAAGGAAAGAAAAACAAAAACAAGCAGATGATAAATATATATATAGATATACGTATACACACACTCTCTCTCCTACACATGACAATCCATCAACACGCCAGCTCGACGACGACGAAAAAACACGTCGTCGCAATAATACGACACAGCAACACAACAGCACAACAATGGCCGACGCCAGTCTATCCAGGGCCCCTGCCAGCAAACGGGCAGCAGCGACGGGGCGCGCGGCGCGGCAGAAGTCGCAGTAGCAACGTGTCCTTGGGTCTCCTGTCTCCTGTGTCCTGCTCCGCGGCGCCCTTTTTGCAGGCAGGCTGCAGCCGAGGTGCGGAAACGCGGCGACAAAAGAGCAAGCGCGTGGGCGCTGCGGCGACGGCGACGACGCGTCGCGGGGATCGACCCGACGCGTCGCGACGCGCTCCGACACCGGCTCAGGCTCAGGCTCAGGCTCAGTACCTGAGAAAAGACACGACCGCCCTGTTGAACTCGGCGTCGTTGTCGAGATACATGTTGTGGCCGGCGTTCGCTATCGTGCAGTAGCTGTGTTCGCCGCTCTTCGTGGCGCCGCCACGTGCCAGCTCCCGGATCGCAGCACGGCCACACTCCCCGTACATGAAGTCGTGTTCCCCGTACACCCACAGGAAGTCCTTCTCGCAGAGCGCCGCCCGTCCACTCTCACGGTCCTCCCGTATCTTGTCGAGCAACGGGACCTTGCCGACGATCGTCGCGTCGAAGAGCCGCATGATGCTCGTCTCGCTGAACGACGCCCGCACACAGCAGCAGCTGTACACGTAGCGCAGGAAGAGCGCCAGCTCCGTGCGGTCCTGGATGTTGCCCGAGCGGGTGAGCTTGTCGGCGTTACGCTGGATGAGCACAAGCGGGCCCCAGGGCCCGAGCCACCGCAACAGCGTGAACAGAGACACCCGCATGCGCCACAGCGTGCGGAAGAGACTGCCAATGAGCCCGTACCGGCCAAGAAACCCGTAGCTGGCAACGTCGTTCGAGACGGCCGTCCGCAGCACGCCGTCGTCGTGCGCCCGCACCGCCAGGTACTCCGGATTGCTCACAGCAAAGGGCGAGCGCTCCACGCCGCCGGGGCTCGCCATCACCACCCGGCCAACCCTCTCGGGGTAGCGCAGCACGTAACACATGCCCAGGTAGCCGCCCAGCGAGTGGGCGACAAGGTCGAACTGCTCGATCCCGTTCGCCGCCCGCCACCGCTCCAGACTCTCCACATACACGTCCTCCACCTCCTCCACCAGCGCCCGCTGGTGGCGGACGTACTCGTACACGTCGGGCTTCTTGACGACAATGCTGGCGGCGCCGCCGCCAGTGAGCTCCCCGCGGCGGATCTCCTGCTCCTCGGACGCACACGAGCACCAGTGGGCCTCCCTGCTGTGCTTCCCGTCGAGGTGGCCGCCGCATTTCATGCACACCGCATACTTGCCCCAGCGGATCCCCTCCGTCTCGATCTCCAAGGACGGCTTCGTGTCCGCGTCGTGGCGAAACCGCACGTTGGGCCGGCCGCTGAGCCCGAACCCAAGCATGTCGAGCCCGTGGATGGTCAGGTTCTCCACGTTGTGGCTGCCCTCGGCTATGCCCCGGTAGTTTTTGTAGAACCACCCGCTCGACGCACCGTACCCGTGCAACATGACCAGGTGTCTCGTCTTGGCATCTGTCTTGCCCCTCTTCTCAACACGGATCTCGTTCAGATACCACTGGTTCGAGTCGGAGAGATCCGCCCGCTGCGGCTTCCGCAACGGGGTCTTCACGCTGAACGCCCGCAGCGGCCGGTCCTCGTCCTCCACAAGCTCCTTCGGGCGGTAGTAGGGCAGCACATAGCTCAGAAACCGGTCCTGCGCTATCGTGTCCCCGTCGTCGTAGTTGCTCAGCTCGTCGTACCAGATCCTGAAAGACTCGCCGACGCTGGCCTCGTACTTGAGTCGCCCTCCTTTCTTGACCGTCGACTGCCATCTCACCCGGCATCCGATGCCCGTCCTGGCAACCGCCTGACGGTGGACCAGCAAAATCATATTTCCAGCAACCATTGTGTCTTGGTCTCAATTGTCTGCGCTATCTGTCTTGTCTTCTCCTATATTGCTTTACCGCTTCGCCGTCTCCGTCCCTGCCCCTTGTCTCAGCTCCTCGAGCCGAATCGCTTCTACTTATAGACTGGTGTCGGAGTTGAAGAAAAACGGTGCACCCCCTCCCACTCACGCCGGTGCCCCCGCTTTCCCCGCTGCAACGGAAAATTCAAAAAAAAAATAGCCTCCTCGACGGAATTATCTATACATACACATAACTCTACACAGGTCGCTCCAAAATCTGCACTAGTAACCCTCTCCGTTGAAGTTTGTAAATCCGCTCAACAGAAACACCTTGTAGTACGGCTTCTTGCTGATGTTGTTGCAGAACTCGCAGCTCGACGTCGACGTGGCATCCACACAAGACCCAGCAAAATAGTAGTTGTCAGCACCAGACCCGTCGAAACCGTGCTTGAAGTAATCACAAAGAATGATCTTCTGTAGCTCTTCCACGCTTCCAAACTGCTCCTCAAACATGCCCCGTATATACTCATCTCTCGCTAGCGAGGGAATCATTTCGATGCATTTATCGATCGGAATAAGGATCGTTGGAATCTGTATGTACTTGTCTAAGAAAAAGAGTGCATTCGGCACAGCATCATCGCCCAAATGGATCACAGGGATGCCGACCCAGTAGTCGAACTTCGATTGGCACTCTCCCAAAATTGAATGCATCTTCTTGTACAACTTCGGGCACGTCTTGATCCTCTGGAACCCTTGTCCAGTGTCCGCCATTCGGTAGCTGTTCCCATCGAAAAGATCATCGTCGGCAAGATACCACAATTCGATCAGATCTCTCATCACGTGGTTCCAAAGACCTAACGCTTGCTTCACATAAAGATACTGCTTCTCGTGATTGTGCGTTAACCTCGCACCGTTGTACCCATACCGGATACCAAGCAAGAACTTTGGGTCCTCGCCCGAGTCTGTGAAAAGCTGGTCAAGTTTGTTCGCCATGTTTATCACAGGCAGCCTATTCTTGTTCGTGTACGAGTTGAAGTCACCAATCGAGTATAAGACTGTCCGAATTTGTTCCTTGTTCAAGCCCTCGTTCGAAGAGTATTTGCGGGCCAAAATCTCTACAGCCCTTTCCTTCTGTTTGATCAATCTATTGATCATGTTTCTCGATTTGTTCTCCGGTCTGATGTCTGCAGTAGCGTCCAAGATCAAAGGATCATTGAACATCGCATTTGACTCAGTGTTAGAATTTTGCTGCAGGTACCGCTCTATTGTGAGAATCGGCTTGAAGAGATCAAACTCCATGTGCTCCTTGACCTGTTTTAATCTCGAATCCATGATGATGTAGCACAGCTTCCCATACGTGTCCCTCATTCTCTCCGGATTCATCACCTTGTACCTCCGGCCAATCTCAAAAACAGATTTGTACCAATCAGCATTGTCCACAAAATTCTTATCCTCTATCAGTTTCTGCCCGACCTTCATGTTAGACGACACAACCAAACCAGCAAGGATCGAACACATTTCCTTCAACTGCGTGATGATTCGCTTCGTCTTCGATGTGTACGAAATGATGTCGACTTTATCTGTATACTCAGAGACAGAAAGAGCAGCCTCCAAAAGCTTGAGCAACTGCCTTTCGTCGTAGCTCAATCTCATCGGAATGAACTTTATGTTTCTCTTGATCTTCTTCAAAATGGCAATGTGATCGCTTGACAAGGTCGAATCTTGCTTCATTAGCAACTCCTCATCTATATTGTCATCATTTACTTCTCCTTCGCCATCGACTTCAATGGTGTTGTCTTCTTTTCCTTCCTTCTTCTCTCCCTGCTCCGACTTCCCTCCTTCCAGCTTCACTAACTCATCGTAAACATGATCCTTCCGCTTCCCGCCCCGATGCACAAACTGATAACATACTCTGCAAAAGTTCTCGTCACAGCCTCGACAGTACAACTCTTTCGGCATACGAAGACAGTCCACACACGTATCCTCGGGACTCAATTCCCCATGATCAAACTTTCCGTCCTCCACCTCCACGACAATCTCCGCCTCCTCCTCCTCATCTTTCGTATCCAAAAGCTGTGAAAGTGTACTGTGTTTTTCCTCCTTTGTCATTTCTTGACTCTGGCAATATCTTCTTGTCCTTGATTTCAATCCTCTAGGCTGTTTTCCCCTTCTTCTTCTTACAACTCCTTCTCACATTCGGTCTTCTCTCTGACTCGGTACTGCAACGCCTGTTACCCGGCTCCTTTTCTCTTCCACGTCGATCGTCCTGACTTCTCTCCGAAACTGGGGCTTTCCGGTTTCCCCACTCAAACGTTTCTCTTTTGTAAGCAACCGAGGGTAGGAGCGACCAGACAGGGCAGGGGAAAAAAAGTATGTGCCAGAGTCACGCATGCACACGATCAGCACCCTTATCTGGGGGCTATACCCCATCTACTGGTCTCGCTGGCGAAAGCAAGACCTTCCTCGGATACCCCCTGTCCATCTCTAGCATCTACTCCCATGGATGACTAAAAGTGAGACTTGTAGAGATTCATACCATTCTTCTTCTCCCTTCAGCTCTCCGGCCCCGGATCCCGGCACCCCCCGATCAACATTACCTTCCCGATTCGGGCAGGCAAAAAATTTTTGCTATAAGCAAAAAAATTTTAAAATAAAAAAAAAAATAAAAAAGAAACGAAAAAAAATTTTCTTTATCTTTTCTTTTGTTATGTTTTCATGACTCTGGCTGTAGCTGTCTGATATAAATGTTTTTTATTATCTCCTCCGTTCTGTTTTTCCTTTCTTTCTTGTTTGCCACCGGTTTCTTGGTTGTTTCTCCCCTTTTTGCCTTATTGTTCTTCTTTCTTCCTCTTTATCAAGTTCGTATCTGCTCAATTAACCTCAATTAACCTCAATTAAGCTTATACTACCATGTCGTTGATAGTTCGTGACACAATGACCCCAACGAATGACTCACAGCCAAATCTAAGCACCTCGAGCTCTGCTAATCTTATCAAAAAAAATGCTGCTTCGATCGACATGCCCTCTCCTCCTCTATCTCCTTACACGAGGAGTGGATATGACGACAACGATAGCATCCCAGCGCTGTTGTTCCCAAGAGCTTCGAAACCCCTAACCAGCGATTTGCGGTATTTAGAACTCATCTCCTCCTCGGCTCCATCTTCAAAACCTATTATCACTTCTAGCATTACTGCCGCTACGCCAAGCAAATTACCTCTTGAAACTACCCCGGCCGTTGCTAAAGACAAGGAGGAAAACACGCAGGGCTCCAAATTTACCACCAAAGAGGAAGAAGCTGAAACATCTCCAAAACAATCTCCTTCATTGAGTAACTCAAAGGAAGATTCCCTTCTACACATTGATCCTTACAAGCAATTGAACAAGCCAGGCTTCAAAAAGATCCAGATGGACTTTTTATCGCAATATCAATTCAAAAATCTGAGCTCGTTCTCGCACGGATTTTCCTCCCCTTCTTCCACCTATTCAAACTCCAATTCCTACTCTTATTCATCTAATAACAAGAGACCAAGATCCGCTATTTGCCACTCTTATGACACCATCAAGGCTGCAAACGACAACTCCAATTCCGATTCGGAACTTGAAAAACCAAGAACTCGTCGTGTGGTCCGTCAGAACAGGTTTGATTTAGAGTTGGACGAGAGCACCAATTTCGAATCTTCCTCTATTTCAAGACCCTCAACCCCAGTGAGGAAGAGAAATCCAATCAACTCTTCAACACCTTCAACTCCAAAGAGACAACGTACTTCAACCCCAATTTCTTATAACTACGACTACAAAAAAATTGAAGACTTCTGTCCTCCGTTGGACACGTTACCTTCAAATAATAAATGCTTGAAAACAGATTGGAAAGGACAGTCGATGGACTTGTCCACAGACCCTCTCATAAATGAATTACATCCCGCAGAAGTCGTTCTAGCCTCAATTTTGAGATTACCTTGTGCGGTGTACTTGGACTCCAAAAGAAGAATCTTCCAAGAAAAGGTTAAGAGAATGAAATACAATTTACCTTTCAGAAGAACAGATGCTCAAAAGTCTTGTAAGATCGATGTCAACAAAGCGAGCCGGTTATTTGCAGCTTTCGAGAAGGTCGGTTGGTTTGACGAGTCTCATTTTCAAAAATACCTATAGTTCCATTCAACACAATATGGACTAAATTACCTTTTTCATCATCATCATTATTTGGGTTTGGCGCTTTTTTTTTTCTTTCTTTTTTATTTTCATTTTTACGCTTATTTTATTTTTGTTTTATTCTTCTTCAATCATCGGGTTTTTGATTGATTTTATTTTATCAACTTTTTGTGCTTGTTGGTCTGGTTTGCTTTTTCTCAAAATCATTTTTTGATTTCTTATCTTTTTTTTTGCCTTTTTGGTTTTTATACATTTTTTTGGACTCACGTTCTTCCTGTTTCACTATTTACATTAGATTTTGGATTTAAATAGAATAAATACATACAATCGATACTTATCACTGTTCTAATTATTTAGCTTTAACGTTATTCAGTATACGGCCATCGAGATATTTAGGCCTCTTGCCCGATAGACATTGGTCTTATCTGTTTTCTTTTCCCTTTTTCAGATAAATGACACTAACCCAAATCTGATAAAGCGGTAAGACAAGTTAATGTAATGTAGTCACCACCGTTCATTAATGCATCCATAAAAATTTCGATTTAAGAGGCCACATGAAAGAGCAATATATAATCATAAAAAAAACAAAGCTCAAAAATTCTGTGCCGCTCCCAGGAATCGAACCTGGGTCTCATCGGCCACAACGATGCGTACTGACCACTATACTAGAACGGCTTTTGATGACCTAAAAACCTCTTTTTTATTTACCAAGGTGTATTTTCACGTGAGTTGTTACGTAAGCTTTGGGTAATTAATGTTTTTTGTTTCAGGAGATTAAGGAAAGATAGTGAACAGAAGTTCAGTTGCACCTTCTCATCCTTCTACTGTTGTCAATAAAATATCTACAATTCTCAGACTATGTATTTGTTATTGAAAAAGTAAAAGGAACAAAAGGTGGTGTGATGACCACTACTTTACGTGTTTTGAGCAATTAAAGTTACTGTTGCATGTATCATAGTTTGAAATGGAAATGCTGAACCAATACGTTTCGTGACTTACTGCTGCTTAACACTGTCACGGTTTCATGTAGGGATCAGCCACTCAAAGATTTAAGTACAAATATCAGGAACTAGTCCTTTGTAGTGTCATGTATGGAAGCCCCGCTTACTTCCTCATCTTGAACTTTGAATGATCTGTCCATCCTACTCGGGAAAGAAACGTCGGACGACGCGAGCACGACTTTTTATCTGCAAAGAAATTTCCTTATTCAATAGAGAGCCGAGAAAGGAAGATGAAGCAAGATAGTGAAGTAACTTTACGGTATTTCCCCCCAGCTCTGCCCGAATACTCCATCAAAATAGATCTATTGGTAGACAAATAATAACATCTTTTTCATAATGTCTGCGGCTACTGTGTCAACTCACACGAGCTTGCCTCCTGGAGCTAAGGGTATGTTCAAAATTGAGAAACTTCTGATTTACGTCTTTCCACGATGATACTAACAACCCAACCGTTTTATATAGCTAACGAAGTCAATCAAAGCTACCAGA
The DNA here is from genome assembly GCA_005406165.1 of Pichia manshurica. Lineage (NCBI taxonomy): Eukaryota > Fungi > Ascomycota > Pichiomycetes > Pichiales > Pichiaceae > Pichia > Pichia manshurica. Next base: position 2,688,184 of record BJFO01000007.1, read on the forward strand.
TGAACGAAAAGCTGATCAATGAAGAGTACAAAATTTGGAAGAAGACATCCCCATTACTCTACGACCTTTTGTATAGCTATTCATGTGATGTGCCTGCACTTTCCGTAAATTGGCTGCAAGACTTCACTACAGGAACAAATGACAATGGGGAAGAATTTATAAACGCACAATTCCTGATGGGGACCCACTCTAAAGATTTCCAAAATCATGTCAAGCTGGTATCTGTTTCCGTCCCTCCAACATTATCCAACGATTATTCCGGCCCAAGTCTCTCTGTCCCAAATAACCTACTCAGATCACGGCAGCTGAATATTGTTCGAGAATGGAATCACCCAGGGGAAGTCAACAAGTTAAGGATCAACCAATTTAATAAATATGTTGCGACACAAACAAACCGGGGTGATATTCTATTATTCGATATTAAGGATGAGAGTTCGAAGGCGCACAAATCCACATTAAAGTTCCATACCAAAGAAGGGTTTGGCCTAGAGTGGAATCCTAATGTTTCCAAAAAGAATTTACTTTTGTCAAGTTCTGAAGATTGTAAAATTGCGCTTTGGGATATTGACGAAAAATTGCATACTGAAGTTAAACCCTCTAGAACTATCTCCTCACATGAAAACATTGTCAATGACATATCATGGAATAGATCGATCGACACAGTGTTTGCCTCTGTTTCCGACGATTCATCCTACCAAATCCACGACTTAAGACTGTCTTCTGGCCCGATCATTCACATAACAGATGCACATCATGATCCCGATTCAGAAAGCAGCTTCAACTTCCCAATTAACACCGTTGATTTCAGCGAAAGTGTTTCAACTCTTTTTGCTACGGGCGGGTCTGACAATTCCATACAAATTTGGGACTTAAGAAACCCTGCAATACCACTACGTAGACTTTTGGGCCATACCGCTCCGGTAGTTGGCCTGAAATTTCACGAGAACTATCTTCTTTCTTCATCCATTGACAACCGAGTCTTGATTTGGGACTTGAATAGACTGGAGGAGGGAGAACCAGACAAAAGGAAATCCGATTATATTGACCCTTGTTTGGCATTCATGCATGGCGGCCATACGGGGAAAATATGCGAAGTTGACTGGCATCCGAAGTTGGAAAACTTAATTGTCAGTTGTGCTGAAGATGGACTTTTGGAAGTCTGGAGACCGGCGCACTTGGGGGATGAATATCTTGAGGAGGAGGAAGAGCAAGAAAAAGAAGAAGGAAAGCCGGGGGACCAGAAAATTGATCACCAGAAAGAAACAAGTGATTGAGAGTAAAAGAACCACTAGATTGATTAAAGTAATCGATTAATTATGTAGCGTCGTGTATATTATTATTGAGTAAATAAGCAAGTAAGTAAAAATAATAATAAATTTTTTACATAAATGATTACTGTTCGTTACAATAGAGTTTCCAATTTTTAACCTGTATGAACTTCTCCAAGTCTTCATTTTCTCTGGTTTTCCTCTCTATTTTTGCCAAATTTTCATTAATTTTCAGCTCGAGTCCATCCTTGATAATATTATACCAACCGTTATGCAAATGACATTTACGTTTATCTGTGATGCATAACCTAGATAGTACTGTAGAGTCATCGGTAGCAGGGGTGGCAGAGCTTTTCATAGTCTGGTATTTGTTAATTATAAGGCCCTCCTCCTCAGGAGAGATTTTCTCAAAACTCATGATATCTTTGCATTCAGTCCCCTTCTTAAAGTCGGCCCATGCTTTTTCATCCAGCAAAATTCTCTGATCGAACCCGCATATATCGATCTTAAATTTTTTAACTTTCTTGTTTGACCTTGTCTTCTTCTTCTTTTTCTCAACACTTTCAGCAACAGCTTCTTCCGCGGTTGAATCCACTTCCATTCTCGACTGGTTTTCAGGGTTCATCGAAATTGTTAACAATTCATTCAGATGAGACAATATATCTTTCAGTTTTAGCAGGTACTCGAGTTTGAACTTTAAGTTTTCCGTCTCTTCCGTCAAAGCTTCCATATCCGCTTTGTTTTTGTCAATTTCCGTCCTCTGACTTGCTGTGATCTTGAGGGGGCCCTTGTCGTATACTGGTAGCTTATTGCCTAATTCCAGTAATTCCTCTCTCGAGCAGAGTGACTGAATCAAGTTTTCAGCCTGCTTTCTGCTAATAAACTCAGTGGCGTCGTGCTCATTATCCATATGCCCAGCTGTGGACAAATCAAACTTTTTTAAGAAATCCCGCCAGTATATGTTGCCATGCTCCTGGGAACAAAACTGACTTTCGCCATTGATTGGCTTGTGACAGTCGGTCAGTTTACACTTTCTCTTCCACACCGACTTGCCCTTGCCGAACAATACATCACAAAACCTGCAATAGAAGTTTCTCACCAAGTCCTTGTTCTTCTCGTCCAAACCCATGCATTTGAAGTGGAACCATTCGTCACATCCGTCACATGCCACCATCAACTCGCCGTTGTCTGGCTTTCTGCAGGTGCAAAACAGTTCCTCGGAGTCCAATGAGTATTTTGGAGCACTCTGAAACTTGTCGAACTCTTTTTGGAGTTGCTGCACATATTTCTTATTGCTAGCTGCAGACTCAGCCATTGCAAATTCCTGCTGCTTCCGCCTCTTCTTTTCTCTGGATGTGTATGCTTCAAAAGAACGACTCTCAGGGCACGTGAAAATCTAACTCAAGATCGTAACTCTCTGATTTCATGTTCACGAAAAAATCGCAAAAAAAACGAAAATGGCCGCGTGCGGAATTGGATTCTGATAGTACCTGTAAGCCGCCCTTTTCAGCAGTTCGTTGGAAGATAGAGAGCAAGCTAGGTTACCGAACGCTTTTCGTAGCAGTATCTGACTTCCTATCTGAATTGATCCCAGATAAAGAGCTAGATAGGATAAAAAATAATGCTCACCAATATCTTCCCATAGATGCAATATTCTTTGTGGGCATGTTAGAAAATGATGAAAGTAGGTACTTCTTATTTAACAGTAAAATTAATCTTCAACGTTTTATATATATAAGTCCAAGTTGAATAAAATGAAAGCACTTTGACGTTCGAGAGAGTAACGACACAAGGCGCAAAGTTTTCTTTTTGGGAAAGCCATCATAGTTTTTGTTTGTCAGTCGTCCAGCGTTGCCATAGAACCCATTGGGTGTTCCCAAGCAAAATGGTTATCTACATCGTTACTAAAGTGATTGCTTATTCACTTTCCATAGAATTTCGTTTATATTTCACACGCGTACCCCACGCAATTGTCACTAATGTGACCATGTCCAAAGTCGTTCCCCGGTATATATTTTCTTAGGTCTGACATAAGATTTCCGTTTACTGATCTGGTCGTAGCGTTAGCTGAATTGAAAGCAATGTGGATTCTGAAACATAAAGCCTCTTTAATTTAGTTGATGGATTACCGGTTTTTGTGAAATTAATTTATCATCGGCTGAACTCTGAACAGTTTTCCATTCGTCGATCTACAATAAACAGCGCCACCAACATACATAAGTAACAGATTCTTCATTTCGATGAAATCTAATTTGTCAACGAAATAATAAGAGCCTGTATATCTTATCGTCGGAGCTTCCCCGGCGTGATAGATACCTATTTCTATCAAGTGAGATATCGAAACTACCCCTATTTATTTCATAAGCGCATAATAACTTTACTTTTAATGAAGAAATATACTGAGGAGAAATTCATTCTTAATACCATCAACGGCCTCTTGTCTGATTCATAATGTCTTCCATGTCAATCTAATGCTGAGATTGATAGCACTCTTTTCCCAATGTTCCGACAAAAGTAACCTCCACTTGCGGTAGCATTGACTAGTTTAATACAATTCTAGATTTTGCTTACCTCGTTTATGAATAAATGTAGACCATTCTTGCGATATCTGAAATCGGCTGCGTCTGTCGTCATCACTATCTCTATGGTATCAATCTTGTGGCATTAAAAAAGTTTTGATAACCTTGAATTTCATCAGCATTCAATAATAGGGCTCGTCAGATTACATAATCAATGCTGGCACGCTCAAATCGGTAATCCCATCCAGACATTAACAAGTTCACTTCGGTGAAATTTACCTGCGATGTTGCTTTTTCTTATCAATACGTTCTGAGCCAACACGCAGTAGAAAGACCATGTTTACGTAAACGACATCCCATATCATTTACAGCATGGATCCTACCATCATCACCTGGGTAATTGAATAATTGGCTGTTACCCATGAATTGTTATTGTATTTTAGCTTGCCAACTAAGGCCTCGCCCGCTACACTGGCTCCCATGGCCTTTAGACTTGCCAGTGACTATTTATATTAGTTTTATTTTAGTTTTGTTTGCTAGTTTGTACTACAATACGTATTAAGATGCAGAATCGCAGGGCATGGGTTGATGGCGAAACCAATTCGCCAATCGTCATTGCAACATGTGGTTGGACACACAATATAGGACAACTAAGATAGCTAAACCGCTTACCATTCCCACGATCAATGTATAGGCTACATCCTGTACTTCTATTCTTTTAGCGCCTATGCAGCTAGAGCTAGCGTAGCTGATGGTGTGGACATTACCATACTGATCACACCTGTGTCGCTATTTTTTGTCTCTCTGCTGAGCCTCTTCCTGCTGGGCCTCTCTCCGCTGGGCCTCTCTCCGCTGGGCGTTCTGTTTGTCAAATTCATGAAGCTTGGCAAATACTTGGAAGGTTGCCGTCACTCCCATGCCAACAAGAAAAGACGTATATAACATGCCAAAATTTAATTGGGGGGACGGCATCACTTGCTATTTTTCCAGCACTAATAGTTTCCAAAGTTATATATATAAACACTTTTATATACACAGGTTCAAGTTGCTTAAAATGAAATCTCTCTGATACCCAAGAGAATAGCGACAAGGTGTAAAGTCCTCGTAGCGACGAACCCGTCGTCTTCTATATTTGTCAGTTGTCCAGTATTGTTTTGCGGACTTATCGTTGTGTTTTCAAACAAGAGGGACGATCGACATCGTTCACCGTCGGAAATTTTCCCATAGTAAATTTTCTGGCGAGCAAAAAATTTCCAAAATTTGGTAAAATATGGATGTTTAATCCAGTATATCACACTGTATACCTCTCTGTATATTGAATAAGTTATACCATTCGAATCAGAAAATTTAGCAGATTACAATGATATAATTTTCAAAAAAATCTAAATTTCGAAGTTACATTCGCCTATAAGCAAGCCATTCGACGTCTCAATCTCGGAGATAAACTTGTATTACGTAAACAGAAGAATGAAAATTGGAGATAAGGATAAAGATGAGCCTTACTTTTGCTATCACGTCTTTACGTGTTTTGTTCACATCTCTTAAGTAATTAAACCGAAATTCTGTAGATATAACCAAGGCGAAATGGATATTGATGCAAAAAAATTTGAAAAACTTGCACTGGCAAGATTACCCGTACTTCTAGTGGAAAAAATGGACAGATCTGATCCAACCAATGTGAAAATGTTGAGAGAAATCACTACTCTTTTGCTTCTTGAATACGCTCAAATGGAAAGCGTGAGGCTTCCTCAATATAAAGCGGAAAAGCAAGCAAAAATGCTTGTTGATATATTTGACTTTTATTACGAGAATTTTGTCATAAGAGGAGATGAAAGGTTGTCGCAGGAGGAAATTGATTATTATAATAAGTTTGTTGCATATCTATCATCCAAAGAAGCTAATCCAACCTATCAGCAACTTTACAGAAAACACGGTAAAGGTGTCGCATCACCAACAGCTTGTAGAAAGGCTTTTGAGTTTCTTCAAAATAATAACATAACAAAGAATAAATGGATGTACGAGGCTTGGTCTATTGATGGAAAAAATCTTACAGAATTTGCTAGGTTACCTATGGCTAAGAGAAGGAAAATGGAGTTCAAAGATTTGAACAAGGTCAAACCAGGCTCATTTGATCATTTGCTTATAAAAAATGATGATATGGACTTCTTCTTCGGGCAAATTTTCACAAAATGCATGGAAGAATATCATAAAAGTATAAATCTAACATTTAAGGGGATACAGGCAACCAGCTTTCCTAACATTAATGATAGATTCAATCTTAGTCGCTTTGATACAGATTCTGATCCAGAAAGCAGCTCGGTTTCTGAGTACATGATTGACTCTCAAGAAGAGGGTAATGAAGAAAAAAATAATGAAGCAAAGGAAGCTGAAGATGATGAAAATGAGGAAGATGATCTCGAGTATTTGTTTCCCGGATTAAATGATCATAGTGCTGACGATCCAGAATTTTTTGACTCTGACTGGGAAAGCAATATCAGCAACTGTCAATTAGCAGTAGATAATTTAGAAAATACTTTGCAGGGTTCCAGCTTTGTCGCAGAGGAAACAGGCATCACAAATGCTCATGAAAATACATGCAACTATCCGACGATTGAAGAATATGCAGAAATTGCCAATTCTGAAGAAGAATTCACTCGAGTTGAGAGCAATAATGAAATATCAAGCGATCAGCTTCCACATGTTCCGGTTGATATTTTTTCAGATTTTCTAAAAGCGGGAATTTGTAACTTATTCCACTCTCCAACTTCTTTTATGATTTACTCTATTGCTATCCGGGGATGGCTATCTTATGACAGAACAAATCAGCTTTTAAAAAAAGGCTCCACATATGGTTTTATTGATAAGCGCGATCTTGAAGTAAGGCGTCTTCATGACAGAGTATCCCAAGTTTGGCAGAAACTGTCGACAGGAGTAGATGTGCCCTACTGTCCGTGTCACTCACATACCTATTATTTCGAAACTGCCGAAACGGCGTGCCAAAATCCAAAATGTAACTTGTCAAGAGATAGTGCTTTGAGTTTTAGATATGAAGGTTTGCAATCGATGATGATTGCAATGCATGGTAATGATTTTATTCGGAACAAAATGTTAGTCAATAAATCAAAAGCTCTTAGTAATTCAAGTGTACTAAGCTCAATTTCCAACGGGCGTCTGTACAGGGAGTCAGTTCTAGCTGAGAACTCGCAAGAAAATACATTTATTTTCAATATTGGGTTATCTTCTGACGATTGTAACTTGTTTATCAAAACTTACAAAGGCGTCAAAGTATTTCTTATTACATTTTTTGATTTACCTGAATCCCTAAGGTATAATAAAACTTTTAATCATATACCATTAGCCTTAACCACCAAGCGTGAAGCAAATGGCTCGACGGGGGCAATGGCCAAAATTTTAATGAAAGAAATTGACTATTTAACTAACGTTGGCATCAAAATGTTAAGCAACAATGTCGAAATTACTCTAAAAACCAATTTAATTTCAATAACTGGAGATATTGTAGCCTTGAACAAGGTTACTGAAACCTTAAATAGCGTCTCACATAATCCGTGCTTATACTGTAAAATCCCCAGAACAAAAAACAAGATTCTTCTAAATGCACCTTATACAAAAGAAGTTAACCACTCTGATAATGCCTCAACTGAGGCCGAAAACAGCAATACAATTGCAGAAGTAAACCGATATTTGGAAAAAATTAGGATTGAAACTGAATTTTACAGATCATTAGTCTCTTCTGGCCAATTTATTGATTCTAGCGGTTGGAAAATCAAAGCCATCCCCCTAGTGGCCCATCATTCAACTCTTGACATATTTAGAGTGCTTTGCCCCGATTTCATGCACACAGGGTATGAAAATGTTTTTGCTAAAAGGATATGTGGTGTGTTTTGTGATAGAAAGATGAAAGACTTAGATTTAATTTTGCACAAAAAAGTCTTAGAAAGAAAAACAGAAACTAATGATTATATTGCCAAAAGTCATCTTTTTGAAGAAGTGAAAGAAATCAATAAGTTTTTAACTCCATCTATGGCCACCACCAGAATCAAGGCAGTAGATATGAAGAGTCTGTCACATCTTTTTAGTTTTTACTTTGTCCCTCTAATGCCATACCTTTTGATGGAAAACAACTCAAATACATACATCGAAATTGTGAAATATTTATTAGAGTTTAATTGCTACGTAATTGCCTTTGCATCTAGGACTGTACCACTTCAAGTTTTAAGGACATCAAATGGTTTAAATCCATTGAAAAACAGTTTCATCGCTTTAATTTTAAAGTTAGAAGAAGAGTTGTCCCAGCCTGAGCGGGCTTGGCTTGATATTGTTTTCTCTTTACCAACTCACCAAGTATTGCATATGTTTGATAAGTGGGAAGATTTTGGCAGTTTTAAGGATAATTGGTGTTTTGGGATGGAACGTGCATGCAATAAGGTACGAAATTTGGTAAAGGCAGGTGCAAATGCCTATAAATCCTTAAACGGGCGACTATCCATCCAAGTCTTGGAAAACTGTATGGCTATAAACGAGTTTGAAGACAATGATTTATCATGCTATAAATGGGGAAGATCCAGAAAGATTAATCCTATTGGGGAATTAGAAAGAAAAGTTACAGAGTTTTATACAAAAATTGGAACTTCTTCTGGTGAGTTGATAACAAGGGATTTGTCATTTTTAAGGTCCAGATCGACAAGGATCGATACATTAGGCACCTATAGGTATGCAAAAATCTTTGCTGATCAAAGTTGGACTTATTTGAAGGTTTTGAGGCTTGTTGTTTTTGAAGATAATGAGAAGAAAGGCCTTCTAATGAAATATAATACAGTAAAGATAAACACGACATGGGTCCCGACAGTGCAAGGAATATTTGACTTTGGTTTCTATACAAGGATTATCTCAGAAGATGAAACCGAGAAGTGGATTTGGTTGGATGATTCTGTTGAAATCTATGGGTTCTGTGTACTAGAAGAATTTGAGAATGTCGTAGTAGATCAGAATCCTGATTTCGGGATAATCTTTCGGAAACATGATCAAATTTAAAAGCGACTGACGCGACATCATAATCTCTAAAATCAGTAAAAATATTGCTTAGTTTTGCCCCATTTTAAAATTTGCCACCCTGCTTTCCATAATTTCAGTGCTCAGCTTCAATCTTTTGTTCTTTTCAATATTAAATATCTTTCTGTTTCATTAAAGTCTAAGTACTTATAATGAACTGTAATCAACAAATAATTTTCTCTTTTAGTGATACTTTGTAATTATTACCTTTCAATCAGCAATGAAACATTCAGATGGCTCATACTAATCAGTTATTTCTAGGGCTTCTTTTTTTGTAAAGAACTGAGTGGTAAGTCAGTAACCTGCGGTAACAGAGAGTGTGATTTTGTTCCTATGCTAACAAAAATTTTCTCAATAGCCGTGCTTTGGATTTGCTTAAAACATATGAGTTTAAATGGTTGAAACTAGCAGCAAGATATAATTTAAAATTCAGACTCTTAATACCACTTATCTTATCTTTCCTAAAGTACAAACAAAATCTGGAGCAACCTGGGCTTTCGAAATGTTCAATCAAAAAACAATTATTGAAGTTAATGACGAGAACTTTTCATTTAAAGAGACTAAATGTTAAATTTTTTTCAAAAATCATATACAAAATCAATAATCTTATTTCTCAGTCTGGTGATATGAATAGGGGATTATAATCCTCTCGTTAATGATCAATTCTATTATTTCATTATGCTCATTATGGATTGTCAATTATCAGTATGTTGCTTTTCTGTCTTGTTACTTCAACAGTTTATTGTGTGGAATTGGGGCTTAACTTTGTCACGAAGATCTTTCATCTGAATGCTCAATCATTTGATACCATATTAACCTTTTGAAAGTCTGAAGCCTCATATTCAACTTTCAACCTTTTAATCATGGTCTTAAATTGATTCAACTTTCTCTGAAAACTCTTCGTGAGATAACCTTGCCAGATTTTACTCACAAGCAAGCTCGGGAAATGTAAATTTGTAAATTTGTGGCCACATGTAGAATATTCATGCAAAATACTGATGATTGACAATTTATGATGAGCCTACATGATTTTTGCTCGGTGATAACAAAGAATTTCGTTTGGTCTTTCAAAATAATATTCTAAGAGGTTGCACTTTTTTTTTCCCATCTTGTGGTTGTTGATTTGCAACAGGCCTTATCTCACAAATAGTATAAAAATGCTAGCTCAACCAATACTAATAAACCTGAGCCTAATATCGCTCTTAACTTAGAGAACATTCACCATGGCTAGCTAATAACATAAGTACATTTCTTTTGATAAGATATTCAAGTCAATGATTTCCAATGTTGTGGTAAGTTTACCGATCTTGTTAAAAATTTCATGCGACCTCAAAAGTTTCGCATCGCTTATGCAATATGTTTTCTATCAATATAATGTGACACCAAAAAATAAAGCTCAGAAGTTTAAGTACACCAAAGGGCAAGAAGGGAGATTTGATTATTTGTATTTGTTTGGAAGATTGGTGTCAATTCGTGATTTATGTTGGGGGACAGAATTTATGCCGGTAGGTCCATGAAGAGAATTAATTTGAAATTAATTAAGAACACGTAGGTACAAAGTTATCAAAACAAACTTACAAGATTGACATGAAGGAATTACAAATATAAGAATACTGAAGGTATTGAGGATATTAACTTATTTCGGATCAGGTTCAGAAGTTTCAAGAGTAAGGAAATTGCTTAAATTTACGCCTAACTCTCTGTATTTACGGTTAAAGAGTATTTTCCTCTGTCACTAGTGTTGGCACGGTGTACTTTGGATCTGGCTAGGATCCATCGTCTTGTAATTGGTTTCTTTGCTTGTGTACCTATGTTTTAGTTGACTTTTATAGTTTTGTATTTATTCAATCTTGGACACGATCGGTGATAGGCGTTAACCGGCATTATATCCGAACAAAACTGACTTTTTCTACCTAACAAATTTACTATGTTCAAAATCTTTAGCGAATTTAGAAAAATTAAAAATATTTCCGACGGTGTTATCAAAGATGATTACTTAATCATTTTCCACGAAGATACTGTCCATTTCCTCACCAAAGTCACATGATCGTATTTGACTACCCTGGTGGTTGTCTGAAGCCTTTTTTCCTTTTCCGACAATTTTTTTTTTTTTTGGGTCTCAGCTCCCGCCCCGCAGTTTCTTGGTGCAGCAACCACCACGGTCCTCTTCGAACCATTGAATGGATTGGAGGCCTCCAAATTCAGGTTGAAACTTTCGACGACAGAAAAAGGATGACTGCTGACCAACAGGGTGTCTGTCTGTCCCCCTGCTGGCTGTGATGTGGTTTGTATGTTTAACTTCCATTCCCCGTTGAAGCGTGGATCTACATCGGAGTAGCAGAGACAAAAACGGAGACCTAAACAAAGAGGACTCTAGAATACCGGAAAGAGTATCATCCTTTCTTTCGCCTTGCTTGTACCATTCTTGACAACGGGCAGTTTTAAACTTCTACATTGTTTCATAGAACATAGTAATGACTGCATTAACGACTCTTTTCTCTCCAGGGGATTTTGTGGAGTTGTTCATCAGAGACGAAGACACATGCACCGCAGACAACAGTTATGACGGAGAACATTTTGGAGCACGTATATCAGCCGTCTTTGTCGTCCTTATAGCGTCTGCTTTTGGCTCATTCTTTCCAGTCTTGTCATCTAAGTACTCTTTCATACGTTTACCGCCAACATGCTTCTTCGTTGCAAAGTTTTTCGGTAGTGGTGTCATCATAGCCACCGCTTTCATCCATCTACTTCAGCCGGCAAACGAAAATTTATCCGATGACTGCTTGGGTTACCCGTTCGACGTGTATCCATTGGCCTTCGGTATTGCGTTGATAGTTTTGATGGTCATGTTCTTTCTGGAGCTCATAGCCTACAGGTGGATCGAGGCAAAGTTGTCCAATCAAAGCTTAGACTCGAATGAACCGCATACGCATTCTCACTTTGGTGACACCTCAATGTATGTTCACAACGAAGCAGAACAACACAACAATGGCTACATTCATACTGGTCCTGACGAAGAGGAGATTGACTATGACGATGACAGCAGAGATGAAAATGAAGAAGATGGCATCTCGAACAGTGGGATGCCTCATTCTCATTCTCATCATCATCACCCTCTTGTCCACGACAAACTTGAAGAGATAACAGATAATGCGGTGTCAAATGATAAAACACTGGAAAAGAAGGATTCGTACTTAGAAGACGCTGAAGACATTGAGAAACAGTTCACAGACTCAGACTCAGACTCAGATTCAGACTCGGTATACGCAGCTCAAATCCTGAATGTGTTTGTGCTTGAATTCGGTATTGTTTTTCACTCAGTTTTCGTTGGTTTGACTCTCTCATGCTCTGGTGATGAGTTCGTCTCCCTATACATTGTCGTTGTCTTCCATCAGATGTTTGAAGGCCTTGGTTTGGGTACAAGAGTGGCCTGCGTCGACTGGCCAAAGTCAAGAAGGTGGACTCCTTGGCTGCTTTGCTTAGCATATACTTTCTGTACTCCAATTGCAATCGCTATTGGAATAGGTGTTAGAAATTCTTATCCCCCAGGAAGCCGACGGGCACTAATCACAAATGGCGTTTTTGACTCTGTCTCCGCCGGAATTTTGATTTATACAGGTTGCATAGAATTAATGGCTCATGAATTTTTGTTCAGTGATGAGTTTAAAGGCCCTGGCGGATTCAAAAAAATGATTTGGGCTTACATAGTCATGTGTGTAGGCGCTGGTCTTATGGCATTATTAGGTAGATGGGCGTGAGCATCTCTACCTATAACAATTTCTCGGTTTAGGTTTACTCACGATTTTCACACTTTGTATTTTATATATCTAAAATGTAAACAGCAATACATTCATAAGGTTATCACCCTGATTTTCATTCTATTCCCCCCCCTTGGGCGGTGTCTAAAAATTCGTACGGAATATTGGGGAAAAATCTAAAATTAGTTATACGATTCCTTAGTATAATCACTATTTATCCTCCTCTTCATCGTCACTTTCACGATTGGATTTACTTAGGGCAGCCTGTCTCCTGGCTTTCTCGTATTTGGATTCATCGTACAAGGAGGCTCCACGTTTATTCTTATTTGCCTTGCTATTCCTTGATGAGGATTGTCTCATATGTGCGTGGCCCCTTGAGTCCAGTGTTATATTATCACCATTATCATTATCTTCGTCATCAACATCGGAGACATCATCTTCCTCATCGTCATTATTATCATCATCTTCATCGTCCTCATCGTCCTCATCGTAATCACCACTGAAATCACTCTCACTGGTATCGTCGGTATCGTAATCGCTATCACTGTCATGAATCAAGGCGGAAGGAAGTTTTCTCCCACCTGGCAAAGCATTTTTTTGATAACGGCCTTCAGATCTGCCTTGTGAGTCACGATGAGCGGAATCGTGCGACGAATGATGCAAATTCTTTGGCAAATCAACAACAGCTTTCTTTGGATCAGCTTTGATGAAAAGCTTAATTTTGTCTTCAATACCCAAATCATTTAAACCGTCATTACCAGGTATCAAATCCGTGTTACCCAATTCATTCATTTCTTCGTCTATAATTTCCTTTTCCTTCTTCAAACCAAAATATTTTAACGTTTTATTAACCAAGTTATTGTTATATTGTTGATCGCTAATACCCTTTGCCAACTCCTCAGCCTTTTGCTTCTTGACATTGACTTTATATCTACCCAAAATCTCACCATCTTCATTCTCGATAATGATATCATCGTTAACCCTATATCCATGTAATTTTCTTGTTTTTCTAGGTATGGAATTCTTGAATAATAATCCGTCACCAATATCAACAAACTTGTCGAAAGCGCTTCGTGTGGTTCCGGTAGTAGTACTTCTTCTGACAACTCTTTCAGGGGAACCGGTAGCCTTACTTGGGCTAACTGGAATTGGCTGGATATTCAACCTTTCTTCAATAGTAGAAGGAGTTGGAGATTTTTGCAAGTCTTTGGCGTTACTAGAACCCTCTGTTGAGGGACTTGGAGAACCCAGCCCTATTGTTGAAGCAAGTTTTCTTGTGACAGTACCTGCCCTTGATCTGATCGATGCAGGAGGCGATGTTGATGCCATTGTGTTTGCACGACTACGTACTGTACGCAGAACTTCACCATGCTGATCTTCAATGACTAGACCGTTACCGTAGTTATATGCGTGCGTCGGAACACGCAAATCACCGTCTTCGTCATAGACAGGTTGTAAATCATCTTCTTTTAGCTCATAATCAGATGTAATCCTTTGCAGAGCTGCGGGACTGGCATGAACCATACCACGCATATGCCCTGGCACTAGGGAATTTGAAGAGATACGAGATCCCATTGAGTTTTCTGATGCGTTGGTGACTATCTTCTGCAAAGGAACAGTCAGTTTATCTTGATCACTACTACTATTTTGGTCCTCTGCATTTGTGTTCACGCTCTCTTCTTCTCCATTTTCTACGTTAATCTCAGGCCCTTCTTGTTCCGTCGTAGGATGCCTGTTAACATTCCGCAAATCTAGTGTTTCGGAAACAGGTGGAGCTTTCCTCTTCCTAGTCTGTTTACGTTTCAGTAATCTCCTCTTCTTCTTCCTATTTGCTCCACCGGCAGGTCTAATAGGTGTTCCACTGGTCTCGATGGTTGGAACGTTTTCTAAAGTGCCAAATCTGTCCATTCCGATGTTAGCGTTAAGTTTCGCATTGACTTTTTCATCAGCATATTCATCATTGCTTGTATTCGGAGATACTGAAATGTCATTGTATTCTTGGTTTGCCATTGTGTCAATTCTTTTAAGTGAGAACGAAGTACCTGATCTTTCAATTTTCGGTAATCTATTGAACCAGTAGCCATTACCATTATCACCACCACTGCTTTCAGCTTTTGTCCATGTCATGGTGAATGTCATACTTTGTAGTTGCTTTCCTAGCGTCAATACTGCAACAGATGAACCATGAACGATAATACTGGTAACAATCAAGAAGCAAACAGTTGGCCACACAATTCTTATCAGCTGATAATATTCTGAATCGACTGGATAGTTGGTGGTCGGACCATGGGTGATGTGTAAAACGTCCGCTTCTAAATCAGAAATCGCAATGATGGCTGCAAAAACTGCACCAACCCCTATTGGTCCAAAATGGCCCACAAAAAATGCTTCTTTCCAATTTTTTATATCCGGATTGATCACTTTTGTTATCAGGACCGCTGGAATTCTTCTCAAGCAAAGGACTACCAAAGCAATACAAATCAAACGCCAACAATTTAGGCCCAGCTTAGTGTCATTGAATTCCTGCCAAGGGATGATTGATCCAAAATAGACAAAATATGCCATGTTCAACAATATATCAATAACTGTCGAGACATTGGATTCTTCTGTCCGATGGGTAAACCATCCGTCCCAAGCAAACGCTGTACCTGCGCAAAAAGAAGCCAACAAATCATCGACGCCAAGGATGGAGCCAAACCCTGCACATAATAAGGCCAACATGATATAAAAGGCAAGAAAGGATTCATGGTCAATCAAATCGTGATTTTCTGCAAACTTCAATGCTTTCCTACCAGTGTAACCTATAATACTGCCCATAATACAGCCAAAACCACATTCGTATAGGACAGTAACACAGATCCAATCCTTCGCTACTTCACTTGTGTGGCCTCCATGTAGAATGATGTTTAATGCAAGATAAACAAATGGAACGGAGACACCGTCATTACAGGCAGATTCAGCACTCAAAAGGTTTCTCAAATGGGCAGGGACTCTTTTAGCAAATTTACCTTTTCCGACGACAGCTTGAGCCAAAATTGGATCTGTTGCAGTGATGCAAGCCGATATCAATAGGCCGTGACTGAAATGCAAACCTGGAATGATGATGTATATGAACACTCCGATGATCAACCAACCTGCAGTCATACAGGGAATCAATAGTAGGAACAACGGGAACCAGTGTTTCAAAATATATTTTTTGGGTAATTCGACAGAAACTGCCACAATTTCAATACAGAGAAGAACTCTGGATATTTCTAGGGTGATGTAAAAGTAATTACCCCAACTTAAAGGATTAAACCAGTTCAAGCAATGGGGACCGACAATCAAGCCATAAATGGTAGCGACCGAAGCCTCCCCAAGATACAGTTTCTCCTTCACGAAAAGAGAACATAATGAAAAGCACGTACTGAAAACGGCCACAACGGCGTATGCCACATGAGCTTTACTGACATCAATTTGAGACCAAACCATATGAAGCTATCAATCATAAATGATGATAAACTATTGACGTAAAAGGGGACAAGTGGTAAGTTGAGATAAAGCTATTGAAAAAAGCTGATTTGTTGCAATCCAAAATCAAACGTGAAGAAAAGGTTGCAATTGATTGAATTGAAAAATTTAGAATATGGTGTCAGTTCTAAAATTAGAAAAAAACTGGGTCGAGAGGATACTTTCTTTTCAAAAAGTTGATAAGTAGCAAAGTGAACAGTATGATCTAAAGAATCTCTGTGCAAAACAGGAGAAGCGATGTTCTTAAGAAATTGAAAGAAGCACGTGGGATCAATTACCTGTGGGTGAAAATACTGTGTATATCGTCCCTCTTGACGGTAAGATATAACAATCACGGAAAGAAAAGAAAAGAAAAGAAAAGAAAAAGAAAAGAAACAGCACTGGTGGTCAAACGTGTCTGTAGGGAGTCCGCACAACTGATAGAGTCGGGATAGAGAGAGCACGAATGTGTAGCTGCGATTAGACCGATAATAGCTTACGCTTTGCCAATGAAGTTGCAGTCAAATGGACAACAATAAGTAGAAAGGTGAACAAGACGAAAATGGCAATAAATAATAAAAAAATTAGAAAACGCTACAGGGCTGCTCCAGAAAGGGCGCTTTCTCCCTTTTCTCCTCTCTTCCGTGTTCAGCAGTGGCTGACCTACTGTATCTGCCTTGCCCGTTGGTAGCGATTGGTGGCTCTGCAGAAACTGGAAGAGAGAAGTTAAAAGAAGGGAAAGGGTGCGGGGGCTTTATAAGTCTATCGACGTATGTGGCGAAGTTTTATAAACTGATTAAGATGTGGCGCAGTTGAAGATTGCCGAATTGGGTCCCCGACATGAATCTGGACTTCGACTGAAAAAAAAAAAGCTAGGATTATGACTTCTTTACAACTATACAGGAGAACGCACTTCAAGATAGGCTTTTCTTTGATAAAGCTTTTAGTTTCTGGGTCTGAAGGAAGATAGTAGATGGCGAAAAAATCAAAAAAGGCATCCTCTTCAGTTGAAGAAGCTCCAGTTGACGTAAAGAAAAATGGGAAGAAGAATTCTAAAGATTCAAAAAATGGCAAAGATGAGAAGCAACAAACCAATGCCAAGGGAAATACACCTGTAAAAAATGGAAGAGCAATTGTTACAAAGACTTCTTCCTGGACGGGGAAGTTGCCCGGCTCTTTATTGCATGAACACTGTCAAAAGCAAAAATGGAACAAAGTTGAATATGATATGAAAAAACTTCCGGACGGTTTCATTGCTGTTCCGCAGCTCTCATGGGAAAACCCGAAGACGAAAGAACTGATACATATCAAATTCCATCCACCAAAAGAGATCGTGAAACCGCAGGAAACTCCGATTGAAGCTCGTCATTACGCGGCAACCTACGCTTTGCATAGAATCGCGTTTAACAAAAACCTCCATATGGTTTTACCGACAAATCACAAGAATTTGTGGAGCGATTTGGAAGCTGAAAGGAAGAGAATCACAGCTGAAAATGAGAAGCGTGCAAGACTTGAATATGCAAACGATCCTTTTCAGGCTCTAATAGAAAAGAGAAAGGAAGATGATGCGAAGAAGAAAGAGCGTGAGATCAAGCAAGCCTCTTTGGAGAAGGTTAAAAAGCAAACTATCGTTATTGGTTCTTCTTCAGGGGCAACATTAAAATCGAAAGTAGTCAACAGGGAGAAACCATCTAATTCGGAAAAACTCGCCTCCTCTAACCCCCCATTAAACAGTGATTATCGGCTAGGTAAAGTCAACAAAGTTACCTTCCCAAGAAAAATCTGGGAAAATAGTATACTTTTCGATTTAGATACAGAAATTGCCATCTCTATTGAGGATGCTATCAGAAACCATATCGAATGGTCAGAAGAGTTTTCCGAAGGCATCGACAGCATAAAAAGGGATGTTTCTTATACTTCTTTACTTGAAAAAATTGGGTTTAGGAAAACACACATTCAAGAATCACTTAAATACACTTATACTTTTAATGATTCACTAGAGTGGTTGATTTTTCATTTACCGGAAGATGATTTACCTGCTTGTTTTGCTAGAGATGATTCAGTCTCTAATGTTAAATTGAAAATCACCAAAGACCTTAACAAGGAACGTATGATAGCAAAGCTAGTCCAGGGAGGCTTCAGCCTCAATGATGTCATTTCTAGTTTGAAACAAAGTGACTTTGACCTTCGACGGTCTGCCGTTCTTTTGACAAACTCCTTGTTCAAAACAAAACCTGCTACTGGACATTCGAATATTCCGCATTCTCTGACTGAATGGGTTGAAGAAAAGAATAGTTTGAAGGTAATTTACGAATCAAAAATAAAAGAAAATGATCCACCAAAAGATGATCTTTATGAAATACTTTTGGATGTTGAAGGCCTCAAGCCAAAATTGCTTTCTTTGAAAGTCTTCAGATCTGATAATTATCCATATGATATGTGCGGAATGTTTATAGTGGTGAATGATACATCATATTCGTTACCAAACTATATTAAACTATCGATTATCACTCACTTGATTGAATATTGGTTTGAAGTAGGGGCATCTGGAATGCCTTACATATATACATGTGTTGACTGGTTAGAGCAGAACATAATGAGCATTATCAACAATCCTGGCCAGCTTTACATACCACCAGATGAGTTGGGAAAATTAAAGCATATTAAAGATCAAGCAAATACAGAGAGTAACACCAAATTGTCTGTTGCTAAAAGACTAATCAAAGGGAAAAAGCTTGATGTTGCAAAAATTCAAGATCATTATTTATCCAGGATCGAGTCTCCAGAGTTTGGAAAATCTGTTACTAACAGATCGAAGCTACCCGCTTGGAAAAAGAAGAACGATATTATTGACATTATAAACCAGAATCGCGTTTGTTTGATTACAGGAGAAACTGGTTCAGGAAAGTCTACACAAATAGTTCAGTTTATCCTTGACGATTTGAATAAGAAAAATGATTATCATACAACAATGATTTGTACTCAACCAAGACGTATATCGGCTATTGCATTAGCCGATCGTATTTCAGAAGAACGGACTGATAAATGTGGGCAGGAAACTGGTTATATCATCCGTGGTGAGAACAAAACAACTGATGAAACTCGTATTTCTTTTGTTACAACCGGTGTCATGTTGAGAATGATTCAATCTATTTTTGGTAAAGAGAAAAAGCTTCAAGATTCTTTTTTCCAGAATTTAGGATACATTTTTATTGATGAAGTTCATGAAAGATCGATTGATGGTGATTTTCTTCTGATTATACTGAAGCAGATGATAAAAAATTTTCCAAAACTAAAAATTGTTTTGATGTCGGCCACAATTGACAAAAGCATTTTCAAGGGATATTTTGGCCATGTTTCTTCGAATGAGATTGCACACGTACATATTGAAGGAAGAACTTTTCCAATTGAGGATTTTTATCTTGATGATGTTTTGACTATTACTAACTTTAGAATATCAAGAGGAAGAGGAAATTCGCGTTATGATCAAGAATATGATGAAACCGAGTTAGATATGCTTACCCCCTCTGCAGACTCTAAATATTTTCAACAAGGTAATATAAATTATGAACTTATAGCAGAGTTAGTTTATCGTATAAATGAAGACTTAAACTCCCGAGATGATCATGGTTCCGTATTAATATTTCTACCAGGTGCAATGGAAATCAAAAAATGTTTAAATAATATTGATGATAAAGACTTTTGGAAATTACCATTACATTCTGCATTAAGCTCCCAAGAACAGAAAAAGATATTTCAAAACCCTCCTTATGGTAAGCGTAAAATTATTGCTGCGACTAATATAGCAGAAACATCCATCACAATTCCTGATGCCGTTGCTGTTATTGACACAGGCAGAGTCAAGAGCGTGCAGTATGACATTAAATCTAATAATACAAAACTAGTTGAAATCTGGGCATCACGAGCAGAGACAAAACAACGTAGAGGTCGTGCTGGTCGTATCAGGAATGGCTTATGTTATAAACTTTTTACCAGAGAAACCGAAAATAGGATGATACCACAACCTATCCCGGAGATCAAGAGAACCAAACTAGAATCTGTGTATCTAGTGGTTAAAGCAATTGGGGTCAAAAATGTCTATGAATTTTTGCAAAACGGACTTGACGTTCCTGATAAAAACAACGTCGAAAATGCCAAACGAGTGCTTATGGATATAGGTGCACTACATGCAAATAATGATGAGTTAACGTCTTTAGGTCGATATCTTTCAATGCTACCCACTGATCTCAAATCTGGGAAGTTGTTGATTTACGGCTGTATATTTGGCTGTTTAGAGAATGCTTTGACTTTGGCAGCAATTGGAGTGACAGGTTCACCTTTCACGTGCAAACATGAAGAAAGGTTAGAAATGAAGGAAATACAACAAAAATTTGGAAAAGACAATGGTGATCTTATTGCTATTTTGAATGCGTATAAAGAGTTTAAATTGTGGCCATCTATGAAGGAACGAAGGAAGTTTTGTGGCGAGAACTTTTTGTCCATATTGAGAATGAATGATATAGATTCAACTAGGTTACAATACTTGAATAATTTGAAGGAAATTGGTTTTATACCATTTGCGTATGATTCTAGCAAAGGGAAATCTAACGATGATTATTTGAAGTTCAATAGAAACAACGAAAATATGAACATCATAAAGAGTATTTTGACGGCTTCATTATATCCACAAATTGCAATGGTTGAGCTCCCTGATGTGAAGTATGCTCAAAGTATTGGCGGTGCTATTGCGCTCGATCCAGAATTCAAAAAAATTAAGTACTGGACAAGAAACGATTATTACAGGAAATTACTCGACAATGGTGAACTTGAAAAATTCGAAACTGAGTCAAACGAAAAAGTTTATCCAGCAACAAGAATTTTTATGCATCCATCTTCCTCCTTGTTTATAAACGATGAGAAGTCTAGAGTAAACCCATCGTTTATAGTTTACAATGATTCACAAGAAACCAGTAAGCTATATGCACATGGTATTACTCCGAGCTCAAAAATATCCGTTTTATTATTTGGTGGCTCAATTTCTTATGACTTGACGAGTTTTTCAAGCTCAGTCAAGTCTAAAGGTATTATTTTAGACAACTGGTTACCAATCAGAACATGGTGCAAGAACGCAGTTTTAGTTGGAAAACTACGGTTATTGTTAGACAAGACCATACGAGCCCGTTTAGAGAATCCTAGAAGTAACACAGGGCAGGATGTATTGAAGGTCATAGAGGAATTAATCAAAATAAGCGTGTGAATATTTTTATAGAACGACACGTGTATATAGGTATTCAGCAAATTAATCTATTCATTAACTTTCCAGCCCCCGCTTTCTTCAATGAGGACATTTTCTGCAACCCAAAACTCTAAACTTGATTTCACTAGCTGAAGTGGCATACTTAACTTCATCACTATAATACCTAACTTCACAATTTCCAGGTTTGAATCATTTATAAAGTTGAGAACGGCTAATTTATCCAATGTCACAACGTAGTTCTTTTTTATTCCATTGACTTCTATATCAATGCTAGCCTTTGTATTCTGAGGGTGAAATTTCAAGCTTCTACCACTCTGCAAACTTTTGTAGCGTAATTCATATGCCGATAAATCATTATGAATTGCAGGAGGAAAGTTGAACATAGTTACATTGGATGACAAGTTTGGCCAATATAAATGACTTAGAAATACGCCGTGGACTGAATAAGTTGTCTTTATAACATGATTGATTTTTGAATCCAAGGCTTTGCTTCTCACTATGTCATTTAGCATAATATCAATTTTATTAAAGTCATTATTCGAAAATTTTGATTTCAGTAAAGACAAATTCTTCAAGATGTTGGATATATTGTAGTCAGTAATATTTAACAAATCAACAGAAAATATGTTGACAAACTGATTAATGAATAAGTTATTATCGTTGAAAATTGAGGTCAATGAATCAATAATATCATCTATCTTCCCTACTTGAAAATCCGGTAGAGCATCAATAGGGTCAGGTTGCCAGTTAAGTGTCCTTTTCTGCAAACTTGAAGAAAGCACATTGATTCCCGAATTTGTTGCACGAAATAAATTTTTGTTGAGTTCGTCATTCAATTCAATTAATTTATTGTTTTGTCTGTCAGTACTTAGCAAACCATTTACTATTTTTTCAACAGTATCATTTCTCATGCACAAATATGAACGTATGGGCCTTGTCACTTTATCCAATAAAACACCTCTATGATCTATAAGAAGAAGTGCGTGAATGGTCTTTATATAATAAAGAATAATATCCGTGGTTTTTATACTCGGTAAGAGTAAGTTACGGTTCAAAGTGGAAACGAAATGCTGCACCAGTAAATCTTTTTGGCCTGTTTTATTGAGACATATATTGAATTCTTTCAATGTCTCCGTTGTTGCTGGATATTTTTCAACGAGCTCATAAATCTGATCTATTCGTTTAGTGATTAAATGAGTTTTAGCTATTAAAAGTAAACAATCCTTAAAAACCTTTGAGTTTTTGAAAGAAACCAAACTTTCAAAGGAAAGGTATAAGTCGTTTACAATCCACATCTTTAGTGCGTCATATATCGGTCCATCATCATACACAGTGTTTATCTTTTGAATAATCCTGCATTTTGAAAGTTGAAAAATAAAATTATCCAACTCATCAAACAAGTTGATCTTCATTAGAATCTTTGACACCAGATAAAGATCAGCCGATTTGTAATTTTCAGAGAATAATGTAATTAAGTCATCCCAAATTGATTTGATAAAGTCTTGATATATCGAAAATTCTGATCTCTTCAGTAAAATAATATCATTATTGCTGAACTTAAAGAATATGTAGATGAGGTTAAGATTAGTTGTCGACGACTCAAGGCATTTGAAGAGCGCCATTACGTCCCCATTGTATTGTATTTCTAGGTTAGATGCAAGTGAGTACAACAATCTCTGAAATATAGGTAAGTAAATGTGGCTATCCGTTGTGTTTCTTATTATGTTCCGAATTCTCAGAGGAATGTTTAGCTCTTGAGGCCCGGAAAGAGGAAATATTTGTGAAGACAACCAATCCAGTAAAATCGAGGTGTCGTCTGAAGTGTGAATTTCATTCGAATTGAATACGGCCGTCATTTATTTAGCTTATGAGAAGCCCCTTTGCTCTTGCAAGGAATGAATGGAGAACACGAAATGCATAGGGGAAAAAACGTGATGAACCTTAAACATGTTTACTGAGTTGCCTAAATGGGAATCTCGCGTGGTTAAGAAACAGAAATATCTCAGGCCTCTGCTTACACATCAAACTGGCTCTAAAAGGTGTTCCGAGGTAAGAAGGATCTAAAACTGGGAACATATTTTACTTTCAAATAGTAAAGATACAGATACTGTTATTGATATGAGCAGCACAGACCAATTTATGCAGATTACCGGATGCACAAACCGAGATTTGGCCCGAAGATATATTAGCAACAGCGGAGGTTTTTTAGATGTTGCGATCGACAACTATTACACCCACGAGAATAGTGCAGCCAGTGTGGCTATTTCGCAAACAGTCCCAGATAAACATATAATAGCGGATTTAAAAAAGATATTTGCCAGGTATTCAGAGCGGACCAATCCGGACCAGATGGATATAGACGGCACAATTGCCTATTTCACGGATCTTGATATTGACCCGGAGAATGATGCTGAAGCCATTATAGCTGCATACATATTGGAATCGCCATCTACGGGCGTGTTCAGGAAGGACTCTTTTGTAAAAAACTGGGCCAAAGTCAGGGTAGGAAACATTAAAGATATGGCTATTTACTTACATCAGGCTAAACATGACACAAAACTAATGGACGAAGTGCATAAATTTGCATTCAAATACGCTCTTGAATCAGGGGAAAGGAAGCTAGCTGTCGATGATGCTCTAGCTCTTTGGAAAGTGATCTACCATGATAATTTCACAAACAAAACGGCGCCTTCCACGGCGTCGAAATTCGTCAACGATTTCGTTGCAAGCGGTAAAAGTGGAAAACAGACCATCAGCATGGATGAATGGAATATGTCTAGGCCATTCTTCACCATTCCGCTAGCCAAGCTTGAGAATTTATCCGAAGATGCTGCTTGGCCTGTTTTGATGGACGATTTTGTAGATTTCCTTTATCAGCGGGAATGATCAATATACAATTACGTAATTTTATTTGCAAAAACCCAGGAAATGAGAAAATGAAGAAAATGGAAATTTTCATGAAAAAAATTTTATTTTCTTACTCCTGCAGAGATGCCATCATGTATTGTAACGGGGTATAACTGTAAACATATAAAATAACTTTCAACGCATTCGGCCTGACAGAAAGCACCAGAAAAGCGGAAAAACAATTTTAATCTACCACTCAAATTATCTGAAGGGAAAAGCTGATAGAAAATGGTTAAATCGTACTCAAGGTATATCCAAGATTCGGTTTTCGGGGTTATTTCCACTAGATCGAATCTAGTCTACAACAGCAAGGCTAATACAGTTTACGCTTCTGCTTTGGACTCGGTAATCGAGTGGAACTATAAGACACAAACGAAAGTATCTGTGATCTGTGACACTCCGACGCCAGGGTCGTTGAACTCTTCGTCCCTTCTTCCTCCACCCGAAATTACAAGATTAGCACATTCACCATTTGCCAACTTATTGGCTATCGGCCTATCCAACGGTGATATTAAGATCTGGGATATAACCACCAGCTCTTTGATAATAAAATTTCAGGGCCATAAATCAGCCATCACATGTTTAGAGTTTGATATCAATGGCACCAGTCTAATCAGCGGTTCGAATGACTCCTCAATAATCATCTGGGATTTGATATCTGAATCAGGTTTGATAAAGTTCAAAGGACACAGAAATGCAATTACCTCTATTTACTACTACAACGAAAACTATCTAATATCCACATCTAAGGACGGGATGATCAAAATCTGGGATTTGAAGATTAATCAATGTGTTGAGACTCACTTGGCTCATAACGGAGAGTCATGGGCCATGAATGTTCTAAAATACGAAAATAGAGACATGATTTTAACCTCTGGATTGAACGGGGAATGCAAACTTTGGAATTTAGCTGTGGATCAAGACGATGGCTCCAAGTTGTCAGAATTTGGAACATTCCAAAAACAGAGTAAAAACAGAGCAGTGGATATCAAATTTGATTCATTTAACAGCTTGATTTTGATTGCAAACTCAGACAAATTAGTAGAGGCTTTTCGACTGAGATCTGTCTCAGAAATACAGAAGGCCATAACCAAGAGAACAAAGAGATTACTTGAGAAGGGTATGACCCAGGAAGAGATTGACGAATCATTAGAAAAATCCAAAGTTTCGATGTTGCTCACTCCTTTCACTATAATTTTCACAGAATCCAAAATCAACAACTTTTGCATAACAGATTCCAATTCGAAAGATCTGAACTTACTAATAAATAATTCAAACAACACAATAAACTATTGGAATATTAAACTTCCAGAAAACATGAAAAAGCACAATAATGTCAACGATAAGATATCTAGTCTAAAATATTCAGTTGAAAGGCCAGGCCACCGGGGAGATATAAGATCGGTAGACATAAATGATGATAACTCACTCCTCTATACAGGATCAAACAATCAGATCAAAATTTGGAATTTGAAGACATTGAATTGTATCAGATCAATTGAAAAGGTTGGCAATGTTCTTTGTGGAAAATTCTTGCCTGGAGGTTCTCTTCTAGTGGTTGGATTCAAAAACGGTGATTTAAAGCTTATTGATTTATCCACTTCTGAAATCATCCATCACATTGAAAACGCTCATGAGGATTCCATTTGGTCTATTGTGATAACATCGGATGGTAAGACCATTATCACTGGCTCGTCCGATAAGAAAATAAAGTATTGGGAAATTAAAGTGAATAGTTTGGAAAACAAACTAAACTTATCTCATAGTAAGACTCTAGAGTTGAACGAAAGCGTACTTGCAGTGAATGTATCTTCTGACTCCAAATATTTGTCGGTATCATTGATGGATAATACTGTGAAGGTCTTTTTCTTTGATACCTTGAAGTTCTATTTGAGCTTATATGGTCATAAACTTCCTGTTTTATCGATGGACATTTCCTTTGACTCCAAAATGATCATCACTTGTTCGGCAGACAAAAATGTGAGAATTTGGGGTTTGGATTTTGGTGACTGTCATAAGTCTATTTTTGCCCACGATGATTCTATTATGAACATCAAGTTTTTCCCACAGTCGCATAACTTTTTGACGTGTTCCAAGGACAAGTACATTAAATACTGGGATGGTGACAAGTTTGATCAAATCCAAAAATTTGCTGCACACACAGGAGAGGTATGGGGCTTGTCGATTAGCTCAGACTCCGACTTCTTTGTAAGTGTTTCTCACGATTTCAGTATAAGAGTTTGGAAGATGGATGATGACGAGGTGTTTATTCAGGAAGAACGTGAAAAGGAATTAGACGAACTTTACGAGAATGACCTTCTCACTTCTTTGGAAGGAGACGATATAACGCCAAGAAGAAAGGCAGATGGCGAAGAAATAGATGAAGAAATAGATGAAGCAGAAGCTGTCAGAGCCAAGACGATGGAAAACTTGAAAGCGAGTGAAAAGTTAATTGAAGCTCTAGATATGCTTAACGATGAAGACAACGCCTTACTCCGTGCCATGAACACGACGCCAAGCGAGCATCTCTTCGATACATTGTGTAAGATTAAGCCTACGCAACTCGAGGATAGTTTGCTTGTTTTGCCGTTCAGCCATACAATCCTTTTACTCAAGGCTATCAGCAAGTGGACCAAAAAGGGTGATCTTTTGCAGAAGAACACATCGAAGTTAAATATGGTTTGTCGTGCACTGTTCTTCATTGTGCGTTCCAACCATTTGGAATTGATCAGTCAGAACGACGAAGTCTTCAAAACAGATATCACGAACTTGAAAGACCAACTCAGGGTGATGATCCAGACGACCACAAAGGATGTCGGCTTCAACATCGAAGGTCTAAAGTTTTTACAAAACAGATGGTCACAAGACCATAGCCACATTTACATAGACGAAAGCTCTGCTTCTTCCCAACCAGGCGCCGGCACTTCTGATAAGGTGAGGAAGAGGGTGTACACAACACTTGCCTGAGCCTCCTCATCTGCTATGTATCCTGCCTGTATAAGCCTAAAATTTAACAAAACCCAGACCGTAGACGTCCTAGATAAGGGCTTTTTCATATATTTCAGCTAGGGAAAAGGCCGTCTCTCTTGAAAATCGTTGCGGCCTTCGTTATAACCGCTTATCTCCGTTAGCGAGGAGTTAACGTGCTTCGGCCGAGGAAGACGGAGAATATGGCCGACGACAGTCTTCTATAAGAGATGAACTTTCACTTAAACCTTCGGAAACAGCTGGTTTATCTCCTGCCATGAATCATGGCTCAGTTATGCTCTAGAAACACACAGAGCGAGTTAAGTTAGGATGTCGAACGTCGGGAAGCTAAAAAAACGGCGAAACAGAGTATCGCTGGTTTGTTCAAATTGCAAGGAGAAGAAAATCAAGTGCAATCGACAGCAACCATGTTCAAACTGCATCAGGTCATCTTTAATCAGCTCCTGTACTTATAACTACAACTTCAAAAAAATAAATGATTGCACCTATGTCACTGAGCAGAAGAAGCCGCAGCAGGAGGTGGGAACGGGAGACATAACACCTGCCTCTATCGAGGACACTAATGTGGACAACGAGTATTTGGGCACGGCCCACCAGGCATCAATCCTGGATGTTGAGTTCAATGATGTGAAGGAGTACAATGTATTCAGAAAACCTTCGAACACCCAACTCCGACCGGCATTCCATTCTGCGTACATGAGGCAAAAGCACATCTTATCTTACAAATTTTTGCTGCCCTTCAAACAGCTTCTCAACAATGAAAGGAGACTATGGAAGTCAAAGAATTTTGATAAAAACTTTTTGCTCGAGGAGGTACAGTACGGAAGGCTCAATATGAATCGTGATTGTAAACTCTTGGATCAGTCAATTGAAAAATTAATATGCAACAATTATTATGCTGTCCTTGAAAGACTTCAATATTTCCAGACAGAGCTCAACAAAATATTATTCAACTCGTACATTCCCATGGGAGTCGTTCAGCTCATTTTCCATTATTACTTTAACATAAAAAAAGATGGCGTCGTATTCAAACGTCCGAAGAAAAATTTTGAATATTCCTTCATATCACTTATTTCCTCATTGGTGGAGTTAACAAACATCTTCACCAGATATAGTAATCAAGACTTTAATTTTCCGCTACCACAACAGAACAATGAGTTTAATGAACTTTCTGTCAAATTATTGAATGCCTCCAATTATAGACGAAAGCGTACAATTTTTGCTGTCTATACCCTTTTGAACTTAAGGTTATCGTTAATGATATATGGCGATGCCCAGAGTGGAGGGGTGACAATGCAGAACACCCACCCCATATTTCAGAGTGCCGTGAGTATATGCACAGAGATGGGTTTGCATGTGGATCAGGATAAAATATCCTATTTTGAGCTTCCTGCCAGTGGGAACAACGGAGATGAGCACTTCAATGAACTCCTGTTTGCTAAAGAAATACCTACAAATTCTATCAAATTGCTATGGAATTACTTGCTACTGGTAGACGCAACTTATTATATTGATCTTTATGTGCCACCTTTTATAGATGATCGTTTTTGCCATGGCTTCTACCCATTAGAACTGAGGGAAGGCCCAAGTATTGAATCGATCTTGAAGGTTGTCAAAGAAATTTCATACAATCTATTCAGTGGAAAGTCGATTTGTTTGAGAAAAATTAATGAATATCTTAAGAAACTGAAAATAATTCTTTCTTCTATAGGGTCGTTTGCAGATTTCAAATCATTCGAAAAAAATGAAGATAAATGGCAATCTTTTTACATGATGTTCAAGATCTTGAAGTTAATATATACCTACGAATTCAAGATTTATACTTTATTAGATGACTCCAATCTTATTTTGAACTATTCCAAAGAAGTCTTGAACGATAAGCAAAATCAAGAAATTATACAAAGTATGAGAAACGAGTGTAGTATAAAGTGTAAACTCATATTTTTCATTGCAATAAGTACCTTACTAGAAATGTCTCAAGGAAATTTAAGTTATAAATTTCTCCTTTACAATCGTGAAATATTTTCTACCTGGATAGGATTGGAATTGATAATTCTTATTGATATGATACTCACAGATGGTAAAGAGCCTAAGAAAAGGAGGCCTGTCATTAATTTTGAGGCAAGGGAAAATTTTAAACTTCCTGAACCTCCTGTATTTGACATTGGAGAATTGGAGCAAGTACTGTTTAATTTCAATACAACAAAACACTCTCAGCTACTTTTTCAAATTGAAGATGCTTGCGAACCTGAAAGTATACTATCTTATTTGAGTAATGTTTATGAGAACATCATCGACGTTCCAGCATTGTTTTCCGACTACAAGTTTTTCGTGATGACAAAACTATTTTTCCTGACAATATACTTTCTTTATTCCCATATTGCATCCCACAGTGACGAGTCACATAACTCCGTTTACAACAATCTTGACAATTTGAAAGTTTTAACTCAAAAAATTATTTCTAAACATTTACAAGAAGGAAGATTATCACATCTCCTTCCTACTCACCAGATTATTACTCAATTAAGAGAAGGAGATGATCAAACAGGGGAAGTGAATAACACAGCTACATCATCCACAAAGTTTGCTTACAACACCAACAATACTGCAAGGACATATGAGGATGGAGGAAATGGGACAGTCAATTGGACTCCAGATTCCCTGAGTTCCGCAAATTCTATGCTACCCTCACAGTTTGATGATATTGCGTCTGCAATTTTTGAAGATGAGGGCATGGTAAACATTCTCAACGAAATCAATGAGTACTTTAATCAATTGGAGAGTTAGGACAATGCAACATTTTTATTTCCTTTTCTGTTTCTTTCCTAATCTATATCGATATACACAACCTTATCTCTAATTTCCTTCCATTTTATTTCAGCGTACACCAATCCCTACCAGAATCAACTTGGAAATGGCACAATGAGGGTTCTAGCCAGAGACTGATACCCGCAGCCATAACTATCCCAAAACTGTCACTGATACCAACACAGCCAAGAGCAAACTCTCTTTCATGGCTTTCAACTTGTTCAGAGACACTCATAAAAGTATTTACATAACCGGCACCGCCTAACAACCCTTCGTAGAATATCAATACGAAAATAATCCAGATGCTAGGAATGAACATGTATAAACTTTGTAAAATGCAAATAATGAGGTTGATTACTTGTAGGAAGCCTAATAAATATAAGTTCTTTAACCTAATCATTGAACCCGAGGATCTTGAAATGAATACACCGACTTGATAAAGGGTTCCGTATGCGACATAAGAATCACGGAATGTAGTGAACGGTGTTTCCTCTAGCGGAAACAACATGGTTGGCGCAACACCCTGGTTGATCACGTATTCTGCAAAATATACGATCGATAGAGGCAACATGTAAATGAAAAAATACTGTCTTATTTTCGGCAAAAGCACATGGAAAAAGCTATTTTTAGGATTGACAAGTATTTCCTCAGCTTCTGCATTCAGATCAACAAAAGTTGCGTTCTCCATACCGGCGATAGTATTGTTGGCAACACTGTTATCACGATCAATCAGCCCCACTTCATCTTCATTTATGGAACTTGAGGTCGCTGCAGATGTAGATGCCGAGACGCTGAGTGTGGGAACAGGCAAATAGCCAAAATATACCCATATGTGGACTAGCGGCATCAACGCACAGCATCTGAGGACCCAAGCTATTGGTATTTTAAAAAAGGTGGTGAACACTAGAACCAAGCCTGCTCCAACTAAGCCTGCGCCACCCGTACCACTTGACCAGCCGTGAATTGCAATGTTCGTTGACTTCAGCGATTTGTTTGATCCATCATTGCTATAATAGTGGCTCAATTGAAGGAATGTTGTCTCTCCTAACCCTGAAGAAAGTGATGCCAAAACAACACCCCCAAGGACAATGTAAAGAGAGACGGGTAACGAGGTCAAAAGTATTCCCACACTCGATAGTAAGACAATTGCCGCCAATCTTAGTGGATAATTTATGCCCAAACCGGTGCTTCTATGCGAACCCTCGTTGCTTGCAGCAGATTCATTGACAAATAGTGGTAAGGATAACTTGAGTAGAAAGGCGGGCAAGATATCTGCAAGTAAGACTAATGATTTCGGAGTTGTTGGTGAAACCAAATCATGGGCGGCAGTGAGGATGACGACGTAAAGAACGTTATTTATGAGACCAAAAATAAAGAAAGAGACGAACGTACGTGATAGCAACATCTGTGGGTCTAGCTCTTGCTTTTGGGCGGAGAGTAACTGATTAAATCTGGTGCAAAAAGGAATATGTCTGCCTTCGAAGATAAGGAAAAGGGGAAAAAAGCTATTGAGACAACATATATCCACTCTCGGACATTGGAAAAAAAAACGGCTGCGGCGACAACTTCGATCTCAATACAAATATTATTAATTTATCATTTCAGTAACGTATTTACAAACCGTGAAGTAGTAGTATAGACAGGAAAACAAACAGAATAAGCAAAGAAGTTGCTCAGAGGACTTAGAAGCCCATACCTGGCATACCGCCCATACCACCCGGTGGAGCAGCTGCTGGACCCTTTGGTTCAGGGACATCAACAATAGCACATTCGGTAGTGGCAAGAAGAGAGGCAACACCGGAGGCATCAACAAGACCGTTCTTAACGACCTTGAATGGGTCGATGATACCTGCTTGGATCATGTCGACGTACTGGCCCTTGGCAGAGTCGTAACCGACGTTGAATTCGTTGGAGTATTGATCCAAGAGCTTACCGACAACGACGGAACCTTCGCCACCTGCGTTTTCGACAATCTTCTTTGCAGGCTTCAAGATGGCAGCCTTGATGATGTCGACACCCAACTTTTGGTCAAAGTTTTCGGTCTTGACACCATCTAAAACTTGAGTGGCCTTAATCAAAGCAGTACCACCACCTGGCAAGATACCTTCTTGGACAGCGGCTCTGGTTGCGCAAAGGGCATCATCGTATCTGTCCTTCTTTTCACCAACCTCGACCTCGGAAGCACCACCGACTCTAATGACGGCAACACCACCAGACAGCTTAGCCAATCTTTCGTGTAATTTTTCCTTTTCGTAGTCGGAGGTAGCTGGGTCTTCAATGGCGCCTCTAATTTGTTCACATCTTTGCAAGATGGTGTCCTTTTCACCAGCACCGTTCAAGACAACGGTGTCTTCCTTGGTGATAGTGATGGAGCCGGCAGTACCGAGCAATTCTGGAGTGGCGTTTTCTGGCTTGATGTCCAATTCTTCGGTGAAGACGGTACCACCAGTCAAGATAGCGACATCACCCAAGATGTTCTTTCTGTTATCACCGAAACCTGGGGCCTTGACACAACAGACTTGCACTTGGCCTCTCAATTTGTTCAAGATACATGCAGCCAAAGCTTCGCCGTCGATGTCTTCAGCGACAACAAGCAAAGGTCTTCTCAATTTGTTGGAGATTTCTAAAGATGGGAGAATATCCTGAATGGAGGAGATCTTCTTTTCGGAAAGCAATAACAGTGGGTTTTCAAACTCAACCTTGCCAGACTTGGCGTCGGTGATGAAGTATGGGGAAATGTAACCTCTGTCGAATCTCATACCTTCAGTAACTTCCAACTCGTCCTCCAAGGTCTTTCCTTCCTTGATGGTGATGACACCTTCCTTACCAACCTTTTCCATGGCGTTGGCCAACATGCCACCAATGTGTGCGTCACCGTTGGCGGAGATGGTGGCGACCTGAGCAATCTCAGAAGAGGTGGTGACCTCCTTCTTGTGTTCGGACAAAAACTTGATCACGGCTTCGACGGCAGCTTGAGAACCTCTTCTCAAGTCCATTGGGTTGCAGCCGGCAGCGACGTTCTTGACGGATTCGGTGAAGATGGATCTACCCAAAACGGTGGCAGAGGTGGTACCATCACCAGCGCTCTCGTTGGTCTTGGAGGCAACGTCTTGCAGCAACTTGGCACCCAAGTTTTCAAACTTGTCCTTCAAGACAATCGATCTTGCAACCGTGACACCATCCTTGGTAATCTTTGGAGCACCGAAGGGTTGTTCAATAAGAACGTTTCTACCCTTAGGACCTAAGGTGACAGAGACAGCGTCTGCCAAGGTCTCGACACCCTTCAACAAGGCGGCTCTGCCTTCGACACCGAACTTCAACTCCTTGTAGGAGACAGATCTAATTTGTTGTTTCAAAGCCTGTGCTCTGACTGATTGTTTGACAGCAGGAGAAGCAAATCTTAACATTTTCGTGCGTGTTCGTGGATGTGTGTGTGTGTGACGACAGTAAAAGAAGAAACTTGCCAGACAAACAGCACCACCACAAGGGCAACGCCGTCATCGACACAGGGGCGAAAAGTGCCGGACAGTCCAATAAATATCTCCACCGTCTTCTCCACAGACCTTCACCACGTCTCCGGGAGGAAGTCTGCCCCGCCGCCCGCACCGCCGCTGGAAAATTCTGGAAAAAAAGAAAGAGAGGGGCACGCGCGCCGAGTGGCGCCGGCGGCTTCGGCTGGCCTGCCTGAAAAAGAAAAATGAAAAAAAAGGCAGCCCGCACGTGACTTCATGAATCGGACAGCCGCCAGATGGCTACTGGGAGAGGATACTCTCGTAGTGGTGGCAGCGGTCCCGCATCTGCACAAGCAGATTCTCAACAAGCTTCTGGTTCGTGTCGTTGGTGCCAACACTGCTGACGAGCCGGAAACACTGCAGCAACACACATGCATCGGTGTACTCCTGGACGAGGCTGGCGTCGGCCCGAGCACCGACACCAGCAGCAGCAGCAGCCGGCGATGCTGCTGACAGGACAGCGGGCGTGGTGGTGGCAGCAGACTTGTCAGTAGACTTGTCAGCAGACTTGTCAACAGATTTGTCAACAGGCTTGTCGCCAGCAACAGTCCTTGGTTCCACATCGACCCCGACACCATCGACGTCCTCAAACTGTCGGTTCATCTCGTAGAGCGGAATCACAACAAAGTCCCGGAAACCCACAAGGAGAACATTGCGGATGTTGATGTCTCCCCACTCGCCAAGACTCCCAATAATGCTGTTGCCAATACCGCTCTCGCCGCCGCCTCCGGCGCCGCCGGTCGCGTGACCGCTGATGTCCGGATAAACCATCGTGTTAGTAAAGCTCACCAGCTTCTCTCCACGGTTGTACAAAATCGAATTCGCCCTGGTGTGGATCTTGCTGATATCGCGGTGGCCGTTAGCAAACTCGAGCTCAACGGGCAACAGAATGCTGGTAAGGTCAAACAACAAATTTCTCTGGAAAATGTCCCAAAGCACACTCGTACATTTCTCGAACTTCCCAACCAGGAGGGAGCTGAGGTTGAGTATGTCGCTCTCGTCGTTTAGCTCGTGGCCATAGCCATTGTACATGTCGTTTGCCCCATCCCAGATATCCCCCTGCCGGACGTCGTACGAGTTATACGTGTGAGTAGGCGTGAGAATAGGAAGGTCCGCAACACTCCTTGTCGAGGAATTGACCCCCATATCAATGGCATACAGCGAGTTGGAGGACTTTCCCACAGTGGTGTCATTGTCGTTATTGAGGTTGTAGGCATTGCTGCTCGCGCTATTAAGATTATTATTGAACGTGCTTGAGGTAGGGGTGTGGTGCAAATTGTCCATACCGTCTTCATTAGCATATCCCACTGTGTTTTTCCGCTTTCGCAGCATCGGATTGCTTCCTCGTATAAACCGGATGGTATCGTTGGTTTCGTCGTAATATAGCTGGTTCACCATCACACTCATTCCGTGTTTCAATATCTCGTTGATTTCTTCCAACACCTTGGAAATAGCAATAAATGAAGACGATCGTATCTTTATCAAGGGAGAGAATGCAGTTGGTGAGTTTAGTTCTGTCGTCATTGGAGAGTTTGAAAAAGTAGCACTGGGCTTCATAAATGGAGTACTAAAGTCACCATAGTCTTTAAGAGAGTTCAACGAATTCTGTGATTGCGAATGTCCAATTCCAAAACTGGAATTCCCATTTTTGTTATTCTTGGCTGTATTCCCCCCATTACTAACTGCGTTTGCCGCATTATCTGTAGACTTGTGATTATTCTTCTCAGTTTCTCGTACACCCCCTTCCTGTGCTTTTCGAAGCCTGACATACAACCCAACCAATTTCGTGGTATCTTCGAGTGAAGATTGCAACGTTTCCCCTCTAAACATGGGTATCAACAAATTCTGAAGTCGATCGTACAAAAATTTGCAATACAGGTCACATTGTTCAAAGTTAAGCACATCATTGGCGATCATTCTTTCCAGTTCAACGTAATTAATATCGTATAATGCATATGAAGACCCAGCCATGTTGTTGTTGGGATCATGTCCATGCGTCAAATCATTATTTTTTGAGCCAAGTTTTATTCCGTTCTTGAGCGATTCCTTTTTATTTCTTAAAATATTATGGTAGTGATAATTCTTGTATTTTGTTGAGTTTAGCAATTTTAACTTTTCCCCAAAGGAGAGTTTCTGATCGCCTTTGAAACCACGAGTAATTGGAGATTTGAGATCTTTGCTGTTGGATCCAACACTTAAGAAAGAGCCTTGAAGGTTCAATTCGGGGAACCCATGATTGTGATTATGGTTGTGATTGTAGCCGAAGCTGTGATTATGACCTATACCACCATGGCCATGCAAGCCGAGACCAAGATTTATCTGGTCACCGCTCATGTCTGAAAACTTCTTCACTTTATTACCAGTCTTGGTCAAAAATCTACCCAATTTCGTTTCTTTAGTCTTTTCGACAAAACTAGCAGAACTCGGAGAATGGATCGAATCTGTACCATCATAAAAGTCAGGACCAGTTCGTATATTGGTAAATTCCACATTGTTTATACCATTACTGTTATTAAAATGGTTATCCAGGCTATGTTGTCGACTGACCAAAGTACCACTTGAAGTATTTTTTAATGAATAAAGACTGCCGCTGTTCAATGACTGTGGTAATGGGATTTCCGGACTGGTCGAACCCATTCCGAAATTAGAGGAGCTGTTCTGATGGCTGCTGTTTGTCGATGCAAACGGTCCATCTTCAGTCTTCGACCTATGAAACAACGTAGAAACTCTCCTAATTTGTTTTTCGATTTTGTGATCTATCGACTGCTGCTTATCGCCCGCCACGGAAGCGTAATCATTATGCGAAAGGAGACTTTGACGTGACGTGGGCGCAAGCGATGATGACGATCTCTTGTTTCTTAGTGACATTTGTGGGTCCTAGCCTGTAAAGTTATCGCAGGTATGCTGATGCTGTGTATAAAGAGATGCTATTCACCTCTGGAAATGTGTTGAGTTTGCAGGGAAAGAAGAGGCTTATTTTTTGTCGGACCTAGATAGGAGGTCAAAGGATGGTGATAATCATGAAGACACTAAAAAAATAATGTGTTTACAGTGCGAGGTCCAACTCAATATGATATTTGCAGAGCTATCGGCTAGCTTTTTCTGATAGCGGCTTCTGGTATGATCTGTCCAGCCCAAGAGCCCGGTGGAGTCTCTCATCCCTATACTACAATGGAAAGTGAGATGGGAACAAGTCCGTTGGAATTTCAAGATGACTATTTTGCCAATAATATTTCAAGTGATGATGTCGTTGATAGTTCCGCTGATGAGGCAAGGCTTGCAGACAATCAGCATCAGCCACCATTGCGAAAAACTACATCAATTGTAAGCCTAAAGGGTCAGAGTAATCGGAATGCTGGAATAATGTTTAAGGATTTGCGAACGGTGCCCATGAGCAGTATCAGTTTAGAGAATGTTAGCTTAAACCATATAAACGAAGCCCAAAATGGCACAACCGATGATGTTCTTAGTGTGAACCAACCAGATGACACAGTATCAACCTTACTTTCGCCTATGCTAGCGTCTTCAAACCCCATCGGCGAAATTGGGGATGAAACCACAAGCGATGATTTTAGAAGGACGGGTTTTCCC
This sequence comes from Pichia manshurica, assembly GCA_005406165.1. Lineage (NCBI taxonomy): Eukaryota > Fungi > Ascomycota > Pichiomycetes > Pichiales > Pichiaceae > Pichia > Pichia manshurica. Next base: position 2,725,351 of record BJFO01000007.1, read on the forward strand.
TATGAACTAGCTGAAGTGCTTGAATTTTCTGACGAATCAGACGATACTGATAAATTTTTTGGTAACAGACAGCATTTTTTTATCTTGTCATCTGCTGGAAAACCAATCTATTGTATGCATGGCTCATACGATATTTTTGTCGTGTACTCTGGTATCATACAGACTATTGTGTCATTTTATAAATACTCGAGCAATGGCTCAGAATCCGTCAGAGTAATAGAATCAACAGATACAAAGACTGGTCTGCCCATTAAATTCGTCTTTCTGGATAAGTCACCAATTATTTTAATGACAATTGCAAAGTCCACTCGTTCAACATATATTGAGCTAGAGCAACAGTTGGATTTCATTTACAGTTTCATTCTTTCTGCGTTATCAAAACCATACATTGATAAACTCTTCGGTAAGTACGCCAATTTTGATTTGAGAAATTTACTTGGAAAAACTGATGTTTCCACATTAGACTCGATTTGTGAAGATTTTGCAAATAATTTGAATGTTTCACAGGTGCTAGGTGGATTGCAATGCTTGCGTTTACACCTTTCCATCAGAACACGATTGGAGAGAAAGCTGATGAATTTTAAATCTGAGAACCTCTTGTATGGCTTAATTGTTGGACCAAATGAAAAATTGATAAGTATCATGAGACCCAAAAGGCACACTTTGCATACATCGGATTTGATGATCCTGTTTGAAATGATATTCAACACGAACACATTTAAATCGAAGAGTGATGACGGAGATGAATTGAAGTTCATTACCTCAGAAACATTTTGGGTGCCTATTTGTTTACCAAAGTTCAATTCTAGTGGCCATTTGTACAACCTTATACAATTTCACCAATTGAATGATGAAAGATTGTTTAAGTTGCACGATATTGAGAACACCGAGGGCTCACACTACGACGAGGATAGTACGAAAATAGGTATAATATTGATGTCTCCATATAAGGACAGTTTTAGTGAAATGAGAAAGATATCAAACGATATTGCCAAAACTATTTTATTTGACCACAAGATATACAGAAATTTGTGGAGTAGCCTCGTGGGGAATGGCAGAATTTTAGTTGACAAGGTGATCAAGGTGAAAGGTGGTGATAAAGGTGGAAGCTTACACGGAGAGGGTAGTACATTTTCATCTATAATGAACAAGCTTACGTTGAATTCTCCGATAAAGAAAACTGAGATCCCACATAATGGCGACTCTTGGAGCGGAATTATCCATTTTGCGGTAAGATCGAAACGTTCTGTACAATGCATTTTCCCCGAGTCCATTCATTTTGACATAACTGACAAGAAGGTAAGACGGAATTTGCTTAATGTGTACAAATACTTGCGTCACAGATTGCATGCCGTATGGAATGATACTGCATGTTTGGACTTCAGCGAGAACAACGAAAAAATAGTAATGGATATAGGAGAGGCCAATGGGGGTTCAAATACAGTTGTGTACGAAGACTGGCATGACGAGACAAGCGGAGAGAGAATTCTCGGTTTCGGGTGCAAGTTTGGCACATATGAAGTGTTCATCATTGGGAAGGGCAGTGTAACTGAAAACGAGATGCTAGAGTACGGCCTAAGGGTGGTCAAATGGACCAGGAAGCAGGACAGCCGTGTGTTTATAAGTACGGGATGTATTTTCTAAATAAGGGTACCATAGTTTCTATAAAAAATTCAAATCTATAAAAGAATAACACGGAATGAGCAAGAAATACAAAGTATAATAAAGAAATAAAATGGGTCCAAGAAATAAAGTGTAAATAACAAAAGATTGTTCAAAGTTTCTGTATAGACACCGATGCACTGCGGATATGCAACGATAAGATAGTGGAACGGATGGATATCAGTCCGCTAGTAAGTTAATAAAATTATCTTTTCTTTTTTCTTGCGAAACGACTGGCGTTTTGGGAAAGAAATCATAAAAGTTGGCCACCTAACGTCGTAGATTTGGCGACCATGTAAGCGTGGACCAATGCACGGAAATGACAGTATGCTCCGAGGACGACCAGACAGTGGAATATTTGATGGCTATTTCCGATCATGTCAAAGGTGCCCGGGGAGAGCCTCTCTGGCATTCTGAATGCGTAGATGACTGCCCCCGTTAAATAGGATAAAGCTTCGTAGCCAACGTATTTCAGGCCTGCTCTGTCTGCGGCAACCCGCCAGTCCATGACGACAAAACCGTAACAGATTGGGATGAGGCCTGAGAAGGCGAAGATAACGAAAGTTGAAGTTCTTATCGGTCTCCACTCTGGGGTCCGGAAGTCCGGATGCCATGTGACCAACAGAGAGACGACTCCGATGACGGAAGTAATCGTCAAAAAGGCATTCTTCAGTGCTGGTTGGTCGATGAAGGAATAATGAATGATGCCGATCAACGAGGAGGCGATTAAGAGCAAGATTCCCGCGTAGTCCAAGCGGGAACCCATCGAAGCGATTTTGTGGGAGTGCACCTTCAGCATGTGGAAAGTTGCTGAGCACGAAAGACAAACCATGAATCCGATGAAAAAAAGTGCAAAGATCCTGTAGTCGGACTCATCTGTGTTAGTAAAGGCTGGTAAGTGAACAAGCCACGGAGGAATAGAGGCGATGAAGTTTTCGTGAACGACCAAGTAGGGAATGAATATGGCCATCAGAAGCGGGAAGACCGTCCCCGGAAGCAGATGGGAGAAAATGTTCAGCGTCTCGTTGTTATAGAAGAAGAGTGTGTCCAAACAATGCCAGATGTTTTTTGTTTCACTCACGTAACCGTAGATGATGAAGTCATTGTCTTTCTGCCATTGGGGTAAGTCATGATAAGTCACCAGATTACGGTGAGGCTTCTCGTGATTGTGTTTATGTTTGTGCTTTCTGTTTCGAGAAAGCCTACCATCACCGTCACCAGAGTCCAGAAGTTGCTCTTCTTCAACTTCTATTTCTTCCTCTGTGCATGTGACAGAACCCGTCTTGGCGTTTGTGCTTTGGGCTGAAAAGACTGCCGAAGTCAAGGAAAATTCGGCTGCTGCTGATGTTTTCGTCGTTGTTGTCGTCCTGGCCATCATTCCCGCTTCACGGATCGCCGTCCTTGTGGTCTGCTCTTCCGCTAAATCCTGTTACCCTGTTTTGCGTTCCTGAATCGAGACATATGGACTGCTTTAATATATATATATATATCCCTATTTTTCCAGTACTGGTACAGCGACAGACAACATCGGCGTGGACGATGCCGAATGCGGCAACTGCGGCAGCGGCTACCGCGTCAATTAAGTGTCCGTGGGTCCAGATCCGGATGCAGATCCAGACCCTAGAAGTTGGAGGAAGAAACGATAACGGCGGAGAAGGGAACGATGTGATGACGACGGCAGTGTTTCCGAAGTCACACAGAAGATAAAAGAGAAGAAGTATATGTAGAAGCTGAAGTAATTATGGCTAGAGTGAAAGTAGCTGGGGAACAATTACAGAAAAGGAGAGGAGGAATTACATAAGGAGAGCAAGAACGACTGCAGCAAAGGAGGCAGAAATGCCACTTGCTGGAACAACACCTGCTGCCATGGCCTTGGAGGAAGAAGAAGATTCAGCAGCGGAGCTGGTTTCAGAAGAGGAGGATGAGGCAGCAGCAGAGGTAGTCTTGGAAGAAATAGAGGCTGCGTCGGAGTGAGCGCTGGAAGCAGCTGTGGTTGTAACAGCAGCGGAGCCAGACTTAGAAGCAGAAGACATCACATCTTCGTAGAGGGAAACTGCGTTGGTCAAAGTACCGTAAGTGACAAGGGTTGTGGTGGAAGTGAAGTAGCCAGCTTCGACTTGCGCAGAGTACTCGTCAGCCCAAACAGAGGAAATCTGTGGCAAAATGCTCTTACCAACAATGTTAGTGGCAGAAATGTTTGGAGCAGGAATGGCAATAGTGTCATCGTAGAGGTAGCCGGCGTAAGTCGCGTTGTTGACCAAGTACTTGGTGTCGACGTCCTTGTTGGTGACATCGATGGCGTCGGCCAATGTGCTCCAGATGTTAGCAGTAACATCGTTTCTACCCAAGTGGTACAAGTCCCAGTTGGCTTCCAAAGAAGCAATCTGGGTGTAGTGGTCATAGAAAGTGTTGTCAGTAGTTCCCTTAAGGTCGTCGGAAATGACACCACCGAGCAAAATGGAGAACACGGTGTTTTGTTCACCGTAAGTCTCGTTCTCATCGAAGGTGATGAGGACAAGGGTGTTGTTCATGAAATACTCGTTCTGCAACAAAGGAGTCATGAAGTTTCTTGTCCACTCACCAGCGACCTTAATGTTAGTGTCATGTGCATCGTTAGTCATGTTTGGAGTGATGATGATGAATTGTGGGAGCTTCTCGTCGGCCAAGTCCTTCTCAAACTCAGTAAAATTCTTCATGACAGCCAATCTTGTGCTGTTGGAAGTGTAGGAGTCGTACAAAGCAAATGGATTGTGCTTTCTCACATAATCGTTAGCAAAAGTCTCCTGGTTAGAGTAATTGAAACCAAGGAAACCTGTGTATGGGAGGTGTTCCTGGTAGGCACCGAAGGAAATTCCCTTGTCATCCAACAAATCGGCGACAGTAGAGATGTTGTTTGGTAAGCTGATGAATCTATCATCGTCTAAGGAGAAATAATCACCACCAACGGAAGCCATGTAGTTTGGCTCGGAAGGGTGGGTTAGCGCCCAATAGTTGGTTAACGTGATACCTTGTGAAGCAACCCATGCCATGTCAGGCTGCTCAGCAGCCTGGTCAAAATCGGTGTTTTCTAACCAAATAACAACAAATCTGTCAAAAGCCTTACCCTTGACGTCAGAGGTCCATTGGATAGTAGAGGCATTTGCAGCATCCTTGGCAACCTCAGAAGCGGTAGGGTTGTAGGTACTGAAGGTTCTTTCGACCTTAGAGGAGGTAGTGTCGGCAGCCTTAGCAGAGGCGAAAAATGTCGACGCAATGACTGCAATACTGGAAAGCTTCATGCTGTTGTTGCTGTTGTCGTTGTTGTTGTTTTCGTCGTCTTTGCTGTCTCAAAAGACAACCTTCACTCGAGGTTACACTTGAACATCAAAACAGGGGGCTACGGTTCTGTTTTAAATGAGAACAGCAGACAAACTAAATCAAAAACAGCAGAAGCAACAGTCTAGCCAACGTGGGGGTACAATTATATCACCCTTTCTTCTTGTTATTCACAGGTTGTTCTTGCATCCCCATGTGACGGATCTACCCTCTCTTTTCGGAAGGGAAACACCTACAAACCTGCTTCCCGGCTCCCCCGACACACGTGCCCACCAATCGCGGGCCGATGTTTTATAATACAAAAAACGGTGAAGTTCATTGTGTCCAGATGCCGACGGCCCTCGTTTTGGCTGCAGCCCTTCCCAAATTAATTCGTTTCGTATTGAGTTGTTATATCAGATTAAATAAATCGCCCTAAATTATATAGTATCACTATGTTTTTTTTCATTTTTAACCTTTTTCGAACCGTTTGTTTTGCCGAGTGCCGTTCCAAATCTCCAAATCTAATAAATAAAATAATTTCCAATAATAAAACGTCCACTCTTTTTGATATATCCAATAAAAGATGCTCCAATAATAATCCAATCCGTATAGACCTTCCGTAACCCATATTTTTCGCTCAATGGTAAGTCTGCCCGCCTACCTACCTGTCTTCCGAATTGGCATCCCGTTCAATTCGATTTTGTCTGGCTGTCGATCTTGCTCTTCAAGACCAACAACCGCGTACCTATGCTGTTGATAAAATTTTCAACAATCTTTTGGTCCCCCCTCTCGAGGACCCCTCCTTCTCCATCCTTGGTTTGGTAAAGAAGAGACTCTAACATCCAAACGGAAACCGAGTAAGAGATCTCACATTTTTTCAACTCGTTGACGTCATTGGCATAGTTCAACTCTTTGATTGCCGTGTCTTTGCTGATCTCAATTGCTCTATCGAAAATAATCTTTTCACATATGAATGTCGGCTCAGCTATTTCATCTGTTGTTTCGTCCTCTTCATACCTGTTCATACGTAGCTTCAAATATTCTGCCTTTTCCAAAGACTCATTAAACCGGTTTCTGATCCATTGGATCAACTCACCCATCATCGGCGTAATATTGCTTTTGAATTTGTTTTTGGCCCACCATTCACTTGAAGCTTTAACGGCCTCACCCAAAAATAAAAGTGTTTTTAAATATAATACCAACCCTTCCTGACACAATTTTCTATAAAATAGGTTGTATTGTAATGTGTTGTTATTATTATTATTATTTCCATTGTTACTGATAGTTTTCTCCTGATCATCACCAGTAGTACCACTGTATTTGTTGTATTCATCAAATTCATAGACATCAATGAAATTGTTAGATTCGTTATTACTTGAGGGAGGTAATGGAATAACCTGATCAAATTTGATTTCAGCATATAGACTAATAGCATGTGCCATCATTGCCAACCGTTCAATCTTGTTAATAATTCCATCAATCTGATCGTTTTTATCACTTGATTCTGTACCGGTATTTTTGATACTATTAGTACGGCTTAGTATTATCTTGTTGATATCGACTTTGTCTTCTGATAAGTTAGGCTCATTTGTTACTTTTGCTCGAGTTTCAACGCCCTTTGCTGAAGTGGAAGAATCATTGTTATTGTCGTCAGTATCGACATTGGCCACAGGATTGGTGTTGGTATTAGTCGCACCGAACAATCTTTCTGTGGTATAATCAAGTACCTCTTTCAATGCCCCACTTGGACTTACAGACATCGAATACCGTCTCTGTTTCGATAGTGAATGTCTTTCAGGATTCCTGGATGGCTTTGAGGCCTTGCTAATCTCATCTGCAAAAGTATTAACCTCAACGTTTCTCTTTTCAACAACAACATAGTCTTTTTCAACTACTATATCATTTCCTATTTTACTTCTACCTTTATTTTGTGCTTGCCCATGTCCGTTGAGTTTGACGTTACTTGGCACAATCGTATTGCTCGTAGCGTTACTATAAGTTGTAGTAGTATTACCGGTTTTGTCGCTAATGTTGTCGTCACCTTTGATTGCCTTTTGTTGCTCTTGTAACAACTCTTCCACAGATTTTTCCATAGACTTTGGTCTTATTTTGCTTTCAACGGTTTCTCTGGTGACAATTCCATTGGATACGTTGGACTTCAAATTCGTAGTAGGGTCTTCATTGTATTTATCTTCGCTGCTATTAGACTCGACTTCATCCTCGTTGCCCTCTTCTATGACCAACTTATTCAACGGTTCTTGAATTTGCTTTTCAAATTGGTTTAGGGCTGCTTGTTTTTTTGCTTTCTGTTTTAGTATAGAGGCTGCTGTTGCCGATGCTGTGGATTTTTTACCTGAAACACTTTTTTCGTTTTTAACAAGAGCCTCCTGAGTATTGAGGTCTTTGCCTACCAAATATTCACTGACGTACATCTCTTCGTTTTCAACAGAATATGAGATCGATTCGTCAATGGACCTAAAATTGTCGCTACTGGAGGTGATGACAGGATCGCTGAAGAATTCATTGAAGCCCATCCTATCGGTTGGATTTGCCTTCAACAAGTTGCAGATCAACCTGATCAAATCCCGAGATATCTCGAAGTCGGTAGGAAAAGTAATTTGGTCATTTGATTTTTCTATCTTCTTCAATAATTCGATATGGTTTGATGCCCTGAACGGAGGCTTGCCGACCACCATCTCGTAGATGACTGTGCCAACCGACCAGAGATCAGCCTTTGCGTTGTATTTCTCGTACCTCAAGATCTCGGGAGCCATGTAGAGAGGCGAACCACATAACGTTTCTGCCATCGATGTTGAAGGTAAATATCTGGCAAAGCCAAAATCTGCTACTTTCAAAATTGGTAATTCCCAAAAACCAGTATAGTTATTTTCGAGAAACTCGTCCTTGGAATGTGCCGGAGAACACAAGAGAAGGTTTTGCGGCTTGATGTCTCTGTGGACCAAGTTTTGAGATCTCAAAAACTTCAAAGCGGATGATAGCTGTTTCGCAAAGTTGACCACCAAAAACTCGTTTAACCCATTCGAATTTGTTGGGGAAGGATACTTTTCCAAAACAGTTTTAATTATTGGGTGATGATTGGACAACTGGGTCTTCTTGCGGATAAAATAGGATAAGTCACCCAAGGAACAGTAGTCCATTACCAAGTGGAAGTGATTGTCTGTCTTGACGCAGTCCAAGAGCGACACTATGTGTGGGTTCTTCAAATTGCGCAAAATCTTGATCTCTATCTCCAAATTCGTGACCAATTTCTGGTTCTTCAACCGGCTTCTGAACACCGACTTGATCGCCACTGTCTTGTTGTTTGTTAGGTCGACACCCTTGTAGACGTTGGCAAAAGAGCCCCGTCCGATCTCTATTCCGATACGGAAATGTGAGACGACCGTACCTGTCTCGGACGAGCCTGCGGCCAACACCGGATTTGCCGCTGTGGGGGCCGTGTTTTTTCTTGTCGTTGCTGTTGCCGAAGACATCTGCTGTTCACCTGCTTCTTCAATCAGCAAGCAGACACATGCACAGACACACTTGCTCTGTCTGAGTTCTACTATAAAGGAAACAAACAAGGGGCAGAGTAACACAACGCCAGCAAGGAGGATCCTGTCGCAGATAAACAAGACACGCTGAGGCAAAAAGCCTCAACTCCATTTTTTGACCCCCCCTCTCTAATGCTCAGCTCGCCTTCTTCCTGAGTCATCGCCATTGCCACTGCCGCTGCTTACGTCAACAGTGGCAGACTCCGGCTTTCCCAATTAGGCAATCGGTCTCCTCTTGGGAGGCAGCGATAAGGAGAGATAAGAAATGGAGAAGGAGATGAAACAGAGGGGAGAGAAAAGAGGAGAGAAGCAGGGTGGAAGAGGAATCAGATGGTTCTGCACAGAAAAGCCTACCGACCAGCATTATAAACAACAACAATGAACACTGCAAGCAGCTGGCTGTCTCTGGCATCGACTTTCTGCTGGATCGTGGCCCTCCTCCCGCAGCAGTGGCACAACTATCGCACAAAGTCTGTGGACGGTTTGTCCCCGTACTTGTTGATCTTGTGGCTTCTGGGCGATTCGTTTAACCTTTTGGGCTGCGTGCTCACGGAGCAGCTTCCGTTCCAGACATACCTCTCTTGCTACTTCGTCTTTAACGACGTCATCCTCGACCTCCAGTACTTCTATTACCGTCGTCGGTGCAGCCCCGTGTCCTCCGTCGAGCTGCTAGAAGAGGACGACTGCGATGACGGCTACACTTCGACGCTGTCGTCGTCAGCGTCCATCATGCCGGCGCTTTCAAAAAGCCAGGTTATCACCACGGCAACTGGCTTATTGTCAACTTCACCAGCAGCAGCTCTGCCGGTGCCCCTATCATCCATGGCGCCGCTGAATGCCATACACACAGCCTCTGCCGGATATTTGGCGCCAGAAACGCTGGGAACCATCTTTGCCTGGTTATGTACTATCGTTTACTGTTCGTCAAGAGCACCACAGCTCTACCACAACTATCTACGGAAGTCTGTCGAAGGTATCTCTCCACTGTTGTTTACGTTCGCCTTGCTGGCCAACGTGACATACGCGATGTCCATCATTCTCTCAGAGCCGCCACATGGAATGAGTTACAGCGAGTTCGTTTGGAATGAGACACCCTACCTGCTTGGCTCCCTCGGAACCGTGGTTTTTGACGGTATCTACTTCTGGCAGAGAGAGATCTACAGGGTAATTTGAGCTGCTCATTTGTAACGTATCGAAGCGACACATGGATTAATAAATACATAAAAATAGATAAAGAATAGAAATATATTAGGAAGTGCTACAAATAGAACTGTAAACTTAGCGTCGTCACTGAATAGTACATTGATCGTCATTCTTTGTTTTGTTTTGTTTATTTTAGTTTATTCTGGTTTAAAATCCCCCAAAAAAATTAGGCTGCTGCTGTTGCTGCAGTAGTTGCTGTTGTTGTAGCATCTGCTGTTGCTGGAGCATCTGCTGCTGTTGTAGTGTCTGTTGCTGTTGGAGGGCTTGCTGCTGTTGAAAGGCCTGTTGTTGCTGAAGCGTTTGGGCCTGCTGCAGCTGAGCCTGCTGCAGCTGATATGGGTTCGTCGCTTGAGGTTGTTGTAGCTGCTGTACTGCTTGCTGTTGCTGTTGCGATGGATCAACATACTGCTGTCCATTCCCATCAATGTAATACACAGCGCCTGTGTTCGGGTCGACGTACTGGAATATTTGGTTCTCTGCTGCCCCTACACCAGTGGCGGTCGTCGTCACAGCTGCTGCACCAGTTGCAGATGCGGAAGCGGGTGGCATCGCATCATCGAGCCAGTTGAACCCACCTGCCTTAGAGGAATCAAAGATGGCGCCGGACGTCTCCTTACGCTGCGGTAGAGACGGAGTTGCTTTTGCAGCAGAAGAGCTTGACGAAGGACGGTCGGCAGAATGATCTGCCGGGTTAACGCCGCTCTGTTTGATAATCTCAATGGCCTTGTTGATGTTACCGTGGGCTAGTGCCAGTGCCTCGACATTGACGTCCTCGTCCTCGTAGCCCATGTCAAACTTCATCTTTCTGCTCTGATCGCCATACTTGCGGAACTCCGTGCTCGAAGGTCTTCTAAAAGTGAGTCTAGCTGGTCTAGATGGCGAAGTTGGCGACGAGTACCTGGAAGATCCTCTTGGTCTGTCTCTATCTCTGTCTCTAGGAGGAGGTCTATCGTATGCCGACCTGCTTCCCCTGCTTCTGCCGCTATCGTAGTCGTCGTCATAATCTCCTCGGAACTCGTTCCTCTCTCTGCCTCTTCTCATTGACCTCGTCAGCGTCGTGGAGTCGTCATAGTCATCGTAGTGGCCGCTACCGCCAGCACCACTACTCGATGCACTGGCACTCTGCTGTCTCCGCCTGGTAGGACCGACGTAGTTCAAGCCCAACGCACTCGATAACCGGCGACCCATAAGGCTGCCTCCGCCTGTGCTGGAGCTCCTTGAACGGTTATTGTCGAAGCCGTAGTCGTCTGTGCGGTCTGCCCAGGAGTCATCCAAATTGTAGTCGGCGTCTGTGACGGAGCCGTATCTGAATTTCCCCGTGTACTTATCCCTCAACCACATCACCAATGAATCTTTGTCGTCCGGATCGAACGGGAACGGAATCTTCTTTTCGTTCCAAAAGCTGTTGTTGCGCTTGTTCCCGATTCTGCCCAAAACGGCCAGTTCGTGGCCGGACCAGTTCTCCATTGACAACGACTTCACTACGGATATGTCTTGACCTAACGACCGGTGGGCACTGGCACACCTGCCGCAGAGGAAGACGCCCAAGTTCCAAGACGCCCATGTTGGGTCATGTGATTTGCACTCGCCACATCTGTTTCTGTTCACCGGGGAGTTCAGTAGCTCTAAAAGACGCTGTTCCTGATGGCTCTTTCCTGAACGTCCCATGTTGTTTATTTCTCTTGTATGCAGTACAATGCCCTCTATTGCTGGTCTGTAGGAGGCAGACTTCAACACTGAAAAAAAGCAACAGACCCGTCAGGAGAAAGACTCCTGCCCCTTTCCTTTTTCTTTCTCCCTCTGCCCTGCCTCGCCTGGCAAGACGGGCGAGCCAGCTGAAAATTCCCTCCCTCGCCGTCGGACACGCCGGAGTTTGCTTTCGCCGACCGGTGTTGAGACATTTATCTCGTGTTGCAGTCATCGTTTTCGTTCTCGTTTTTGTTCTCGTCGTCTCTGCCATTGTCTGAGGGCTATTATAGTAGCACACATTACAGAGCTATGCTTTATGTATGTATATATGGGGAAATGCTACCTGTAGTGGGGCTCGTGTGGGCTTTGGAGACGGAGTCCCTTAAACCACCGCGGCACGCAGGAATACTTCTTCCAACTAAAGTCCTTGTGCCGGGAGCAGGAGCAATGCAAAGACTTAAACACCTGGCGGTCCCGGGGACAGTTGCCGATCTTCTCGTGGAAGTAGCCCGAGTTGTCGAAGTACTTGATCTTCTCCGGTGGAAGCATGTAGCTGATGGCGATCGTGTGGACGGGGGCATCTCCCCAACGTTCGTAGAAGAAGTTTCCTGTACGGTCGAGGGCTTGGAAGTAGTTCTCGTAAACGGGGTCCCGGAAGAAGTTGAGATTGCCGATCTCGAAGTTCGACCAGTAGTGGCAGTAGTTGAAATCACCACGCACGAGCATGTTGGTGTCTGTGTTTTGCTCGATGAAGCCCAGAGAGGTGTCGTCAATGTGCTCGTAGTTGCCGCCCTCAGGGATTGTGACGTTCCAGGTATCAAGCTTCTCAAAGTAGTCCCTGCTGGTCTTCCAGAGCTTGCGGACGGTCCGCTTGTCCTCTGTCATGGCCAAAACAAAGCCGTAGACCTTGTCCTCGGCGATCATGGTGCGGAAAGGGTCCTCCAGGATCTCGCAGCTGTACTTCACGTCCGGCTCCACCCGCCAGTACCAGTTATACTTTGCCAGCGCCTGCAGCTTGTAGAAGAAGCCTGAGTTGAACCGGCACATCTTACGGTAGGACAAATTGCCACCGTAGAGCACGCCGTCGAGCTCGAGGAGCTTCAGCTGCTGCTCCATAAGTGACTGGTCGATGAAGGACGGCACGTCCCAGTACTCTTTTGGAATTGTCGTGAATGTGACGTCTCCGCTGACGAGATCGATCACCGTTTTGCGGAACTCTTCAGAGAACGGTTCATCGTTGGCGAAGACCCAGGGATAGTGGTGGTGTTTGTTGAACCGCTGTTCAAGCGACTCTATGCTGCTCTTGATCCCAGATAGGTCGGAATTCCTACAGATGGTGAAAAACGTGGCATCCTCGACAATGTCCCTACTCACGTCCTTCTTGTGGATGTCGATGTCTGTGTCGACGACCCCCTCGGGCGCCTGGTACACCTCGACGATTTTCTCTCCATAGTTGATCTTCAGGAACACGAACACCACGCCAAATAGCAGCAGGACAGATGCTGCCAGCACACACAGTCGGAAAGACAGTCTTCTGAACCTCATGAACAGCATTCTGAGGTTGATGATTGGATGAATATGAATATCGATTCAAGTGAGCGCAGCAATAAGGTATAAATAGTTGAGCTTTCCTACTCGGCTTCGACCTGTCAACCTCGTATTTTTCACTCTTCGAGTACTGTATGAATATGCGTATCTGTCTGCCTCAAGCAATATCTCTCTGACGCTCTGTATCTACTCCCTACCCGTCTGTTCTGCCTGCATCCAGCTATCTAGGCCGATGGCAGAGCCAGGACCAGGAGCCACCTTCAGCCTCTACAACATTGTCCCATGTGTTGATAGCCCTCCGATCCGGGTCTCTCGATGTCATGTCTCTCCTCTGTCCTGCAGATTCCAGCCCGCCTATTGTTCTAGCCCCCACTCCTCAGCCCCCAATCCAATCGAGGGAGAAAAATGAAAACGGCCATAAGAAAATGAGAAGGGGCGTACAAGACAGAAAGCCGAAAGAGGCACAGCAAAAAGTCGAGCGGCACCCGGATACAGCCGAACGGGACTTTAGGAGCTTGCTGGGAGTCGAACACGAGCCATACACGATGCCTGTTTGGGTAATTCCCTAATGTGGAAAAACATCAATACTAGAGGAATGACTTTTCCATTTCCATCTGACAATCTTCGGACGGGGTAAGGTAGGGTGGTGTAGTGTAGCAACGACAGGACGGCCATCGACTGGCTGTTCATTTGTCCATATGGGAGAAGAGATAGAGCAGCGGGCACGGATCAGCACCGATCGGTCTCCTTCCAGAGAGAAAGACATCTTTTGAGGCAAACAACGAACGATGAAACAGCTGCAATACAGAGCAGTGCCGCTGTCGTCAACGTTCTTGCTCCTTCTGCTCTTCCTAATCCTGGCGACTCCCCGGCACACGCACGCTCTCGTTTCCCAGGACACCCTATATGATTTCAACAATAGGACGCTCTACATCTACCTCCACAACCATGACTCAAGCGACGTATCACAGTATGGATCTTCACTCAACAAGCTCTACAGAATACCCTTCAACACAAAGTTTTCTTCCGGTGACGTCCTCAACTCCACTATCGCCTCTCCTCCACAGGAAGCTTGCGAGGTCGTTATTGCAAGCTCCGTCCTTTACTCGCTTTGCCCCGACACTGAGGGCTTACTTAATGTAAATCGTTACATCACCGAATCAGACTCTTGGCAAGACATTCCCCTGAACTCTTCCCTCCGCTACTACAACGGCTCAACGTACCTCTACACAGACTCAGACAGCACCGGAATATATGTCTTCTCTGGCGTCTCCGCCTCCGACAACACCACTCTTTCGACGAGGATGGTTCGTCTTGATACATCCACATGGACCATATCCAACGCAGCCTCCCAGGTCCAACCATCACCATTCTACAAGTCAACTCCTCTTCAGATCAACTCAAACACTCAAGCGCTCTTTGGGGGCGTCTCAACTAATGATAAAATGGTTAGTATGATGGAAATACCTGTCTGGCAATACAACAGCTGGGCGGAGAGGCCATGTAACATCTCAACTGCCCAAGACGTTCAACCAAGAACAAATTCATTGGTCCTACCTGTATTCTCTGAGTCAAACCAATTCTCTTACAACACTACATTGACGAGTTTTGAAGTGTCGTCTGTTCTTATGCTCGGTGGAATTGGAGTGAATGGTACAGAAGCTTTTCCAAAGATTGCTTCCCTAAATGTATCCACAAACGTCTGGGAGTGGGGAGACCTGAGCAATGACCTAATTTCAGTTGACGGTAATACCTCTCAAGCTAGTGCAAACCTTTCACTTGATACAATCCTTGCAGCAGGAATGGTTTACGATACTCTTTTAACCATCACTGCAACTACTTCAAATAGTTCCTCATTATCTAAAAGAGCAACCACATCTGACGAATCCCTGATAATCCAACTTTACAATGCCACAAACTTGGAATATATTTCGGAAATTGATTACACAGCTATAGCATCTTCATCCTCAACTGCCAAGTCTTACTCCCATTCAAATAAAAACTTAACAATTGCACTTTCTGTTATTATCCCTATATTGGTCATAATCATACTGACATGCCTCTTTGTATGGCTCTACAAAAGATACAGGAAGAAGAAGGAGGACGAAAGAAATGAAAAAGAAATAAGAGAAATTGTTGATTTTTATGAAAATCAACATAAACAATTTTCGGAAGCAACATTTTCTTCTTATGATTCGGACTACAAATCCAATGGCAGTGATTATGGTTATGGCAACTTCAATGTCAACAATTTCACTGACGGCGATGATCTATCGCTGAACTCGTGGGTAAAAAAGAGACAAGAATTTCAGCAACAAAAATATTTATTCAACGTAGTGAAACCGAAAGTAGAGGGGTTCCCAGATTTAGGCTCAAATTCAGTGAGAAGATCATTATCCGTTGCTTCTAACTTTATCTCTCACTCTTTGAAAAGAAGTAGCTCTACCCAATCATCAATTGCTACCTTTGTTACAGCAAAAAGTTCTTTGAACCAGTCAAATATAGAAAAAGATGATTCCAACAGGGATCAATACGAAAAAGAAAAGAATATGAACAATAATGGTAACACTACGGGAAAAACTTCATTTGAAAATGATTTATACACTATCCATTCCGACGAATCAACTTTATCCCCAGCGATACCTTCTCCACCACCCGCCATCCCAAAACACTCGATGTTGGTCAGCTTCCCTAATAGAACAAGCTCCACTTTAAACCATATACCGGAAGAGGCTTCCGTAAGTACATTCCATTCACAAACTCTAGGATTTATACCAATAAAACAGGCATATAACAACTCGCTGGCCTCATTACCACAACATCAATACATGAAACAAATTTCGTGTTCTTCAATAGACTCTTCGATAACCAACAGTTCAAGTACGTACTCATATAATTCAAGATCTTTAAAACGACCATTGTCAATGGTATCCTCTTCAACAATTTCTTCAAATCCGGTTGTCAATCCGTATCTGAATATGGTTCATATGTCAAATTCTGGTGTCCGTCCTCAGCATATTAGTAGTGAATACGATGAAGAAGGGTCAATTGCAGATGAAGGATTGGACAATATAGAAGTTCAAGTTTTGGTCGGTTCAAAAAGACGATCAAAACTCCGTGTTGTTAATCCAGATGAGGATGAGAAGAATTCCAGTGAAGAAGATAACCTAGTTGATATCTCCAAGGATTCTAATAATGAGGAGAAACCAAGGTGTTCTAGCTCAAGCAGTCAACAAACTAAAAATAGTGAAGTCCGAAAACGTGTAATCAGTGATGAACATCACGATGAATCCTTTTTGTAGTGTGTATTTAAGTATACATGATTGTGTGAACTTTCTAATGATTTATATAACAGTGTAATACTAAGAAAATAAAAGATAAGTTAAAATATTCTAATAGAGTACGCCAAAAGAGGATTCCCTTGACTTTTGAATGAGGTAAGTGTCGGCCAAAACCAAAGCAGTCATTGCCTCAATAATAGGTATAGCTCTTGGCACCACGTTTGGATCGTGTCTACCCTTGGATGTTAAAACACCTTCGGAGCCTTCGTATGTTGAAGTCTGCTGTTCTTGACAGATGGTAGCAGGAGACTTAAAAGGAACTGAAAAGTATATGTTTTCACCATTAGAAATACCACCTTGAATACCACCAGAATTGTTTGTAGAAGTACCCAGCCTGTCGCCCTTTTGCACGAAGGGATCGTTATGTTTTGACCCCGGAATCTTAGTTCCCTCAAAACCAGAACCTATCTCAAAACCCTTGGATGCAGGAATCGAGAGCATGGCATGTGCAAGCAAGGCCTCCAGTTTATCAAACGCTGGCTCACCCAATCCAATAGGAACATTTCTAACGACACATGTAACGACACCACCGATGGAATCATGCTGGTCTCTGTAGTGTTCGACGATTTTTGTCATCTCCTCAGCCTTCTCAGGAACTGGACATCTGATCGGACCTGCAGCGTCGACCTGTTCCCTGGTAATATTCTGTAGCAGTTCCATAAATTCTGGGTTTAAACATGATCTGTCGATAGAACAGTCGCCTACCGAAGAAACAAATGCAACAATTTCAACATCGTTAACTTGTTTCAAGAACTTTTCAGCAATAGCACCGGCAGCAACACGTCCGATGGTTTCTCTAGCAGAGGCACGTCCACCACCACTGGAGGCTTTAATCCCATACTTTGTTTGGTAAGTGTAATCAGCGTGAGATGGTCTAGGGTATTTATCCATTTCAGAATAATCATGTGGTCTTTGGTCCTTATTTTTCACCACCATAGCGATCGGAGTACCTAAGGTTTTACCAAACTCGGTACCACTTTGAATTTCGACTTGATCTTTTTCGTTACGTGGTGTTGTAAGCTTGGATTGGCCTGGACGACGCCTGGTCAACTGTGGTTGAATGTCTTCTTCTGTCAAAGACATATTTGGTGGAACACCGTCGACAATACATCCCACAGACTTGCAGTGGGACTCACCATATGTGGTAACACGGAAAACGGATCCAAAAGTTGACATGATACTTTGTTTCTGTTATTTTTATTACTTTGAAGCAAGATCTGAGGGTCTGTTTGAAATATTTGTTTGCTAGTTTTACTTACCTTCGCCGTCAACCCTTAACCGGCTCTTGAAGTCTCAGGGATTGAATGTTCCCCGGCAGCGCACAGACTTCACAAAAAGGGAAAAGAAGGCTGTGCGCATCACTGAAAAGTGCGATGAGTCAGTCAGTCACCCATCCGGATGACATATTCGTTTCTATAATACATTAAAAGGAAGTAGCTGATGGGCCCACTACTTAGATATTAAACAAGGTTAAACAGAAGAAAAGTCAGATGTCTGAACACCAGGACCAGACACGCATGATATCTCCGTTCACTTCAAGGTCCTCTGTTTTGATATTGCTGTTCGCCTCGATGTTCTTCACAACTCGCTTCCAGAGGGCAGCCCGATTTTTCCTAGAGAGCTTGTGGAGCTGGGGCAGATAGTAGTCACGTAGCTGGATTTTGGCAATGTAAGGCTTACCTGTTCCAGTCCGTTTGGTTTCGTTAGCCTGTTGCTGTAACTTGTTGATGATTTCTCTCACCATGGTCATGTAGTATTCGTTTCTGCTCATCACCTGGTTGATCTGGTGAAAAATCCATGACAAAATCAGTAGGATCGTCAAAACACTGAAGAGATACATCTTATATTTGATCAGTATTGTAATGAAAAGCTTTTTCAGTCTGCATTTGATAGATAACTTAGATAAGGATGAAGATCTGATCCACACTTGCTGTGTTTCGTCGTCAATAATGAACTTTAGGTCTGTGCGTGTAGTTAGCATAACCTTCACCTTATCCCAAATATATGCATAGTTTTTATCATTGGAATCATTGGCTAATCGTTGGTCAATAGATTCTACTATTTGTTTCCAATTCAAAGCAGCTTCCTCATCTGTTCCATCGCCACACTTGATATTGGCGTTTCTCCTAGAAAGTAAGTCCAAGACAGATTTAACAATTTTATTGATTTTTTTAACTTTTGTAGAGTCCAAAACACACACGTTGTACGTTGGAATCAAACCCCAGAGCGACCAAAACAAAGGACGAGATAGAAGGTATTCGGGTAGACAAGAAATTTCGGAGTTTGGATAGCAAACTGCATGTTCGGGGCATTCCACACATTTCAAGCTGAAGTTGAATAACTTGAATAAAAGAGAGTCATGACCTCCAGTTCGGCAGCCACAGAACCCCACTTGAATCCTTTCCTGTCTATAAATTGCCAATAAGAAGGAAAACAGAAGAAGAGTTATCCACACTACCATTATCTTGATAAATTGGGACTTGTAGTACTTGAATTTTTCTTTTGAATTGATCATTTTCAACACCTTTTCTGATTCAATTTCAATCCTGGAGTTTTCTAGCTCAAATTCGTTTTGCAACTGCGTTAGTAATTCCGAGTCACTTTCAAATGTCAGACTATTCGAGGAGTTGTGAGAAGGGAGTCGGTTCAATAATTCGATATCCGATGAAGATGAAAGCGCAGAGCCTTTTTCTTCTTCCACAGCACTTTTCAATTCGTCACGAATTTCTGTTTGTAAGGTCTCGATCTGTTCCAATTTGACTTTAATATCACTTTCCAAATTCTTGCTAATCTGTCTTTGCTCTTCTTTAGTCTCAGGAAGGCTGATATGTTTAACAGGTCCAGAAAGAATGTTGTCCTCTAGTTTCACTTTGATCGGTGATAAAACACTGTTTTGTGGTTGCTTATTAACAACTACCCTGTCTTCTTTGTTACCATCATCATCTCCACTGTTTGCAGTCGTATCCGGTTGGTTACAAAATGTACTATTTGCTATTTGGTCGATGTTTGCAGATTCCTTCACTTCAGGACTAGTCGCTTCAGGCAAAGCAAACTTGATTTCTCCATTTCTGTTGAAAAGATTGGTATTTTTCAGCTGCCTGTCATTTTCCTGTGATTCAGCCTCACTTTTTACAGCAGAAGTATGGGAAGGAAACACAACTTTACGATCCATCTCTTCTTCTTTCTGTTGGTCTTTTTCTTCCTTTTTTGACTTTCCATTAGGCTTTGAAAAATTACGTTTTCTTTTGACCTTCCTTTGCAAAATGTCTGAATAGCCGTCGTACAATGCGGTGTCATCGCCGTTTTGAAATTCATTCGTTGCAATCAATTCGGAGTGCTTTCTCTTCTTGCCAATTCCAGCTCTGGGCACACGGTCTCGCTTTTTGATGGCCAGCACACCCAGCGGTTTCCTCTCTTCAGTACTTAAACTAGTCTTCTCTTTGTTTTCTTTCTCGTGGCCAGTTTCCTCCTGTTCCTCTTGTTTCTTCTTCTTCTTCTCCTCCTTTTCCCTCCTCCTTTTCTCCTTCTCTCGTTTCTCTCTCTTCAACTTTGGTATTAGCTCATATGTAAAAATCTCCACCAAGTCGGATTTCCTGTGTCTCGATGGCCATGATATGTTATTCTCTGCAAGCACTCGTTTGAGATCGACCACCCGCAGGGCGTTTGGATCAAATCCTGGTGCTGTATAGTCCATTGCCCGCAGATGAGTCTCTAGCAAACTCCAGTAACGCGAGATACACCTTTGTCTGACAACTGAAGACGTCCGCTTTAGTTTCTTCCTCCGACCTTCCCCAACATCTATATGATCCAGATATGAAACAGATGAGAAAACATGATGCTTCCACGACACATTTATGTGTCGCACTATGACACAATCACATGTCGCAATAGCCTTTTTTAATCCCGCTATCCCTGTCCCTTTTCCATCCCACCTTCCGGAAAAACTTCCGTGATTCTCGGAAGAGGGCTGCTCTCTGCCTTTCTCACCTCCGATCGACCAACTGGTGATACGCCATCAGCATATACTGTCAGGCGTGCTGTGGTGACGGCAGCGATGGGTCTCGGACCCCCTCCGCCCTCCTCCTGTACCTGTTTCTCCTATATAGGTTCAGCATCATTCCTCTTTACTCAATTGCCTCTCCTCCTGTTACACGGCTCCTTGACAATTCTGTAAAACGTATTTCAATTGTTTGACACAATTTATTTTATATTCCAGCTCCAACTTACACAGTACCATATTTTACTATTAAAACAAAATGACAGATCAAATCACTCTAGGTAGATATCTTTTTGAAAGAATTAAGGAAACGGGTATTCACTCCATTTTCGGAGTCCCTGGTGACTTCAACTTGGCCTTGCTAGACCATATCAAAGAGGTCAAAGGTCTCAGATGGGTGGGAAATGCAAACGAATTGAACGCCGGGTACGAGGCTGACGGTTATTCGAGAGTTAACGGGTTCTCCTGTTTGGTGACCACCTTCGGTGTCGGAGAATTGTCTGCTGTCAATGCCGTTGCCGGTGCTTTTGCCGAACACATTCCGCTCATCCATGTGGTTGGTATGCCTTCCATTTCGGCAGAGAAGCAGAAGCTTTTGCTTCATCACACTTTAGGTGATTCCAAATTTGACGATTTCACCGCAATGTCCGAGAAAATCAGTATCAAATTAAAGGTCATCACCCAGCTTGAAGAGGGTCCAAAAATCATCAACGAACTGATTGAAACTGCTGTCCTCACGAAGAGACCGGTGTACCTCGGCTTCCCAAGTAACTTTTCCGACGCTCTAATTCCTACATCTGCTTTGTCTGATTACAAACTACAATTGGATGTGCTTCCAAACAACCAAGAATCCGAGAACGAATTTGTTGAAGATGTCGTTCAGTTGATTGAAAAATCGAAGAACCCAATCATTCTGGTTGATGCTTGTGCCTCCCGTCATGCAGTCATCGAGCAGGTCGAGAAACTTGCCAAACTCACCAAGTTCCCCGTTTTTACTACTCCTATGGGGAAGGGCTCTTTCAATGAAGACAATGACGAATATTATGGTATTTACATTGGTGCTTTGTCTGCTCCAGATGTTAAGGATATCGTCGAAGCCACAGACTGTATCCTTTCGATTGGTGGGTTGTTGTCTGACTTTAACACAGGTTCCTTTTCCTATTCTTACACTACCACAAATGTGGTGGAATTCCATTCCAACTACTGTAAATTCAAGAGGGCTCATTATGAAAATTTACAAATGAAGGGGTCCTTGGAAAAACTTATTTCAAGATTATCGAAATCTGATTTCAAATTTAAGGCAAACTTGGAACCACCTGCTTCCAAATATGAATACCAAACAGCCAAGACGTGTCCTGAAGGTCCATTGGCCCAAGAATACATGTGGAACAGACTCTCATACTTCTTAAAAGAAGGTGACGTTATTGTGACTGAGACTGGTACCTCAAGTTTTGGTATATTATCCACGCATTTCCCTAAACACGTCAAGGCTATTTCTCAGGTCTTATGGGGTTCGATTGGTTTTTCCTTGCCTGCTGCTATTGGTGCGAATTTTGCAGTCGACGACTTAAAAACCTATAACCCATCTTATCCAGACAGAAGAGTGGTTTTGTTTATTGGTGATGGTTCATTACAACTAACTGTTCAAGCTATCTCAGACGCTTGTAGGTGGAACATCAAACCATACATCTTTATCCTAAACAACAAGGGTTATACCATTGAAAAATTGATCCATGGTCCACATGAGTCTTACAATGACATTCAACCTTGGAAACATCAAGCCATCCTTGACGTATTTGCTGACAAGGCAGAATATAAGAACTACAGGGTCTCAACTTCTAAGGAACTAGATGAGCTTTTCAGCTGTGAAAAATTCAATGTACCAGATAAGATCAGGGTCATTGAATTGATGTTAGATGAATTTGATGCTCCTTCAAAGTTGAAGTTACAAGCAAAATTATCTGACAAGATTAATTCCGCATAATTGGAATGACGTTTACTCAATTTCGAATATGTTATATGCTTTTTATAAACTTAGTTATAATGTAATTATGAATCTATTTTTCTAAAATTTTAAAACAACCCTTCAATTTCGCCATCATCATTGACTTCGACGTTCATGAACCCGGCATTAGTACTCAAACCTGGAATCGTCATGATCTTTGCTGCCAATGCATATAAATATCCTGCACCCGCACTGATTCTAACTTCCCTAATTGGGAAAATGAAATCCTTTGGAACACCCTTCAGCTTTGGATCATGCGAAAGAGAGTATTGTGTTTTGGCAATACACACTGGTAAGTTACCAAAACCCTGTCTTTCATAGTCTTCTATTTGCTTCTTTGCCAACTCGGATAATTCGATATCTTTTGCGTTATACATTTTGGTGGCAATTGTACGAAGTCTGTCTTCAAGAGAACCTTCAAGTGAATATAAAAAGTTTGGAGGTGTTTTTTCGTCAACAGGAGCTTCTTTGGTTGCACGCACAACTGCTTCAGCTAACTTGACAGCACCTGCACCACCCTTAGCCCAGTGATCTGACTCGACCGCATCGAATGCACCGGCCTTGATCGCTTCTTCTCTAATGCACTCAATTTCATTGTCAGTGTCGGTGGCAAACTTGTTGATTGCAACAACAACTGGAGCCCCATAACTGATTGCATTTTCAATTTGCTTGCGCAAGTTACTGCTTGCTCCGTTTCTGACCAATTCAACATTTTCAGTGACATATGCTTCTGGCAAAGTTTGGCCTGGTTTGACGTCTGGGGCACCACCGTGTAATTTTAATGCTCTAGTAGTTGCAACTAAAACCACAACGTTAGGTTTCAAACCACTTGAACGGCATTTGATGTTGTAAAATCTTTCCCCTCCCATAGTAAAGTCAAAACCAGCTTCGGTGACAACAAAACCTTTTTCAACATTTTCAGCAATAGCAGGATTTTTTGGTTTTCCGACCAATTTCAATGCAACTCTGTCGGCGATAACTGAGGAAGCTCCAATTGATATGTTAGCAAATGGGCCTGCATGAACGAAAACAGGAGTGCCTTCCAAAGTTTGCATTAAGTTAGGTTTAATGGTATCTTTCAACAATGCAGTAATTGCACCTGCACAACCAATGTCCTCAGCTGTAACTGGTTCACCATCGAAATTAGAGCCGATAACAATTTTGCCCACTCTTTCTCTCAAATCCTTCAAATCCTTTGACAAAGCTAAGATGGCCATAATTTCTGACGCAACAGTGATATCGAATCCTGTTTTACGCGTCAAACCTTTTTCTGTTGGAGATTGACCAATAGTAATTTCTCTCAAAAATCTGTCGTTCACGTCGACGACTCTCTTAATGGTGATGGAATCAGGATTGATGTTCAATTTGGCAAATTTCTTGCTTTCTTCAGGTGTAAGAGAGTCGGGATCAGTTTTGTCAATACCTAACTTCTGTAGTCTTTTTAACATCGAAGGTGTGAACTTTCTAATTCCTTTCTTCTTTGGCACAAGTCTCTTATAGAAAGCATCATCTTTTTGGGTTGACTCGTGGAATATTCTTGTGTCAATTGCGGCAGCAAGTAAATTGTTCGCAATACTGATAGCATGAATGTCACCAGTCAAATGTAAATTGAATTCATCCATTGGGATGACTTGAGCATAACCACCTCCCGCAGCACCACCTTTAACACCAAATGTAGGTCCCATGGAAGGTTGTCTGACATTGGCAATGGATGGAATATTCAAATGAGCACCCAAGGCTTGAACCAACCCCATGGTAGTCGTAGATTTACCTTCACCCAATGGAGTAGGTGTAATACCTGCAACCAAGACATAGTTACCGTTTTCACGCTTATCCTTCAAGTTTTCGTAAACATTTAAAGAAACTTTGCCCTTATAGTGACCATAGTTTTCAAATTCTTTATGTGGAATCTTTAGTTCCTTAGCAACCTCAGTGATCAGCTTTGGAGTTTGAGCTCTTGAGATGTCGATATCAGATGGAACTGGTTCAGCACAGCTCAGTTTAAGTGGCTTAATTGTCAACGGTTTATTGGCTTCCTCAAACTGGTTCAGAGCAGCTTTATAAACATTGTTGACAAGCATTGCAACAGTCATTGGGCCAACACCCCCTGGAACAGGTGTCAAAAATTTCGCCTTCTCTTTGACACTTTCAAAATCAACATCACCAACCAATTTTTGGCCGGACTTCTTAGAAGAATCTGGAATGTAATTGATACCAACATCAATTACAACTGCATCAGGTTTCACCCATTCACCTTTGACGAAGTTTGGTTTACCCAGCGCAGCAATTATTATATCAGCATTCTTAACCAATTCGGGTATGTTTTTTGTTTTTGAATGACAGATTGTGACAGTGCAGTTTTCATTTCTCAACATAGCTGCGACTGGAGTACCGACAATGTCAGAACGACCAATGACGATGGCATTTTTACCATTCAAATCGATCCCTGTCTCTTTGATTAATTTCATACATCCATTAGGAGTGCATGGTAAAAAGTGTGGTTCTCCATTCCTTTTTGATAATTCACCGACGTTGAATCTGCCAAATCCATCGACATCCTTAATGGATAATACTTCATTTGTGATTTTCACTTCATCAAGGTGCTTTGGTAAAGGTAGTTGAATCAAAATACCGTTTACCTTAACATCATCGTTTAACTTATTGATAAGGGTTAGCAGAGAAAGCTCGTCAATATCTTCAGGTAACTTGATTATATCGCAATCAATACCGGCTTCTTTTGAAGCCTTCAGCTTCATACGAACATAGACAGAAGAGTCAGGTCTTTCTCCGACCTGAATTATCGATAATTTTGGCTGGAATTCGGGAAACTTCGCCTTCTGTTCAGTTATCTTCTGTAATGAATCTGATCTGATCTTTTTAGCGAGTTCTTTACCTGATATCACGGTGGCTTGAAGTTGGGCATTGGTTATGCTAAAATGTCTTTGGGCAGGAAAGAGCAATCTATGAGTGGCACGCTTTGAAAGATTGAACTTCAAGCTTTTCGTTGGTAATCTGAGCATCTTGAATTTCTTATGCGTTACTTGCTAGAAAAATATTAAGGTCCCAAGATCGATAAATTTAAAAGTGTCAAATTGAAAAGTTTTATGTTCTCTCTTCGGAGAAATGAGCTATCTGCAATTTTTCCGGGAAAAAAAAAAGTTTTTCAATTTTTTTGCTAGCTGACAGTATGACTCAGTCTTGGGGAAAAGCTTCTAAACGAAGATGAATAACTACATATAGAGTTTACAAATATTTTTTTATCATCCCGTATGCAAAAAAGCTGGGGAACGTTTTTTTATATATGGTTCCGGAGCAGCCAGCTGGAGAAGCTTTAATCGAATATAAATACCGAAGTCAAGAATGTGACAAAGGCCAGGCCGAGTCAAAAAAAAGAAAAAGGGGGACGAGTCACAGTCAAAAACGGCAGGAGCAGTTGAAAGATACAACTGACTCCCCTCCCTTCTTCCGATTTGTGACTCGGGGCAGAGGACGATCGATGGGTCGATCGACTTTTATTCTTTGAAAGTATTATTATTATTATGTACAAGGTTTATAGATAATCATGGTCCTAAAGAGTGAACTATTTTCTAGCAGCACCTCTTGGTCTATCCTTGAATTTATTCTTGTTGACGTGTTTGCCTGTTCTGGTCTTGAAGCCACCTTTAGCCAAGACACCCCATGGAGACATCGAAGGTTTGTTACTCTTGGATTTACCTCTACCACCACCCAATGGATGGTCACATGTGTTCATGGCCACACCTCTGACGGTTGGTCTGATACCCTTGTGTCTGTTTCTACCTGCCTTACCCAAGGATTCATTGTGATGTGCAGAGTTGGACGTAATTCCCAAGGTTGCACAAGCTTCCAAAGACACGTACCTTTGTTCACCAGATTGTAATTGGACAATGGCCCTGTTTTCCTCTGGCAACTTGGACACTATACGGCCGTAGGAGCCGGCAGCACGGCAGTATTTGGCAGGGCCCTTGGCGTGCTCCCCGATATTGTGTACAATTGTACCGACAGTGATCATGGAAATTGGCAAACAGTTACCTTTTCTGGAAATTTTCACGGATAAAAGAGCAGGGTCGATCTTACCACCCATCTCTTCAATGAATCTTTTCGGGATACCAGCACGGAACGATTCGACTTCATCGCCCGGTCTAAGACCCTCGCAGGCAATTATGTACGATAATTCTTTAGTTTCGTTGTGTTTGATTAAGGCAATATGAGAGGTTCTGTTTGGGTCGTATTCTATTCTCACGACAGTTTGAGGGCCTGGTCTGACCCTTTCGTAATCTATGATTCTTATTCTGGTTTGGACACCACCACCCTGGTGTCTAACGACAACGCGTCCAGTGTTGTTTCTCCCAGATTTGCCGACCTTGGTCACGGTTAGAGGTTTGTATGGCTTACCTTTCCAAAGATAAGGATAGATTGGCTTTCTCCACCATCTAATGCCGGGAGAAGTGGGCTTCACTTTCTTCAGTTCAACCTTTTCCTTTGATAACTCAAGTTGTCTTCGGGTCAACTCATCTTGCTTTTCCAATTCTGTCAAGTCGCTCTTTACCTCAGTCGTGGTAGTGGTAGTTGCAAAACGCTTGAACTGTAGGTTCTTCGACAAATACGGAGACGCTCTCCATAGAAGAGATCCGCTGATGCAAGTCTTCAACATCATTGGCAGGATAGCTCAGTTACTTGGAAAGTGTTCTGGACAATGTTTCCCTCTTTATTCTGTTCTCTTTTCGGGCATCTTCTTCTCTTGCTTACTCTACCTCTCTCCACACGTTCTTCGTCGATCGGAAAATGGAAAAAAATGCAGGTCCTCCAACGGACACCTTGCATCCGTACACCACCCAGAAATTGACAAAAAAAATACTTTTTTTCTTTTACGTCGATCGACGCTCCAGCCACATTGCACCGCCACAGACCAAGTTGCACATAACGCGTGTGTTACCGGTCCGCGGCACTTATGCACAGCGAATGAAAAAAATGTATGCAAAGGTTTCTCCCGCTACACTGTAGGAGCGAGAAAGAGAGGAAATTCAATGCTAGTCTCTCTCAGCTACAGTGGGTGAAGCCGTCGGGCGTGCGAGGGGAGAGGGCAGAGGCAACACACCTGTCCGTTTGGGCTGTTGAGGGGAGAAGATGGGTTGGTTTGAGCGTATATACGAAGACACGTAGGGCCCGTCTGTCTTCCAGTGAACTTCTTGTCTTCTCTCCAAGACTACCCATCACACACACGCACTGCACAATGGCTTCCCGTCAATTCGTTAGATCCCTTGCCACAGCATCTGCTGCAGCTGTTAAGCCACCTGTTCAACTTTACGGTTTGGACGGTACCTACGCCACTGCTTTATTCACTGCAGCTGTCAAAGACTCATCTGTCGACAAGGCCTTTGCTTCCGTTGAAAAGTTGCAAAATGCCATCAAGGAAGACCCTAAGTTAGGCTCGATCTTGGCCAACCCTTCGTTATCTTTCTCTTCTAGAAAGCAAGTCCTCTCGACCGTTGACTCTGCCTTGAAGCTCGACCCAATTGTCCAAAACTTGTTGGAAGTCTTGTCTGAAAACAACAGATTGGAACTTTTCTCCGCAATCGCAAAGCAATTCTCAATCTTGCACTCTGCCTACAACGGTGTCATCGAAGCAACTGTCGTCTCTGCTAAGCCATTAGATTCTAGAACCATTTCCAGATTACACAAGGCTATCGCTGGTTCCAAGTTCGTTGGTTCCGGTAAGACCTTGAAGATCACTAACCAAGTTGACCCTCAAATCTTGGGTGGTTTGATTGTCGAAGTCGGTGGTAACAGTGTTGATTTATCCGTTTCTGCTAAGGTCTCTAAATTAAACAAGGTTTTAACTGAATCTATCTAATGATTTTTCCCTAACGCTACTATCTGTCACAACATCCACCTATCAATTTACGAAATTCCCTTTACACAAAAAGAATGAACAAGAGTAATCAATAAAATTCCTACACTCATGAATCAGAGGTACACAGGTTTGTAAATACCTCTGATTCTATTATTTATTACGTTATTCGTATATTTATATCTGATATACTGTGTTTCTTCTATATGATATTATATATTTATAACCTCTATTTATTTATTTACTTATTTTTCTGTTTGTCATGTCAACTAGTTCAACTCATTCTTTATCCCAATCTCCTTTTTGTTATTGGGCGATCTCACGCCTTGCTTACGTATTAAGGCCTTTTTTTCTTCAGTTCCTCGACGCTCAGCCATACTCTTTCGCAAATACTCTTACTCAATCTCCCTGGTAAGTGAGTAACTGTTACACGAACCTGATAAAGGGAAGACATCATTGATTGAGTTTCGTCTCATCTGTTTTTCGTTTAGCATGACGGATCTTGTACCCTCCTTGGAATCGTTTAAGATTTCAAACGAGAAATTAATAGACGTAACAGATGAGTTTTTCAAAGTGACTTCTACCATCGAATATTCCAAAATAATAAAATCAAACAACTTTTCTCTCCTCCATGGTACACATGCACTAGAGTTACTGAACACAAGGTTGGATACTTTCTTGCTGAAAAGGACAGATTACGATGTTGATAGAGAGTTGGATTTCAAACAAGCTACTTCCATCATTTCAACGCAGTTAAAATGCTTGACTTGTTGGTTAGGCCAAAATGTTGGGGTACCAACCAGTTTATTGGCATCTGAATATATTTCCCATATACTTGAAGTGTATACAAAATCCGGAAATTTTGGTGGTATAACTTTGGGTGATGATAGTTGGAAAACTGTTGTTAACAAGTTTTCAATTTTGATGATTTCAACCGCCAAATTCATACTCAATTTAGCTTTAAAGTCTCAAATTTACGAAGATGAAGATATCAACACCAACACTATGAATCTAAATTGGTTTTTTGAATTGTCTAATAATGATATTTTTAAACTTACGCTGATTTCAAATAAAACCTGGACAATATTGAAAGATAAGGTACCTACTGAAGACATCAAATATTTTAACCTCATCAAAGATTCATTCCAGATTTTACAAACGATATCAAGTTTGGATTCCATTTTTCATTGGGAAATTCCCATATTTAATGTCAATCCAGAACGAAAGGACTTTTATGTTAAGTACAAGAATAAGTTAACACAACTCGAAAAAATAGTTCAGAAATTAAATGAGATCGATCTAATAGAACTGGATTCTTTTCAACCTCCAAGTGGCTCTTTCAATTCTAACTCGCAAATCAAGTTTGACAATCAATCGCCTCCAAAAGAGCTTCAAATTTTGCAATCGTCGTGGAACGATTGCACCCTGAATCTATCCCAACTATTCAATGACGTAATAGATGTCTTGAAAATCCTGAAATCTAAAAACACCGTTGAGTTTGTTGAATGGCTTAAATATTTGGAAAGTAAAAGAAACAATACAGATCCTAACGAAATTAATGGGTTGCATATCGTTGCTAGAATTTTATTTTTCTCGTTGGTAAACAATAATCAGACACCAGACACCAGTCTTGTTTTCAATATTCGAGATTTAACTTTTAAGGACCTTTTCTGGGCATTTTTGAAAGACCTCGCTTTAAAGAATTCAAGAGTAGATGATGAACTAAAATCAACTAAGAGAAACAAAAACATTGCTGCCATACAACAAATTGATTATTACTTGGATGCAATTTCCTTATTTTGGAAGGAAGCTGTTATGCTCCCAACTTTAAACCCTTCTAGACAGAGACAGTTCAAATGTAAGGAGCTGAAATATTGGAATATGAGACAATCAGAGACCGGTTCTCTTGAAGATTATTTCATCAACATAAATTTTTATAAAGCAGATGAAAAGGTTTATCCATTGACTTTTATCATTATATTTTTCAAATTTAAATCCATTTCCGAAGTTATTCTTCGAAGTATCGAATTGTTTTTATTCAAAGATGTAACGGAATATTTGTCTGCTTATTATCAGTTAACTTTAATTTCATTTCAGCTCAACCAGCAGATCGATAACATGATTTTAATGGCAAAGGCTAACAAGAACAGTGAGAGCTTAACGTATTTAAGTTATTTGAGGAATGAAAATAATTTAATATACTATTTGTCGATAATAAAATCCAGACAGTTTGAAATTTTGTCATATCTAGGTTTTAACACTCCTCCAAAAAACTTGATCAAAACTCCAGTGATGAATGAAGAGTTATTCTATAAATTACAATGGAAACAACTTCATGGCGTTACGGACCCCGAAATGCTTAATTTCAAGGATTTCAAAAATAAATTGCATCAGAGTGAACGACTTATGACAGACTTTACTAAATTTGAGACTGCAACCAAGCAAGAGCTTAATACATTAACTGAAAATTTCACCAAATCGATCAGCACCTGTAATCTTCTTATTGGTAAATTGAACTGGTTTGAAGAGCTGAGCGGCATCAAATCGTTACATTTCGAAACTTTACTAGAAGAATTGACCAAATCGAAATTGGATACAATCAAACTGCTTGAAGTAGTCAAAGCTGGTAATAAGGAAGAAGTTCAAAAGAATTACTTAGTGAGTATTGTGCGCTTGGGGAGACATAATTATTTCCCAGGAGTCAAGTTAAACAAAAAAAATTGATCACCATGATAAGGGACACGATAGAAAACCAACATAATTGTATATTAATTAAAAGTGCAACTAATAGAATTAGATTAAACAAAAGGAATTTTCCTGCAAAAGGACACTGTTAGTCGAGTGTTTACAGTTGGACGGTGGCACGAAGTTGCATCCGCTAAGAAAGTTGTTGAAACTTACCAATTTTGAACAAACTCGACTTAATCTGATGTGCTAGTGTAGAACCCCTTTGTAGCATTTTCCATGCCCTCACAACCCTCTGTTCGCGCACGTGATGAGACTGTTGCGATTGTGACTGTGAAAAAAAGAGATCGATGGGACGTAAAGAAAATACAGTGAGCGAAGCTGTGCGATTTTGTCCCTCTCTCACACAGTCAGAGAGAGTTTCTCTTCCACGCTCTCACCCTCACTGGCGACGTGCGAGTGTCTCTGGCAGTGTAAGTTGAAAAACTTTACTTTAGTATAACACTTAAAAGCTCACAGGTTATCGCAGGAAAAGAGGAAAGACTCTTTTGAACGTTCTTCAGAGACCAACCATCAGATATTAATCCAAAATGCCTCCAAAGTTCGACCCAAATGAAGTTAAATACCTTTACTTAAGAGCCGTTGGTGGTGAAGTTGGTGCTTCATCTGCTTTGGCTCCAAAGATCGGTCCTCTTGGTTTATCCCCAAAGAAGGTCGGTGAAGACATTGCTAAGGCCACCAAGGACTTCAAGGGTATTAAGGTTACTGTTCAATTGAAGATTCAAAACAGACAAGCTACCTGTTCCGTTGTTCCTTCTGCTTCATCTTTGGTCATCACTGCTTTGAAGGAAGCTCCAAGAGACAGAAAGAAGGAAAAGAACGTCAAGCACTCTGGTAACATCCCACTTGACGAAATCTTTGAAATCGCAAGAACCATGAGAGAAAAGTCTTTCGGTAAGAACTTGGCCTCTGTCACCAAGGAAATCTTGGGTACTGCTCAATCTGTCGGCTGTAGAGTTGACGGTAAGCCACCACATGATATCATTGAAGCTATTGATGCCGGTGCAATTGATGGTATGTATTCTCACTATTTTGATTTAGCCGAGGAGCTCTTTCCAATACGCAAATTTTCTTTTTTTTTCGATTCCATTACTAACACAATTTTTTCATATCAATTTTTCTCCCTTTTTATTATACAGTGCCAGAAAACTAAGTTTATTATAATAATTATCAAAGACAACTTTGCTTTTTCTATGTACAAAAATAATAAATACAACCATTTTTCCTTACAAGGTTCCTCCTGTTTGAAGCTTTTCTTTTTTACTTGAAAAATTGCATTGATTTTGATATGGGAAAAGATTAGCTTCAATAAGTTTGCCAACACTCTGTTTCCAAGTTCTACTCCATACTTGGCATCAATTTTTAATGCAAACAAGATTAAATTGTCAATTACTCACCGTCTTATTCCTCGTTGTATCCTTACAACATGATAGAATTTGGCATCGACTGTTGGTGACAAACAGTACTCTGGCTACGGTCAGAGGATCCTTGGATCCAACATTTTTTGTTGAATTCTGTCAAAATACCATGAATCTGATGGTCCATTTCACTGGCAAACATTTTCAAGTATTGTAGTGATTCTCATGTAGCAATGCTGTAGTCTTAGTAAAGTAAAAGTAACGTGTAAAGGGACCCTCAATACTGCCTGTATTGGTTAAACAGCTCACTGTCTATTTATCAGGTCACGTGACCTATGCCTTTTTTTTTTGCTCACCTTTTTTCGGCGGCCTTCCCGCTAGAAAATTTCTATCTTTCCTGCAGATCTGTGTTTGTTTACACTTCTGTCTCTTAGAGTCAATACGTTGCTGATTTTATCCGAGCTCAGCTTCAATTGTCCCACTATTAGTTGTATCAGAATTGAAAGACTCAGCGACACTCTTTACTCTGCTGTCACCGACAATGAGTAATGCTGCTGTTGAAATAAGCACTGACAAGGTTTTCGTTCAAGCGGTTGCTACTATCAAATCGTTAACCGATTTATCGAAAACAACAGGTTTGCCTCGTCCATCTATATCAGATAGGTTAAATCTCTATGGTTTGTATAACCAAGCAACTCGAGGGGACGTTTCCTCGATGACTAATCTCAATGTTGATTTAAACGCTTTGAGTAACTCAACAGAGTTAAAGAAATACAATGCATGGTTGAAGTTTAAAGGGTTATCTAAATCTCAGGCTCGCAGACAGTACATCAAATATTTATTAAACATTTTAAGCAACAACTACTCCTCTTTGACTTATCCAGACATTGCTAGGCTAAAAACTAATTTACAGGAGTCTTGGAATAGGTTGGAGAATTTGAGTCTTAGTGTAAGTCTGAACCAAAACATAAACAAGGTAAACGCTCCTGTTCCTGCTTCTGTTCCTGTTCCCGTACCAACGCAACCTACATCGTCAACCTCTGTTCCAAATCGTTTGAGCCAACAACAAAATGTTATTTCACGTTCACATTCTCCTGCCGCATCCTTGTACAGAATTGCATCATCTGGAGTGAATTCTAATATGATTAGACCACCGTCAAGGAATCAGTCAATTAGTAAGTCCAGAAATAACAGTTTTAGTGGCTCTCAAAATCTGCCGACAGTTCCTCCTCAAAGTGTTTCATCCAACTATACGCCTTCATATGCAATCAACAATAGTATGAACTATGATGTTAATACTCCGTATACTCTTGTGGCCACCGGTGGCAATAATTCATATAATAATGATAGAGGGAGTATAAATGCATTAGAGCTCATGAAATGGCAAGGTGAGATCAACAATACGCTGTTGAAAATATCGACAGAACTCTCTAACTTAAAACATCAAAGCTCAATTCTGGAAGCAGGACACCGATCAATATCAGGGTCGACCACAGTTTCAGTCCAGTCTGAATTTCAAAACTACAAACTCAGATCACACGACTACAATGATAGAACTTATACAGCAAATGACTACAGTCCAGCCAAGTTGAATGACCTTCTGGAAAGGCGAAATAGCGGTAAAGACAAAGAGACTAACGATGTCATACGATGGATTTATTGGAAAATGATAACCTTAGTGAAGTATTTGAGGGGGAAAGTGTATCTAATCACAAACGTCAATGTGCTAGCGCCAAAGTTCATTGGTTCAATTGCTGCAGTGCTATTCCTAGGTCTTTTCAAGAAGATCGTGGACATCTATCTGCAAAAACGGTTTGGACTGAACCTGGCTACATCCAAAGATGACAAGGGTCTTCTTCAGCAGTGGAAACAGTGGCTGTTTAGAACGATCGCCAGAAGAGGTGAAAATAACATTCTGACCTTGTGATGAGAACGTTTCTTTCACCGACACTTAGTCGTACTTAATATATTATGTAGCAACGAATATACTCACATAATCATACTGTTGTTAGTGGCAATACAGACGCGACGACGGAAACCATGATGAGACCATCTTTTTTCTCTTTTTTTCTCTTTTTTTCCCATTTCTGGAGGCATTAGTAATCAATTAGGAACCCCCGGGAATAAGGGAGGTATGCTCTTATCGGACTGAGAGCCGAAAGGTTAGGTTACTTTTCACTTCTTTTGCCTTTTACTCCTTGTTGTCTTTTCAATCAAGAAAGGTTACTTGTTGGATTGAAGCTCAACCAGCAATGCCACCTTCTAAAACCCAAGATCATGCGGCGGTGGAGAAGCCACAGACCAAGCCGGGGCGTAAACCGCTGACAAGCGAGCCAAAGAACAAAAGAACAGCTCAGAACAGAGCTGCGCAAAGGGCGTTCAGAGAACGTAAGGAGAGGAGGATGCAGGAGTTAGAAGAGAAAGTTCGTGCACTAGAGCAGGAAAAAGTACAAATAGCCAATGAATCGGAATTACTACGTATTCAGGTAAAGTCTTTGATGAGCCAGCTGGGAAGAACTCGCAACCACAACAACCAGGGAGACAATAGTGACAACCTAGTGAGGCCCTCACGAGAAAGGCTTGAAAAGGATGATAACTTGTCAGTACGAAGGGACTCGTCCTCTGACGAAAAGAGTACAAACAATATTTCGTCAAACTCGAGCGTGTCATCAGTAACGCCTATGTCGCTTACCAGCGAAGATCTTTATAACCTTCCCAAAGCGTTGTCTGGAAACACAAATGAACAGACATCTACAGATTACAGTCTGAATTTGGCTAATAAAATGAACAATAAATCATTTAAAGATCACTATGACGAACAGATTTTTTGTAAAGAATTAGGTGAAGTCTGTGGTTCGACGTCTTGTCCAATTCCTAAGGGCAAGCAGGGTCAATCATCTTCTGCCAGTCCTGGCACAGTGCTGAGCAACCGGAATTACAACAGTGGTCTGAGCGTGATTAGTAATGAAAGCAATAATACTAGTGGTAGTAGCAACAATATTGCTTTTCAATCAACGCCACCCATGACAACGCCATCAGTTGATTCGAGTGCTATGTCAAATAACGCGAAAAGTCCATTCACGAATTCCTTATTCGATGGAAGCATCAATGGTGATTTAAACATTCTTACCGATTTGAATAAAGATGAGTCGAAATTAAAAGAAGACACCAAGGTTAACAATAACTCGATTTGGAACATTGGTAAGGGTCTAGATTCATACGCTTTCTTGGATAGCAATAAAAGCAACGAGATGGACTTTCTCTTTGGTGATGAGAAGAAAACTATTACTGGTACGAACAACTTGATCCAGAGTCATCCAGAGGCTTTCCAACTTGATGCCAACTCATCGTTATTCAATAACAACTTCAGTGCGGATCTCGACGCCGAAGTCGATTTTGAGAACGATGATGTTTTCGATGACTTGCTAAAATTACCTTACGACGATATCAATTTTAACAACCAATTGAATGACCTCGACGGTAAAGAAAATGATATTGTGAACAGTAATGTTCTTAATACTAAGAATTCGGGTGAGGGCGCCGATTTAGGTAGTGATGATAACGAAAAGGTTCCGGATACTACTCAGAATCTAATGAAGTGTTCACAAATTTGGGAACGAATAACTACACATCCCAGATTCACTGATTTGGACATAGATAATTTATGTGACGAATTAAAGCTGAAGGCCAAATGTAGCGAATCTGGGGTGGTCGTTGACGGCAGCGATGTTGGAAAACTGTTGCATCAAGCCACCTGTGAAAAGCAGAAACAAAAAGAAAAAGAAAGAGAAGCGGCCATCAGACGAGCGGCCATCGATTCCGGCTCCAACGCTTTCTTGAATGGGTTTTGGTAATTACCGTGTGTTCCCCTTTTTTCGTTCTCTTTTAATGTTGTCTTAGTTTGTTTAAGTTAACAATTGATTTTTTTATTTTTTTTTTCTATTTTTTTAGGTTTTTTAATATCCTTTTTTCCTGCCTATTTATATACCGAACATTAATATCGGCTTGTATTTGTGTGATGAAAGATTGTAGCAGCTGGCTATTTCTAAATATGGGATGATATAATAGGCTGCTACCTTAATAGAGTAGATCAAAAATTCATTGTCGCGACTATCGACCATTTAGTTTCCCCTTTTGGCGGATCATGCAAACTCTCGTTTTTCTCGTTTTTGCCACGATTCGGAAAACGAGAGAATGTTTTGGAGGAAATAACAAAGCAACGTCTTTCGATGATGAGGGAGTAGACAAGATTTTGATCTTAGTGCACAACTCGATTAAGTTAGTCTCAACAAGAACGAGTTTACTGCTTGAAGAAGTAAACTAGGATTCACAATGGCGGACATATATGAAATTGAGGACATTGACGGGGTGCGTTTCAATTGGAACACGTTTCCAGTAACTCGTCAAGAGTCTGAAAATATGGCCTCACCAGTGGGTTGTTTGTATACTCCACTTTTGGCCAGAGATGACCTACCAGTTGCAAACTATGATCCTCAGGTTTGTAGAAAATGTAGGTCCATCTTGAACGTCTTTTCGCAAATAGATATGAACAACAGAGTGTGGAACTGTCCAATTTGTATGAATAGAAATCAATTGCCTCCTCAATACCAGAACATCTCTGCTGAAAATGTTCCAATTGAATTGGTCCCTCAAGCTTCATCAATGGAATATATTTTAAACAGGTCGCAACCTCCGCCACCTCCAACTTTTATTTATGTCATTGATTTGTGTCAAGATGCTGATGATTTGAAAAGTTTAAAAGAAACTTTGATTGATTCTTTGGACTTACATCCTCCGGGATGTTTCTTTGGGTTAGTCACATTTGATTCTGTTGTTAACGTTCATGAGCTAAGTTTTACGAACTGTTCAAAGAAATATGTTTTCTCTGGCAAAAAGGAATTGAAATCTTTGGATGTTCAAGAGCAATTAGGCATAAAGGGAAATGCTTCAAGACCTTGGAACCAACAGCTACAATCAAATTCACTAAATAACACAATTAACAGATTCTTACTACCTTTGGCCAACCCAGAATCAAAAGATCAAATAATCAAAATAATTCAATCATTAGATGTTTCAAAATGGACAATCAAGCCAGGGCACAGAGCGTTGAGAGTCACCGGCTCAGCCTTGAATATTGCTTCATGTCTTGCTGAAGGTTCGTACGTACAATGTGCCGCCAAAATCACATTGTTTTCAGCTGGTGCTTGTACTTTTGGGCCAGGTCAAATAGTAGGCACGGAATTAAAAGAGCCATTAAGATCTCATAGCGATATAGAAAAAGGTTCTGCCAAGCACTATAAAGAAGCAGCCAAACTTTACAAAAAATTATCAACTAAAGCCATTGGTATCAACAGAGATAGCAATGACAAATTTTTTGATAACTCCTCTACTACAACATTCAGTGTTGACATCTTCGCAGGCTGTTATGACCAAGTTGGTATTTATGAAATGAGACCATTAAGTAACAAGACAGGCGGTGTTTTAGTTGTTACTGATTCCTTCCAAACATCTATTTTCAAGAATTCCTTTTTAGCAACCTTCAACAAAGATGAAGAAGGTTATCCTCTAACTTATTTTGATGGTAAGTTGGAAGTTTTCACATCTCCTAAATTGAAGGTCGCTGGCGTCATTGGCCATTGTCAATCCTTGAAAAGGGATGCAGATAATGTTTCGGATATTCAGGTTGGTGATGGACAGACAAACCAATGGAAAATGTGCTCAATATCTCCAAAACATACATACGCTCTCTTCTTTGACATCCAGACTGTAGGATCAAGTGAACAAAGAAGCTCGTTTGTCCCTGAAGTTTATATCCAATTCCAAACAACCTACAGGCACACCGATGGTACTTTCAGAACTAGAGTTACTACATTAAACAGGTTAACATCGAACAGAGGTGAGTTAACAAGTTCTTTTGATCAAGAAGCCGCGGCCGTATTATATGCTAGACTGGTGGTCCATAAACTTGAAAATGGTGGTGAATATTCCGACTTATTAAGATGGATTGATAAATCATTGGTCAAGTTATGTTCTGCATTTGGTGATTACACCAAAAATGATGCTTCAAGTTTCAGACTATCTCATAAATTCTCATTATTACCACAATTTATTTATCATTTGAGAAGATCACAATTTCTGCAAGTCTTCAACTGTTCGCCTGATGAAACTGCATTTTATCATCATACACTACTTAGAGTGGATGTCAGAGATTCTTTAGTCATGATTCAACCAACTTTAGTTCGTTTCAAAGCTGATGGTTCTGAGCCAGAACCTGTTCTTTTAGATTCAGCA
Source organism: Pichia manshurica (assembly GCA_005406165.1). NCBI lineage: Eukaryota > Fungi > Ascomycota > Pichiomycetes > Pichiales > Pichiaceae > Pichia > Pichia manshurica. Next base: position 2,763,907 of record BJFO01000007.1, read on the forward strand.
TCTCTAACACCTGACTCAGTTCTTCTATTGGATGCATTCTTCTACACAGTCATTTACTTCGGACATGTTGCAGCTGAATGGAGAGATGCTAACTATCCAAGAGACGAATACCCTGGTGTGTACGAAATGATTGAAGGAGCCAAGGAAGAAGCAGCTGCACTTATAGCCGATCGGTTCCCACTACCAAGATATGTTACCTGCGATGAAGGTAAATCTCAAGCGCGTTTCCTCTACTCCAAGTTAAATCCTTCTGAAAATGATGGTAAAATATCTGGTGGCGGTCAAATGGGTAACTTTGGTGGTGATGCTGGAACCGTTGTCCATACCGAAGATGTTTCCCTACGTACATTCTTTACACATTTGGCAAAATTAGTTGTCAATGTTAATTCCTAATTCTGGATAAACAAATTAGATAAAATAGATAAAGTAATTTTTTTTGAATGCTTAACTTCGCATTTGGTCGAAATTATGTAAATAATCAATATCTAAATCTCTACTGTTTTTTTAAAAAATGAAGGCAAAAGATAGTTAGTTAAGCGATAGAGTAAAAATTCGATGTCTATATAGAAGGAAAAATGTAGGATCTGCGCGAGATTGTATCAGGCTTATAAAATGAAAAAGTTCCTAACTAGGATATTTATTAATGTTTTATGCGTTTCTCTTGACAGTTCTCAGCGTTTGCTGATATTTTCTTCAAAGTCATCCAAACTTTGATAAGTTTTAATATCACTAAATCTCACCAAGTTAAAATATAAAAACATCGGAAATAGAATAGTAAATTAGTAGTAACCCTAGTTCTTCTACTTCCGCTGTAAAGTGAATCTTGATATGTTTACCATAAGATGAATGATTAGCAAAAAGTTCAGAAAATATGAGTCTTCAAGACAAGCATAGACCTTTTTTATAGAAAGCATTTTTTTTTCAATGGATACATTTTCATCAACGTTCCAATGTAGCGGATCTATCATCAAGATGCTGAGACCATTATAACAAAATCCTCAAAACTGTAAAGAATACCCTTTATCAACATACATTACTTTGAAATATGTAGGAAATTGTTAATTTTTGCAATATATTGTTAAGCAATGGATGAATATGCGGGCATGTTTACAAAGCTCTAAAATTCGGCTTGGAATTCTTATCCAAAAGATACTCAAAATAAGACGTGTAATATACGGAAATACACTTTCTCGGAAGGGTAAAACTTATAAAACTGTATGCTATTAGGTATTTTCAGTTAAAAAGGAATCTACTACTGATATGCTTTATATGGAGTCCGCAACTTTGCTACAAGCTTATTTTTTAGCTAGATTATAAGATTTTTTATTTATATTACAACTAGAAAGAGCTCCAGTTCCAATCTGTTGGTACACCAGTAATGCTTTCCTTTCTAGTTTCTTGTGACTCCAATTTCGCATCTGTCAAGTCACTCATGTGTGAATTTTTACCTTCGTAATCTTCATCGGAGGCTAAGAACCTAAGCCATTGGCTGTAGCATGAAGGACATACTTTGCAGAATTTAGAATAGCCCGAATTTTTGAAGTTATTTTTGCTATTTGTATGGGTATTATTATTATTGCCAGAAGAGTTGATCGTGCTAGCTGAATTAACTGTTGTGCAAGTATCAGCAGTATCTGTTGATTTTATAGGAGCTAATGAACTAATCAGCTGATTGTGGATGGAAGGTATGAAAGTATCATCGGGTCTCTCAAAATGTGCAAGCAAATTCAAATTTGAATAGTGCTGAAGACATTTGGAGCAGAATATTCCTCCACAATGACGGCAATGATGCTTTCTTTTTATAAGATTAAAAGTATCATTACAGTTTTCACATGAATTTGTAGAAGAGTTTGGTTTCCAGTGTGAATGGGAAGGCTCAATGCTTTTGTTGTTGTTTTTTACCTTTACATTAGGATCTGAGGAAGAATTGGAAGAAGTGGGAGGTGTCAATTCTGAGGTGAATGAGTGAGCGGAGCTCTCCAGATTTGAGTTTGTAGTTTTTGTACTGTTACTTGAACTGGAGGGCATGAGTTGGTTCAGGAGCTGAGTGTGGATTTTGTTCAGTGCATTATTTTTCTGCGTGATAGAAACATCATTTTTCAAAAGGAGAAGTTCAGCAGCAGCAGCCGAGGCAGCAGCGTCTGCAGTGGGAGGAGTTGTGGAAATGGAAGGGTTATTCTGCTTCCTTTGAACAACGGAGGAAGAGTTTGATGTGGTAGAAGACTGTGAGTCTGTTATGCTTGAATTCTTGCCGGGATTTTGGGAATCATCTTTCTGCGACTTTAGTAGCGATCCCTGGATGGGCCTCAACACTGGAGGGACATAGTTGTCCAACAGTTTCATAGGTTCGTCAATCTGTTTGACGGGTTTTAATTCATCGTCTACTTTCAAGGTCTTCTCCCTGGTCGGGGATATATTGGAAGAAGAGTTGGAAACTACCGATTTCTTCCTCGGTTGTATCTTGTATGTGTAGTTTCCTGTGCTATCGTTAAAGATGTTGTTGTTGGCAGTGCTAGTTTGTTCGTTGGATTTCGGGTTGTAATTGCAGAGTGAAAACCTTCGAAGCTGCTTTGTTAGATCATAAGCTGCAGGCTTGTATGAGGAGTCCTCCTGATTCTGGATTTCCTCCTCTGCCAAACTGTCTAACGTGTGATCAGAGGAAGTGTTTGAAGAACGTTTTAAAAGAGCGGGAGCAGAAGTTTGCCGTGCTCCTTTAGTTGTTGGAATTCTTTGCTGCGAAGATGAGGATGACAATTGTTGAGACTGGTTCTGCTGTCCTTGCTGCTGGTGGTGTTGGAGGGAGTTATGTGTGGAATCTTTTGAGGAAAGAAGAGATGCGGCAGACATTCTAGGAGCCCTAATCTTTTCATCGTAGTTGTATTCGAAGTTCAAGTCGTTGATGGCTGTATCAGGCAACTCGTCCTTGTCCTTCATGATACCCTTGTACTTCATGTAGAACTTGGAGTGGTCTACGTCATGATTGACTGAGTCACAGCGTTGCGGAGGATAATTGTGAATGATGGATATTTGAGAAGATTTCCTCTGGAGCTTGCCGTTTTTGAAGACAGGGCGTTTGTTGAAAGAAAACCTTCGAGAGTTATTTGTGAAGTCTGACTGTGGGGAAGACGAGGCGGGGGAGGCGGTGTTGCAGTCCGAGTCTGAGATTGTTGTGCTCTCATTGGCGTTAACAGGCCTTGTCGAGTTGTCGTTTGTTCTTTTGCTATCGGTGGTGGTGGTATTGGCTGCGTTGCTATCCTGGGGATATTGACCTGTCTTCATGGTGGTGTTGTATGAAGGTGGGTTTATGATGTTGGAAGGAGCAACAGCAGCAGTGTCAAACAACGCCGATGAAGGGGTGAGAGGCTTCATGTTGCCTGTCATCACGGTGCTTGTATGGGCAGTTGAGTTCGAACCTGCAGCTGAAGTCGACAATTTGTTGTTTCTTGTATGGATGATGTCGCCAGGAGGGGAGATCATGCCTTGGCGGGGCTGCAGAGCATGTAAGACGTGGACCAAGCTCAAACTGGTGGACTGACGGTGAAAATGCTTAATAATTGGACAGATCGGAAGATAAAGAGATCTACAGATAAAAGATAGTCTTGTTTCCTTTTTTTCCTGTAGTGCTGCTTTTCGTGCTGCGGACTAGTACCTTCTAATCGGTTTCTCTGTTATTAGTCTCGGAAGACAAATAGAGCCTAACGTCTTCTGCCTCTGCATACGGGGGCTCGTACTGCTACAATTATGGCTACGGGGTGTGAGCTGAACGCCAGATCCGTCTTCTACAGCAAGAAAGCAGGAGGCACGAGCACGTACCGGGCACCGGCGATGGAGCAGGAGATATGCCGAGGCCGGGCAGAAAGCAGGCCTGTCTGGATAGCTCCGGCAGCATTATCGGCGAGATTGGGCGCAGAGCAGGGCAAGGGGACGACGTCGACGACGTTGTCGTCGAAGATAAGACAGAGAAGGAAAGGAAACTGCGATAAGACTGCTTAGGTAAGCGTTTTTCCAGTCTGTGCAGGAAGATAAGCCGCGGAGCACGCTCTCATTGGCCAGCGGCATAAGCTGGGCCGTGCACTGCCCGATTGAGGAAAACGGAAATCGGGAGAGGGAATTTGAAACGGGGGAGCGTAGCGTACCGGGTTTTTAGGCCAGCAGTTGAACTGGCGCGTCGTCGACGCGTCGATTCTCTTTTTCTCTCCTCGGGGTGGCATCGCGCGACGCGGGAGAAAGTTTTACTCTTTTGGGCTAGTAGATTCCGTCGGGGGGGCGATAAGCAGGGCATCGTGTTCTTATCTCTTTGGAAGCAAGGAAAATAGGAGCAGGACGGGCTTATCTGCGGGGAGCGGATGATAACTGAATCTGGTTTCCCCATCTAGTAGAAGAAACACTCCTCGAGTTCAATGCCTCTGATGTGTAAGCAGAGTTCATTGCTATGTGGCGATGTCGTCTTTGGTGTAGGTACCTGAATATTTCATGGGCAGCCCCGTCTCTGGCTCCGCTGTTTTTCCGTAAGCTTATATATCCTCGCATCAACTCCCAATTTTTCACCTTCTGGTTTGTCCAACCTGCATGTGGCCGTTTGTATGACTCCTACTTGCTATTCTTCTTCTAATTACTGTTATTATTTGTCGCATTACCCACCTTCTATTACAACTATTATCGACAAGACACAGGCATCATGGCTGACGAGTTAAAAGGGCACAATACCCTGAACACAATCAGATCAGTTCTCTCAAACGATGCAACTTCCGCACAGAAAATGGAGGATTCCGACGAGTTGGCACAATTGGGTTACAAACAAGAATTCAACAGAAGTTATGGCTTTCTTTCCACGTATTCGTTCGCCTTGTCCATTTCTGGTTTGATGGGAACCATCTCCATCACATTCCTCTATCCACTTTGGTCCGGAGGCCCTGCTGCTTGCATCTGGTGTTGGTTTGTCGGTTGTATCGGCTGTCTCTGTATCGCCTGGTCTGTTGCTGAAATCACCTCTTGTTTCCCTACATCCGGTGGTATGTACTATGTCATCACACACGTCGTCCCGAAAAAGTACGTGCCTCTCATGTGCTGGATTGACGCATGGTTGTACTTCACAGGAGCCCTAACAGGTGCATGTTCCACGGACTTCGGTGCCGCTACCCTACTTCTGAACATCATTCAGATGACTACCGATTACACTTACACCCCTACTCGTGGCCACATAACCGCTGTCGCAATCTTGATCATTATTACCCATGGTATGATCAACTCCCTCCCTGGTTCCGTTCTTTCCAGTATTACCAAGTACTACTGTATTGTCAACATCTGTTCCACTATCGCTTTGATTGTCACGCTATTGGCCAAATGTCCTAACTTCAACAGCAGAGGCTACACCTTTGGTAAAGTTATCAACTCCACTGGTTGGGACGCCGATGGATGGGCATTCTTATTCGGATTCTTGCAAGTTTCCTGGGTTATGACCTGTTACGACGCAACATCTAGAATGTCTGAAGAGGTTCACAATGCCGCATATCTCACACCCTTAGCCATCGGTTCTGCATTGGTTACCACCGCCTTGCTAGGTTGGGTCCTTGTTATCGTGATTACTCTCTGCATGGGCGAGGACATGGACAAAATCTTGAATACCACTACCGGTCAACCAATTGTCGAAATATACTACATCGTTATGGGTAAGGCCGGCGCCACTGCTTTCTTATCATTGGCATTCGTTGTCCTATGGTTCTGTGGTGCTGTCGCAACATGCTACACTGCCAGATCCTTGTGGTCATTCTCCAGAGACAGAGGTTTACCTTACTACAAGTTTTGGTATCACCTTGACCCACGTACTCAGGCTCCAATACGTTGTGTCTGGTTGATCTGTTTCATTAACTCTTGCTTGACCTTGATCAACCTTGGTTCCACTATCGCCATGAACGCTATTTTCTCTGCATGTGCCATCTGTACCGACTGGTCCTACATCATTGTCATTGCTGCCTTTGCACTCAACAGGGAGAAAATGGGAGTTGCCAGAGGTCCCTTCCATATGGGTAAATTCTCTAAACCGATCATGTTTTACGCATGTCTGTGGACTGTTTTTGTGTCCATTGTGTTTGTCTTCCCTAACTACATGCCTGTCGACAAGACCAACATGAACTACACTGTCGTCATTCTTGGATTTGTGTTCATCGCCGCTGGTGGATGGTACGTTGCAGATGCCAGAAAGTGGTATAAGGGACCAGTTGCCAACATCGATGAGGGCGAACAGTCTATAGACGAAGGGAGATACGATATCGAAGTCAAGAGCGGAGATGCAGGCTATGAAGTTTCCAATGGCAGTGGCACCGTTAAACATGAGTCTAAGATCCAGGTTGCTGTTGCCACCAGTGACTCCGACGATTAGTAATGGTAGCAATATTTATCACTACGATCTATCCTTCTCGCTTACATAACTAAATATTCGATCTCTATAGTGTTGTTTCTTTCCTTTGTTTTGCATTTCTAATTTATCTCATTTCATCTCATTCCAGTCATGATCTCGTTCTGATCCATTTGAGTCATCATCAAGTTTCGAAATTCTATCTTTTACTTGTTAGTCTATCTCTCTTTTTTCTCAATCTAGTGAATTAGCTTTGCCGCGTGTCAAATGTGGGCTATAAAGTGCTTCCTGAAAGTAACTTCCTAATAAAGCAAGTGGATTCTGTACCTCGCCGTGCGTCTAACGCTGTTGTGGGCGGAATTTCTTGTGCGAATCGGGAAACTATTTTCCTCTTCTCCTCACTAGAAAGGCTGCACCTATAGCATTCCTCCCGTGGTGGAAGAAAAGCCTAGCTATATGGGCCACCTCTGCCATACAGAGGAGGTACATATAATGGAGAAGACATCTTTAACATGAATTATGTATAAATAAAGTTGATTTTTCCCTCCTGTTATCTTTGCAGTTGTTTGACACCAACTCACTCTTTTATTCATTGCTTCTGCTGTAAAAACCCTCGTCGAAAGCGCTATAACCCTTTTTCTGCCTAGATGGACAGATCTAGTAATTGTGACTGTGTGTGACGTAAGCAAGGTGAAGTCGAGTGTCGAGAATATTCGTTGCATGTGAAAATGACAACGATTCTCTCTTTTCATTGGCTGGTGATCGGAAGGATGGATCTCAGAAAACGCACGACGTCCCCAAAAGGGTCTCTCATCAGGCTCACCGGTTCTATCACCACCGCAAGAGTCTTGTGATCTTTATACCGTAAGGGTTTCCCTTGTCAAATTTTTTTCTTCTATTAAAAAAGGTAGCGGAGTGTAGAACGATCATTCTCATCCTTATCTGTGCTTAATCTCATCACACTCTTTTGTTCAGAAAAAAACATCGATAGAATAGAATTCATCCACCACATAGATTACGTTTTTGATACGTTTGATAAGTTTATTATAGAGAAGAGTTCTACTACCACAATGTCTTCCCTTTTAAAAAATTTAAGGCCCACTAAAAGTATAGAGAAAGGGGCTGAGGTACTTAATGAAGATTCCAACGAGTTGGCACAATTGGGTTACAAACAAGAATTCAACAGAAGTTATGGTTTCCTTTCCACCTTTTCGTTTGCATTGTCCATCTCTGGTTTGATGGGAACCATCTCCATCACATTCCTCTACCCACTTTGGTCCGGAGGCCCTGCTGCTTGCATCTGGTGTTGGTTTGTCGGTAGTATCGGTTGTCTCTGTATCGCCTGGTCTGTTGCTGAAATCACCTCTTGTTTCCCTACATCCGGTGGTATGTACTATGTCATCACACACGTCGTCCCGAAAAAGTACGTGCCTCTCATGTGTTGGATTGATGCATGGTTGTACTTCACAGGAGCCCTAACAGGTGCATGTTCCACAGACTTCGGTGCCGCTACCCTACTTATGAACATTATTCAAATGACCACCGATTACACTTACAACCCTACTCGTGGCCACATAACCGCCGTCGCAATCTTGATTATTATTACCCATGGTTTGATCAACTCCCTCCCTGGTTCCGTTCTTTCGAGCATTACCAAGTACTACTGTATTGTCAACATCTGTTCCACTATCGCTTTGATTGTCACGCTATTGGCCAAATGTCCTAACTTCAACAGCAGAGGCTACACCTTTGGTAAAGTTATCAACTCCACTGGTTGGGACGCCGATGGATGGGCATTCTTATTCGGATTCTTGCAAGTTTCCTGGGTTATGACCTGTTACGACGCAACATCTAGAATGTCTGAAGAGGTTTATAATGCTGCCTATCTCACACCCTTGGCCATCGGTTCTGCATTGGTTACTACTGCCGTCCTAGGTTGGGTCCTTGTTATCGTGATTACTCTCTGCATGGGTGAGGACATGGACAAAATCTTGAATACCACTACTGGTCAACCAATTGTCGAAATATATTACATCGTTATGGGTAAGGCCGGCGCCACTGCTTTCTTATCATTGGCATTCGTTGTCCTATGGTTCTGTGGTGCTGTCGCAACATGCTACACTGCCAGATCCTTGTGGTCATTCTCCAGAGACAGAGGTTTACCTTACTACAAGTTTTGGTATCACCTTGACCCACGTACTCAGGCTCCAATACGTTGTGTCTGGTTGATCTGTTTCATTAACTCTTGCTTGACCTTGATCAACCTTGGTTCCACTATCGCCATGAACGCTATTTTCTCTGCATGTGCCATCTGTACCGACTGGTCCTACATCATTGTCATTGCTGCCTTTGCACTCAACAGGGAGAAAATGGGAGTTGCCAGAGGTCCTTTCCACATGGGTAAATTCTCCAAACCGATCATGTTTTACGCATGTCTGTGGACTGTCTTTGTGTCCATTGTGTTTGTCTTCCCTAACTACATGCCTGTCGACAAGACCAACATGAACTACACGGTCGTCATTCTTGGATTTGTGTTCATCGCCGCTGGTGGATGGTATGTTGTGGATGCCAGAAAATGGTACAAGGGACCAGTTGCTAACATCGATGAGGGCGAAGAATCTTCAGAATCCCAGTCTACGGCCTCCTCTGCTAAAAACAGTGACTACACTCCATCTCAACTTATAGAAGAGGTAGTCCCGGATGAAAAAGCAGGTTAACCAATAGCTAGAGTCTTTTCTTCAATTTATTCATATATTATTTATTTTTATTACCCGTTTCGCTTTTATTTTAGCTTTGTCGTTATTTTGGCTGCATATCATTCATATGTCTGTATTTTCCCTTTTAATTAGATTACAAAAATATCTTCACTTCTACTCTATAAAAAAATTTTAATAGAAATGGCTTCTTTAAAACTAGCATAAGTTTTTATTCGTAAGATTTTTCCCATAAATGATGACGGAATAGACTAATTTAATTGTGACATTGCAGCTAGCACTGTACTAGCTCTTCGCTTATATTTTGAAAATAAGGTATTTCGGTGTTATGATTAATTTTTTGTCTTCATAGTGGCTGGAATAAGCGTTTGGATCGCCGAAAAGTTAATGGGGTTAGTATTTTTAAAATAATGAAAATGAGCTGAAAAAACGCCCACAGAGATTTAGACTTTTTCAGTAGAATCCGATGAGTTTATAAACAGAAAATAGTTCCCCGATTGAGGGACTGGTAACTAAAAAGCGGAACTTAAAGGTTCATAAATAGCCTCTTATTATGAAATATCAAAACAAAAGGCCAGAGAATGCCAAGCTACGGAAAAAGAAATTTATTCAGGCCACAAAAAGCCGGCAATATAACTCTAAATGGGAGATTGGTGCATGTTTCAGCTCCCAGATTAAGAGCAGCTAGAAACCGTGCCACATTAGACTCTTAGAGAATACTACACCGAGCATGCCAAGGAAGGCAATCTTCCCGTTTTTGACGGTTGTAGACTGCAAAGGAGTCTTGGTATTTCCTGCCCTATCTGTTGCCGAAACTGGGTCTATATCCAAGCTCCCCAACAAATTAATCAGTGATTTCATGCCAACAGGTTCTAGAGACCTCTAGTCTTTGATTTTCGCCAATTGGGAAAGTGGTTCCCTGGCCGTTTTCCAGAAGTTTTGCTCAACTTTTGGTGTGCTTTTGCAATCTGAAATGAAGAAAATCATAAAAAGGACTAGCTGAAAGAATTGATTAGGGAACAAAGCAAATCTCTTGTCAAACTCGCTTGAAATTGTTCGAAGATTTGTTCATAGAACAGGTTTCGACATCATGGAAATTCAAGTAACCTACATATAGTCAATTAATAAATTTCTTCAATAGGTCCCCAATCGAAGACAGATGAATTCTTCTGTTCAAGCAAAAGTAAGGGCAGGCTCCTGGTGTACTTTATTGGTGGACGAATCGAAACTGCTGGTATATACCATATCGCTACAGGATTAGCACGATATATGTTTGGCAGAATGGAAATCACGTCTCGGTTAATCCCGTAGTAATCTAGGGGTACATTTCAGCCATCGCAGGGAAGCACTTTCAAAAGAAAGGAGTTATATTTTTTACTGGCCGAACCCAATCCCAAAGCAAAACCAAAATTAAAAACACTTGAAAGTTTCAACTGCAAGGAACCTCTATCTTTCTGGAAACACACCATATTGGAAACCAGAAATCCTGCCTATTAAGTAGGTATAATCAGCAGCCATAAGAAACTATTGATTGATGTTGGAAGTTACCACACTTTGAATCTCAATCTCGAATATCAGTTAAAACACCGCCTTCTTTTGACATGATATCGGCAAGTTTTGCAGGGCTTTCTCTCAACGAAAACGATCTAGCGTACCAATTACTTGGCAAAAGATATGGGTTAGTCTACTAATACTAATGAGTTTAAGTCACTCCCTTGCAATGTGATGAGTGGGCATTATGGCCTGCTTCCGTAGCGTTTCTTATTTGTTACTATGATGAAGTGATTTAGCGTAAAATAAAAACAAATGAATGAAAAAATGAGAAAATCAAATTTCTCAAATTCTCTGAGCTTATCCGTAGTTCATTCAATCAACGTGTTGTATCGTCAGATTTTATCCATCAAGGCTTAACTTTCTTTTTACAGTTGTTGAAGATACGGACAGCTCATACCAGACACAGACAGCATGGAAGTGTTGAAGGAGGAGATTGAGGCCAAGGCGTCAGCGCTCGAGTCGAATGTGGAGGCACTTGTCGAGACGACACCAACGTCGTCGTTGGTTTTACCAATATTGGTGACGTTGGTACTAATTCTTCTTGGAAGCTTTTTAATGAAAAAGCATTCTTTGATAACATCGAATAAAAGATCATTTATTCTGTGCGGCCTCCAAGGCAGTGGGAAAACTAACTTGTTTCATCTCTTGACTAAAGGTAAGTTGCCTGTATTAACGGTAAGCACTTTGGAGCCCGAAAAAGGTGACCTTTTACTTAGCGAGGAGTACGCCCATCACAAAACATTCCAAGATATAGAAATTATTGATTTTCCTGCCAACCCAAAACTCAAAACTCTTTACTTGACTCCTCACCTTCACGACAATATTAATTCAATCCAAGGAATAATCTACATCTTGGATTCAAGTAATTTTGATGCCAAGACATGCCATCAAGTCTCTGAGGATCTCCTAGAACTTTTGAATATTACAGAAGGGAAGCCAAATGGGGTCGACGTCCTAATATTTGCTAATAAAAACGACCTATTCACAAGCAAGAAGACTCCCAAGATCAAGGAAATGTTGGAATCTGAAATCAGTAAAATTCATGCCTTGAAGTTACGCGGACTAAGTAAAGTTGACTTGGCCGGTAAAGATGGTGGTGAAGAGGAAGCTGACAATTTAGATGTGGCTACAAAAGATGGAAAGTTTGAATTTCAATTACTCGAGGGAAATGTTGATTTTGCGCAGGGCAATATATTCAAAGACAAATGGAGTATGATCAATGATTGGATGTATGAAAAAATAGTCAATTGATTTCACTACTATGTGTCTGTATATATCTGATATATATGTATGTATATGTATATGTATAGCGTTTTGTCTCCATCCTCCCTGTATCTATAGTGCACGAAAAGAAACAGAAAAAAAAACTCACACGAAATATTAGATTCCTATTTCAAACCGGTGGTTCCAGTGATTCAAACCGCGTAACATTCAAATTTCCTTGTCAAAACAGCTATCTTTGAGTGTATATTGTGCCCGAAGCAATGATTACAAAAGAGCTGGCCCATAGCAGAGGTAAAGTGAGCTCTTTGATCATCAACAAATGGCATCAATTCTATATCGCTGCTATAGCGGTGCCCTTTTGCTGGGTCTTCATATCGCCAATTTTCATCTATGCAGCAATTTCTTTCGCCCGACTTTGTTACCACTACTTTTCACCACCAATGAAGTAAGGTTAGTGAATTCCATCAATACATATTTGAAAGAATTTAACTTAGATCATCAAATACCCTTGGACAAAATAGAAAAGTTAAAAATCATGGATGAAAAGGGCAGCGGAGGAGTATCCAATCTTCACCAGTCTTCTAAGATTTCTAACTCTTCTTTTGACTTATTGATGTCATTTTCATTGCAATTGATAGAGTTATTCTTAATTGACATATTGGACGTGACAGACTTTCAGTTTCGCCATTTTGATTGGTATGTTACTTTGTCCGTTCTGATTTTTTGCTTAACTTACTTGATTCCTAGTTGCATATTATATACGTGGGTATTTTCCTCTGATAGAAACAGATTCAACTCTAGGAGTCGATTTATCCAGAATCTTATCAATTTTGCCGGTGTGTTTATGATTTGGGGTTTATTTATCCTGGTGCTATATTTTGTCACGATTACAAAAGAAATAAGTGGTAACTTTTCGCAAATATCACTCTATCTTTTATCGTTGTTTGGTGTCAGTTGTTTATCCATACTCAATGGTATGGGCTGCATAATGGGATGCTACGACTCTTTGGATTGGTACTTAGGTAAGAATGAAACCAATCTTCAAAAAAAGGAATTGGAGCTCTCATATGAATTAAGGAATCTTGATGCGCTACTTGCAAGGTCTAAGGAGAGCAAACTAAATGAGATTATCTGGGATCAATTGATCAAAATAGATTCACTGGCGAGAGATGTCAGTTTGATCAAGCAAAGCAGCAGCGGAATTCAGCTATTTATTAAATTCTGTTTTTGGACTTATTGCATTTACAAAACGCTGTATGGGATAGTACGTGCAACAAAATTGGTACTTTTTACATTGGGTGTAATCCATGGAATAAATGACCATGCAGATGGAGCTAATCCGAAATCAGAGGAATTTTACAACGGCAGTGGAGATTTCCTTTCTAACATCATTGCCAAAATTATACTAGTTTACTTCTTAAATGATAGGAAGACGAGATCTTTCCTATCATTCGATGATATCGTTGAAAACAATGAAGAAATTTTGGGGCAAATAACCATGATTGTGAACTTTCTCATTTCACTGGTGTTTTTTAGTTTTTCATTTCAAAATGTTTTACTCACGTTCAAAAACTTTAAGACTCTAGGACGGAAGCTAGTTGGATTGTCGGAATTCGAAGCTTTCCATAAACTCCGAAGTAGCCTTATAAACCTTACGCAATCGCAAGAGACGCTGAAATTTATGAACAAGAATGGAGGTTTATTTAAATTCAACATTTTCAACGAGTTGACGTATTTATTGGTTTGCGAAATAACCGGTATTTACGTTGTTTCTACTGCACTTCTGCTAAATTCGGCAAACATGCCAATTCATTTATCACAGTTATCAATAAATCAGAATGAGTGGGAAGTGAAGAAATCTTCGACCGTTGCTTCGGATATAAATGCTGAGTTTATGAATGACTGGTTTGATCGATGGTTTGCTGTTGGATGTGTAGGAACAGTCCTCGTTATTGTCATTTTAGATCAAGTTCAATCGATTTATTTCAACGCTAGCGGCATTAATGGCAGCGGTTTGCAGAAGCTTAGCTACGACGAGGAAGAATTGATGTAGTAGGTAATGTAACGTATATTTGAAATTTTTTTAAACAATTTAGAAAATTAAATTATATTGTGTAACGATGAAAAGAAAAAAAGAGAAACTAAACAAAACAGGAGGAAAAAAAAAAGTAAATAGAAAATATTGGACGCTAAGAAGCCCGGTAAATATAAAAGGTAAAAAGAGAGATGAAAAAAGATTGGAAAAACCAGAAGACTAGAAATGGGAAACTTAGTTCTTCTTGTCAATGTCATCTAATTCATGGTATTCTTGGATAGGATTAGTATCGTCGGAATATCTCTTTGATGAAGTGTTAACATCATCAGAATACCTCTTACCGTTAGCAGCGTCGTCAGAGTATCTACCACTTGAGGAGTTCGTTCCCTGTTCGTTTTCGGCATCTTCCATTTCATCAAACAGCTTTCTTTCATCAATATCCATATCTTTGACGACTCTTTCTTCCATGTTTGGAATGTCGGCCATACCGTAGATACCGATGGCAATACAACCCAAGAGACCCGCGATACAAGAGAAGACCAAAGCGACAATACCCTTAGCGGTGAAACCATCTGGCAAGTTCTTCACCTGGACATTTTCACCACTCAAATCAAAAAAGTCAACCGTGTTGTTAGCGGCATTACCTTGCCAACCACCGCAAGCAGCACAGGTGTCAAGCCAACTTTCGTTGAGAGTAGTGTCATTGGCTCTCATACCAACCGGGTCTTCAATGAGAGTAAGTGCCAAACCTTGGAGCAAATGCCACTCGATATGACAGTGGAAGAACCACACACCTGGGTTATTTGCCTTGAATCTAATGACAAAATAGGATTGTGGTCTAACGTAAAAGACATCTCTCAAAACTGGCTTCTCTTTTGGAACGTAAGGAGCGGACTCGTTATAACCGACAGGTTCTGCTGCATCACCATAATCAGGGCCACGCTCGACAACTTGGAAAACGTGACCGTGCAAATGGAAAGGATGTGTACCAGTATCCTGGTTGTTCAAGACAATTTCGACGATTTCGTCTTTTTGTAAAACAATAGCGTGGGTATTTGAACCATAAATTTCCTGGTTCGCAGAGACTGTATCGTTTGGAGCAGAGAGGACGGTACCCAAAGTCGGGACCTTTGGACCGACATAAGATATGTTGTTGAAGAAGGCATAGTTGACACCATTTCCCAAGTTGTCCATGATGACATCAAGGGTAATTTGATGGTCGTAATCATCGTAGACTTCGAAGTCATCCAGTGGATTGAGCCAGAAATCGTCCATGAAGTCACCGAAAATCAAGTACTGTTCAGGCCAGCCATTAGCCTCGTCGTATTGGAGGTTGTTGGTGATGTTCTGGTAAGGCATGTCATCTGGAACATCAAGCATATCAGTATCGACAGTTTGCATCATTGCGTAGTTTCTGGTAGTGTTGCTCTTGGTTGTGACTAAAACATCATATCTTTGGGCGACAGTAATGTAAATCTTATCGGTTTGGTTTGGCTCGACATAAATACCGTCGACAGCAACGACGGTCATCTTGTGGTCTTCGATCCAGAAATATTGGGAGACAAAACCACCGGTGTTAATGATTCTAAAAAGGTAGGTTGTGTCTGGTTCGACGTCAATAGTACCATTCATGAAACCGTTGAACAACAGGGTCACTGGAATTGGCTCTGCACCCGTTGGGTTGAAAACGTTCAAGAAGGAGCTGGTCAAGGTGGTGATGTTGTCATGGTACCACTCTGATAGGGCAATGACTTTTTCTTCTGCATACTGACCTGCGTAAGGATTATCTGGGTCGGTGATGACCAAGGTACCCCTCATACCATCCATGTATTGACCCTTGGTATGCGAATGATACCAGAAGGAACCAACCTGATCTGGAATTGTGAAATTGTAGATGAAGGTTTCGCCAGGAGGAATTTCACATTGGGTGACGCCCGGAACACCGTCCATCTGCGTCGTTTCATGCTGGAACAAACCGTGGAAATGGAGAGAGGTGTTGGAAACACCCAAGCCGTTGTATAATTCAATGATGATACGGTCACCCTTCGTGACGTTCAAATCCGGCCAAGGGTACTCGCCGTTACATGAGACGATATCGTGGACTTCCGCTAGCCCGTCCGGATTGCCTGTGATGTAGGTTGCGTTCCAATAGTAGTGGTGTGTTTCTGCCACGACCAGGCTGGACAATGAAGCCAAGGAGAGCAAAGCGCTGGAGAACTTCATTATGAGGAGGAAAAGAGCTGTGATTGGTGAACTTTTCTCTCTCTGCCTGTTGGAAAAAAGGCAGCAACAGATCAGAAGGAGGAAGAAGGAGCAAAGATGAACAGAAGCAGAAAGAGGGGATAAGTAGATGTGAAAAAAAAAGTGAAAACCTCAAGCACCGACGAAGAAGAGGCGAAAAACGGGAACCACCTCAGAATATATATATATATATACACATATATATCTGTATGTAATATGGACACATCTACGTTGCACAGACACACTAGCACTATCGGTGTGCATGCAGATAGGTGGGAGAGATACAGCATAGTCCCACGCCGAGAGGCACGCAAATGGGAGCGAGAAATAGGGAAACAAGGACAGCAAGCTCGCACCCAGAGAGGAAAACCAAATGCCGTCAACGTTGACAGGACAGGATTACAATTGCAACTGCACTATAACGCACGAGGCAGCAGCACTGCCTGCTCGCCTGCTGCTCCGGGGCTCCCCACGCCGGACCCATCGCAGCCAGACAAACACGGTGCCCGTTGGCCAGCCAGTCAAATTGGAGGCAGACAATGTCTCGGCGGGAGGGGGTGGCCATCCCTGGCACCCCGAGACTCGATCAAACGCAGCAGCAGCCCGCTGGGGAGCAAATGGGAGTCCGAGAAAGTGCCCCGGCGGCTGCTGCCGCCGCACATGCTGCACTTGGCCATCCTGCACCGGTATCGCCGATATCTGCGCAGCGTCTGGCCGAGCACTCCGAGCAGAGCAGACGAGACGACCCTGCTGGCAATGGGGGGAGTGGCACGTCGACCGACGCCGCGGGGCCGGTCTCCGTGGCAAACGGCAGATAGGTGCTACAGCCGCGCGGGGCTACTTCTCCTGCCCGCAACGGGCATATCCGTCGTGTAAAGGATGTTCCCCCCCCCCCTGTTTCTTTTCTAACGTTGTCGTTGGCTACTACTTAGTTGACTACGTCGTGTCGTTGGCGACATACACATAAAGGCCCCGCACTCCTCGTGTGAGCAGCACGTAGAGTGAGTTGAGTACTATTGTCTCCACAGCCTTCTCGCGGTCAATGCCCTCCCGCTTCACCGTGCCGGCACGGTCCTCGTAGACGGCAGTGTTGACGCTGACACGATCGGCAGCCCAGTCGATGGTGACGCTGGGCCCGACAATGACGCCAACGTAGTTGAGGTCAAAGCCCTGGATGGTGTAGACACTGCCCACCTCCTTGATGGTGTAGTCCCGCTCGCTCCAGGGGACCTGGTGTCCCGGGGTGAACTTGTCCCAGCGCAGCTTGAAGCCGCCACGGCCAGTCACATACCACTCCTTGTTGCCGCTGATCCGGTAAGGGAAGTCGTAGGTGCTGAGGATCCGGCACTGGCCGTAGCGGTCGTTCTTGCTGACAATGCGCTCGTACATCTCCTGGCAGTTGTCAAACAGCTTGAACTCAAACTCGCCGTCCAGCCGCTCGCGTGGCACAGGCTGCACCTTGCGTTCGAAACACACCTTCTTCACCCACTCCAGCACGTCCGAGTTGTCCTCGGTGCTGTTCTTGATGTGCATGCGGAACTGCTCCTGCAACTCGTACTCCTTGTGCTCCTTGCTGTGCTCCCTCAGAATCTTCTCCAGCGAACACCCCTGGTCGCTGTCCTCTTCCCAGAACTGGTCTGTGCGCAACGTCTGCTTGTCGTCGTACACAATCACCACAACCTTGCACGTCTTCATGATCTCCGTCAGGTGGTTCTCCCCGTAGAACTTCTTGTACGCGTTCTTGCATGTCGCCAGCAGATGCGCCTCATCCACAATCACCAGATCGTTCACACCCCCGTTCTTCTTCCCGTCACGCTCAAACTGGTTGATGTAACTCGTCGGCCTCTCGATGTCTTTCTTGCTCAAATACTCAAAGGATCGGGCAATCCGGTGGTACAGTCTAATCATCTCCGGGTGGTTGACAAGCAGGTAGTTCCTCGTGCCTTTCAAATCCTTGTCTCCCAGCTTCCGGTTCATCTTCTGGATCTCGTTGAAAAGGTTGTTCAGCACAACAGACTTGCCCGTGCCGGCCCCGCCTTTGATCACATAGACCCGTGGCAGGTCTCCCTTCCGATAATTTCGAATGCTCTCCTTGACAAACTTGATGATGTCGTCCTTCAGGAAAACTTGTTCATTTGACAGTGTCACGTTCGACAACTTATCAATGGAGTCCTCCTGTTGTCCGGCCCCTTCATCTTTCCGAACATATTTCCTAGGCTCAACAGAGTCGATTTTGATGGTTCTCTTGTTACTCATTGTGCTAAGATTCCGTATGCTTCTGAATCCAAATAGTCGTACGCCTAATCTAATCAGCATAACCCTCTATGGGAACTTCACGCTTCCTTCTTTTCTGTAATCCAGAGCAGGCTATAGAGAAAAAAAGCTGTAAACGTCTGCTGTACATGTCAAGGAACATCCGGTCTCTGTGTCCCACCTTCCTCGTCCCAAACACCGAACCTACCTACTCTAAAATCGTAAACTCCGTTCACGAAACAACAGCAAAATTGCAACAGCAAACTCTGTCGTTGCATGACTGAAAAGTTTGTTGTCGCTCTAATCACCTCTGCTCAGCAGGAAAAGCCTTTTTCTCTCCCACGCGTTTTTTCTGATGACGATATCGCACAGCATCCATCGTGTTTGGTGTCTTTCGCTTGTTTATCACTCCTCTCTCCGTAACTAGCAATCTCAATATCCTAGCTTTGCCTGGGTTTCGCAAGTCTTTTGCATTTCACGAAAACTCTCATACCACACGCATATACTATGGTATGGGCGGATACCAATGTTTCACCCGATGTGCCGCCTAAATCCTATACCCCGGCCGAAATCCTACTATCTTTCGGTTCCAAGAAGTCAGTAGATAAGGAGTACAAAGATCCAGAATTAGTTCATGCACTTGTCCCGCATTCTGCGTCGAATCAGCCTTCTTCAAAAGGTGTGAACTTGTCAGAGTTGTTGACCGGCAATAAAGTTAAACCCAAAAACTTTATGGTAACACTCAAAATACCAAAGAAAACATCGCATTTAGTCACTTTGAAATTCAAAAACTCTTCTGCATTTTCCAATGCAGTTTCAAAACCGAAGATACACGCCAAGTCTTCGTCACACCCTTTTTTCAAAGAAGTTTTTCAACGAATGAATATTGCAAAACCCGATCTAAGAAATCAAACAGGATCGATAGTACCTCAGAAAGCCTCCTATGCTTTACCCAAACCCAACAAGTCCCACTTCAAAGTGAGAAACCTCTCTACTTCTGAGATGTTACGACTGAAGTCATTGTATGATACCCATTATAGTATTGGAATACCTCTGAAAACAGTTACTCTGGCTCCAAATTTAAGCTTCACCGGAATAGACTTTCTCCTTTTTTACTCAATATACAAAGACACTTGTTTATTTTCCTCCGACTGCACACCTATAGATGATCGATTTATGATAACAGTGGATACGGTTCCAAATCTGTACGCTCAAACTATACTAAACAATTACCGACATCTTCAGTTCGACGAGAGGTACAATAAATTTTTTGACCCAAACTATTGCGAGTCACTTGCTCAAAACACTGTAGATCAATGGTGCGATCTTTACCGTCCCTTGGATCATTCACAGTGTTTGCAAAAGCAGTACATTTCAAGCGACGTGTTCAATTGGTTGGCAGCTGCCTTCAACAGCCTGAAGAAGGTCAATCAAGTCAAAAGAAAAGAGAAATTGTCAAGGAAAAAGTCTTCTTTGAATAAAGACCTTGATTCGTTTATTGTCTATTCGGACAGTGAAGAGACTGATGTTGAGGCGGATGACTATTCCACAACAGTCCCCTCTCTGATAATTGAAGGTCCGCTGGGGTGTGGCAAAACAAGCATGATTCATTCGATAGTCGACGACGAGCTGGATGGGTTTGTATTTGAATTCAATTCAAGTCAGTCAAGGGCTAGAAAAGAGCTTGAGTTCAATTTGAAACAGATAGGAACGACGTCCATGCTGAAGAAATCTTCTTCTTATAATAAAGACAAAACTGTGATTCTTTTCGATGATGTCGATTTGATCGACGAAAACAACGGTGATAAAGACTTTTGGCCGGGCGTGACAGATTTACTCAGCTATTCTTACAGGCCGGTCGTTTTTATCACGAGCGATTTAAAGAAAATCCCTACGCACATTGTCAACGAATCCACGGTTTATAAATTTGACAAAATAGCGAAAGGTGAAGTGTATCAATACTTGGACATGCTGGCACTTTCGAGAAATCTGAATATGGACGGAAAAATTCTAGATAAGCTTTCAGCTATGGATTTAAGGAAATCCCTGATGCATTTACAAATGTTATCTTACTACTTCGACATGTCAAACGAGGGTTTGACCAATGTTACAATTATCAAAGATGCTGACAACACGGACACTATGAATGGTAAATCAAACCTAGAAAAGTTGAAGCATGTTCAACACGAGATGGATATGGATTATTTTGGGAAAAAACAAGATGCCAATGTAATCAGTGATGTTTTTGATACATATCACGGCGATGGAATCCATTTCGAGATTGCTCAAGAAAAGTTGTACAACCATGGTGAGGAAGCAAACGAACGCTTTGAGACTGATAGAAACTCATGCTTGGAATTTTACGCTTCAAAGTACTTTTCTAATGGGTCCCGTTCAAAAATGTGCAGGTACTTGAATGGAGACGATTATAAAAAGAAGCATCCGGCGAACATTTTTTACAGCCTGCCCCAAGAGAAAGTAGCCTTGGATCTTCTCGGCCCCATCAGAGCCATGGCCCAGAGAGAGTATATACGGGCACAGAATAATAATCCTCGAAGATTTGACCTCCATCCGTTAGACATCTTTGACTTTCTTCATATAAGCCCTACCCTTCCTTTATAGACTGAGTAATGTACGGTGCTCTTCTGTCTCTTTGGCGCGTTTCCTTTTTGAGCAATCCTAGCTCTAACGGCCAGAATTGAGGAAGAATAACAGGAAGATAAATTTTTTCTCCGTCGAAGAAAAAACAGATGACTCAGCCTGTGCCGGCTGCACGCACAGTGCCTGTTGTTATCTGAAAAATTCACCCCGTCGTTTCTGCTAGTGCTTCGACACTTCTTCATAGAAATAGAAATAGTGTAACACTTGGATTTCTGCGATTCTGCTATCTCTACGCTGAATCACTGCCAGAATAATGCTTGCATACTCTAATCACTGTGCCAGATCCAGGGCGTTGCCTGCGGTACGTTCTTTTGCAACCGCATTAAATCTGGAGTCGATCAAATCTCCACAAGGTTACGAAGCCAGAACCCCACCTTATGCGAAGCTTTTGAAAAATCTGAGTCAAGTCAAGCGTGTTTTAAATAACCAGCCACTGACTCTAGCTGAAAAGATCTTGTACTCGCATTTGGTCAATCCTGATGAAATTGCAGCAGATGTGAGAGATATCAGGGGTCTTCAATATTTGAAACTCAACCCTGACAGAGTTGCAATGCAAGATGCCTCTGCTCAGATGGCATTGCTCCAATTTATCACCTGTGGTATGAAATCAACTGCTGTTCCTGCTTCGATCCATTGTGATCATTTGATTGTCGGTAAAGAGGGTGCCGATCAAGATTTGAAGAGTTCTATTGCAACTAATAAGGAAGTTTTCGAGTTCTTGAAATCATGCGGTGAAAAATTCGGTATTCAGTTCTGGGGTCCAGGTTCTGGTATTATCCATCAAATCGTTCTTGAAAATTTTTCGGTTCCAGGTTTAATGATGTTAGGTACAGACTCACATACACCAAATGCCGGTGGTTTGGGAGCAATCGCCATTGGTGTTGGTGGTGCTGATGCTGTTGATGCCTTGACTGGTACTCCATGGGAATTAAAGGCTCCAAAAATTCTTGGTGTCAAATTGACTGGAAAAATGTCAGGATGGACTTCTCCTAAAGATGTCATTACTCATTTGACAGGCGAATTAACTGTTAGAGGTGGTACTGGATATATTGTTGAATATTTTGGAGAAGGTGTTGAAACTTTGAGCTGCACAGGTATGGCCACTATTTGTAATATGGGTGCTGAAATTGGTGCTACAACCTCAACCTTCCCTATGCAAGAGGCGCATTACCAATATTTAGCTGCAACGAATAGAGGCCCAATTGGAGAACTCGCTAAATCTGTTAACAACAATTTTGGTTTCCTCAAAGCTGACGAAGGTGCACAATATGATGAAGTCATAGAAATTGACTTGAAAACTTTAGAGCCAAGTGTGAATGGTCCCTTTACCCCAGATCTTTCTACAAAAATTTCAGAATTGAAAGAAACAACTAAGAAAAACAATTGGCCAGGACAAATATCAGCCGGTTTGATCGGTTCATGTACAAATTCATCGTATCAAGACATGACCAGAGCAGTCTCTATCATGCGGCAAGCAGAAGTTGCTGGTTTGAAACCAAAGATACCATTTTTCGTTACACCTGGCTCAGAACAAATTAGGGCAACCATGGAAAGGGATGGTCTTATCGAAGTCTTTGAAAAAAATGACGCAATTGTCCTTGCAAACGCTTGTGGCCCTTGTATTGGACAATGGGATCGTGGATCAAATGCTCCAAAGGATGAAAACGTCATTTTTACTTCGTTCAACAGAAATTTCAAGGCCAGAAACGATGGTAACAGGAAAACAATGAATTTCCTAACATCCCCTGATATTGTCACCGCCATGATATATTCTGGTGAGATGAATTTCAACCCTTTGAAAGATTCCATTGATATGGGTAATGGTAAAACGTTCAAATTTAACCCTCCAACCGGAGAAGATTTGCCATCTAAAGGTTTTATCAGAGGAAGAGAAGAATTTTACCCTGAACTCGAGCCAAAGCCAAAACCAGAAGTAGAAATAAGCGTAAATCCTGATTCAGATCGTTTGGAACTTCTAGAACCATTTGAGCCTTGGAACGGCGAAGAACTTGAGACTACTGTTATATTGAAAGTTGAAGGTAAATGTACCACTGACCACATTTCAGCAGCTGGTGTGTGGTTGAAGTACAAAGGTCATTTGTCAAATATTTCTAACAACACATTGATTGGAGCTGTTAATAAGGAAACAGGCGAAGTCAATACAGTATATGACTTAGATGGTACCAAATACTCAATTCCTGATTTAATGATGAAATGGAAGGAAGAGCATAGGCCATGGATTGTTGTTGCAGAGCACAATTATGGTGAAGGATCAGCAAGAGAACATGCCGCCTTGCAACCAAGATTTCTTGGTGGTAAAATAATTTTAACCA
This sequence comes from Pichia manshurica, assembly GCA_005406165.1. Classification (NCBI taxonomy): domain Eukaryota; kingdom Fungi; phylum Ascomycota; class Pichiomycetes; order Pichiales; family Pichiaceae; genus Pichia; species Pichia manshurica. Next base: position 2,787,277 of record BJFO01000007.1, read on the forward strand.
AATCTTTCGCTCGTATTCATGAAACTAACTTGAAGAAACAGGGTATGTTACCGCTCACTTTTGCAAATGAAAAAGATTATGATAGACTAAGTACTGGTGACGTTTTAAAGACATTAAACTTGAGGGAAATGGTCGAAAAGAATGGTGATAATGGTGGTATTATCAAGATGCAAGTTACCAAGAAGAACGGTGAAACTTTTGTCATTGACTGTAAACACACCATGTCTTATGACCAGGTGGCTTTCTTCAAGGCTGGATCTGCCATCAACTATATTGGTGAATCTAAGAAGTAGATTACCGCAGAATTTAAATAACTTATTATTATTCATTGTATATATAACTAGGTACATTAAAGTTATCTCAAAGAGAAAAGTATCATTAGCTGTGTTGAGAATGACCTTCATTTAGCCTTCTCACGTGGTTGGATAGCACAGCTTAATTTCCAGCTTCTATCATCATCCCTTGCATTAGTTTGTTTGACCTTCCAAATTTCTAGCAAAATCAATTCTTGAAGGAAGGGCACTCCAGTAATGTCAAACATATCTGCAAATGAAATATCCTGGCTCTGATCAAATTGGGTTTTAAGGTTTTTAATGGTCTCAGATCTAACTATATCAGTGTTTTTGTCGTTGTAGATGGTACCAAGCTCACCAACATCTTTGTAGGAAATTTGCAAAGTTTGAATATCAGATATAATCTCAGTAATTTTAAAATATTTGTCAATGTTGATCAATTTTTCATCTAAAAATGACTTAGTATTGCTTCTATAACTAGGGTTACCATCAACAACAAAAGTTAGATCTTGCAGAAATAGTGATAAGTAAGGAACAGTCGGGATATCCAAATTTTCCTGTAAGTTGGTAGCTAGAAAATCTCTCAGCTTTTCACGATAAGTGTTATAATTTCGATTTGGATGAATAATGGAAGCTAGATACTGGAATAGCTCCTCGTACTTATCCGATAGACCATCCCAAATTTTGGTAATTCTCGTGATCAAAAAACTTTGTAGTGAGGTCATAATGGAAGCTAGAGAGTTAAAATTTCTCAAGTATAAACATGATATGGCAATCTTCAACCAGCATTTCACAGCATGGATTCTCTGCCTCATTTGTAAGCCAGGTTTAAGAATACTCTCAATAACATAATCACTTAGTAGATTAGTAAAAAGGATTGACTTTTGGATGTTTGGAGACAAATTCAAATGTAGCTTTTTAGTTGTAAAATTTTGATTCAATAATTCACCGGCTTGAATAGAACAGAACATTTTGCTCTCAATTAAAGTTAATTGTTTGGCAATTTCTAAGCCATTGAAATTCAACAAGGTCAAGTCATCATTTAAAATTTTCCAACTTTCTTGAGAAGCACTCCACCAACTTTCAATCAAAGTTTGAGTATCCATAGGTTCAAGCTGATTTTCCTTGTGTTGGAAATTCCAGTGAGTACCTAACATTCTCCTGTAAGACATAACGACCATTCTAATCATTGAGATTTGTTGTTTAGTTAACAAAATAGAGTCTGAGTTAGAGTTTCTCAATTCTATGTCCAGGTTTATGTTCACGGAGGCACGTATATTACTTTCAGCCTTTGGGTTTTCGACTTCCCTCAATTCATATGTTTCAATGTCATCCAAAAAGGAATTGTAAGCTTCAATTTCACCCAACAAACCATTTGCTTCAGCACCTAAAGATAATCTTGATAATGTTTTTCTATGCAACTTTGAAGAGATTTTTCTTGGTAAGAGTTGTTGACTATTTGAAATATTATTATAATAATTTAATTTGTCATGAACATTTTCGATAGGTGGATGACCGATAAGCCTGGAAGCTGTGACAAGTAATTGATAGCTTTCAATCGGCAAGAAACTTTTCATGCCTTCATTGAAGAAATTCATTATAGGTGCTAGTAAAACATAATCAGTTTTTGATTTCCAATAACTCTCCAACCAAAACTGAAAGCATTTTACCACTAGTTTTCTCCGACTCCTCATCTTTGACTCTGAAAAAGAGCTATTGTAATGAGATGTATTATTCTTATAAGTTTCGTTAACGTCAAACCTCTTAATCAAAGCATCTAAAAGCTGTGCTCCATCCGCAAAAATTCTGAATGTTAAAAAGAAGGTCGAAGTGAAAAAAAAGTCTGGGGGGTTGTTCTCATCAGTCAATAAAAACACAAGAGCCCTGAAAGAAGCACCAATAATCTTACCATCTTTTTCAGTTCTTAGTATTTCGTCTTCAACATTAAATTCATAATCATCCATGTTATCTTTAGGAGCAATCTCCTCAAATTCATGATGATCCAAAAATGGGGAGCTTTGTGAACTTTCAGATTCGAAATGAGAAAGGAAATCTAACCCACTCGAGCTTAACAAAACATCCGTAGAGTTACCAGTTTTGAAAACGGAATATCTATTACTTGATCTATTCTGAACCATAGTATTTCCGTTCTGACCTGCAGTCATGGAAAGTTTTTTATAGTTCTTCATTTGCTGTTGGATTTTAGAATCATTTGCTAAGGCGGCTGAGCATTGTTTCACAAATTTCTCAGGTTTAATGTTCATTTCTAAGTAGTTCGGATATTTTCTACTGTTTGGTAGAACCAAATCATCGGTAAAATTTACCATGTTCTTCAAGATTTTATATGCGTTATAAGAGAACTCGATCATCTTACAAGCGCACACAACAACAGCACCACCTTCTTTGGAATAAAAGTATAGGTTGTCACTTTGTTCTCGTCCTGACACACTAGGGTGTGCACTGAGACTACCATTCTGATTGTATAATTTTTTGATGGAGGTATCATGTATAACCTTAATGTAGGTGTTCAATTCGTCTACTAACTGTCTGAGCCTCTCAGTCTGAGCATCTAACACGGTAAGCTGACCTTTCAAATTTACCTTTGGGGCTAGCTTCAAATATTTGTCTGAGTTCTTTGCCAAATGCTCCTCATCTTCTGACTCATTTAGTGCATTCTTCACAAGTTTGATGATAAAAAAATATTCGTTCACTAACAAATTTATATGTCCGATAACCACCCCCACTATTGTGAAACTTTTAGGATTATGCTCTACTAGATCTATCCTTCCAGCTATGAGACAGAGATAAGTGAGTAATTGATTATATACTTCATTGATTCTGTACGAAGCCAGTGGCGGTTTGTCCAAATACACTATATTGAGACTCACAGATTCAAGAGAATTCCAAGCCAGCTTTGTGTTGTCATCAATTAATGAAAGTCCAGAAAGTTTTTGTTGTTCTTCTTCATTAATTCTATCCTGCTCTAATCCCCATATATCCAAGAAAGTAATTGCTTTTTGAAGCAAGTGAAAAGTTAATAGCTGCAAGTATTCGATTTTGGGCGTGGCTATTGTCCCCATGTAATCTTTGATCTTTCCAATCAAATCTGCCCAACCTCGTAAAAGTTTCTTTCTCATTTTTCTTACCACTGGTTTTGTTTGAACAAATGAGTTCGATCTTGAAATGCAATTCGTATCTATTAATAGCTTTCTCAAGCCGTCAGTAATTCCATTAAAACATTCCACATCAAAAGTGTAGCCTCGTAGCTCTCCCCCAATGTAAACAGGTTTTGATTGTGGATTGAGTAAAAAGGTACCTGCGTACTTCAGCAGTAGCCTTAATGGTGTACGAGTTTGAGTCAACTCCTTGCTTGACATGTTTTTTATTTCGTCCTTAGAAAAATCTGTAGCAACAGTCGACCTAAAATAATTCATTGGCACCCATCCACGTTTGAGAGAAGAAAGCAGTGTAACTTCTCCCCAGCCAGAATCATCAAGATTGTACGTGAAAGCAATTTCATCTTGGTCAAAAGATAAGCAAATTGAAGAGTCATTTTCGGATTCTAAACTATCAGAATTGAAGGCATAAAGTGAGGTTACAAATAATGCAGAGGCATCATCTTCATCATTGGAATTATTTGTGATAAAAGAGGCCGATTCATTATATGACGAAGTAAAAGATAAATTTGGGGAATTTTTTGCAGCGGGAGATGTAGCGAGTATGTTATCCACATTCTTTGAGGTCACTATTGACGATAATGGCATATTTGACTCCGAAGGAGCCCCTGTTTTTGAGTTGTAGTGATTTTGATAAATTGATTGATTCAGAACAGATACTCTCGTCGTTGGCTGCACGTTACCCTTATTTGAACTATCCACTGCATTGCTAGATTTTGCTTCATTTTTAGTCTCTTTTGTGTTGAACTGTTCGCCTGTAAAATCTAATGCTTCATTCTCTGAAACCGACTGATATTTATTTATATACGTTGGATTTTTGGAGCTTCTGTCACTTCTGATCGGAACCTGCAAATCTTCATTCCCTCTTTTTGGAGCAATTGAAGGCAGCTCATCCTCCGAATCGCTCCGAAGGGGTCTACTTAAGTGCTTGTGTAAGGTTGGTTTGAACGACGAAATTCTAAAATTTCTCAAACCTTCATTAATGCCTATGGATTTGCGCCCAGGTATTTGAGAGTATACACTTGAACTCATACTTGCCAATCGCTGAGAACCAGAATTTCCTACATTGGGGAGTTCAGTATAAACACTTGAAGAAGAACTTTGAATTCTAGATTTTTCTGGAAGGGGAAGATTGTACTTATCTTTTGTGAATATTTCGCTGATGGCTTCGGAAGACAATTTGAGGCCTTCCGTGCCAAATCCTTCTTCGTTGAAGGAATCAGTAGGAGTTTTGTCGACATTTTCAAACCCATCTTGTGGTACAACAGGAGTTTCATTGTCGTACTCTTCGTCATTATTCAAATTCTGTATGTTTTCCAAGTCACCTTCTAAGATCATGTTCTTAAGGTCTTGAGTTGGAACTGATGAATCTAACAGCGAAGATGTGGTATTCGATACGTCAGTGGAAACTGAATTTTGGTCCGTCTGGCCCTGTAAATGAAGATTAAGACCTTTTGTTGGAGAATTGCCTTCCAAGGATGAATTTTCTAGGCTTTCGGAAGGAAAATTCTCCACACTTTCGAAATCATCATCTGTGAAGTCTTCAGAAGATGAACTAGTTGTCATTGAAGCGTTATTCTCAGATGGTTTCCGTTCTTCTCTTAGTATCCCATGGACCTCATTAATATTAATCTCACCAGAATATTCATCGATATTATTTCTATCAGTTGAAATAGTACCAGGATCTTCTTCCGAAGCAATGAAATGATCAAAGTCATGTTGTTTAAACTGTACATTGGCATTTTCTGGAATAGTCCATGCGCCTGGCATTGGAGACATTCGAGAAGATAAATAAGAAAAGCTTTCTCTCGATATGTTCTTTTCATTTTCTAAAATGTTTGGGCGTACGGAATCATCCGTTTCAGCATTATCGTTGATGTTTTGAAAATGTAACGGTGATGTGGCTTTAGTATCCGGCGAGTCCATTTTTTGCGGAGTTTGTAACATAGGAGATTCTATATAAAGTTTGCCATCGGATAAAAATTAAAAATAAGTTTGGTTAGTATTCATTGCATTTAGCTTGGATTGCATTCATTTTATTGCAACAGAGTTGTCAAAAACGTACCGTGAGAAGTTAAGCTATTTTCTTTCTCAGCCCGATCAGGAGATCCTGCCGAAAAAGTTTCAACCATTTTCTAGCCCTCAAAATTAGCTCTCCGTGTATATGGTTCTTTTTGGAAGCAAGCAAGTGTTCGTGTTGGTGGAGGAACTGGACGAAAGCCTTAAATTGAACATCCTATAGCAATAGCAAGATACGTGTCAACCAGTAATAACATTACAACTATGGCGACGAGAAAAACAAAAAAATGAAAAAACGACGCGTTCAATTTTATAGCTCGTCTATAGAGTGAGGACTACACGTTTCTATTCGGGTTCTTATGAAGAGTTTTCAACTAGACGAATAACCTTTTCACTCAATCTCAGACACTCTTCCTCTGTTGCAGCCTCGGCATACACACGGACCGCATCTTCCGTACCACTTGGCCTTACAAAGGATCTTCCTTGCTTTGCCTGCGAGACTAGTTCATCAATCTTACTTTGAATAGGGGGTTCGAGTAACTTTCTCTCTGCATCAGTAGTGACGAATTTATTACGATCATTCACGATTACCTTCGCTAACTTGTTAGGTAGGTCATGATACGTGTTTGCCCATTCAACGGGGTCAATTTTAAGAACTGCCAAAGAAACAATGACAGCTAGGAGGTCACTTAATGCATCACCGACCGTCTGATTGATAAGATCTTTCAATAAAAGTAAAGCTTTGGCAGCCTTGGAATGACCAACGGACTTGATTTTTTCCAATTCTTCTGAAAATTTTTCAGAAAATAAAACAGTTCCGTGGCCATTTGCTTCAAAATAGATACCAATATCAAATTTCAAAGCCTCGTGATGTAGATGTTTCACGCCTGTTTTTGCGCAGATTGAAGGTAGCTTCAAGTTGTCGACAATGTAGCTTGTTGAAGCACCATTTGCATATGCCGTTTGCACTATCCCGATCTCCAAACTATTTTCTGGAAGTTCAGCTATCAAAGTTGAGATGAGTCTTGACAATAGAATCGCAATTTTATCACCATCTAAAAGCACAAACTTATTAATTTTCTTATCGTAAAAATAGCAAACAAGTCTATCTGCATCACCATCAAAAGATGCGCACAAAGTGTTTTTGTCAGAAGCTAAATCCATATCGATTCCTTTTGGTAATCTCTGATTTGTTTTCACAAAGTCGGCGCCACATTGGACATTAAGTTGTTTAGGGTCACTTGTTTTAGAATTTATAATACTAAAATGGGAAGACAATGATGAACATTTTTCAAGGAACAATTTAATTTTATCAGCGCCTACACCATTTGCCGAATCTACAATGATATTAATGAGTGAATCTGGTGAAATAGCATATAGCTCTAAAATCTTCAAGAAAGAGTTTGATAATTTGTCATAATATCCCGATTCTGTAGGTGTTCCAAAAGACTTGTCATTAAATGAACGAGTGACATAATGTAATTCAGGCGTAGTCAGTTCATTGAAATTATGATATATTACATATTTGCTAGTGAGTAAATCGAAAAGTTCGGTACAGATATTCAACAATCTTGGTCCACTTTCCCTTGTGTCTCTGGCAATAACTAGTCTTGCAGGTTCCTTTGATGCTGCTGCGCTGTATTTAGTCCAAAGAGGCTTGATTATGTCTTCAAATTCTTTAAAATGAGCGCAATTAGCTAACCTTGTTGCCAAAGGCTCCCAATCTTGAGGGAGCATGTCACCCATTGGATCAACGATCTTGACGCCATTATCCTCTGGGGGGTTGTGGGATGCGGTGATCATTATCCCAATCGTTTGGGGTGATTGGGCTGCATCCAGGCAAGATAATGAACGGACAATTGCTAGTGACGAAACTGCAACCATTACAGAATTGAGCTTCGAAGAATGTAATCTGAAGCCCGCAGTACCATAACTGAAGTTGGGGTTTTCAGGGGGCGGATACCTGTTAAAAATGGATTCAAATGCTTGTGACGGGAAATCGGACATTTCTTGTGGCTGTTATTCGAAATGGGGTCTAACCTTTACCAAGCCGTAAACAAGTTGGGAGGAAAACAGTCGTGTAGAGAAATAATAACATGTAAGCGGGGACGCTGTGTTACCTTATTTAAAAAATACGTGTAGACGAGGGTGATCCGGACATGGGTGGTGGGTTTTACATGAAAATGGCACATTAGAATGTGTGATTGCGCCATTAGCTTGTATAGGCAGTTCCGGTTCTAAAAGGTTCATATCCACGTTAAATACTCTAGAATAAAGATGGCACCGGCATTACCCGTCTATACACGAGAGGAGATCGAGAGCATGTATCCGAAATTTAAGAACGACGGCAGTGGTGATGGCAGCATGAGACGAATCCGTGGAGAAAAACTGCCAAAGGATTGCAAGCTGTATGAGCTGATACAGAACCAATGCACTTATGACGGGAATGAGGTATTTTGTCTACCGTTCAAACGTGTATTTCTACGATGTTTGGAAAACAGGGAGAGGGAAGTTATCGGATATAAACTCACACCATTACACAAGAATACCACGAGTCGGTTTGATCTAAACGGCGGCACGGTGGGCAAAATCTACCGAGATATAGAGATCACCGACGAGGATGATAACCGCTATCCGTACGACGAGGGTGTGAGGCGATTTCTGAAGGCGGATAAGGTATTAAGGAAGAAAATGAAAGAGTACTATGATAAGATGAAAGAGGAGGAATGACTTATAAAGAGGGGTTGATAGATAGATAGATAGAAAGATGGATGGATAGATAAGTATGTAATTGGAGCTATTCTGTGTGCTGTTAGAACGTCTCTCCTTCTTTCGGCTGAGGCAGCTTTTTGTTGTGGGGATCGGCCATCAACTTGCGGAGATCCAACAAGACGATTTCGATGGAGTACGACCTCGACCAGTTCGACAACGTCTTGAAGTTCTCCGGGATGACATTACCGTTGGACTTGTCCACGCACGGTAGGTTGATCTTCGATATGAACCTAACGACCGGAGGCTTGTCGGGGTAGTCTTTGCCGCAGGTTATCCTCAAGGAGTATATTCTGTTTTCATGGTTTGAGTTTGGAGGCCCCAAGATTGTAGCATTCCAGTCTGTCATGGATATGTCGTTAGGATCTGCGAGCCCGTACGAGCATGAGTCGGGTCCCAGGCCCTTTTCACCCTTTTCCAATTCTTCCAGTAGCTTGAAATTACGCGGGACTTTGGACATTGCGCAAACAGGGGGGGATTCAATTAGAGATACTGCAGATGGACCTGTAACCTCTTTCCTCTCTCCGGTTCTACCTTCATCTCCTGACCCATCCCCTTGTTATTGATATATTTACTCTCATATCTCCTGTTACTCTCTGCACCACCCTGCCAGTATCATATCCCGCTTACGTAATGACATTCTTACATCATCTTTGTGGTGCACGGATCTTTTTTCTGCAGTCCTCTCCCACGTGATTTCAGGACCAATTCCTTCGGCTTCCCTTCCTCTCTCCTTCTTCCGCCCGCCTCCGCTCTTTCTCCGTCCCTTCCTTCCTCGCCCCCGGCTTCTGCCTCCTTCCCACGGCTGCGCCACACCCTCGCCTCATACATTTCAGCGCGGAGTTGGCTGGTGACGGACCGAGAGAAAGCGTTTCCTAGCACAGCAAGACGGGAACGCGAACAGCAGAAAAGTCTCGGTGCCGAAAATGGGGACCTGCCCGGTGGAGCGCAAGTTCGATTACGTACGCGAGCCGACAATTGATGACCTTTTTGCTGGCACAGGTGGCGACCGCTGCTTCCCACATCCTCCCATCCGTCAACATCCACAACGGCAGGAACCCATATATAACCATTCCTTCCTGTTTTCCCGCCTGCCCCGCCGGACACTGGACAACATTAAACTCCTCGACCTGCTGCTGTGGTTGTTGTAGTGTTTCTTCTTCTCTTCTTTTCCTCTTCTTCTTCTTCTTCCCCTCCTTCCTTCTGGTCTTTCCTTCTTCCCTCTAATCTCCCCCTCCTTCTGTAGATTTGATCCATCCGTTTCAACTCTATACTTAAATCAAACACATCCGCCATGTCTCTCAGAAACTTTGCAAGATCCGCAACCAGAGCTTATTCCACTGCTGAACCAACCTTGAAGGAAAGATTCGCAGAACTTCTTCCAGGCTGGCAAGCAGAAGTCAAGGAATTGAAGTCCAAGCATGGTAAGACTGTCATCGGTGAAGTCTTGCTTGAACAAGCCTACGGTGGTATGAGAGGTATCAAGGGCTTAGTTTGGGAAGGTTCCGTTCTTGACCCAATGGAAGGTATCAGATTCAGAGGTATGACCATCCCAGAAATCCAAAAGGCTTTGCCAAAGGCTGAAGGTTCCACTGAACCTTTGCCAGAAGCTCTTTTCTGGTTGTTGTTGACCGGTGAAGTCCCATCTGCTGCTCAAACTAAGGCCTTCTCTGCTGAATTGGCTTCCAGATCCGCTTTGCCAAAGCACGTCATTGAACTTTTAGATACCTGTCCAACAGACTTACACCCAATGGCTCAATTCTCCATTGCCGTCAACGCTTTGGAATCCGAATCCAAATTCGCCAAGGCTTATGCTGAAGGTGTCAACAAGAAGGAATACTGGAAGTACACCTACGAAGATGCTATTGACTTATTGGCTAAGTTGCCAAACGTTGCTGCTAAGATCTACAGAAACTCCTTTAAGGACGGTAAGGTTGCAGCTGTCGACCCAACTTTAGACTACTCCCACAACTTTGCTAACATGCTTGGTTTCGGTGACAACAAGGAATTCATTGAATTGATGAGATTGTACCTCTCCATCCACTCTGACCACGAAGGTGGTAACGTTTCTGCCCACACCACTCACTTGGTCGGTTCCGCTTTGTCCTCTCCATACCTTTCCCTTGCTGCTGGTTTGAACGGTTTGGCAGGTCCATTGCACGGTAGAGCTAACCAAGAAGTCTTGGAATGGTTACTTGCTATGAAGAAGGAAATCCACGGTGACATTGAAAACAAGAAGAAGATTGAAGAATACCTCTGGAAAACTTTGAACTCCGGTAGAGTTATCCCAGGTTACGGTCACGCCGTCTTGAGAAAGACTGATCCAAGATATACCGCTCAAAGAGAATTCGCTCTTAAGCACATGCCAGACTACGACATGTTCAAGTTAGTTTCTAACATTTACGAAATTGCTCCAAAGGTTTTGGAAAAGCAAGGTAAGACCAAGAACCCATGGCCAAATGTCGACTCTCACTCCGGTATTTTGTTACAATACTACGGTTTGACCCAACAATCTTACTACACTGTCTTGTTCGGTGTTGCAAGAGCCTTCGGTGTTTTGCCACAATTGATTGTTGACAGAGGTATCGGTATGGCTATTGAAAGACCAAAGTCCTTCTCTACCAAGAAGTACATCGAATTAGTTAAGAAGATCGAAGGTGGTAAATAGGCTTGATGTCTTATCAATTAGGTTATCGTAGCACCGTGATTTGATTGGCCCTACTTAACTATATTTATTCTTATTTATTATTTATTTATTTCACATCAATTTTTTTTGTTAGTTCGGTGTATTGAGATGGAACTGTTCTGTCAATGTAAATAAGTTACTATCGTACGTGGACGGATCCTTCGCACAAGTTAATTTTGAAAATTTAAAAAAAAATAATGCGACTTCTGTGGATCGAACACAGGGCCTCCAGATCTTCAGTCTGGCGCTCTCCCACTGAGCTAAAGCCGCACAAAGATTGCATAAGACAGGATTCGAACCTGCGCACTGTTACCAGTAACAGAACTTGAGTCTGTCGCCTTAGACCGCTCGGCCACTTATGCTTCCGTTAAACATGTTACGGATCCGATACAAGAAGATAATCCTGCTCCCTTGGACGACGATCCGGGAATAGCTCAGACAGCACTAGATCACGATAACTCCGGGTCACCAGAAGACCGGTAATTCCGGGAGATCCCACGATGATCAGGAGGGGTATAAAAGACAGCTTTTATTCCCCAGAGACGTGGTACGGATTGTGACCTAGATGAGGAGTACCTTAAAATAATATATAATTTAACAAGCTAACATTAATCTAAAGAAAGGTACCTGGTTTAGGTAAGAAACCTTAAATAGATTCTCTTTGACTTACGGTCTTGTAAGTTGTCTCAGATCCAACCCGTAACACTTGGTAGCACCGGTTGACGAATCTGTTAGAGAAGTGTTAGAACTCTTAAAGTGTCGACAGATCCTTTTGATTACACAGAGCTCAAAGAAGCTTTGGAAGATACAATTACACAGGGACGGACACAAAAAATGGGTGAGAAAGAGGAATGGTCGGAAAAGATGATGAAGACCATCACGGAGGTAGCGTTACAGGCTATCCGTGAGTATCATCAACCGGAACGTAGTGTGAAACCTGAAATTCAGACGTACCGGGGATCTAGGAGACCAGAGGCATTAATTGCATTCCTGTCTAAGTTGGAAAATGCATTCCAGATAAAAGGATATGTATCGGACCAGCAAAAAATCACCTATTTTGCAAGACACCTGGAGGACAGTGCACAAGTCTGGTGGAACGCATTTCAAGGAAAAGCGTTGGAATGGACTTATGAACACGTCATAGTTCTTTTCAAGGAGGCTTTCTTGGACGCCAACTATGAAATCACTTTAAAAAAGAGGCTGTTTGCGAGTAAACAAGTGGGCTCAGTGGCTAGCTATGTATCGTTCTTCCGGGAGACTTTACTCCAGCTAAAAAACGACTATGCCAGCAATGAGCTCTACAAGGACTTGTTCCTTTTCGGGTTGAAACCATTTGTGGAGAGCCAAGTCAGAGCGCAACAACCAACATCTTTGGAGTCAGCTATTACTATAGCGTTAGAGATTGGAAGCGTATCAGGCAGCACGAAAGGGACAGGGGGACATACCTCAAAAAGATTTAGAGAAACCTCTCATGGAGAACCAATGGAGGTTGACCAACTTGAAATCGATGAAGTGGATATCCAGAATGCAAGGGAGAAAAGGTATGACAAGTATAAATGTTATTATTGCCAGCAATATGGACATGTGAAGAAGGACTGTACTAAACGGTTAAAAGATCGAGGACAGTCTATGTAGGCGACCTAATGGATTGTCCGGAAAATAATTTTAAGGTCGAGGTTGCTGAACCATTAACATTACCATTGAAATTGGTTTCAGGAGATGAATTCACCGCAATGGTTGACTCTGGAGCCAGCTGCAATATGGTATCAGAAAGATTTGTGAGTAAACATCAATTGTGGGATTTTACCAAACCAATCAACAAGATAGCCATAACTGCCTCAGGTGACATATTGAAAATCATCGGTATTTTATCAGTTAGATCTCGCATTGGAATTAGGAGAAGTCATACTTTTAAATTTATAAGTTACATAGTCAGTGGTATTAACAAAGATTGTTATTTAGGATTACCATTTATTAAAAAGTATAAACATCTAATTCCCTTCGAGAAAGTGAAAATTAAGAAGGCTGGCGAGGAAATTTCGCCCGAACAGATAGAAGCGGTCACAAAGTTAAACGATGAGCCCCGAAGTGACCAGGTTGAAACAAGCCTAATTGACAGAACACACTACTTAAGACTACTTAAGAATAATGGAGGAGGTATACTTCTAGTACAAAACAAATCAAATGATCAGGACACCAAAATTGATATTCAGACTGTAATGGTGGACGTTCCCATGACAGGGATGGAACGTAATCGGGAGAGAATTCTTCAAAGATATTCGAAGACAGTAACTAATGAGGAACCAAAGAATCTACCCCCTAGAAGAACTATTGATCACCGAATTACATTGCTAGAAGAAAAGAAACCGATTCATCGGAATCAGTATCGACTTTCCTTTGAAGAGAGAGTGGAATTGGATACACAAGTCAACCAATTATTGGCTAAAGGATTCATTAGACCTAGTGAGTCACCATTTAACGCCCCAGTGTTATTTGTTAAAAAGAAAGATGGAACACTAAGGTTATGTACCGATTTTAGGTTACTCAATGAAGCCACAGTTAAAGACCGGTTTCCATTACCTCGGATAGACGAAATATTAGATGTGGTGGGCAATGCTAAAGTATTCTCTAAATTGGACTTACTCTCGGGATACTTTCAGGTGAGAATACAACAAGATGACATATCAAAGACCGCATTCAGTACTAATACAGGGCATTTTGAGTGGGTAGTCATGCCATTTGGGTTATCCAATGCACCAGCTACTTTCCAACGATTCATGAATCGGGTATTGCAACCGTTTTTGGGAAAGTTCGTTATGGTTTATTTGGATGATATTGTAATTTACTCAAACTCCGTTTTCGAACATGAGAAACATTTGCAAATGGTCTTGGATATACTAAAGAAAAACTCGCTGGTGGCTAAAAGGAGCAAGTGTGCCTTTTTCTACAGTCAAATTAGCTTTTTAGGTTTTATCATCGGCGGAGGGAAGGTACTGACGGATCCAGAAAAGATCATTAAGGTAAGCAATTGGCCAAGACCGAGAACGGTCAAGGATTGCCAGAGTTTCGTAGGACTTACAGGATTTTACCGAAGATTCATTAAAGATTATGCCAAGATTACGGCACCTTTACAAGATTTTATTACAGGAAAAACAAAATGGGCAGAACCACAGGATGAGTCATTTCGAGTCATAAAGGAGAAAATGGTTTCAGCACCAGTTTTACAAGCACCTATATTTAAAGAGGGTTATAAATTCCGGGTCACCACGGATGCGAGCGATACCTGTCTCGGATTTGTACTAGAACAATTAGACGATAAAGGGAAGCTGCTGGGCGTCATTCAGTACGGTTCTAAGAAATTAGTTGGAGCCGAATTAAACTACCCCGTAAAGGAAAAGGAATTCTATGCGGTGATTACCGCGTTAAAGAAGTTCCGAAGTTATCTCATGTATCGGAGGTTCTTAATATGTACTGACCATCACTCGCTAATTTATTTGAAACAGCAGAAACAAGTGAATTCGGGCAGACTAGCAAGGTGGCTAGACTTCCTAAGCCAGTTCGAATTCGACATACAGTACATTCGGGGTAAAACCAATTCCGCAGCAGACGCATTATCCAGGTATCCAGACATACCTAGGATTGAAGCATTATCAGTGACGGGATCTGAAACTCGTATGAGTATGAACGAGGATTTGAAAAGAAAAATCGTGGAGGGATACCCATCGGACGAAGAGTTTGGTCATATATACGAGATCTTGTTACATCGGCGAGAACCCCCTCCAGAATTACAGCACCATATTCAACATTTTACTATAGATGAAGAACTACTACTCTATAGGGCCATCAAAGGAGAGGAATTTGTCCGGATATGTATACCTGCCCAAGGGACATTGCGGAAAGACTTGATCGGTCAATGTCATGATGGTCCCACAGCCGGACATTTTGGAGCATTCAAAACATACGAGATGCTGGCTCGGTCATTCTATTGGAATCGTATGATCAAGACGGTTAAGCGGTACGTGGCTACATGTGATGTGTGTCAACGATCCAAACCCACGAACGTCGCCACACAGGGTTTGTTCAAGCCACTTCCGGTACCGATTGGTCGCTGGACCGACATTACACTAGACTTCGTTGGTGCATTACCAAAGACAAGGACAGGATTCGATACAATTATGGTCGTAGTAGATCGATTATCCAAAAGGGCTCATTTCATTCCTACCCGAAAAACACTCAAAGCATCAGGAGCAGCTGCTCTCTTTATGGACAACATTTTTCGGTTACATGGTGTACCAAGACGTATTGTATCAGATAAAGATATCAGGTTTACCGCTAAATTTTGGCGGACGGTCCATGCACAATTGGGTACTTCTATTCTCTTCAGTACTACTAACCACCCACAAACGGATGGACAATCCGAACGTACAATACGAACGCTCATCCAATATCTGCGTGCATTTTGCAAACGAGACGTACTGAATTGGGATAAGTTCCTCTTTGCGGCGGAATTCAGTTATAATTCTACATATCATGATGGCATTAAAGATGTTCCATTCCGAGTCGACCTAGGATATATTCCAGATAGCCCCAGTTATGTGTCCACCGCCAATGTACTACGGTGGAATAATTCAGCGGATGAATTTGTTAAGGAACTACGGGCGATTCTTTTGTCTACACAAGATCAGATGGTAGGTACCCAGGCACAAACAGAACGACAGGTCAATAAGCATCGGTCCCAGGCACCTTACAAGGTGGGAGACTTAGTACTTGTACACAAAGACGCGCTCATCCATGCGTCTTCTACGACCTACATGCAACTGCACCCTGCCTATTTAGGTCCATATCGGTTAGTTAAAAAACTTAATGATAACACATTTGAAGTGGACCTACCTTCTCATGTCAAGAAGCATAGAACCATTAACGTTCAGTGGTTTAAACCTTATAACGAGCGAGATGAGGCATACCCAAAACAGCCACCAGAGCTGGATGGCGATATTATGGCCCGGTTGACGGAGATTACTGGCATCGCAGGTTTTGACTATGCTAAACGGAAGGCTTATGTTTTCTGGCGAGATTGTCCTCCTGGAGCTAGCTCGGCGATTACTTATGAACAATTCGACTCTATCCCGACTGCCTTACGTACATCTCTTATCGAAGAGGCACGGTCGATTGGTGCTGGCCGTGAGGACACGTCCAAAGCTTTAGGGGGGGCAAATGTTACGGATCCGATACAAGAAGATAATCCTGCTCCCTTGGACGACGATCCGGGAATAGCTCAGACAGCACTAGATCACGATAACTCCGGGTCACCAGAAGACCGGTAATTCCGGGAGATCCCACGATGATCAGGAGGGGTATAAAAGACAGCTTTTATTCCCCAGAGACGTGGTACGGATTGTGACCTAGATGAGGAGTACCTTAAAATAATATATAATTTAACAAGCTAACATTAATCTAAAGAAAGGTACCTGGTTTAGGTAAGAAACCTTAAATAGATTCTCTTTGACTTACGGTCTTGTAAGTTGTCTCAGATCCAACCCGTAACAAAACATCAGCCCGCCTAAATTTAATATGTTTACAAATAATAATATCACGTGAGAAAGGATTTTTTTTATTATTACTATATTTTGTTCATTTTTTTTAATGTGAAGTTTTGAAAAGGAGCAGATAAACCAATATTCTCGCTTTTCTGTATACATGTCACAATTGGATATTAAGAGTTGTTACTTCGTAGGATGAAAGTGATTAAATACCCTATATACCGAGACAATGCTGTTGAGATAAGATGTCGAATGCTCTTAGGGTTTAGATGAAAAAATTGTTGAGATAAAATGTCGAATGCCATCAGGATCTAGATAAAGAAATGCCGTACATGGTGAAATACGTTATCAAGATAAGAGATAACGAAACATGCGGCATTGAAAGATAAGGAAATATCTGTATGAAGATTTGGCATCAAGTAATCTAAAACCTGTTAGGATAACATATGTTCCTATAATTTAAATAGGAGAGGTTTTATCTCCTATCTGTGCTTAAAATTATTAGCTACTAGAAGTTAATAAGTTGTTTAATGAAGTAATGAGAATAAGATATAATGAATATTCATAATAGTATAGCTGGACTTCAACACTGCGGAAGCAGTGGAAGAGCTAGGTTCAAAAAGGCCAAACAAAATTATTTTTGAGAAATCGATGCTTTAAAACAACAGAGCAAACAGCAAAGAGAATACAAGTAGGTTGTAAATTGAATGTATCGAAAAACGAATAGTAAATATAAACGAATAGTCAGAGAATACTAATTACACTTCAGAAATTGATATTCAGTAGCTACCACAGTACACTAAAAGCCATCTCAACATGGCACGAATACAGGATTTTTTTACCAAAGATATAATGAAGTTAAACTTCAGTAAATGTAGCTAACTGTGGAGGAAAAAGGGAGATTTCTATTTGCATTATGTCCTTAAGGACTATCTTGGTATATTAAGTTTTTAAATAACATATAAATAAGTTATTAAGGAAATGATCATATTATACTTGGCCGATGGAAAGATGCTGAAATAGGAGGGACAAAAAGTTTAGGGCATTTTAATGAGAAAACCTCTAGTGACAAAACAGCTGGACATGCAACGCAGTAGTTTTTTCAAGATCACATTCGCCAA
Source organism: Pichia manshurica (assembly GCA_005406165.1). Lineage (NCBI taxonomy): Eukaryota > Fungi > Ascomycota > Pichiomycetes > Pichiales > Pichiaceae > Pichia > Pichia manshurica. The sequence goes on from BJFO01000007.1 coordinate 2,804,881, forward strand.
TACGATAGGTTCTAGACCCATTATTAATTTTCAAAGTCTACTAATATTTAAAAACTATCTACCAAATTATGCAAGATTTAGAAAACGTGTTTCATCAACGTTGACAGAGTAGCTTCTGTTCTGATCCGTAAAATAATTTCTACTAATGCCCAATTACCTTCAGAGTACTGGTATGGACAACAACTCAAAATTTGGAAAAGATCAACCTAAGTCTTTAACCAATAAACCAATTCTCTGTTGTAAATTATTTTGTGCTCTCGTTTTCTTATAAAAAATGAGAAAAAAATCATCGAACGGGCTTCCGTTCCTTCAACTTCACCTTTTTTTCTTCATTTATTTTGGAAGAAATTATACTCTGCATTTCTTTTAAAGCTCTATCTTCTTATTATTACTCTGAAATAAGCGAAAAAACATGAATTTTTCGTATGAATGCCGTTTATCTGAAAGAAAAAATAAAATAGTAGTAAATAGTAATACCAATATTATCTTACTCGAGAGGTGGCCTTGGACGGGCGGGTATTACGAAAACGGAAATCCCTTATCTTAAGCAGCGCGCACAGGGAATGGATCGAGACGCAAGTACCAAGTAATTGTTTCTTCGGTTCTCGCCCCACCCGGGATTGGCTGAGATAAACAGTCCTCGCTTAACGGACCACTTATTTTAGAGATTAGGGTCGGCAAACAACAACCTATCTCAGATGCACCTTATTGGCTCTAATATTCCAAAACTTCCGATCAGAAAAATTTTTTATACCACTGCAAGAAAACTTTGAGTAGCATTTTTTGTCCATATTTGAACCATAGGTTTTGATTTACAAACAGGTTGACAGTACCTTAACGGTACAGCCTTATCGGCGTTAGAAATTTTTTGGAAGGCTTATCCCGCTCCGCTTGGGATTTTCACTTGCAATCGCGTAACAAATCTGTCACTTTCTGTTTTATAAGGAATTACTGCTGTTATCATGTTTTCTTTGCTTTTCCCAAATTTTTTTGAAGCAAAACTTGGAAGCTAAGGCCAATTTTTAAGCAATCGTTGCCTGAAAGAAAGCCATGTTTGCGACGTTGGATTTGACTGGCAACATGTCCTTTTTGGACGTCAATAATTTATCAACTAAACCGAATGACAAAACAAAATATAATCACGAGTCATTTTTGAGAGCCACTACCACCCGAGAAAACAAGCGATTAGGTATAAGTTCTAGGTCACGGAAGGGATGCAAAGAGTGTAAACGCAAAAAGAAAAGGTGCGATGAAATTAAACCGATTTGTGGCCGCTGCTTAAAGGCGAATGTCCCTTGCAATTGGTCCGAACACCAACAGATATCGCAAAAACAGAAAACTCGGCAGAGACAAGAGGAATCATTCCAGTTGCAGATTGATAACTTAAAACAAGATGTTTATTTTTCTAATATATGCACTCCAAATGAAAAGAACCCAAACTTGTCACCATATACATCGATTGCTTCTCCTCAAGGTGTGGACCAGTTTTATACGGATCTTTTTTATGAGGAACTTGGCCTCGATAATAGTTCTCCCATCTTTACAAAAAACGCAATGAGTTCTGTTGAACTCGACGAAAACAATTCTTTATACGAAAATTGTTTGTCTTTTCATCAGGAACTGGAACAAAGTGATACTGAAAATGAAAAGTGCTCTTTTCTTTTAGAATCTTTGAAAGAAAGAGTCGATAACAGTAATTATAATATCTCATTCTTTGAAATCAACTTAAACAAATATCCTTCTCAAAAACTTCTTGAGGGGCTGAAAGATAGTGAAATTGTCTACTTGAACTACTATAGAAATTGTGTATCCCAGACTGTCTCAATTTTACCAAAAGAGTCAAATTTTTTTTTAAATCTTTATCTGCCACTTGCAGAAGACAATAAATCTATTCTATATGCGCTCATTGGTTGGGCTGGTGTTTTTTTGAACAATGATTCTGATTTAAATATGCCTTTGAATTATATTAGAAAATCAGTAGAAATATCAAAACAAGAGTTGAAAAATAAGAAATCAAATAAGAAAGATAAACTCGCTATATTTTCTTTATACACCATACTTTGTGCGGTTTTAATTTGTGCGGGGGATGTAAAAGAATGGTACAAATATTTTAAAGCTTTGCATAAATTCTTGCTGGAACAGTCAAATGGAGACCTGAAAGAGATCAAAAAATGCCTTGGTGACTTCAAGGAGACAAAATGGCTTATATCGAATTTTTTATATCATGATGTGTTGGCTAGCATTAGTCATATCAACGGAACATGTTTCAAAATGACTGAATACTGCCAAATTCTTGATGTGAGTATTTCCACTGAGAAAGACAATCCAAATTTATCAGAAATTAATCAGGGTACTGAATACGGGGAAAATAATGTTTTGGTTTCCAAAAATTTACCTGAAAAAATATACCGTGATGATCTCAGTCTAGAAATAATTGATACTGATCTAGTTTGCGACCCCTTACAGGGTTGTGTGCGACCATTATTTATGTTAATCGGGGAAATAACCAACACATTCGTTGAACTAAAAAGTACAGAAAAAGCTTTGAAGAATTTTGAGAAGTCTTCTCACTTTAACGAGTTCCTCAAGCTAAGAAATAAAACATACTGTGAAATAGAAAAAAAGTATGAAAATCTTCAACTACAACTCAAAAACACAAAACCACACGCGAGATCGTTATGTTATTTGAAATCCGACAAGGATCTAGAATTACACCTTACTTTGTTTGAAGCATATAGACTGAGTGCTTCAATATATTTGAAGACATTGGTCAAAAAGATTCCTCCTGCATCTCACGAAATCCAGATATTGGTTGTGGAATTGCTTCCTTGTATTAGCATAATTATTGGCTCCAAAGTTCAGGCTTCTCTATGCTTCCCATTGTTAGTTGCTGGCATGTCCTGCATTACGGAATGCGATCGTTTTTTTATTGAAGAGAAGGTTTCGCAAATGTCCAGCTCTTTTCCCGTTAAAAACTTCCAAAGGATTCTGGTTATTATTAAGCACACATGGCAAATCAATAAGGAAGGTCTCGATTGTGTCTACTGGTTTGATGTATCCAAAAAGTTTGGCTGGGATCTTTCATTAGCATAATTCTTTCTGTATAATATCGTATCATTTTTAGCTAGGATGCTCTTTGAGCACAACTCCTACAGATTATAAACATAGTCTTTTTGACTGGCATCATATCTGGCACAACTCTTTCTACGTAGTATCGTTAAAATATCTTGAACTAAAATTTTTTCTGGCTTCACTATCTCTACATAATATTCAAATATTTTTTTTGGCCAATCGCTATATTAAACTACGAAATTTAAATATACCTACACTAACCTTTTTTACCCGATAACTCCTTATGTTTGGCAATGATTTTATCTGCCATATCTACCAAACCACCGGCAATAATATCAGGAGAACCAAAGATTTCGGTACAAGGTTCTTTTTCGTGAACATTGGACCATGCTGTGATGAATCCACCTTGTTTAGCCGCTATGGAATCCCACATGTGAGATGCAGCAAAAAATGCATCATTCCCGGATGATGGAATTTTTTCTGCGATGTACTCATAAACGGCTGCCTCTGGCTTACCAACGCCAAGCGAATCACAAGAAATCAAATTTTCGTCGGGCATCAAAACATTAGATCTTTTGAAGTAACCGGCAACTCTGTCATGTGAAGCATCGGTTAAACACCAAATGGTAAAACCATAATCTCTTAAGCGCTTAAACATCTCTTTTAATTCTGGCCTACCTTCCAACCTGTACCATTCACCAAAAATATAATCTAGGTCATCATCAGTTGCATATTCTCTAGGCTCTTTGACACCAGCAAAGAATAGGGATCTGTAAAATGTGTACTTGAAAATATCTCCAAATGTTTGATACTTTTTGCACTGCGACAAATAGGAGTAATCTCTTTCACAACCAGCTAGCCAAAAGAAAAAAAATAGTCTTGAATCGATACCAGATTTCTTGAACCTTTCTCCCATTTTGAACTCGATCGCTTCAATGCATTTTTCGTAGGAAATGCAGGTTCCAACAATGTCAAAAACAATATCAGGCATGGTCGTTAGTATTCGGGATATTTTGAGAAAATAAGCCTACCAAATTCCTTATAGGATTGGCAGACTGTGAACATTGAACAAGAAATTGGTACAAACTATAAACCAGAGAAATTGGTCCAAATTTAAAGCAAAATTGGGAGTGGTATTGATTTTGGGCGGATATTTTATTCTTCGATTTCCTGAAAAGGTATATGCGACTGTTACTCTTTTAGGTTAATCTTTCTTATCTTTGTCACTGACTTTAAAATTTTCGCTCTGGTTAAGGAAACGCATCCCCGTGTTGTAACCAAAAGTAGAAGCGCCGAGCACCTTTTTAGTACTATTCTAATTGTTTGAGATACTACTTCCATTGAGGAGGCGGGGGACACGAAACAAAACAAACATCACAGCAATTGAGTAATTATTGAGGAGTTTATTTTTTACAACGTTTGCAAGAGCTTGCTGAACTCACCAGTGATCTCAGAATAACCTAACTGATTACGTAAATTCTTTGAGCGATGTACGACTAAGAAAAATCTGGGTAGTTAAATGTAGAAGTTAGACTATATAGGCGTCAATCTAATTTCAACTTATTGCAAAACTTGAGCGTTGGGTTAAAAAAGTCAAAAATTTCTCATATTATGGGAATCTTCTAATAATTACAAAAAAAAACTGTAATAAATTAAAATAATAAATTAAAATACTCAAAGTGAAAAAAGGAAACTAAACATGCCTAAGTTTAGGTTCTACTAGTCGTTTTTCGATAAAAAGTTAATAAACAAATCTGAAATGTTTATTTTCAGAATCCGTTTCATCTTTCAAACCGTTTATAATTCCTTCAAGTCTCAACGATTCATCTATACTTGGATCACCGTACAACTTGTTTCTTCTCCGGTTTTCATAAAATATATAAGCACCGAGACCAATCCCAAGACAAATACAAACAGCAAAGCAACCCATAATTGTTGCTAAAGCATGTGAATATTTCGGTGCATCACTTGCGTTGAAACAGAAAGGACCGACAATATTTCCAACTGCAAATGCAATCAGCACGGCGCTATTAGTGAACGATTGCTTTGTGTGACCACTGATCAATTGTCCTGTCAAGTTCATCGCATAAGGGAAAGCGGCACTGCATGAGTTTATCATCCAGTAAGCAAATACTCTACCCCATTTTTCTGCTCCTCCATCTTCAGTTCCATAAACAATGGCCAAACCAATAATAGCAATAACCATAGGGATTGTAAGTCCTAAAATCCTCAAGTTTTTGAAGTAAATGCCAAAAAACGCCCATATCCACATTTGACCAGCAGAAAAAAAAGACCAAGGCAAGTTCACCAAAATTGTAGTGTACTTATCGAAATTAAAAGAACTTAACACTAATGTGTTGAAATTGGTCAAACCACCATTTGGTATCATACTGAAAAACATATATAATATCAAGAAATATGTTTTTGGATCTTTTATAGCGTCCATAATTTGATGATTTTTCCATTCTAAATTCTTGATTCCTGTCATGTTATTTGCGACTCTTTTAGATGCAATGAGTTTTTCTCTATCAGTCAAGAATTTTGCCTCATTTGGTAGCGTTGGGAGGAAAAACCACATATAAGTCCCCAAAATAATAGAAATGCAGGCCAAGGTTAGATATATGTAGGCCCAAGGTTTCAAAGTTGAGTCGGTATGCCCCAGACCATAAGAAACCAGAGAGAAAATAATGTAGAGGCCGCCTTGACCCGATGCAAAACACAAAAATCTGAAGGGTTGCTCTGATTTCGTATACCATTCACCAATGTAATTGATACATGCGGCTGATATAGGGGCTTCCGAAACACCGAGGATGAAACGGATAACCAACATACCGGCATAATTTTTGATCCCAATATGACCAAATAATAAAATTCCCCAAACTAAACAAACGATGCAAATAATCTTTGCAACAGAAAATTTGTGAATGATATAGTTAGCTGGATATTCTGCTCCTAGGTATCCAAAGTAAAAAATGGCTGAAATCCACGAGTACTGATTACCATCAATATGAATATCATTTTTCAAGTTAAACATCACAGCCCACGACAAAGCAGCTTTATCAACATAGTTCATCCCGTAAACTAAGGTAATTAACGGTAAAATTCTCCAATCAATTTTCCTTCTAACTCTTCTGTTTTCCTCTTCCGTAATTTCTTCTTCGATATGTCCTTTCAAAATATTGAAGGCCTGATCACGAATATCTGCATCTTGTTCAAGTTCGTTCTCTAGTGATTTTACCGTAACAGCAATTCTTTGCTTTTCGATAGAAATGTCACCAGATTTAATTTCGGATATGGGTAAGTCTTCTGCAACCATTGCTGACAGCTAATTGACAGTTTTTCATAGTAAAAAAAGAAATCCTTAAATCAAGCCTTGTAGGTAAAGCTTCAAGAACCAAATGGTCCACCTAAATACTTTTTTCAAAAATTATAGGATTTATCCTTATAAAGAACAACATACAATGATTTCTAGCGATAAAAACTTTTGCGGAACGCAGTCGGTATCATTTAATCAGTGCTTATCGGGAAAAGAGGACCCATTCACCTACGATAAAGGCATATAAAAAATCAAATTCCGGCGCGTAATCCTTAAAGAGCTCCTCCTTTGTGTCGTGAAGCCAACTCCGCGTATACAATTTGAAACTCGAGGTATACATTGGAGGTGAACTAGACCGAAGAAATTAAGATAACAACCTTACATGTCGGATGTTTGCGATAGCGCTTATTTCAAATCGGGAAATTTCATTTTTTGTCGCGTCTGAATATCTCAAGAGTTTTGCGACAAATATTGGAAAAGCTTCTTGTTCTGTTTCTTCGGATGTAAAAGGATTGTTTCCTACTGACGTGTTCTGGTACTTCACTATTGCCTAACTGCACGGTTGATGAAAGCGCCGACCACCATAATCCAAAGCACTAATTGTATATGTCATATCATCTTTTCTTAATTTATGCTTGAATAGGGTCTTAATCAGTGTCGATCACATTGGAAGGCGTCTAAAGAGACAGAGAGAATCAGCAAGGCGAAGATGTCGAAATACTTGCCCCTTTCTAATGGCGTGCCTTCATACTGACCTTCCATTGACGATAACTTTTCAATATTCAGAATTTCAACTGCACTCCCCGAAGAAGTCGATACCGTTATTGTCGGTTCTAGCCATGCTGGGGCTGCTATTGCCTATTACATGCTCGAATAGGAGCCAAAGATCTTAGGAGATTTATTCATGCTGGACGAAAAAAATGTTTGTAATAGAGCTATAGCATGTAATGGCGAATACTTGAAACTTGATCTATATTAAGCTTATGATTCCTTAAAGAACATATGGCGGGAAAGGAGTTGCAGAAATTATGAACTTTGAGCATGGCCACTTCAAGGCAATGAAAGGGCTTATTCAGAAGGAAAAAATTGAATGTGACTTTGCTTTTCAGGACATGTGATATCCAACTTTCATCGAAATTCATCGAGGAAGCCATTTCCGGGTATCATGGGGTGTTAAAAAAGCCTTATGTGAAATGTAAGTATTACCTTCAAATAAAGTATGGGAAGCAAGCAAGGGTTATTTTTAAAGTTGAGAATTATCTGTATGCTTGACGTATAAACTTATAACTCAAAACTAGAAAAAATGTGTTGAGAGAGGAATGAATTTTCATGCAAACACATTAGTTATCATGTAAGAAAATGTTTTGGCGAAAAATATTTGGTAAGTACTTAAAGGGGTCCTATTTTGACAGATAAGGGAGTATATACAACAAATGCGTATACTGCTTCTGTGTGACCTGATTTTGAGAATAAGATCGTTTTAATTAAGGCGTTTGCAGTCATATCGTGCCTCCTGCTTCTTGTCAAAACACTCCACACTTGACCAACTCTTACGGTATCCGTCATGGTGCTGCAGGTAGCGAGTATCCAATCAATAGACCCAAATGTACGGTAGTGGTGGGTGGATCAAAAAGACATATCTTTCCTTATAAAAAAGTCATTTTATATAATAATGTCAATGACAGTTTACTTCTTCCTGGAATTAAGCAATATTTGATTACTACAAGAAGGAAAGGTTTTATACATGGAAAAATTTTGACATAAGCCTGATAATTTTTAGAGCCGAAGTTTCGGTTATGCAGATGATAGCTTGCCACATGTGAGAGAACTACTTGGCGATAAAAATAAATTTGTTATTGCGGGTTTTGACGAATGCGGAATGCCAAGAGCGTTGTTGTCTGCCCGAGCTTTGGCTAGAGGCATCAAAAAAACAGAAAAAAGAGTTGGAAATTCCGGACAGCTTCAAAACCACCGTCCAGAGAATGAAGCAAATACAATTCTGGAATCTCTAAAAACCTCGGCATTATCCAATCTTTAGTTTTCTTACCATTATCTTGTTATTAACCTAATCTTGAACAATTATTCTGAATTTATAATAATATGATTCGGTCATTCGGCCTAACGCGACCCTATGCCATTCAACTATCTAACACTAAGACATCTTGGCTTTGAGAAGGGACTGCAAAAAGTCCAGTCCAATGGCAAAGTAAAAAGTATTCACGAGAAAAAAAATTTCTCCAAAATATTACTATGTTAATAATTTAATCGGATTGGAGTCAGGGAAATCGAAAAACTGCAAAAAGGCAGTTTCTTGCTTGGTAAATTTTAGGATATCTTCTCAACAACTGATGCCGAAGCATTTAGTTCAAAATAAAAAAAAATAATGAAAAACTACCAAGTTCTTCAATCAAATTCTTAGTTGAAGATGTAGAAATCTGAGAAATACGTGGATAGTTGGAGATTGCGAACAAGAGAAATTAAGACATGAATACTCTAAAGATCTCAGATACGAGGTCATGTCTTTCAAATAAAAGGTCATTAAACTGCGGTCTGTAACGACCTGTTCTCTGAAATAATCAAACTATCATGAGCTAAGCCTACAACTCCCTCTATTACTAGTTAAAGGGGCATGAATCCCCTAGTGTACAAGCTTTTCTTAAACTTAGGAGAAGATATTATTTAAGATAATTTAGAATAGCCGAATTACAAATAATAAATACACCTATAGCGAATACTATATTTTCGCTAAACCTCGTGTATTTTTACACAATTAAGCATCATCCAGAACGAACAGAAAATATAATAATTTCGCTGTTGATTTTCTTGCTTAATATGATCCTTATTTACAAGTGTAATATTTATCAAGTGTTATTAAAAGATTCTCTAATTTTGTACCCGATTCCTTAATAAGAGTTTACGAAAATGTGGAAGTAGATATTTAAATAGAATATAAGGTTAGTGATTTAAATGGCGAGAATTGTAGGTGGTCAAAATGGCTTAAAAGTTTTGTGTGTATGACGGTTTTCTATCCTTCCACCAAGAGTTACAATTGGCATGAAGCGCCGAATTACAAGCCGCTGGCAGAAATAATTATGAGTGTCCCAAATTGGCAATTAGATCCAAAGGCTAAAACATCATCATTTAATGTAACTATAGAGGTGAGTAAAGTCCAATTTTATCTAATCAAAATCTTCAATAATGCAGCCCAAAGCCATAACCTTTTATCTGCCAAATCAATAATCAAATCAGTATTCTACGAATGTACGTAGCGGAAAGTTGGTTTATCTTCAATATGATTAAAAATAAACACTTTATTCTAAATTTAGAGCCAGCGAAATGTATGGATCATATTAATTCAGTTGCGGAAAAAAGTTATATGAATTTTACCAGCTATGCGGCCTTTCATCAATTGCTCAACAAGATAAAAGTTTTGGGACAAACTCAAATAGGTTCTGTTTAAGAGAATCCTCCAGTTAAGCTAACTTGTAAAATAAAAGTTACGGAAGAGTATGTGGGTGAGTTAACCTAGGCAAAAATTATGGGTTGAAATTTTCTTATATTGCGAAAACAAATGATCTGCGCTATTAATAGTCCTACGACATATGCACCCAGCAAGATCGTACAATTTGTATGACCTTTTTCTTGTCAAAGGATCTAACTCTATATAAAAGGCATTCAAACGAAAACAGTGAACGATGGAATCTACTTAGCCTTCAACCTAGCAATTCCTCAAATCGAGTTATATGTTAAAGCTTTGGTATTTGCAAAAAAAACACCAAATTGTTCTTGATGCGGCTCCTATTAATCAATAAGTCACCAAGTCTATTTTTTTGAGAAGAACTATTAGTTAGTTAACCATATGATTTCTTCAATAGCTCTTATTACCAAGAAAAACTAAGTAATCAAATGTCTTCTGATATTATTTTACCTTTATATGCACTTCTCTTGTACTAATTTTCGATGGCATCATAATCTTTCACGAGGATTTAACGGTAGAAAAATTTCAAGTTAGGTTAATTCAAACTCTCATTAACTTTGGTCCTTGTCAACATTTCAAAGTTACCGAACGCTTCCACCAATTAAGTTCACGACTTTATTTGGCAAGATTAGTTGGGCTTATCATTAAGGCTTTATTGCACTTCTATGATTTCCTTCAGTTTGCTGGTAATTTGATCAAAACTGGAAGTATTATTCCCGATAATAACACATATTGTATTGAAGCTGCGACCCATTTTTTCTACTAAAAAATAATTAATTTGTGTTTATCATCGTATCAGGTTCTAATGTGGTCATACATCCTCTACGAAGTCTTTTTACCCTGCATTAGTGGTAACATAAAGGCTCTCCAGTCTCAAATTATCAACACTTTTGCCAAAGGATCTTTTGAATAAATTTTTGAGAATCATTATGGACTTATCACGAAGAACAGATCAAGAACGTCACCAATAGCAACATTTACCCCTATTCAACGTTTTCTTTGGGTTTATATAACATCCCTTCAAATATGAAATGCGCAAGTTAAAGTATTAAGCTTATGAACTTTGGCAATATGGCCTAGATAGAAAAACTATGTTTTCTCTGACCGTCCCTATCATTGACCATTGTTTGCACTACTATAATTTTATAAATTTTTCAAGTGGACAGGGCAGCCAACAAAGATACTTAATTTAAGCTGTAGTCCGCTGGTTCTGCTTAGCACTTCCAGAAAAAACTTTTTAGCTCTCATTAGCTTGTTTTAGAATAAAAGAGTTAATCTGAAACGCCTGAAATGTTGAAGCTCCATAAAGTGTGATAAACACTTGTTCATCTTCCCTCATGGGTCACTAATATGTAAAGCCATTCTTCTTGTCCTGATATGAGGGGAACATTAGAGTCAAAACGAGTGTGCCGGACTGATTCAGCTGGAAGTAACAAGTACTTCCATGGAGAGATTAGATTCTCGCGATTGTAGACCTCTTGACAGTCATCTCCGTCAATCATCTCAATGTGATTGCGTACCTCGCCACAACAGACACCACACTTCGGAGAAAAATGTAGATTGCCTTTTTTGAGGGTGTGGAGCCGCCTTTAGCGATTAGGCGGAATCTTTTCCGATATGGAGAGAGATGGGCATCGCTACCTTTTACCACCTCGGGCCGCACCTTTTGAGCCATAATTACCTTTATGGTTACTTGCACACTTCTCTTCTTTCACCACGGGCTGAGAATCGGCTTTTTCTACCTCCCTCAAAGTCTGACAGAAACAGAGGCTTATCAGAAGTAAATTGTGGCAGAGAGTTCCACTATATAAGCGTAATATGTATAAATTAAAAAGCAGTTCCCGTTTTGCAGACGTGATAAATTTTTGAAACGTCTAAATGCAGCAGTGTAAAGAAAAGAACTTTCATCGGACATACAGACATGACAGTAAGTGAAATAAACTTTCCCACCGATTCAGATTCAAAGTCAAATTCTTCTGTAAAAGATGAAAGTTTCTTTGTTCACGAAAGCACTGCAAGTGAACAGGAGAGTGAAATTGAGATCGAGGCTTCTACCAAACCTTATATTGATTTACACGTTGAATTGACAGAAGCTGAATTGATCAGAAGACAGAAATTATGGTTCAAAATCGCACATTTCTTTTGGGACGGTTTAGATAAGCATCCAAAAGAGCAACTTTTTTTGTTGAAGCTTGACTGGTTTTTGCTTTCAAGTTCGATGTGTGGTTATTTCATCAAGAATTTAAACCAATCGAATGTTGCAACTGCCTACGTTAATGGAATGAAGGAGTATTTTGATATGGAACAAAACCAGTACAACTACATGGTTACTCTCTGGACCGTGGGATATATCATTGGTGCAATCCCGTCAAATTTAATTCTTCATAGGATTTCGGCCCGGTTCTATTTAGGTGGTTTGGAAATAATTTGGTCCATCTTAACAGTTTTGATGATAACATGTGGAAAAAATGAGATAAGAGGAATTTATGCCATAAGATTTTTCGTTGGGTTGCTCGAATCTGGATATTTCCCTGGCTTGGAATATTTAGTTGGCTCTTGGTATAGCCCCTCAGAACTATCAAAAAGATCGTCATATTTTGCTGTGTCTGGGGTAGCTGCAAGTATGATATCTGGGCCATTACAAGAAGCAGTTTTGAAGAGATTCTCACAAAGCGCATTAACACCATTCAAGTGGATGTTTATTTTCGATGCCATTATCTCCTTCCCTATAGGTGTTTATACTCTTTTTGTGGATCCAAATACTCCCTCTACAACTGACGCGTGGTACTTTACTAAGCAAGATAAGCTTGTTGCTTTAGAAAGAAGAAGAAGAATTGGGGCCCAATTGAATACTAGACAGAAGTATACTTGGAAAAAAATTAAAAGTTTCTTCAATACTTGGCATATCTATGTCTTTCCTGTTTTGTTTTTGTGCTACAATAACAGTTGCTCAGCAATTTCGCAGCCAACTTTCACTACCTGGATGAAATATGATTTGGAGTTACCCTCAAGCAAATATAATATTTATCCTTCCATCCTTTATGGTGTTGCTATTGGAATTACCTTATTGTTTTCTTATATGCATGATTTCTTCGGAGGAAGATACAATTATATTTTTGTTGGGCTATTTTTTATCTGCTTGATCTTTGGTTGCTCGTGTTTATCTGCATGGAACATTCCAATTGGCTTACACTGGGCAAGCTACTTTATCATTGGTATCCCAACTTCCTGGGGACAACCTCAAATATTTTCGTGGGTCAATCGTTTGTTGTTTCAAGACGACATGAAAAGAAATTTTGTTGTTGTCATCACCAATACTTTGGCATATGTCACAAATGCTTGGGTCCCTATATTAGTTTGGAATTCTGAAGATGCTCCGGTCTATTTTATAGGCTTCACCTATACTGCCTGCTTGAGCGCTTTAGGTTTAATATGCACAATTATTGCTTTTTATTTCACCGCAAGAGATGCTAAACGTGCAAAAGATAACAATGCTGCCTTTCTACAAAATATTTAAAATTATTTAACCATCTGCTGTACTTTTCCTCATGAAAACTTTTTTGAGAAATTTGTGTTTTTGCAATTTCTTCCCCAAAACTAGTATATTTTCTATCGCCCGAAAAATAGCAGCATATTTTCGGAACTTTCAAGTGTCACACTTAATTGGCGTGCAAGAACAAAAAACAGTAAAAGCAAAAAAAAAGCTTGTTATTAGGTCGTTTATATGCTTTGGAAAAGCGATTTGCTGCCAAAAATCAGCCCTTTGCTTTCTGCTGCAAAATTTTCTGTAAAAATACACGAGGTTTAGCAAAAAGTTAGTACTCGCTATAGGTGTATTTATTATTTGTAATTCGGTTATTCTAAAGTATCTTATATAATATCTTCTCCTAAGTTAAAGAAAAGTTATACACTAGGGGGAAGTCATGCCCCTTTAAATAGTCGTTTAGAGAGTTGTAGGCTTAGCTCATGATATTTTGATTATCTTATAGAATAGGCCGTTGAACCGCAGTTTAATGACCTTTTATTTAAAAGATAAGACCTCGTATCTGAGATCTTTAGAGTATTATGTTCTTACTTTTTTTTGTTCGCAATCTTCAATTATCCGCGTATTTCTCAGCTTTCTCCAATTTGGGGAAAACATTTTCCTGTAAGAAGGCTAACACATTCCAGTAATTGGAAGAAGCATATATCGCCGAGTTGGCAATTTTTGCATTCTCTTTTTCTTTTATTCTAATGATATGTTTACTATCTCACTTTAACAATTAATTGATGAGTATAAGTGTAAAAAAAGAGTTAGGGTATAGCGTTTATGGTATTTCATCAAAGGAAAACCACTTGGTTTCTAGCAGCATTAAACACAAATATCCTATATAGGCTCGAAGATAAAAGTTACGGTAATGTCTACAAAAACTTTGCTTATTGAACATTTAAATATAGGCTACTTAAAAATTGCCCGAAGGTTTTAAACTTAAAAGATCGATTCCACAATGGTAAAACGGTAATGCTTCTGCCACTAAAAATACAAAGTTTTAAGTTTTGATGCTGTAATAGTTTACAACTGGTACGGAAGGACTGTTCATAATTTTACTCCTTTATTCTGCGCTACTTGTTAAATGATGCGTGTCTTGTCATTTCATATCGGGCGCCTGAAAATTTCCAAGTAAGTGAAATAGTGAAGTGAATTTTGTGACATTTTGATTAAATTTTTATGAGTATTTAAAAAAGTTATGCCCATGAAAATCTATGCTTGACGCTTTTGTCCATAGAATAACTGCAGAAGCTTACTTCTATTTAGTTGAAAAATTTCATTTTATTTTGGTGTTTCAAATATTCTATCTTTAATTTTTCTTTAACTAGCTGTGAATTCGATAGTCGTAATAAAAATTCTGTGTTGTCTAGTCGGTAAGGTCAACGTCAGTAAAATAAAATTACCTGAGGATGGTAGTTACGCTTTCATAGAAGAAGAATAGTGAGAGATGTTTTACCATAATGTCTGAGTGTAATATTTTTTTGTGAGCACATCCCGCACGAAAAATTATCTTTAACTAAAGCATTAATAATAATGATTCTGAGATAGAAAATCAGGGGCAATTGCGAATTCAACTGGCAATACTGAACTGCTGAAGTAAAGCGTTACTAAAATGATGGCTGGATTGATATAAATGAAAATTGATTATAAAAGGTTTGTATTCCAAAATTTATGTGGCAAATATGTAGTGAATTATAACTGGAATCATAAAAAAACTGATTATTCCATCTTAAATTGATATAAAACAGAAACTTTCTGGACATTTGGGAAAGTTTTATATGCTAGAGGGAGAGGCTGAACAGAACCATGATTACTGACAGCACATGGCCAATGAATACATCGTAGTTGCAAAAAGTTGATCGATTTCTAATGGTGCCAATGCAACGGCGATCAGCATCAGAGACTTGATTATTTCTCAAATGAGTGTATTGCCAAAACTGTACAAATTCTTGATCTCAAAATAGTTTTAAAAGTAATTAATTTTTTCAAAATCTGGGCTTCAAGTGACGGTTTCCGGGAGATTAACCAAGACGTCTTTTTCCGAAGGTTCTCAATACGTCAATGCCCTCCCACATATTCTTAGCCTGAATTGACCGATTTTGCTTTCGAACAAAATGCACTGAAGGAGATGATTCTAAGAGTGAAAGAATCATATTTAAGTCTGCTATAGTAAAGGAAGTTGGTATGGCAAGGTAGGCACAATGCATACTATAACAAGCTAGGTAACAACACATACTACAATTCTTCATTGCTACCTAGATTGGATCTAGGCAAGCAACCAAAACAGCTGGAACAGATAATGTCATTCTATCTGTCCCCATTTTATGCGGCAACACTGGGAGAGAATACGTTTATTATTGAGACACCTCCAAGTTTTTGAAATTTGTCGGAGATTCTAAAGTTACAATTGGTAAATACCATATCAAGTTGATCTTAAAAGACCAAAATGGAAGCTCCTTTCATAACATCAGTGAAGATTGCTAGTTGGCCCCCCAATATCATTGACTTGTTGGATATGAGAAAATCCCTGTTCAGCCAAATATTTAGAAAATGATGTACATCTTCTTTCCACCAGTAAGCAACAATTGAAGGCAGAATTGAATAGACTATGATGTAACCAATCAACGCATTAGGCAAACAAAAATGTTAAAATGGCCATTGATAAAATTTTGAGAAGTTGACCGCCCCAAAACCCCTTAATAAATTAAAGTAACTAAAATATTATTAAAGTCAAAAATATTATGGATTATGACATGAATAGATTTCCGTTCATATTGGTTAAGAGTGACACAAAACTGAATTTTTTGGATCGTTTTGTACTTGCGGTTAAAAATTATCTTAAAAGTTCAAAACATTAATTGTTTTCAAATCTTGAGATAATCGTTTATCATCAGCCTCAAGAATAAACAATCGAGACCATGTACAAAAGTGATGGATCGTTGACAGTGGCGCTAAACTATATTGTTGATTGAGTAGTCTCAGTTTCAGGTATAGTGAGAGTAGAACTGATTTTGGCCTTAAAGGAAACATTAAGTTGACCGTAGAAAACCAAGCTGGTATGTTGGGTGTGATGAAATTAAACAAAAAGAGCCGAGAGGGTAATGTCCAGGAACCTAAGAAAAGCGGCAGATATCACGAAATACATGCTGCAATTGCCTTGAAATTCTTGCGACACCGGAAAAGAAGGGAGCTTGGAAAAGAACTAACGAACTAGCCGGAGAATTTTTTTAAGCGGTGTGCGTCAGACCGTACGGCCAATATTACTTCATAGTAGTGAGGCGCTGCGACCTTTCGGGGGAAGAAAATCAGGACACTATTTCAGTCGTGGATACATAAGAGCCTCTCTTTGTAAAATAGGCGTTCCTGTAACAGATTACGTTCAGCGTCTCCTCAGTGATTGCATTTTTGTAAAAGCTCGCCAATGAGGAAACGGAGCTACATGACGCCTCCTACATGTGGCCTTATTGGTCAATTCATTGGCGATATTCGCCGAACAAAATTATATGCAGGGCGTTGTATTCCGGAGTTTATAATAATTTAAATGTTGCTTTATATCTGTGCATTCCAAAACTGGTAACATTCTATTGCGGCTACTTTTATAGCTTCAAGCGTACCCAAAATGTCGGGAATGTAGATGGGTAGAACCTTGAAGAATTTGTATGGAAAAAATTTAACAGACTACTGTTGATATTGTTAGTTACTTCATCATATATGTTAAGAGTTTAATAAACTTCACTAAAGAACCCCCTGTTTAAATCATATGTTGCAAGTCATGACCTGATTCTGGCAGTAGCCTAAACTTTAGTAAGATACTGAGTTTTCGACTTGATTTACGCCTTATTACCGAATCTGTATTACGATAAATGTAGTATCGGCTACTGCATAAAAATATGCATCCCTCAGCAGACTTATTAATTTTTTCTGCAAAAATTTATCCAACGTTCTAGAATTCATCGCTATTAACGACAGAAACTGTAGAAACGTTTCAGATTCAATCGCGAAATGCAGGGATTCCAAAATAAACGTTTTTTAAACGAGGCGGGTATTGTAAATTAATGGTTGACGCATCTTTCGGCAGTACATTTGCGTAGAACATTTGAAGCTGCCTGTAACGTAAAGCACGACTTTTAACATCGGCTCCATGCAAGTACTAATAATAGAATATTTTATCTTAGTATTTTAGTGCGAAAATGACAGTTTCCATCCTTAAGACAATTCTTTTCGGCAGTATAAAAAAATTCGCTATACATGGAAGCTGAGGTCGCTTATTTGCCTGATAAATTAAAGATTATGCTCGAATATTTTGAAAACGCCTTTTTTTCCGACATTCCGTTTCGACTCTTAACATGTATAGGACAAAGCCTTTGATCGACTTGTTGCCAAAAACTTATATGAAAACAAGTAATAAAAGCTGAAAAGCCGCTCAGCCACGCACTTAGTTATTATGATGAAAAAGCATTGTAAAGCAAGTAACCTGCGGTAAAACCAGATATTCACTTGTTGAATATTTTTGTGAATTCGGATATACCCGGTAAAGCGTCGCAAAAATTTAGTAGCCTTTCAAGCCAGCGCATATATGCCCGTCTTCGCTTACTCCTTGATTTTTCCCGATTACTGTTTTCGGAAGAATAAGTAAAATTCTCCGAGAAGGACATGCGGAAATACTGCTTTAACCGGTAGGGTACATATCAAACAATTATACAGTACAATCGCGGCTAACTTTTTCTATCGGCTTGTTTTATGCATGATATAAAAGCTTCAATATTCTGAAAAATTCCCTCAATACGCTCTTTTTTCTGCTATCGACGTTGACCTGCAGACTTCCTCTGCAGGACGTATTGCCGTATTATCACATTTTGCATGAAATAATGCAGAAAAATAGATGTCATATTTTGACATGAAATACTACAGAATCCAAATCTTAGCTCACGTTGCTATCGGATATCGCCGATTTTCTTCCAACAAAACAGGAGTTCATGTTACTATTCTTCGTTGATAATTTTGTTAATAAAATATTATTGTTTCAATGACCAGCTTCCTTGCATGATGAGCCGTTCTTGGTAGCCACCAACCACAATCGCAATTTCGTTTCATATGACAAATTTAGTGCAATATGCATGATAATCTTGATGTAATAGTACTTACCTATTAGCTGACAAAAATTATATGCCATATCAAGCCACGTAAAACATCTTGGCTTAACTTCTGCAGGATTCATAATAAAACTAGATGAAAATTGGTAAAAGAAGCCAGCTTGAAAAATATGAAATTCAGTTTTAAAAAGGCATTTCCCCTCTTTCCTAGTTCTACAACATGTAAGTAGGCCAATTACCTAGTTTTCTCTACGCTCTAAGTCATTTATCTAACCACTGTTGATTATCAGTTTTGTTCAATAGTACCTTTCTTAGGAGACTGAGGACTTGAAATGAAGGTGCTAATGAATTCGTTATTGTCGGCGCTACTTTTTGCCGGCACTATCATAGCTGATAGTTCAATTCAGACTAGTGTTGTGGGTTGTAACTTTGATGCTATAAGTTCCAACGCTGGTTTTGATGGTAAATTTTATGGCTTATCAGATGTGGACACATCAGTTTACTCAGATGCAGATTTTTACGTTACAGGTTATCAAGCTGGTAGTGTCATTACTACTGCTTCAGATATTACCGAAATTAACTTCAGTGTTCCTGGAGGAGTACAAACCCTTTATGGCGTCAGCGTTAATACTTCAAGTTTTGCAATTGAATATACGGGTTATTTCAAAGGTATGTTTCTTTTTCAACTTTTTTTTAGGTTGAATCTTTACTAACATTTAATTTTACATTTTTATAATATAGCTGAAAGCGATGGTATTT
This sequence comes from Pichia manshurica, assembly GCA_005406165.1. Lineage (NCBI taxonomy): Eukaryota > Fungi > Ascomycota > Pichiomycetes > Pichiales > Pichiaceae > Pichia > Pichia manshurica. The sequence goes on from BJFO01000007.1 coordinate 2,824,128, forward strand.
ACATTTTCGATATGACAAAGATTGATGATGGTGCAATGGTTTTTATTGGTAGCGGTGCTTATGATTGTTGTGAACCTGGAAGCGCACCTACAGGTGATGCTGACACTGCTGCAATGTTCTCTTACAAGGCTTGGAATCAGCCTTCGGAGGCCTCCTATGTTTGGGTCTATTTCGAAGCCGGTTCGTATTACCCAATCAGAATTGTTTATGCCAATGTGATTAGTGCTGGTGGAATTGAACTGTTAGTGACTCCACCAGATGGATCAGACGCGGTAAATATTGGATCTCTTGTTTATCAATTGGTGAATGATGATACAAACGTTTGTACTGCCACTACCATTACAACCTCATTTGAATCTTCTACGACATTCATCTATTCCACTGGTGTACCTACCACTATCTCTGTTCCTGTAACTATTACTACAGGCGGCTCTACTGCTATAGTCATTGAAGAAGAAGTCTACTTTTCTTCTTATGCTTGGACTTATACTAGCTATATTTCGGGCTCGTCTATTTTCACAAGCAGTTATATGACCACTTCTCTTTACGGAGGGAGCGAAGTTCCGGTGGAGGTCGTAGTTTATGGTGTTCCTGTTTTATCAACCAGCACAATTTACACTAATGTTCAAAACACTGTTACTGTTACCTCCCAAGTTGTTGAAACGGGGGCCTCTACAACATACACTACCAGTATTATTGTTGTGGAAGAGCCAAATTTGCAATATAGTTATGTTGCAACGGATGTGGACACATTATACACCACAACTTCAGCATTTACAACAACTATTAACGGAAATCCGGTTTATACTTCTGACATCGTTGTGGTCGGACCAAGTGTTGACACAGTTACAACCTTTTATCATGGTGCAGCTACCACCACGTTTATGACTACTAGTGTTATTATTGTCGACGGAGTAACCTCAACATCCCGTGGTTATGTGGTCGAATATCCTTATGGTACTATCAAATCAACATGGGGAAACCCATACAGCACTCAGTATACAACCACGAAAACTTTCACCACATCCGGAGTAGTCGAAACTTCTGCGTATGTTGTCATTGAAGTTCCGTCATATAGTACCCAATACTTTACTGGTACCCAGGCTACTACTCAACATTACGTGACTCAGACAATAACCGCAGTTGTTTCTGGAGTTACAAGTGAGTATATTGAGGTGGATATCTATTATCCTACTCCACAAACTTCAATTGCTGTAGGTACTATAGAGACCACGTACACGACTACAAACAACGGTAATCCCGACTGGAATACTTACGTTGTGATAGAAGAAACGAGTGCTCCTACAATGACATCTTTTTGGACCAATTGGTGGGCTACTACTACTTACACCCCCATCGTAGATGGTACATCCACTGGTTGGGGAATAGAGATTTTTTATCCGACTCCAGCTACCCAAGTCAATGAATGGACAGGTCTTTACACCTCAACCTCCACAAGTACTTTATATAATTATCAGACTGTGGTTACTGGTTATGAGGTCGTTGAATATGTTCCTTCGTATTCTCAATCAGTGGCACTTTGGACAGGTACAGGGTATTACACAGAAACCGAAGTTGGTGTTTTTACGAACCGTTTTGGTGTTGTCGCTACTTCTACCTACGAAGTTGTTTACAGACCATCTTCTTTGATTGTGACCACTAGTACTTGGTTAAGACCAGATACCTCTACCATCATTACCCCGACAACTTTTTCAAGGGCTGATGGTTTCCCAGTGACTACTACTGAAGAGATAATTATTGTGCCAGATACTTCATATATTCACTCTTGGACGACATCACAAGTTTATGGTGGATGCACTGGTTCTGGAACAGTTACCTCCTACATGACTACTACCATAGATAGCACGGTTACTACTATCGGTGTTGAAATTGTGAGTGGTCCAGGTCCTTCTTGTTATGCACCACCTCCAACGACCTACTCCACCACATTTACAACGGCAGCTTCAGTGTGTCAATCTGGCCCGGTAACTACTACCACGACTTTTTCTACAATGGGAAGTGATTACGGCATTACAGAAACTGTTCAGGTCATTGTTCAAACTCCAAACTCAGCTTGTATTGCTTCAAGTACTTTGCGCTCCTCTTCACGTGTGAGTTCCAGCAAGGCTAGCTCTTCTGCACCGGTGAGCTCTAGCAAGGCTAGCTCTTCTGCACCAGTGAGCTCTAGCAAGGCTAGCTCTTCTGCACCAGTGAGCTCTAGCAAGGCCAGCTCTTCTGCACCAGTGAGCTCTAGCAAGGCTAGCTCTTCTGCACCGGTGAGCTCTAGCAAGGCTAGCTCTTCTGCACCAGTGAGCTCTAGCAAGGCCAGCTCTTCTGCACCAGTGAGCTCTAGCAAGGCTAGCTCTTCTGCACCAGTGAGCTCTAACCAGGCAAGCTCCGCTACACCAAGTAATCGTGCCACTACGTTTGTTACAACTCTTCCAGCCACCGACTGTGTTCCAGCTACCAGCACCACCACTGCTGTCACCACCGGTTCTGACGACGCTGTCACCACTGTTGTGAGTGTGATTGTTAGCCAACCAGCTTCATCATGTACTGGTGTCACTGTTGTTACCACGACTGTTCCAGCCACCGACTGTGTTCCAGCTACCAGCACCACCACTGCTGTCACCACTGGTTCTGACGACGCTGTCACCACTGTTGTGAGTGTGATTGTCAGCCAACCAGCTTCATCATGTACTGCTGCCACCACCGTCACCACGACTGTTCCAGCCACCGACTGTGTTCCAGCTACCAGCACGACCACTGCTGTCACCACTGCATCTGACGACTCTGTCACCACTGTTGTTAGTGTGATTGTCAGCCAACCAGCTTCATCATGTACTGCTGCCACCACCGTCACCACGACTGTTCCAGCCACCGACTGTGTTCCAGCTACCAGCACCACCACTGCTGTCACCACTGCATCTGACGACTCTGTCACCACTGTTGTTAGTGTGATTGTCAGCCAACCAGCTTCATCATGTACTGGTGTCACTGTTGTTACCACGACTGTTCCAGCCACCGACTGTGTTCCAGCTACCAGCACGACCACTGCTGTCACCACTGGTTCTGACGACGCTGTCACCACTGTTGTGAGTGTGATTGTCAGCCAACCAGCTTCATCATGTACTGGTGTCACTGTTGTTACCACGACTGTTCCAGCCACCGACTGTGTTCCAGCTACCAGTACCACCACTGCTGTCACCACTGCATCTGACGACTCTGTCACCACTGTTGTGAGTGTGATTGTTAGCCAACCAGCTTCATCATGTACTGCTGCCACCACCGTCACCACGACTGTTCCAGCCACCGACTGTGTTCCAGCTACCAGCACGACCACTGCTGTCACCACTGCATCTGACGACTCTGTCACCACTGTTGTTAGTGTGATTGTCAGCCAACCAGCTTCATCATGTACTGGTGTCACTGTTGTTACCACGACTGTTCCAGCCACCGACTGTGTTCCAGCTACCAGCACGACCACTGCTGTCACCACTGGTTCTGACGACGCTGTCACCACTGTTGTGAGTGTGATTGTCAGCCAACCAGCTTCATCATGTACTGGTGTCACTGTTGTTACCACGACTGTTCCAGCCACCGACTGTGTTCCAGCTACCAGTACCACCACTGCTGTCACCACTGCATCTGACGACTCTGTCACCACTGTTGTGAGTGTGATTGTTAGCCAACCAGCTTCATCATGTACTGCTGCCACCACCGTCACCACGACTGTTCCAGCCACCGACTGTGTTCCAGCTACCAGCACCACCACTGCTGTCACCACTGGTTCTGACGACGCTGTCACCACTGTTGTGAGTGTGATTGTCAGCCAACCAGCTTCATCATGTACTGCTGCCACCACCGTCACCACGACTGTTCCAGCCACCGACTGTGTTCCAGCTACCAGCACCACCACTGCTGTCACCACTGGTTCTGACGACTCTGTCACCACTGTTGTGAGTGTGATTGTTAGCCAACCAGCTTCATCATGTACTGGTGTCACTGTTGTTACCACGACTGTTCCAGCCACCGACTGTGTTCCAGCTACCAGCACCACCACTGCTGTCACCACTGGTTCTGACGACGCTGTCACCACTGTTGTGAGTGTGATTGTCAGCCAACCAGCTTCATCATGTACTGCTGCCACCACCGTCACCACGACTGTTCCAGCCACCGACTGTGTTCCAGCTACCAGTACCACCACTGCTGTCACCACTGCATCTGACGACTCTGTCACCACTGTTGTGAGTGTGATTGTCAGCCAACCAGCTTCATCATGTACTGGTGTCACTGTTGTTACCACGACTGTTCCAGCCACCGACTGTGTTCCAGCTACCAGCACCACCACTGCTGTCACCACTGGTTCTGACGACGCTGTCACCACTGTTGTGAGTGTGATTGTCAGCCAACCAGCTTCATCATGTACTGCTGCCACCACCGTCACCACGACTGTTCCAGCCACCGACTGTGTTCCAGCTACCAGCACCACCACTGCTGTCACCACTGGTTCTGACGACTCTGTCACCACTGTTGTGAGTGTGATTGTCAGCCAACCAGCTTCATCATGTACTGCTGCCACCACCGTCACCACGACTGTTCCAGCCACCGACTGTGTTCCAGCTACCAGCACCACCACTGCTGTCACCACTGGTTCTGACGACGCTGTCACCACTGTTGTGAGTGTGATTGTCAGCCAACCAGCTTCATCATGTACTGCTGCCACCACCGTCACCACGACTGTTCCAGCCACCGACTGTGTTCCAGCTACCAGTACCACCACTGCTGTCACCACTGCATCTGACGACTCTGTCACCACTGTTGTGAGTGTGATTGTCAGCCAACCAGCTTCATCATGTACTGGTGTCACTGTTGTTACCACGACTGTTCCAGCCACCGACTGTGTTCCAGCTACCAGCACCACCACTGCTGTCACCACTGGTTCTGACGACGCTGTCACCACTGTTGTGAGTGTGATTGTCAGCCAACCAGCTTCATCATGTACTGCTGCCACCACCGTCACCACGACTGTTCCAGCCACCGACTGTGTTCCAGCTACCAGTACCACCACTGCTGTCACCACTGCATCTGACGACTCTGTCACCACTGTTGTGAGTGTGATTGTCAGCCAACCAGCTTCATCATGTACTGGTGTCACTGTTGTTACCACGACTGTTCCAGCCACCGACTGTGTTCCAGCTACCAGCACGACCACTGCTGTCACCACTGGTTCTGACGACGCTGTCACCACTGTTGTGAGTGTGATTGTTAGCCAACCAGCTTCATCATGTACTGGTGTCACTGTTGTTACCACGACTGTTCCAGCCACCGACTGTGTTCCAGCTACCAGCACCACCACTGCTGTCACCACTGGTTCTGACGACGCTGTCACCACTGTTGTGAGTGTGATTGTCAGCCAACCAGCTTCATCATGTACTGCTGCCACCACCGTCACCACGACTGTTCCAGCCACCGACTGTGTTCCAGCTACCAGTACCACCACTGCTGTCACCACTGCATCTGACGACTCTGTCACCACTGTTGTGAGTGTGATTGTCAGCCAACCAGCTTCATCATGTACTGGTGTCACTGTTGTTACCACGACTGTTCCAGCCACCGACTGTGTTCCAGCTACCAGCACCACCACTGCTGTCACCACTGGTTCTGACGACGCTGTCACCACTGTTGTGAGTGTGATTGTCAGCCAACCAGCTTCATCATGTACTGCTGCCACCACCGTCACCACGACTGTTCCAGCCACCGACTGTGTTCCAGCTACCAGCACCACCACTGCTGTCACCACTGCATCTGACGACTCTGTCACCACTGTTGTTAGTGTGATTGTTAGACAACCAGCTTCATCTTGCTCTTTA